>OY744516.1:96391110-96406110 GCA_963556195.1 Sepiola atlantica
AGTAACAGCAACTAGCGGGATACTCCACCAGACTAGATGAATTCTAGTCCTGGAATCCGAAAGATATACTATAAGGGAGTTTACTGGTCAATTGAAGAAAGGAACATTAATGTTCTTAACTTCTTTACTAACTCAACGTTTGAGAGGTAAAAGAGAACTTTAATGGAATATTTAAATATCTATGTATCTCATATAGATCAGGTGTAAGCATCAGGTAGGGGCCACTTGATTTCTGAGAACTGCGACTGAAGTAAAATGAAACAAAAAATTAATATATAGATATATTTATAAAATACCTCAACCAACGATAATAATGGTCGTTCGCCTAATATTATTTGATTGCCTATTCACATTAGGTACTTACAAAAATCTCTCTCTCTCATATATATATGAGACATTTGATGAGAAATGCGTAAAAAAGACATGACAGACAGACAGCTATTTTCTGTATTTTATATATAGAATATAATGATGAACGCCACTTATAATAGTGTTGTTGTCCTTGTTGTAGTCGTTGTTGTTGCAATGGCCGGGGTTCTCTCAATTTATATTCATCGCGCGCAACGGCTCTAATTGACGTTATTATCATGTTCATGCGTGTTTCAATTATAAAACGCAAAGATGCCCGGTCCCTTCTCGGGCCAAGAACTGGGTTTGGTCCGTACCGGGTGGGAACTGAAATCTTTGCGAACAAAACCTCTGGCTATACCCCTTCCTTCCCCCAAAAAATGAAACCCAAATTGCAAGATTGGCAAAATAGAATGAGCGGAGAGAACAGCATTTGAGAAAGTTTTTTGGAGGAGGTAGGGAGTGACGAGTCATATTAAGACATTTCACACCCTCTTTCTTATATATATATATTGTGTATTTAGACAGCATTTTCTCATTCATGCAAACATTGTTTAAAATAGAATTCGTCTGTTTAATTATACCTTTTTATGTTTTCAATTTTTCTGATGGTCTTTTTGTATGAAAATAATAAAAAAAATAAAGGTTCCATAGGTTTCACAGGTTTCACGACCCTTTTCCAAAAAAACTCTGTTCTTAAATTCACCATAGAACTGAACGTAAATAATTCAAAAATTCCCATGCTTAGATGTTCTTATTGACGCCTCTAATAAATCGTTCAACACTTTCACTTATAAAAACCCAACCAGTTTAAATTCTAGTCTTTTAAATTTCAAGAGCGAGTGTCTCTATTGCTACAAAATAGCTATTGTTAAAAATCTATCAAACCGTACCAAATTAATGTCCTCCTCTAACAAAATACTATACACAAAATTAAAAATGATAAACAACTACTTATTAACAACGAATTCCCTAATTATATCGTTGATGAACAAATAAAATTAACGATTCGAAAGTTAAAAAACACCAAAAAAGAACCAATGTTATTTATAAATTTAAATGTCCTTTGGGATAATGTAACTGCCATAATAATAATAATAAAGTTAATAGCTCATTGGTTTTATAAGCACTACCCTATAGCGCCGCCTCACCATGCATCTCGTAAACTCTAGCTCAATTTACCAACATGTACAAAAACATAACTGCCCTTCCTCTGATTTAAGACAAATTCTAGTTTATAACACTAAAATTATACATTCCGAAACCATTTAAAAAAAAAAAAAAATTCTCGAAGCTATCTACATAAAAACGGAACGACCTAAAATGAACATCACATATGAAACCAGTGGTAACATTTTAAAATGCTTAACGTAATACGATTTTGTTCTGTGATGCCAGCCAGCGTTGCTGAATTTAAATCGTCAATGACGTTTTATGCGCGTTTCTCCGATGTCTATTTAACATTCTCTTTCTCCAGCTTTTTTGTTCATTTGCTTTTGACACCTGAGGATGATTCGACGAAGAATCGAAAACGTTCGTGAAACCTGTGGAACATGTATTATTGTTTTTGACTTTAATACAAAAAAAATTTAGGTATAATTAAACAGAAAAATTCTGTTATTTTTAACAATGTTTGTGTATATATATATGTATATATATATATGTGTATTTAAGGTAACCGTGCACAGTGGATGATGTTGCTAGAGGTAGCCACCGTTCATTAAGATAGATAGCTGAGGGATAAGCGTGCAAGTTGATGACGTAACAAATGATGACGTCATCCAGAAACTATACTGAAAGGCGGCTTTTTTATGCTGACGAATTCCAATAACCTTGTATTACCCCCAGACGACAAGCAACAAACCTCTGTTTTCTAAGGAGGTAATCTAAACTAAAGGCGGATTATTCTTTGCGCTGACGAATTCCGACAGTCGTTCGGTCCGTCCAAACGAAATATGACACCCTTCTTTTTCTATGAACAAAATATACCCCCCCCCCCCCAAAAAAAAATCTATACTAAAAGTCGGCTTTTTTGAGTTGACAAATTCTGACGGAAAATTAGCAATCTTCCTTTGTATACGGTCTAAATCTAATAGCCCTCTACAAAATCTATTTTAAAGTTTTTTTGCGTTGATGAATTTTGACAATCCTCTTTTCCCTCCAACTGAAAT
The DNA here is from genome assembly GCA_963556195.1 of Sepiola atlantica. Taxonomy (NCBI): domain Eukaryota; kingdom Metazoa; phylum Mollusca; class Cephalopoda; order Sepiida; family Sepiolidae; genus Sepiola; species Sepiola atlantica. The sequence goes on from OY744516.1 coordinate 96,393,630, forward strand.
ACAACATTTTTTTTCTAAGGACTGAATCTAAGTTTCCCTCCATATAAACTATACTAAAAGGTGTTTTTTTTTTTTTTTGCGATGAAAAATTCCGACACTCATATTGTCTCGCCATATGAAATGCAACAAGTGTTAATTTTCTACGGAAAAAAAAATCCGTTTTTTTTTTTGCGCTGACGAATTATGAATATTTTGATTTCCCTCCAGACAAAAACCAACAACAATCTTTTTTCCACATGAACTATACTATATTAAAACGACTTTTGCATTGACGAATTCCGGCAGTTTCCTTTCTCTCTAGACGAAATACAACAACCCTCGTTTTTCTATGAACAAAATTGAATCGCCTTCTACATGCACTATACTAAACGGAGTATTTTGTCTCTGCGGAATATGTTTCCCTCCAGGCGAATTCAGGGAGTCCTTCGTTTTTCTTACGGACGAAATCCAGTAGCCTTTGAAAGAAACCACACTAAAGTCGTTTTTGGAGGCTACTTTTATTCTATATAGCGGAAGTATTTAGGTAATTTGATAGAGAAAAACAACGCAGAAACATTTTTTTTTCCTTTGGAGTAAAAACTTCTCGTTTTTTTTTTGTCCGCGTCAGTTTGGCAATTAGAACAACAGACATTCGTATGGAAATAGAGCGGAAAGCCGGTATCACTGGTAGACGCCAATGTCAGACGGAACTTGCGAAATCTGTTCATTGATAAGAAAAACTCCTCTGATTCTTCAGTTCTTCAGTCTTTTAAGTTTGTTTTTCTGTGTATGTACCTTCTATTTGTTTGTTTATTTATTTGTAAATTGATTCATCTGATATCTGGATAAGCAAAGGTTTATATTGGTTAGACAGGGTGCGCCAAAAATTATACACTTGTCAACTCCCCACTGTAGCAGGGTACGAGGGGGTGATAAACCCAACTCCCCCTAAAAGGCTGTACCAACAGAGGCAAAAATGAACACTTACCAGCGCATTAGATGTTTTCGCGTGTAGGACAACCGTTTCCCAGAGAGAAAAGAACTCGTGTTCATAATAGCAGATTTTCAATTTCAGATATTCATAGTCGAAAAGATTTTATTATTCCTAGGAAAAATTAATGCTTTTAGGCTAAGTGGAAAAAACTTTTCAAAGTTACGTTTTCAAATTACAAATAGTACACAAATATTCAAAATATTCTTTCTCACAACGCTCTTAGAATATACATAAAAAAACGTCCCCTACACTTCTTTGTTTTTAAACTTGTACTATTTTTTTATCTGCGTTTGTACTGCATAAGTGTTTCGGTTTTGGTCTATTTACTGCATCACTTTTTGTTTAAATATATATTCGGTAAATACATTGTCCAGAGTACTTGGATATGTATATTTCATTTTGATCAACAGAAGATTCAACAATATTGTTGGGTTTTCATTTACGCTGGATGTAAGAAAGAAAATACGACTTTTTACTTTATTTAATTTTAATTTATAACTAAAAATTAAAAAAATATATATAGAGAGAAATTTAAAAAAGTAAGATTAAAATTAATAATATGTCGTTCGGAGTCTGGGGCAGTAGAAAAAAATAGTCCTCATTTATTCTTGGGAAAGTCCGAGTATGGAAGTTAAACACTAGATTTGCAAAAAAAACATTTCAATAAATGTCACTGTGCTCACACCTCCTCTCATTGAATAAATTAAGAATACACCATTGGGCTCCACACCAATGAATTCAACCTGTAAAATATAAAAAACACATATCTTAGTATGAGCTGGGACAAGACATAAGGTTCCTCATACAATCCAGGGCCAAGTCGTCTCTTCCTTTTAGTATATATATATATATATATATATATATATATATATATATATATATAAACTGCAATATGTGTCAGCTCTCGGCCAACATTTATATGATAGAAATGTGCGTCCTTGCGTTTGTGCTAATAGTTGTCTTTCATTCGACACAAGTCACGTACATAATGGTATCTAAACTCTCAATAACTGAGCGTCTACCGACTCAGTGTAGACAGAAAGCACGCTCACATGAACGGGATTTTAATTTTAAGCGTTTCATTCTTTAGTATGTAATAATTTGTTGGTCGATTAGCAATTTTATTTCCAGAGAAGCAAATGCTATTGTTAAAATATTTAAGACCATAAAACAGTGTACTCATACCTGGGTACAATAACTAGACGTGGGAATTGGAATATAATACTAAACCTGAAAGGTGTACGGAAATGTGAGTTTATATAATACACTCAAACAATTACCTATTAATTATCACTTCCACCCCTTTAAAAAATAGGATCGCCCGATCGCCGAGGATGTAATGCAAAGGAGTATTTTTTTTTACAAATTTCATCTGATGTAGTTGTTATGCCAAACTGAAAACTCGGATCAAAATATACAGTTTGAGCTATTCTGTCAAGATTGTACAAGACTATCATGGAATCTGCGTTCCCGCCGGATGTCTATAAAATATAAATAGGTAAACAATTCCTACAATTTTCGTGAATGCCATAACACACAAACACATTCGATATACATGTCCCAAAAGTTCAAAATATATAGTGAGAAGGCAATACAATCAAGGACTGGAATTGAAGGCTAATGATTCTGTGTAGCTTACTTGCCGTAACTATATTTTATACTATATATATATATATATATATATATATATGTTCTCGACTCTATACTAAAAACTAATGTATATCTTTATAAATATTCATCCCGTCACGCTAAAGTAAGTGGGTAAAAAAAGCTGGGCGAAACCATTACACATGTTATAGAGAAGGAAGAAAACAAATGGAAATTAATTCGGAAATGTAGCAATCACTCTATTTCTATGATGAGCCATTTTCTTATTCCTTTCTATACCGATTGATAATTTTCTATTTTCTGTTTTTTAAAACTTTCCAGTTTGAGACGTTTATCTGTTTCTAATTTCTTTTTTTTAAAACATAACACATTCAGACGTCAGTTTATATGAATATGAACACTGATGAAGCATATTTTTTCCGTCATCTTAGACGGAGTGTATACACTCGTGTGTGTGTGTGTATATATATATATATATATATATATATATATATATATATATGTTTATGTGCATATACGACGAATGAGGGAGGATATCATTATATTAATCTACATACATCCCATTATATATTTCGATCAACTTTTATTAAAATGTTTTAAATATTCAAAAATAAATGAGAAATTTTAAATTTTTTCATGGAAAACATAAAACTAAACACACACAGACACACACACAAATATATATATATATATATATATATATATATATATATATATATATATATTCGTACTTGAGATTTTGGGGGAACATTATTTATTTTTAACCAAATCAAGCGAATGATTTTAGAAATTACGACGTGACGGTGTTGTAAATTTCGGATAAAGAGGATTTTTTCTTCTTTATTAAAAAAATTGATTTCTTTTTCGTAAGCGTCGCTTTCTGCAACTTCCAAAATCTTATTGGAGGATAAATATATTTTTTAAAGAATAATTTACAAACACACACACATATGTATGTAAAGTAAATTTGCAAAATGATGAATAAATAAAAGTGTCAGGCACACACACACACACACACACACACACACACACACACACACACACACACACACACATATATATACATGTATGTATGTTATTCATCATCTTGCAAATTCACTTCCGTTTAAAGCGAGTTCACTTAGATTCCCATTTTCATATTTTATATCGCAAATTGCTTATTTATAAATTTAACAAACTATATATATATATATATATATATATATATATATATATATATATTATACTCGCGGAACCGATTTCCTGTGTTGCCCGGGAAATTTGAAGAAACTAAAAACCGCAACTCCGAAAATAAATTGACCGGAAACATCCGGAAAGACTCTTTTCTCCCAAATTGCTAAGCATAAATATGTTCGTGAATATGACTGCGGATGAGAGTAAAATGGAACAAACATCAAACAGAAAGCAAAAAACAAAGACAAAAAAAAAACGAATTGTTTATTAATGAAAGTATGTTTCGCAAAGCAATATTCAAATTAGCTAACCTTAGAACGTTGAGCTCAAAAATAACTGAGTATATTAGAAAGCTTCTTTTTCATTTATCGTCAATAGGAAGCTTACCTTTTAATCGCACGTTTAGTACAGTAAATTATCAAGCTTGACAAATACACACACACACACATATATATATATACATAGATGTATACATATATATATATTTAATAAGCCAGTCACTTAGTCTTACGATTCCCTGCAGAGATGAGACGTGGACGCCTCTGTGTAACCTAATTGCCATAAATATATCTTGAATACTATATTAGTACTAAGCTTTACACACATATTGAACACTGTTGAATTTAATCTTGAAAATCTATACACAATATATTATATCACCTTTTTTATTATACGTGTAAACACATAATGATAAATTATATATATATATATATATATATATATATATATATATATATATATATAATGTATATAAGTGTAAATGTTTTATTTGTACTAACATTTTTCGTTACACATTTGCAGACATATTTCGGTCAGAGATATAAATAGTCAGACCTCTTTGACCCAACGTCTTTACGGCTGCATTTCGTGGAATGAGAGAAAATAGCCTTTTTGGACTGAATACCGAGATCTACCCATATAACCCAATTTAAATCACCTTAAAATATTACTCACCGATAAGTTTTAAATAAAAATTTTTTTTATGTTTTTGAATACACAAGGCTCCTGACCTGAATTACCGAGTCGAGGTTGACACAAACCTACATACACGTGTGAATCCCACTATCAGATCGGATATTATATATTGCTTCTATAGAATGGACATGTAAGTACGCATATACATAAGCCAGATATATCCTACAAATATACACACACAACACGCTCAGAGACTCAGCCCAAAGCAGACAAAATATTAAGACTAAAGGAATATATATATATATATATATATATATTTATAAATTATAAAAACAAGATTTTTCATATAACATATCGCAATTAATTTTAAGGCTTCACAAATACACCCATATATATCCTATAAAGTTTACCGTAAACCTACCAATAAGAATGATTATATTCATTTTTATTCGCACCATAATAACAAAATAAAATCAGGCATTATAATTGGCTTCTACCTCAGAGCACTTAGAATATGTAGCAAAGAACATCTAAATGAAGATTATAAATACATTGAAAACACCCTCAAAACACTACGGTACCCAATGTATTTTATACAAAACTCCAAAAGAAAAGCGCTGCAAATTCACTCACATCTCAAACAAGACAACTCATCAACCAGCCCTATAATAAATAGACATATAGCTCTACCTACTAACTCTAATAACAACTCCATTTACACAAAACTTAATAAACTAGGCATAAACATAACACAATTAACTTCAGCAAGTATTATAAATTTAATCAAAACATCTAAACTTAACACTACACCTAATGTCAAAGCTGGCATATACTCCATCCCTTGCCTAGCTTGTAATAAGATCTACATAGAGGAGACGCAGCGTAGTCTGGACAAAGGGATTTATAAGCATAAAAGAGCGATTAAAACCAACAACACGCTTAACGCCTTATATGCTCACACTATGGAGTATGAGCATTGTTTTGACTTTGATAAAATCTACTTTATTCAAGATTATACATAATAAATCAACACGTCGACTAATTGAATCTCCTCTCATAGCCCTTTTCACAAATAAAATTAAACAGAGAATGGGCTTCTACTTTATCTCCTCTAACCTATAAAAATCAATTGTTCATGAAAATAAGATATATCTAGACACCGGTTGACTCCCTGAGTTTTGAATTGTCTTCTTTTAGACCCCCTTTCTACACTTTATTCTTTCTTTTCTTTCCCGTTACTATTTTTATTTGCTATGTATTTATCTTTGACTCTATAGATATTTACATTACTTCCCTCTCTACATGAACCCTACCACTATATATATTTCTCATAATTTATAGACTTTCTCGTCTTCTGTCATTTGTTGCATTTTTTCGTTCGCTCTTGACAAAGCCCATATAACATTTGGGCGAAACGTTGAGCTTTTTAGGTCTTCCGCTTATTCCATTTTAATTCCATACCGTCGGATTATTTTATCCTTTCATCTATTCATTTATATATATATATATATAACCACAAACACGTATACACCTATAACCATTAATCTGAAATACATTAAACTACACATGTCGCATGCTTACATAGATAATGCTCTTTAATATATACGTGCATATATATCCGCCCGTACAACAGCTGAAAAGAAACTCACTCTACCAAATGCCATACTTAGGTTTCACTAAGTACACACAGATGCAAATGCAAAACCGGTATACCTGCACGTGCATGCCCAATAACATATTAATAGACAGCTTTATACACCCATACTTACCTATACCCATATATATATACGCATAAGAAACACATATAAGCATACATACGTATATGCATATATATATATATATATATATATATATATATATATATGTCCATATTGCTATCAACAAACATACATCACCGCAGGTAAGACACAAGTAAAAGTACTTACATACTAAATGATCATGGTTAATACAATACACGTGACCATATGCACGCAAATACACGTGACACTTGCGTGCAAACGTGTACAAGCATAAGGTCATATGTACTAATGTAAATAGACATACATCAATACACTCACATATATCCACACATAAACTAAAATATACATATACACAAGACGAGCAAATATACATTTAGTTCAAAACACTAAGTTCAAAATGATTATTATTTCAACTCTATAATGTTGAGGTTATTAAGTGTGTGTACTTTGTTGTGTTTATAATTAATTGATGTTTCCGATTTTTTATTAAAAAGTTTTCATTAGCATTAAATCTAATGATTTCTAATTTCTCATTAAGGCACAAACAAAAGAGGTGCGTTTAGAGATCGGCATGTACTAGTTTTCCTAATTATTTCCCACTTAATTATTAGCGTGTTATCATGGCTTATGGAGCAAAAATATTGAGGAATAATTTCTATTATTTAAAGAACATTAGTGGTTGTACTATCTTTCTTTAAAAGTATTTTCCGCACTACATCATATATAGCATCTATTTTCTCTTCGATTGTCTTTAATTGTAATAGATGTAAAGTATACTACAGATAATTATATGCACCTTTGTTGTAGTGGGTAATCATTTGCATTTTTGCTGTTACGAGTATCTGTTCAGTTTTACCTCTGTTGTTTAAGTAAGGGTTTGTTATTTAGTGATTATTGTTCATAGTATTAGTTTTCATATTTTGTTAATGTGTTTTTGATAATTATTTCGAACTTGTCCAATAACTACAACTCAATTTAACAGTATTTTTGTTAAATATCTTATCTTATTTTGTGAAAAGTGTAGGTTAATACAGTTTGGAGATGTATGGTCTAGTTTGGTTTTTACCACTTTGTTGAATGGGGGTGTAAACCAAATTATTTTTCTTACTTTTTATAGATCTGTGATAAGTTGTTTCATGTTTATTTATTTATTGTCGGTCTGTCTATAACCATTATCTTTGATGATTTATTGTATAATACCTTATGTTCATTAATAATTTCTTCATTTCACGAGTTATTACTAATTCCTTTTTCAATGGAGTTTGGTATATGTTTGATAATTGATTGTGTGTTGTTTGAAAGTGAGTGAACATATATGGGAGTTGCGTTATTTTTCATATACGGTTTATAGATTCCTTTCTTTAAATTAAAAGTTACATCAAGGAAGTTTACATGTTTGATATTAGATGTTATTTCTACTTTAAGGTCTAACTTTTCCATTTGCTTAAAATTTGTTTTCTTATTTTTCACATAAGTTATAATATAGAGTTAATTTAAGTTATCATATATAGTTAATTTATATTAGTAATTTGTTAATATATAAGTTCTTATTATATACAAGCGAATGTATATGTATGTTCGCATATTGCCATACTGTTGCCACATATAGGAAGGTGCTGCTCAGAGCACCTTTTCCTGTCTTGATAGAGTACAAAGGCGACTTCGAAATCTAGTGGGAAATGTTACTTTCTCTTTTTTACGGCTTATTTCTCACAGAAGAAAGGTTGCTAGTCTTTCTCTACTTTATCGTAATGTTCATGATAGTTGCTCGACTTAACTCAAATCTATGGCCCCCCCCCCTGTAAAACATTCACAGAAAAAACTACAACCACTGTAAATATTTTTTTCTCTCTTTACATAAATCTAAACGGAACTTTCATGGGCAGCAATTTTTATTCCAAGAATTATCTATCTGTAGAACACAATGCTTCCAATCTGACTACAATATGGTCGTTTTCAAGTCCAATGTTAACAAATTCTTGTTGAGCCGTCTCCTTTGATAATCAGGTTCTGCCTATTTTCAACAATCGTTACCAATCTTCACGGTGTTGTCTCACCGTCTATCTGACACTCATTAACTCTTGTCGTCGGGTGGTCCTTGACCCTTAATAATAAACAGTGACTTATTAGTACATAAGAATATATATATATATATATATATATATATATATATATATATATATATATATATATAATGTCTCTCTCTATGTGAACCTATGTTTACATTGGTGTGGATATGTGTACATCGTAGTTGTGACTGGTGATACCAGATCAGGCTGCCCTGTGGCTCCCTGAGACGAAATTCACCTACATTGACGTTTTTTGTTTTTCTTCTTTTTTTTTTTTTTTGTAAAACTTAATTATGTTCTACAAAACCAAAAACAAAAACAACAGCCCCTCTCCCTTTCTCCCTCCCCTTTTTATTTTATTTTTAGAACTTGAAGCATAAATCTTTTACTATAATGACCAGATTCGGCATTAAATAACCCAAAAAGGGTTGATATGCCGTAAAACAAAACTACCAAACCAAAAACGATGATTAAACATTTGAAGATATAAAGAACTTGAAGCATAAAAACTTTTACTATAATGACCAGATTCGGCATTAAATAACCCAAAAAGGGTTGATATGCCGTAAAACAAAACTACCAAACCACCGTAGTTGTGAATGTCTAAGTATTTGACCGTTGTATAGAGATTATAAAAATCTGATGATTTGGGCAGACTAGCAGTTGACTCTCCGTAGCTGTCAGAAGTTATCCCATATGCCCGGATAGATTTGCGTACAAGACTCAACTAGCAAGAATCGAAACTATTTTCTCTAACGGGACTGATTTAACAAAATACACTAGTAAGAAGGGAAGAGAAGAGTGCTGCAGGAAAAAGAAAAAATATAGGAGAAAAGGGGGAAGCGAAAAATAGTTTGGGCACAAGATTAGGAGATTGAAAGATCAAAGGACTAAATAAGTTGCACTAGATATTTTGTCCGGCGGAGAAAACAAGTTTACATGTCTGCAAGTATACATGACATATTTTTGCGATGGACTGTCTATTTGAAGAAAATAGTACGGAATTGAACCATACATCTAAACAGATAAGTGCAAATCGAACTTTGAAGCTTTTGATAAAAAGATATTTTCACGTTACTTGTAAACGTTAATTTTTCATGATACTCGTAAACAATTAAATGCACTTTGTACATTTAATTTTTTTATGTAGATGTTAAAATTGACACTTATAGTTTACGTGAAATAAGCCGTTATCTCCGTAAAGTCCACGAATAAGCTCGCTTGATCTTGTATTTTGAATTTAATCTTTCTTTATTTCATGTATTGGCCAAAATATCCCCTGATCAAAACGTTCAAAAGCGGTACAGAAAGGCAAAGAAGTTTGCGAGTTGTTTAGCCGTCACGTATTATTCAACAATTAAAACATTAAAAAATAAACACCAATGCCATACAAAGTTGAAAAACCTGAATTATGAAAAATCACTATATTAAAAAAACTGTGTGACAACTGCTCGTGTGTCCGTGTGTATTCATCGTGTAAACCTAACTTTGATAATTACGCATTTAATTATTTTTTTCATTATCTGTTGGACATTCATGACTGGAATTTGGTGGACAAGTAAGGGATAGACTGAAGTTTAATAATAATAAATGTGGCTAGATTGCAGAAAGTATTGTGGATTTTATTTAGGATTCTATGGGCGGCAATTTTCGGTGGGTCTCCTTATATTTCGAACGGTCATACCCTATTTTCCGTTTTACAGTTACCATAGCAACTGGGTCTAGCGAAGTCGTCGCGTCGAACACAACTCAGTTTACATAGAAACGTACGTTGATGCGAAATGACGTACTTAGTTATAAAATAATTCGAACGTTTCAATGTTCATTTTTATTTATACGTTTAATTTGTTCTTATTTTTAATTTTAATTTTACATTTGACTTAGATTTTAATTATTTAAATCCAAAGCTGGTTTTTCACAAAATATTCGCTTTCTCTTCTAATAAAACACTGATCTTTTAAAAATAATGCCCAGTAAAATTACTTCGTTCACATTCCATAACATAATAACTTCTTTTCAGTGTTGGTGTATAGACATTATTATTCACCCCTCTCCCAAATAAAAAAAAATTCGCCACTACATACCTACGTTGCTGCAAACGGTCATTTTCTTTGCTATTAGGTCACAACATATCATGGTCAATAGTGGCTCGAGGATTAGGGTTAATGTGACGGATGATTGTCAGACAAATGTGATGAACACTATAGGAGAAATAACATTGATCAATGTCAACAAATATTAGTCATAAACGGTTTTCATATAGAATCAACATTTGTTAATTCCCTTCATCATTATCAATCCTAATGTAATATTCTTCACCATTCAATTGTGAATGTATCCATCTCATTAACCCTTATCGTCGAGTGGCTTTTAGCCTTGATAAGTGGTCAACTATTAATTTAAAAATATGACAGAGATTTTTATTATTTTAATCCCCAACAAAATTAACACCTTCCAAAGAGACCAAAGGACTTAACACTGATTCAATTTAATTTTTATTACTCAACAAAAAAAGACCTTGCTCTATTCACTCTGAACTTCCCGTACATGACGTCATATTCTGACCCATAACCCTAATTCATACACATAAGGATAAAGGCATAACAATTGGCGAACCTATTGGCACAGTCTAATTGAATCGATCGGATTGGCCAATTGAAGATGAAAGGAAACAACTACAGAGTGACATTCCTAAAATGACAGCGATAGAACTAGCAAGCAACGCACACACTATTTCCACCGCGTCTCTCTGAGAAGATGTTGAAATGTTCTCTCATTTCAAGAAGCTGCAAAACTTATGTTCAGAAAATAATTTTTGCTATTAATTTATTCTAAACAAATCAGAGTTTAGCTTTGCGGAGAAAAACAAGTCACATTGTTTAACACATTGACTCATTAATAAAATTCACAATCCTTTCTGCAATCTAACCATATTGAGTACAAATAAACATCAGTCGATGCCTAACTTGTCCACCAAGTATCAATGATGACTACCTGACAATCTTTGTTTTATCGCTGTTCAATGATATGATAGTAATAATCTTTTCAGTAGGAGGTGTGATCCTGAATGGGTTTCCCCGAAGTTTTTATCTGTTGGGTCATCTGAAAATAATGTATATCAAATCAATTAGAAGACTATTCACCGAGTGGCTTTCATCTTTGATAAGTGGTTACTTATTAGAAAATAAAAATACAAAAGAAAGGTAAATATATGATCAACATTTCCATGAAATTACTAGTTTTTATTAGCGAGTTTTATTGTTAGTCCTATTAGTTTGTTTTTGGTGCTTGTCCAGTGCAACGGCCGTACGAAAAAATAATTTATTTATGATAAAAATATCATGTACTTACTCAGTTGTTATTTTGTTGTTCAATGTTGAAAAAAGTAGAAAAAATTCTCCACTAGAACTTTAATTACAAGTTTTTTACCATTTTCCGTATCATAGCAATCGCTTCGATGAGTATGCCTCCATTTTTTTTCGTTGAACATAATTCAAGAGCAGATAATTTAATCTCAGCGGCTAATTGCAGGAATAAGCATATGTACATCAGAAATTGCATGATTATCTGCCCTTGCAAATTATCTGCCCTTGAATTATGTTTAACGAAAGGAAATGGAGGCATACCCATCGAAGCGATTGCTATGATACGGAAAATGGGAAAATACTTGTAATTAAAGTTCTAGTGGATAATTTTTTCTACTTTTTTCAACATTGAACAATAAAATACCACTGAGTAAGTACATGATATTGTTATCATAAATAAATAATTTTTTCGTACGGCCGTTGCACTGGACAAGCACCGTTTTTTTGTATCGCATATCTTTGAGCTTTTACGTCCGTAAGCAATTCCTGTATCTCACACGATTCCCGATCACAGAGAGAGAGGGGGGGGGAGAATGAGGGGATGGGAGGGAGAACGAAAAGGATGAAGAGAGAGAAAGAGAGAGCGAGACGGAGCAGAGGAATGAGAGAGAAAGATAGAGAGTAAGCAGTTACCCACTT
>OY744516.1:96411110-96426110 GCA_963556195.1 Sepiola atlantica
TACAAGATTTTGAGTTTTAAATTTCTTATAGTAAATAATGAGTCTAATTTTATTGTTATTGTATTTGTGTATAGTAGTTTTCATGGCTTTTTCTTCTAATCTGAAGTTTGGTTGCATTTGATTACAATAGTATATGTTAATATAGTTTGAATCATTAATTTTATTTGTTCATCGACGATATAATTTAGGAATTTGTTATGAATAAATACTTATTTTATATTTTTTAATTCAATGAATAATGTTTTTTTATAGGGGTGATTAATTTGGCACGGTTTAATAGATTTTAACAATAACTATTTTGTACCGATAGAACACTTGCTCTTGAAATTTAAAAGACTAGAATTTAAGCGGGTTGTTTTTATAAGTAGAAGTGTTAAACGATTTATTAGAGGCGTCAATATGAACATCTAAGCATGGGATGTTTTTATTATTTACGTTCAGTTCTATGGTGAATTTAAGAACAGTTTTTTTGGAAAAGATTTTGCAGTTAGTGTATTTGCTGATTATTATCACCTAGAATAAGAATATCGTCGTCTTTACTAGAAAAATGCGAAAAACGTTCCCTGCACGTTTCTCCGCCGTTTTTTTTAATTCTCTTTTTTCTCCAGCTTTTTTGTTCATTTGCTTTTGAAACCCGAGTATGATTCGACGAATAATCGAAAACGTTCGTAAAACTTATGGAACATTTTCTTTTTAATTTTAATACAAATAAGACCATCAGAAAAATTGAAAAACAAAAAAGGTATAATTAAACAGACGAATTCTGTTATTTGTTGTATAAATGAAAAAATGCTGCCTTATACACACACACAGTATATATATATATATATATATATATATATATATATATATATATATATATATAGTAGTCTTACTAAAGCTATCATCTTTTTATTGAACTGTAATAGGCACCGATAGAATGGTGATGGTTGACTAGTTACACTTGCTGACCATAAACTGGACAGCGAATTATGATGCTATATCGACGTGTTTGAAATATTTATCCTGCCTTATTCGATCCACCACTAGTGACCATTAGCTTATCTCCCTTTCCAAGAGTTTCAAACTTGGCATTTTTCTTAGAGTAGATCATGTTATTGAATACTCGTTTTATGTGTTTATATTTATACAATTATTAGTTTATTGGCTTAGGAGCGAGCGGCTAATTCGTTTTGGGTCGAGTTTGCGTGTAATATCGCATCGAGCTTATTCGATCAGGCCGCGTTCCGGTGAGCTTTGCGTGGTGCGAGTTGACGTCGCTAAACCACGAAATCCTCTTACGATACGCCGACCAACTTAATATACTGTTTTACGATGGGTCTTAAACTTGCGTGCGTCCTGGATCTTAAGTGTATGATGATGGCTGAAAACTAGTATCGGACATTGCCATTGTTTGACTTATAAAACCTTTCTGTGCGTGAATCTTTTTTCAAAGTTCCGCTAGCACGTAGAACACTGCTGACATCATGACGCTTAACTCCCCTTCCTGGGTACGTGTATCTTAATTTCAATTACTATCTGTGATGATTTCTCGTGGCCGTGCTAGTCTTACAGTAGGCTTCGTAATTCTAGGCTGAATCTACGAACTGCGTTCGAGCCAATGCGACCGCCTAAAACCACCGCCTCCAGAACTGATGAGAGTGGAAGCCCTTAACGACGCCGTCTGTAGGTATGAAACCCTTTAATATTTAAAAACAAATATTTATATCTATCTATCTATCTATCTATCTATCTATCTATTATTTCATGTATTCACATAAAATGTTATAAGAAGATATACTGTTTATGTATCAATTTTTATTATTTACTTCAACATTGCTCAATTTGTGAGTAGAGCTAGGTAGTAAGTTATGAAAATATATTTATGGTAAATAAGTTACACAGAGGCTTCTGCGTTTCATCCCCGTAGGGGATCGTCAGGCTAAAATGCATGGAGTTTGTGTTGCCGGGTGTTTTTTCTATATACACATGGTGTTTAGTCTAGCTAGTTTACCAATCAGATTCTTTTTTATTCTTTTAGCCAATTGTTGGGCTTCTCACAAACATAGGTTCGGTAGATTTTACTTCCTATTTCCTATTCTATTGTTCTCTTTTCATAGGGTCGCCAGTCCCTGTTTCTTTGGTGTGTTTAAATAATGGGTGACCCTATTTTAACTCGTGCTTTCTTGTATTTCTATTTTATGTTTTAGGTTAGTTTAGTTTTAATTTATTTATTTTTTCATTTATTTATTCATTTATTTATATATTATGTATTTTTAACATAACGTAAATTGTATTCTGTGTAAGCAGTTGTTTATTATTTCACTTCTACAGTTTAATGGGTTTTGGGGTTCTTTAAAGTTTAGGGTTTCAAATTTCTCATTAAGACATAATCTATATGGTTATATTTTTGTTCTTCTTAGTGTTATTTTTCTATATTGGTCACTTTTTTTCTTCTTTACTGTTCTCTTTTAGTATTTTGTTATTTTGTGCCTTAATTATCATTTCTAGGACGGGTTTAGTTTATTTTTATTAAATATTTTATGCAGAAAATTGGTGACGGGGAAGTGTTTTTCAGTGAGATTAAGGAATTTCTTGCCCAGTTTAGTTTTTAACAACTGATTATAGGTCGGTGTATACCAGATTATATTTTTCAATTTTATAATAATTATTGGTGTTCTGTTTCGATATTATGGTTCTCGCTATTTTTAGAGCTGTATTTTAAATGTTGCTTGATTTTTTAAATACATTTTCTTGCTAAAGTTATTGATAAGCATACTTTTGATAGAATTAGGAATCTGTTCAATAATTGATGGGGAGTGATTGGACTTTGGGTTTACGTATATTGCATTAGCGTTATCTTTTAAATATGTCTCGTAAGTATTTTCATTTAAGTTTAAGATGACATCTAAAAAGTGAGTTATTTTTATGCTAGCCAGTACTTTTTTCATTTCCATAATTATAATTTTCTTAAAGTTTCTCGCTTGACCTTCTGGAATTCCTTATTATATCTAACCCATCATCTCTATATAGGCCGATATCTGTATAATCAAATATATTTGTGAGTGTATATAAAATAAATAACCCCACAAGATCTGACGCCTCCGAAGAGTCAAGGCCACCCATGCCCAAATCAAAGGAGTTTGCCATTTTTGTTTTCATCAATTGGTCATTATTATTGATTAAAACTGATCTTCTACATTTTTTAATGATGAGGATTTGATCCTTGGATATATCAGTATACATCTCGGACAAACTCTAAGGCGAGGTTGAAGAATTCTTCGGATATAGATGGATAGACATCCACTACATCAAATTGTAGGAATGTATATTCATTTTTATTTTCGATATTATTGAACCAAGTGATTGCTTCAGCAGTATTCACCTACTGGTTTAATTCTAAGTCTATTTTTATTTTTTAATTTTTTAATTTTCTTATTATTAACTTAATTCCCGCAGCTATAAGTATATATATATATATATATATATATATATATATATATATATATATATAAAATGTGTGTGTGTACTTTTAAGTATCCATAAAAAATAAGAATCAAAAGAAAGAAGGAAAAGGTTAAGAGAGATTGTTTCAGAAAACTGATATAGAGTCAGTTTTCTTTAAAGCGTCGAAAAGAGTTTATTTGAGCCGTGTCAGCCATATTGAATTTTTATAGATGACGCAGAAGCGATGGAAGTTTGTGCGATTTTCCCGCCACGAGGCAAGGACAACTCCATCGTCCAATGACCTTTAGGCGGGCAACCCCTGCTTTGGTGGCGTGCGTTGAATTTTGATGGGTGATGTTCGAATCTGTAGCCAAACTTCGGCGGTAGAAAATACAACAAGACGAAAGACAAAACATTAAACATAATATCATGAAAACGAATATTTTTTTATTGCATGTTTCAAATTTTCTTTTTTACATTTTTTTGTGATGTCTTTATTTCGTTTGAAACAGCATTTACAAATGTTATGACTTCTGCTTTGTTAAACCAAACATTTTCTCTGATAGTTTTGCCTTTTTGTGTGTCTGCTCCGTTATCATATTTAAAACTAGATCTTTTTACCCGGCGTTGCACGGGTGAAGAATATTGCCGGGTCGAAGGCATAGGGACAACAATCTCTATTTATATAAAGTTAAGTGTATGTTTATATATCTCTATGTAGAATATTCACTCCTAAACTAATTAATCGATCATTATGAATTTTGAAACACAGCTGCTAGGCGTAATAGTTGTTAATGCGAGCTATATTTAGTTTAATGTAATCCATACAAATCCGGGTAAGATCCTTTCGTAAATATTTATGTACTTCCAATGTTTGTAAAATGTAACCATAAATATTAGACATCACTTAATAAATATTTTCCAAATTTCAGTTTCATTGGAGTAGTTTAAAGGGATTTTAAAGACATAATATGGACACCCTCTCTTATTTAAAAATACTCATATATTTTATATTGGCATTAAATGTAATCATAGTCATGGGATACTAAATTGAGCATAAATTCCTGAATTTCAATTTCTTTCTTAAGCCCCATTATGCTTAAGTCTTATATTTTAGACATTTTTTGAATCAAAATCATGTAATCGATTTTTATCTAAATTAGAATAAGGATTGTAGCGATGAAGGTTAGTATCATATCTTGATCTTAATCTTCATAAATGAACATAATCTTGAAATACAGATTTTCGATTTGTTTCTTTTTATTTTTATGTATGCAAAAACTTAAAACCTCAACTTTGTAGTTATTCACATATCCATTCATTTATAACATTATTATTTATGTTCAATATTTTTGAAACCAAAGCAACAGGTTGTATAATCCATGTTATTTATATTTTTTAATGAACAGAGAGAGTGAGAGTGTATGTGTGTGTGATAGTTACAGTATAAAATAGAGCTATGGTTAAACAGTATACAATAATAGAGAGAGTGAAAGTGATGAACAGAAACTTAAGAGGTTTGCCACTTTGTGAGTTATTTGCCAATTACAGCTAATTAGAACAATTAACATTAAGCATATATATGATGCACTCCTCAACTACTGAACCGATCTTTATGAGTTATAGAATATACATGCCAACACGGTGAATAACGTGTGAGCGTCAATAATATGCATGTGTCGGTGACATTCTGAACTAATAAACTTATTATAAATTATGGGACTCGTATTCTAGGTAACACGGTGAGTAACGTGGATACATTTTTTTTTTATTTATTAACTTTACTATTTACGGGTTGTGCCCCTGAAACTGCACCTTAATTCTCCACCACGAAAATTATAAAAATTAAAAACGAATGTTATATATAGTGTTTATACCCGTCCTCAGACGGGTATTTTTCTAGTATCATATACAATTAAAGGCTAATTAATTGAGAGTTTTTAATTTTTAACTTCTTTGAATACTTATTTTGAAAAAGTTAGATCGATATTTGAGAAACAAAATATTACCCAAGAAATATCAGAGATAGCGTGTACGCAGAAAATATAACATTCAAGTAATCAAAAAAACTAAATTAACCCTTCATGTCAAAGATACGTCCACGACAGTCAGTCAAGTCGAAGATACGTCCACGACAGTCAGTCAAGTCGAAGATACGTCCACGACAGTCAGTCCGAGAGAGTCTGGGCCATTTGAGTTAGGTGACCTTTTTATGTCGGGCTAATGTATGTTTCTGTGCAGTTCTAAGTGGTCCACTCTCCCAGGCTTTACCTTCTCGCACTTTGAGAAGGGGTAAGTTAATTGCTAATCACCTGAGACGCCCCGACCGGAAAATACCAGATGGGGCTGCTCAGGCATTTTTGTAGGCTATAGTTCTCTGCCTCTTTAGTGCTGGTTGTCAATTGCATTACGCCACATCGTCCGGCGGTGGGAACTAAGTAAATACTAACCCTTGCTATTCCTCACAGTTATTAAAAGGAAGTTCCGTATTCATTTACGTAAGAAAACCAGCAATAAAAACTTGAGAACTGAAGTAAAAAGAAAATTTAATTTACATTGATTTATTTAAGTGCCCAATTTTTGGAACACGTCACCACGGAATTGCTTTCCTGTAAGCTACAACACAGTCATCTTCAAATCTAATTTCAACAAATATCATTTCCAGAAGTAATCAAATCAATTAATAATCTATGTATCACAGGAAATTGGGATTGACATACTTCCCACTGCAGCAGGCTGTGACAGAAGGCCGGAAAGTGAGTAGCATGCCCTCTCCGGGGAGACACTCTTCTTTGTTATTAAAATCTCCGAAAACGAACTTGTTTGTATTCTCTTGTAAGGGGTGCTTAGGGCGACCAGCAATACTCACTACTAAAGGAAGAGGCAATGCTTGGGAGAAGTGTGCATCATAGGGTCGAGCTGGATCATACCCCATTCCGACAAAAAGTGCCAGATGGTTCATCTCAGCCCCTATGTTGTTAGAATGATGCCAGAATCGTACCAAGAAGGATGCCAGAATGGTACCAGGATGATGCCAAAATGAAGCGAGAATAGTGCTAAAATGATTCCAGAATTGTGCGAGAATGGTATCGAGTGATGCCAGAATGGTGGAAGAATGATGCCAGCTTGGTGCCTAAAGGATGCCAGAATGGTACCAGAATAGTACCAAAATAAAGCCAGAATAGTGCCAGATTAGAGCCAGAATTGAGCCAGAATGGTATCAGAATGATGCCAGAATAAGAGCAGATTAGTGCCAGAATAAGGGCAGATTAGTGCCAGAATGATGCCAGATTGGTACCAGAATAATGCCAGATTGGTACAAGAATGATGACAGAATCAAGCCAGAATAGCGCTAGAATGGTACCAGAATTGTGTCAGAATGATGCAAGAATATGGTCATAATATTGCGAGAATATTACCAGTTTGGTGCCAGAATGATGCCAGAATGGTGTCAAGGTGAACCTTGGCTAATATGGCAACTGAATAACCAGAGTATTGGATAGTTTGTATTTGGAGTTACATAAAATATGATGTTAGTTTGTGGGCTCGGCGATACGTGATTACGGGAACGGATACTCTCATGTACAACTCCGACAATTCTAAGTATAAATCCTATCGGACGCATTGTGGTTAATTACAAACTATTATAATACGGATAACAAACGTTTGCACGCCTCGCTAAAGTTCTCCACTATAATAAATACCAATGTGTATTTATTTGTATCTATTACTAATAGAGATGTGGTATCTGTCTGTCTGGAGTCGAAACTATACTATTACTTCTATACATTGTACTATTGTACTATGTTTTCATACCCAATTCAATTTACTATACTATTTCAGACTAATGTACTATTTTAAATGCTCAATTAAGGAGGTAGTGTAGTATCTGTTCTGTTGTCAGGAGACTATCTTCCAGGAATAACTTCTTCCTTTGGGAGGGGTAGTGTAGTCTATGTTCTTGTCCGTTCGTGATGATACCATCCTCGGATGCATCACCTCCTCCTTCGAGGGGTGGAAGTATAGTATATGCTCGTTCGTCATATTCACCATTCTCCCACGCATTACCTACTCCTCTTTTTTTAGGGGGTAGTGTTGTACATGTTTTGTGGTCATGATACCATCCTCCCAGGAATTACTTTCTTCGTTTTGACGGGGCGTAGTAATGCACAAGAAAACATTTGTAAACGTCTGGTCGCATATTTTACTAGTGTAAATAAATATAAATTCGTCTCGTCACACAAAATTTAGCGAGTAAAAAACGTATTTTTCTAGTCCTCGGACAAAACGATTTTAATTGTGGTGGGGAAGTAATCAAACAAATAGCAAGTCAGACACCCCCCGTCGTTTGAAATAAATTCGGAAAGAAATCCTCCACTTTAAATAAAAAAGTTAACGGTGGGTTATTTTTTTCTTTATGTCATCAGACATGATAATAATTTATATATGAAAAATTAAATTACTGACGTAATTGTATGATTTTATATGAATATTAGTGTAAACACTGGCGAAGAATATTTTTTCGTAAATTTGACGGATGTTGTACACGAGATTATACATAAAATAACACTAAATTATTTAATAACAAAAAGTTAACATGATATAATGGATTTGCATGACTTTATTCAAACTAGCAGAAACACCCTGGCAATGCCAGGAGTTGAACGAAAACCTTGTGATCTTTTGTCTTTATAACGCACACACACACACACACACACACACACACACACACACACACACACACATATATATATATATATATATATATATATATATATATATATATATATATGTGAATGTATATTTTCTTTGATACATGTTTAATTAAAAAGAGGTGAAAGTTCCTGTTTCTTCCTTTTTTGATCCAATTTTTCGAGTTGGTGAGCCAACGATCTAATGTTGTGCTCCAGTCTGAATAAGAACTCGCCATATATTTACAAACGTTTTCGACTCTCGGGTACGTGATGAGGTCACAAAATTAGTGAATTTATTTAAAAAGTCAATTATGGTTTTAAGATATTTTAATATACCTTCTCACCCTTCCTATCAATCTTGGTTTATGGTGGGGTTACGTGCTCGAATGAGTAAGGCTTCAATGATGGGAAGGTTAAGGTTACAATTTCAGACAGCGAGGATGGCAATGCTTTTTTAAATCTATTTCGGAAGTCTTTTTTGGAAATGTCGTGTGCAATTAAATGTTGAGATAAAACTGTGAGGGAAGGTGAGGTGACATGTTAGGAGGCGAGAGATACTTGTTCTAGTCACGCCAATATATGTATTATATATATATTATAAAATTATTATCCACGGACACACGTGTCGCCATCTGCAGCTCTTCAGCTTGGCTGAATTCTGTCTCTATCGCCCCCCCCCCCTCCAAATAACAAAACACAATTTAATGTGTACACATTTATGAGCGATAAAATATCCACGGTAAGGGCGCCGGATTGTAGTAATTGTGATCGCGGTTTCAAATCTCGCAAAAATTCAGCTGCGCTGAAGGGTCGTAAACGGCGAAATGCGGGTCCGTGGATAATTATTTCATAAATAGAATAATATATAGACGTCCCCATATGATTATTTTTATTTACACAGACATGCACAAAATCTACGACACTGGCATGTCGATGTTATCGATGAACAGCTATTATAAACTGATATCTCACCAAGCAGAGTTAAAATCCGATCTTAACCTTAAATCCTTTTCAAATGTTCGAAGGTTAAGATCGGATTGCGTATGTTTATTTTATGCCATTTCACTCCCCATTCATTATTGTATTTCGTCTTCTTGTTGTTCTTCTTTCATTGTTTCGAAATCAAGTTTGATACTCATATCCAAAACCTGAAACGGAATTCCTTTTATATATCTCTCCATTTTTTTCCTCTTTTGTATCTTGTTGCTCGTGTTGTTGTTGTAGTACTTCTTATTATTTTTCTTCTTATTCTTATTCTTATTATTCTTATCATTTCTAGTTCGTTTTCTTCTCCTTTTTCTGCTTCTTCGTTTTCGTGTTGATTTTCTTCATGTTTTTCTCCATTTTTTCTTGTGCTCTTTTTTTATACTCCTCTTTTATCTTCTTCCATCTTTCTACTTCATTCTTTTCTTCTCCTTTTTCTGCTTCTTCGTTTTTATCTTGATTTTCTTCATTTTTTTCTCAATTTCTTCTCAATTTCTTCTCCATTTACTTCGTTTTCTTCTTCCATCGTTTCATCTTCGTTTTCTTCTTGTCCCTTTTCTCCTTCGTTTTTGTCTCGATTTCTTATCTATTTTCTTCTTCTTATTATTATTATTATATCTTTTTTCCTTTGTTTTCTTCTCTACCCTTTTCCCCATCTTCGCGTTCGATTCGATTTTCTTATTTTTTTCTGTATTTTTTCCTATTTTCTTTTTCTAGATGTTCTTCTTTTTCTTCTTCTTCATCGTCGTCTTCTTCTTCTTCTTCTTCTTCTTCTTCTTCATTTTCTCCTTCTTATTATTCCATCTCATTCGTTTACTTCTACATCTTTTTCCTTTTCTTCGTTTTCTGTCTAGATTTTCATTTTTCTCCATTTTCTTCTCTATTTTGTTGTTGTTGTTCATCTTATTATTATTCTATTTCTTTTTCTTCTTCTTGTTGTTGTTCTTATTATTATTCCATACTTTCTTCTCTGTTTTCTTCTTCTACATTTTTCTTTCTTCGTTTTCGTTTCGATTTTCTTCATTTTCCCCCATTTTTTCATTTTCCTGTTCTTATTATTATTCTACTTTTTTCTTCTTTTTCTTTATCTTTTTCTTCTTTATCTTCTTATTCCATCTTTTCTCATTCGTTTTTTCTACTCCCTATTCATCTTCTTCGTTTTCGTCTCTATTTTCTTATCTTTTGTCTCCATTATCTTCTTTATTTTGTTGTTGTTGTTTTTGTTCTTCTTCTTCTTCTTCTTCTTCTTCTTCTTCTTCTTCCATATTTTCTCCTTCGTTTACTTCTTCTCCCTTATCTATTTCTTTTTCATTTACGTCTCGATTTTACTTCATTTTCTTCTATATTTTCTTCTTATTATTCTTTTGCAACTTTTCTCCTTTCTTTTCTTCTTATCCCTTTTCTCCTTCTTCGTTTTCTATTCAATTTTCTGAATTTTTTTCTCCATTTTTCAAATTTTCTTCTACTTGTTGTTGTTGTTCTTCTTCTTCCACTGTTTAAAAATCAAGTCGAGCTTTGTACTCGTATCCCAAACCTGAAACGGCACTCCTTTTTACTCCCTTACTTTGGCTTTGTTTTGTGTCTCTCGAACAATCCCCCCTCTACTAACACTCTTACTCCCCACGTCTAACACTTCTCGAGTGCCAACACTTCTTCTTCTCCACCTCGCTTGCCCACACTCCTTTTCAACCGTAAAATTTCGCCGCCCTCTGTTGAATTACAACCGCCACACGAATGTATGTGACGGGAATAATTTTGATTCATTCCATTACGCCCCCCCCCTAAAAACCTTATCGCCCCCTTCGCAAATTTTCAACTTTCTCGACACCACCACCAGCATCCCTATCCCAAATTTCGTCTGCTCCTTTCCCCATCCCTCATCCCTGTTTCTACTTCTTAAAGGTTAGGTTTGCATTTCTCCATCTTTCTCCCGTCATTTAAATTTTTATATTGCTCTACAGTTTAGTTGGCTTTTCATTAAAAAAAATTGTAGCATTTTGAAAAACATAATAAAAAAATAAAATAAATAAATAAATCTTTTATATCTTTTTGTCAATTTTCGCCGCCATTTTTTTTCTATCCGCCATTTTTTAAGCGGGAAAAGAATTGCGATTATTTCGTTCCTTTTCTTTCTTTCTCGCTTCTTTCAAGTCTTTTTCTTTCACTCTCCTTTCCTTTCTAAATATTTTTTCGTACCTTTTCTTTTAACTAGATTTTTAACGTATTTCCATTTTTGTTATTTTTATCCATCATTTCGATTTTCCAAAAAACTATCCTTATTTAAATAAGTCATAGATTTTAAACAACTTTCGTATCCAGTTCTGACTGGCTGAACTACTCGTCTCTGGAAGATACGAGGTCAATAATCTCTCTCACACACACTATATATATATATATATATATATATATATATATATATATATCGGAATTTGAGTTGTAACATACTCGGAGCCTGGTTTTTGACTATAAACTTTGTCCTTGAGTACTCCCCAAAAGTAAAAGTCCATCGGGGTCAAGTCTGGTGAACGTGCCGGTCAATCGATTGGGCCTCTTCGACCAATCCATTTCAATGGAAATTTTTCATTAAGAAACTCACGAACTCCTTTGGAATAATGTGGAGGGGCCTCATCTTGTTGAAAATAAAAGTCATGTAAATTAGGTTGTTTCTGTAACTGGGGAACAACGTGATTCCTTAGAATTTTGAGATAATTATTTTCAGTGAGTGTTCCGCCCCCCAAAATGGTCCCAAAACACCAGAACTTGAAATACCACCCCAAACATTGACACCAGGCTGATTTAGCTGCTGTTCTAATGTTAAATACATGTTCTCACTATACCAGTAAAAAAAATTATGTCTATTGATATGACCGGATAATTAAAAAAAAAAGCTTCATCACTCCACACAATGTTATCTAAAATTCCTGGATTTTCTTCAATTTTGTTCAGCATAATTTCACTAAATTGCAGTCGCCTATCTGGATCATCCTCCAATAAGCCATGAATTAGTCGAGGTCGATAGGGTTTCAACCAAATTTGCTTGATTATTCGCCTATAATAGAGGTTTGTGATATGCTCAATTCCATAGAAGCTCTTCTGGTGGATTATTTTGGACTTTGAACAAATGCATCGGCAACACGTTGCCTATTATCCTCTCTGCAGACTGTTTTGGGTCGACCAGTTTTAGGAGCATTAAGGATTGAGCCAGTGGCATCGAATTTGTCACGGATACGGTAAATGGTTTGTCTTTTTGGGGCTGGAGCACCAAATGTTTCAACCCACTTTCTCCTTACGGGTTCAATTTTTTGAGATTTCCAATACTCTTTTAACACCCACATTCTTGCATCTGTATTTAAATTATTTGACATTATGGGTTCTCTTAACAATCTGAAAAAAGGAAAACAGATTAAATTAAAATTACAACACAATTATACAATTTTAATTATACAACACATTAATAAAACAAATAACATAGTTATAACAAAGTTATAATAAATAATTGCATTAATATAACTGATACGTGAACCTATTCGAAATGTGTCCACCTACTTTTGGCTCACCCTGTATATATAATTGTTTTTTTATAAGGAAAATATGTTTTTACTTTTATACTCCTTACACTATCCGAAAATTTCCAAATACAGATTCAATGATTATTATTTCAAAATTCGGAGCAGATATATTGTATTATATCAATTGAATTCCAAAGACCATGCAATAAGCAACCCAAAGACATAATGCACATGAGTACCTTAAATTTTTCAGGTCTCGCCTTTTGAACCTCTTTTAAGCTTTTTGAAGTTCCCTCATCGTTTTTCTCCTGTGTGTTTCCGTCTACATTTGGACTGTATAACTTGTTTCTACAACACCACTATGCATTTCTATTATTTCCTGATGACTGACGGATAGACTTTAGAACTGTAATGTTTGTTCTATCAGCCAAACAACACGTGTAGATATACTAATAGATTAGCATGGAAAAATTAATGGTTTTTGTATGTAAGACGAAAATGTAAATGATAAATCTCAACTGAAGTGCGGAAATAAAGAATTGAAGGAACATATGTAAGTTATGTCTTTGGATTGCTGAATTAATATAATGTAATATAAAATAATATATACAGCTTTGGGACCATCGTTTGAGAAATCCGATTCGTGTGTTTCTTGAGCGTGAACATCTTATTGGGGGAGGGGGAATTTTTCCTTGTCTGCCCCCAGGCAGTAATTAATCGAGGATAAGGAAAGCGGACGTATAGTTAAACTATAGAGTCATGTTTACATTTTTAAATATTAATTTTAAAGTTTTTTCTCCATTGTTTGAAAATACTGGATTACAAAAAAGAAAGGTATGTAATTTAAAATTAAAGAAATATAATGTTTGAAGCAATATTTAAAAACAACTAAAGAAATATATAATTTTTAGTATAAAAAAGAAGAAAGCTTCCAATTAAATTCTATACAAGAGGAAAGAAAAAAGCTTACACCATTTTAAATACAGATTGTGTGTGCGTGTTTTTAAAAAAATATTTTGTGAGGGAACAGTGATTTAAAAAAATAAATAAAACTAAGCTAAAACATGGCAAAACGTTTAAAATTTAATCAATTTTAACTTCCTTTTTAAAACTGTATTGTGATAATTCAATAAAAATATAACAACATTTTTTAACAAAATATAGTATATGTTATAATATTACACTTCTGTCATCGGTCAATGAAGAAGAAGTCATTCTAGACTGAGGCAATTTAAATTTTTGTTCTAATCCAGAGTGCTCCTTTTGGGGGAGCTGGATTACCACACATTACAACACATTTTTTTACATTATGTATGTTTTCAGCATCTGGAATTCTCTTTTTAAAAAGCCAACATTCTATGCGATTATTCAATTTGTAGTTTTCAACTTACATTGCAATTTAAGATGTAGTAACAAATATCAATAAAAATTAAAATTAATAATAATCGTATAGAATGACGTTTTTTTAAAAGATAATTTAGGACGCTGAAAACGTACGCAAATTTTAGAAATAAATAAATAGAAAAATAAAGGAATTTTAATTTGCAAAGTAGTCGACAAATTTAAATTTTTAGAACGTAGATGAAATTTGTCCGTTTGTAGATTTCATCATAAAAAAAATTATTGTGCGCAGTATTTTTGTTATACTTGTGATGAAAACAAAGATAATTGCGAAAAAACAGTTGGCATTCCAATTATCTCCTTTGAAAATAATTCAAAATATTTCAAGAAACATTTTGGTAATTTTTTTTTTTATTACTAAATCACTTCAATTGATTACTGTTAATATTGACAAAACTATTGCATATATACAAAGAAAATAGCGAACAAAAATTAGAAGTATATAAAACAAAAAACAAATTAGACATACAGAATCTTCTGTTTGGATCTTTAATCTCTAGTATATATACAGTATTTTCGTGTAAAGTCTTGTATTATTTACTTACATAACATAATACCCTTTTGTATGTAATATCGGTATGATGAATAAAAATTTTTCGCATTTATTCATTTATATATATATATATATATATATATTAGGTAGAATTTAAAACCAGATATTATCACCACAAAAGCACATTTAAAAACAGAACTTCGAATTAAACAGCACTAGCAAACTACTTTTGGGAGCTCAAAGAAAATGTACGCTCACCAATAACTGAATGGAAAATAATACGACAGGCAAGGACATGTAGAAATTTAGACGACCCGTGAAGATTATGTCTGAATGAGAAATTTGAAATTTTAAACTTAAAAAACAACCTAAAATATATTAAACTGTAGAAGTGAGATAGCAAACAGCTACCTGCACAGAACAAAATTAATCTAAGGCGAAGAATACATCAATAAATAAATAAACAAACAAACAAGTAAAAAAAACAACTAAA
>OY744516.1:96428610-96453610 GCA_963556195.1 Sepiola atlantica
AAACAGCCGGAAAAAGCTGAATCAAACCGAGCTGCTGTCAAACAGTTAAATAAAAATAAACAATCACCTGAATATGTTTTTCTTTATGAAGAAATTTTTTTTCTGACGAAGATAAACAATAAAACAGCTTTTCTAATTTTGTTTAGTCATTTAAAAAAAACATTCGTTCCTATTTTTTTGTTGTTATTTGATTGGTCGTCGACAAACAGTCAATTAATACATAGTTTAGGGGTAGGTTATGGTTAGATTAGGGTTAGTTCATGGTTAAATTCGTGTTAGGGTTAGTTTCGGATTAGGTTAAGGTTAAAAATAACAGTCGTCCGCTGTGCATTTTTCCTTCAAAGACCAGTCGTCCCCTATACATTTTCCACGAATCTTTTACACTGTTCCTTATTGCAAAGGTGCAGATACGTTTTCATTTCTTGCATTTTTGTTCGCTAAAATGTTTTTTCTTTGGCAGAATTCAATTAATTCTTCACGCTTAAATTCATTTTAAGTTTGTTCATGTTACGTTTGACGTTGTCTTTAAATGTCGTCTGCCAGAAATATTTTTCGCGGCTTCCGATTCGTAATACGCTTCGTTTGTTTTCGGCTAGTTATGGAAGTTTGCTTCGGCAGAAGTCGGTTTAGTTCGGTTCAAATTCTGTAAATGTTCCATTAAGACTAAACGTATTTGTCTTATATATATATATATATATATATATATATATATATATATATATATATATATGTACGAAAAAGTTAGCGAGTAAAAAACGTAACGAACAAAACACTTTTCAAATGTAGAGGGGAAGCAAATAGCAAGTCAAAAATCCCCCTCCTCCTGAAATGAATTCAGAAAGAAATCCTCCACCCTAAATAAAAATTCAACGGTTGGTGTTTTTTTCTTTAGATCATCAGAAATGCTAATGCTAATTTATATATGAAAAATTAAATTATTGACGTAATTCTATCATTTTATATAATAATTTGGTTCTGGGTACATTCTACGCTATGATTACAACTTTAAAAAATATTTACATCGAAAGAAGCAGAAAGTGGTGAAAATCTTGTGAGACTTGCTGTCACTCTAACTCCATGGAAAACTGATTATTGGTAATGATTCGTGTGAAAATTTCTAGCGAGTTAATAATAATATAAAGGGAATATGCAACATAGGACTCCTTATACGACTATTTTGGTAAGTATCTATGTTTAACATACCTGGAGAGAAAGTGATGCTTCATATCTTCCCATTAAAGTATCCGTGCGTAATAACCCTTAGGAAAAGTATAGATCTATATATCCTCGCTTCAACTATGCAATAAATAGTAGGGCAAACTGGACTCTCAAGTCTTGATTGTGCTACTTGCCTAGAAGAAGGAAATGCTCCGAAATGATGTAAATGTTTCTCTGCTTATTCCGATATTGTTTCAAATTGTCTTTTACTTCTCCTTACCGTCGGAATTAGGCAATGTTGGTTTATGAAATGTGCGGTTGTAGACTGCGCAATATGTGCTTCACTATAGAGTTTCAGCGCAGACACCCATACAGGGCGTATCCATTGTATTTCGATACTTAAAGGAGGCCTCTAGTGTGTAAATGACCACGCTAGACTCCTTAGCCTTTTGGCTAGGATCAAAGTGTAGTATCCGTTTTGAGACTACATTTCATCTTTTCTGTTTTCGGTCAGTGAAGAAGAGATCCTTCTAGACTGACAACATTTTTACTTTTTTCCTAATGCAGAGTGCTCCTTTTTGGGGGGAGCCGGATATTTTCTTCTCGTGAGGAGACAAGTAAATAAGGACTATGACTATATAACAATTTGGTTCTCGGTCCATTCTATGCCATGACTACCCATTCACAATATACCTACACTTACAACTTAATTCGCTTCCGTTTTTATGTTCCTTATTTCGTTCCTTCATTTCTTTACAGACTGTATTTTTTTTTTACTTTAAAAAAATTACTGCGTCTTTTATGAAATTAATCAGATTATTTGACCATTTTTCCCGCCTTTTACCCGCGGGGATTAAAAGAGCCGAGAAAATATCATTAGTTTTTCCCCACACGTCCGCCATTTTTTTTTTTACTATTTTGCTATATTTTTACACAATTTGAATTCTCTTGTCAGATTTCGGCCATTTTGCTTCCACCGTTCTTTTAATTTCGGTTTTTACCGTTTTTTTTTTTACAGGGGTGTCTCTTTTCTTAGGGAAACAGAACAAGTTTTAACACTTAGTAAAGACATATTTCACATATATAGATAAGAATAATTAGGCGATGATGCGTGACTACATCATTTCTGACATGTTCAGTGTGTGTGTGTGTGTGTGTGTGTGTGTGTGTAAATGCGTGCCAGTGTTCGTTTCTTATTCTATTCATTTTATTCATGTGCATCTATTTCTTAAATAAGTGACACGAGTTTGATTTTGAAGACATATCAAACTGGCACTAATTTATCAATTCCTTTTCTCTGTTATATGTTTCGTTGTTGTTCTACCTACCTGTCTATCATTTTATGATCATATCTGTTGTGTAATACGTATGTATGTATATATTAAGCTATATACTTTTTTTTATTTTCCAACCATTTTCTTTATATATATATATTGTTTTTTTTTTAATGGAAATCGTTCCAGACAAAGCATGAAGCCACTTGATGTGAGGAGCTAAAAATACTACTTTAAGGTTAACAACTAGCCAACGATAAGTGTTAGATTGATAGATCCGAACCCAGAAAACAGCAATTATTCCCCCTTTGTTAGAAACATCGCTCATGGAATGTGAGAACTAAAGGACAAAATAAGGGAAGTGAGAGTTCCGAGGCTGCCGAAAGTAAACCAAAGGTCCACTTTCTACTCTCCAATGTATATATAAAGAAAAGGAGAGATAAATAAAAAGGTGTGTGTGTATATATATATATATATATATATATATATATATATATATATATATATATATATATATATATACTTTTTTTTCTCGGCAATTATTAAATAACACAGGTTTGTTTTTGTTTTATAAAGAATTTTTTTTATATTCTTTCAATTTTAAAATAGTCAATTTAGTATTTCAGTCAAATTGGTGTATATTAGTTCCGCGGATTTCTTGTCCAACATACTTTTTTCTGTTTTCACGCGTACTTTCGATTTGATTCGTCAAATCATTATTAGTTAGGGTTGGTCTTGGCGTTAAGTCTATTGTCTTTAATTGTTTAATTTTTAGTGGCTACTAAGTGATGAGATGCTGCACGCGAACGTAGTTATGTGAAATGTCCATATAGAATTAAAAATGATGATGTCTGACGACTAAGAATTTGTTAATGTTAATTACGATGCAAGGCACTTAAAATCTGTGGCTAATTTTGTAATTGATGTTATTATTTGTGGTGTGTCTAGTTTTAATATAAATGTCTTCAAGAATTTTACATATTTTATGTTGATATTGTGCTGTATTGTTTTGTGTTATCAACTAAAATGTGTCTATATTGATATATATATATATATATTTATATATATATATATATAAATATATATATATAAAGAGAGATAGATAGATAGCTAGTGTGTGTGTGTTTGATTAAATAACAATGGCAATTATTGTTTGTTTCTTTGTTTATCCAGCTTTTGAAGTTATGGACCAGCGATCTAATGTTCTATTCAAATGTGAACAAAACTGCAAACGCTTTCGACTCTCATGAGTCTTCTACAGGCACGTGAGGAATTACACAAATTAAAATTGGTGAATTTATTCAGAAAGTCTATTAAAACATTTTTTTAATATTTTTAATTTTTTACTCCTTCATATCGAGCTTGGTTGATGGTAGGTTTGTATGCATGAATGAGTAAGGCTTCGATTATGGGGAGGCGCAGGTTGCAATTTGGGACTGTTATCTAACGTTTGGTTATTTCTTATTAGGTGTTTTAAATTTTTATAGTAAATAGTGAAACGGAGCTTATGGTTTTTGTCATTTAAAGAAATATGTGTATACATGATATATTTTATTTTTTTGTCTACTTGATAATTGGGTGCATCAGTTGCAGTAAGTAATATAGATTGATATTATAATCATTATTATTATTGTTGTTGGTGTTCGTGTTTTTCTTATGGCGGTCAAGGAGTGTTTAATTTGCTGATCGACAATTTAAAACAACCAAAAACAATACATGTATTGATATGACTAGAACTAGTATCTCTCGCCGCCTTACATGTAACCTCTCCATCCCGCATAGCTCCATTTACCCCCCCCCCCCCAAAAAAAATGATGTCACATGCATATTAGTAAAAAAAACACTGCCATTTTCGCGGTCTCAAATTGCAACCGGCGCCTCCCCATAATCAAAGCCTTACTCATTCGAGGAAACAAACCTACCATTAACCAAGCTTGATATGAGGTGCGGGGCAAGGTATACTAAAATGTTTTTAATAAAAAATTAAAAATTTTTTTTAATAGACTTTCTGAATAAATTGACCAATTTTAATTTGTGTAACGCCTTACTTGCTTTAAAAAGACTCGTGAGAATCGAAAACGTTTGCAGTTTTGGCGAGCCCTTGTTCACACTTAAACACAACATTAGATCGTGGGTTGGTCAACTTGAAAAGATGGATAAAAAAGAAACAAACACGAATTGCTATGTTTTAATCAAACATGCATCAACGAAGAAATGCTGCCGAAGTATACAAATATATATATATATATATATATATATATATATATATATATATAGTAAGCTATGAAAATATATTTATGGCAATTAAGCTACACAGGGAGAATCTTCAGCCTAAAATGCATGGAGTTATTTTTTGCTGGGTGTTTTTATATACACGGCTAGCTCGTTAAGCAATCAGATTCTTTGTTGTTCTCTCAGCCAATCGTTGGTGTTACTTCCTATATCTTGTTCTGTTTCCTTTGTTCTGTGAATATAATGGGTGAATTTATTTTAACACGTGGTTCCTTGTATTTCTATTTTAGGTTTTAATTTTTCACTTGTTAAATTAAAAAAAAAAATTTTTTGTTATTTTAATTTTTATTTATTTATTTATTTATCGGTAGCCTAAGGTAAATTTATTTCTGTGCACGCAGCTGTTTGCTATCTCACTTCTACAGTTTAATAGATTTCGGGGTTCTTTTAAAGTTTAGGATTTAAAATTTTTCATTCAGGCATAATCTACACGGGTCGTCTAAATTTCTACCTAGCTCTACTTACGTATCGAGCACTGTTGAAGTAAATACTGAAAATTGATACATAAAAAATGATATATCCTCATAAAATTGTATGTGGCTCCATGAAATACTAATGTATGTATGTATGTATGTATATATATATATATATATATATATCGCTTTATTTTATATTATGAAGAAATATTGAGTTTTCTCTGCAACTTGAAAGAATTCGTATAGATAGCTTAAAGTGAGATTTTTCCAGAGTTTTAAATACATAATATAAATTAGTTATATAATTTACACACTCGTATGCTTTTAATTAATTAAAATTATTCTAACACACACAATATAAATTAAAATAAATAAATAAATAAATATAACAATAATAAGTAAATTTAACGGGAATTATTTTATAATCTATAACGAAATGTATATGCGATATACTTTTTCCAATATGTTAGCGAGTTTTTCGTGGCCCAGGGGTAAGGTCGTCGAGCTTTACAAAAAATATTTTTCTTCACATTTGAAGATATGTGTCGGTAAGAACCATGGATAGCCAGACTTCTTTTGGCCAACGCCTTTTCTTTGCGGCTGCATTTAATGTGGGAGAGAGTGAAAGAGAGAGGGAGAGGGAGAGAGGGAGGTGGTGAATATAAATGTCGAGGGACTACCGGCTACACGTACATATAAAATGTAGAGCTAGAAAGGATCCTTCCATTTCTAGATGTTTTAGTTTTGCTATATCGGATTTTTCCTCTTCCTAGTTAAGTTGCCGTATCAAGCTTTTCTTTTTTTTTGAGGGGGAGGGGCTCTCGTGTAACCTACTAGGATGCCCATAAGTTCCAGTAGAGGAAAAGAAAGCAATTCCTGAACTTCCCAAGGTTATTTATCTGAAAGTCAAGTAAACCAGTTCCGACGTGGGCCTGAACTCGGTCCTCAAAGCCCGACTCTACTCCGATAACCACCATGCCACATGCCACTACAATATGTACATGTATGTAAATGACGTCGCTCGCGTGTATATGAGCGCGTTTATGTGGCTATCTCGAACACGTTCCCGTCATGTCGCCATACAGCTGCGATGAAATCGGCTTAATTCAATGTAATTATTACAACTACAATGAACTTATATTATTTTTTCCGCTTAGAACACTTTTGTCCATTAGCGGCTCATAATTCGCCCAACATTGATGAATGAGGCGTACGTGCCGAGGACATTAATATAAATATATAAATATACATACACATATACAGACGCGGAAAGCTTTATTTCATATGTATAAATATGTATGTATTAACGATTATTTAATTTACGTTGAAAATGCTTGATATTCAAGAGTGATTGAATGTGTCTTTCGTATGTATTTACCAGGCTCATATAAAAATGATCTGGCCATTTGATATTGGTTGAGAAAAGTGAGCCTGCCTAGGACAATAGCGCTTTAGTTTCATTGAATGTGATATATATATATATATATATATATATATATATATATATATATATATATATAGCACTAAATAAAGTGAAAGTATAAAATAAGGTGCTAATCAAATTTTATTAGAATTCATGGTTCAAGCAAAGTACTTTAAAGTCCTTAACTCATGACTTTTCAAAGAAAATATTCTCCTCAGAGGACCATTACCGCAATGACATTACTGCAGGTAATAACATTAAACTTTGAAAACATATAAACAAATATATATAAAAAATACATAAAAGTATATAACATCAAATATATCAACCCAAAAACACACTTTTTTGTTAAACTTATACAGTTTATCCAAGTCATAAAGTTTAAAACAGCTTCAAGAAAGATTTCAAAGAGGTTGATCTGTGTTCTTTTCCTCTCTTCCTGTTTACTTCCTCTGTCCCGTGTTAGTTCTTATCTCTGCCTTCTCTTTCTTTTTCCTTTTCTTTTTTCTTTTTTTTACTTATATTTTTGTTTTATTCATCTTTGATTTTATTTTAAACTTCTATCGCCTTCAAAAAACTTTGTGTGATTATGATCTTATTTTTACAGGCATAATTTTATTTCAAGACCTGATGATCGGGGGCCCCTCAAACTGCTCTCGTAAAACAAAATCAATTTTGTAGTCAAAATGAAATAAATTATCATATATTATATATATATATAAGACATTTATTTATATCCGTTCTAAGAATTCAATATCAACAGTAGTTATGTGTACGATCGTTTCTGAGACGAAATGGACCTTTATTGATACCAAGTTTCTTCCTCAGCATCTTATTACCTTCGTAGTCAAACAAAGCAGCAAACATTACAGTATTGTAAACTATCAATTACACAGCAATTCGAGGAGAGAGAACACATGACAATAAAACGAGACATAAAAAGGAACACAATAAAAAGAATATCAAAAGTACAGAAATAAAAAGTGCAGACACTATTAAGAAGTTATAAAAAAAGAAAAATTGATAAAAATAAAAACTTGATTAAATTGAAGCCATTTTCTTTAAAAAAAAACATTAGGCAGCATATTTTCATTTAGGCAAACATTATTAAATAACATGGAGTGTGTTTGTATGATCAGAATTTTTTTGTAATTTTTTCAATTTTACGAATAGTCCATCTTGTATTTCGATCACATTGGTGTATGTAAGTTCCGTGGATTTCTTGTTCCATTCTTTTTTCGCGAGTACTTTCGATTTGATTCGTCGAACTATCATCAGCCGGGGTACTACCCCTTTGTATGTTTACAACTCTTTTTTATTTTTAACTTAGCCCCCCCCCCCAAACAAGGCAAGTTGCTATTGTAGACATAAAGCCTACTAAGAATAAGGGTTACAGTTTATGAGATCATCCTAAATTGGGAAATGTGCAGCGAGATGCTTGTTCACATTAGTGTATGTAGGTACAGTGAGGGAAACAGGGAACAGGGAAGGAGTTCCAAAGGCCGTCAGCTCAAGGAAAAAAGCATTTGGAGTAGAAGGCTCTGTGGCATCTGAGGACCTCCACACTGAATAGATGGGATTTATCTGATTGTCGGGTTAGTCGAGTGTATTAACGCCGAGGGAGGCACCAGCGCAGCAAGTTTATCGGAGCACATTCCATTGAAGTAATCGTAAAACAAACACAAGGATGCAACATTGCGGCGATGGGACAGGATCTTGAGCTTGGTGGATAGTGAGGAACCTATTAAATTAGAGACTCTTTTGGGGACCTTGTTTAAGAGGGAGAAACCAGCGGATGGTGCACCAGACCAAATGTGACAACAATACTCTATGCATGGGCGGATGGTGACTTTGTAGCGATATAGGATACTGTCAGGTGTGAGAAGATTTCTAACACAGTAGAGGGAGTCCACCTTCTTTGCAGAAGTCTTGGTAATGACTTCTATAATTTGTTCCAATTCATGTTACATGTGAATGCTAGGCCGAAGAGTTTGAATGTTGGGCTCTCAGGTAGGGTGTTATTATCCATGGCAATCGATGATTGAAGAGGTTTCTTGTAGTTATTGAAGGAAAGTAGCTTTGTCCTAGCAGCATTGAATGTTACCATATATTCATGACCCTATTCCACTGTAGACTGGAGGTCACTTTCCAAGGATTCAGCTATTGCCTCGGATATGTACGCGCCCGTTTACCCACATGTCGAGAGTAGAGCGTAATGTCGTCAGCAAATTTACCCATCACGGGCACAATGTAATCAGGGAGATCGTTTATTAAAATCAGGAACAAACAAGATGTGATGATGGATTCCTGATGTACATCTGCATTTATACCATGTTGTTTCGATGAACCAACATCGCGGACAATCTGGATCTTTTTTTTGGATAGGAAGGATCTAATTATATTAAATATTCATCTAGTAATACCATATGAATTAATTTTTATGAGAAGACCTTTATGCCAGACTTGTCAAAAGCTTTGGATATATATAGTCGCTACCGCCCTAACTTCAACTGCCTTGTCCAGTGTATGGTATATGAGTTCACAGATAATCGTTAGGATATCTGCAGTAAACCGTACTTTCCTAAATCTATACTGATGGTCAGAAACAAGTTTACGATTAACGAGGTGAAAGACTATCGCTAGATTGATTAAGGATTCAAAGATTTTAGCGAAGAGCGGAAGTAGAATGATGAGGCGATAATTCTGAGGGTCAGATATATTTTCAGAATTCTTGAAGACTGGTACCACAGAGGCAATTTTCCAGCAAGATTGCGTCAACTTTTATTTTTTTCACCCAAGAGATGAATTTGGTACCCCTTTACTCTCTCTATCTCTCGCTCTCTTTCTCTCTCTCTTTATTTCTTCATTACAATACACAAAACGGTTAATTTAATTCGGTTCATTTTTATTTATTCATTTTTACGTTTCAAAATATACTTGAAATTACAGTGTAGTATGTGTTACTTAATCCCTTTTCTTCTTGGTCAGTAAAGGACAACTCTTTCTGGACTGCGATAATTTTTATTTATTGGATTACTTTTTCTCTATTTAACTATTTGTCGATTTTACAATACATTTCTTTTTGATTTATTATTTCTTTTTTACTAAATGTTATGATACTCTTTTCGCTCCTCTGAGAGTGAAGAAAGAATCCTTCTAGACTGCGGAATTTTTTCTAACAAGAGATGGATTTGGGAGCCCCCCCCCCAAAAAAAAAACTTCTATGTATTTTTATCTAGTTACTACAATACACATAAAGGTTAATTTACTTCATCTTATCTCTTCTTATTTTTCTAGACTGCAACAAATTTTATTTTTTTGATCACTTTTCGTCTATTAAACTATTTGTCGATTTTACAATTCATTTCTACCTTTTGTTTATTTCTATTTTTTACAAAGTGTTATGCTAGGAGAGAAAAGAATAAGTATACTATGTCAGTGAACAAGAAATCCTTCTAGACTGCGGATATATTTACTTTTTTTAGTTTTGGCAAATTTAATCTCCAACCAAAATAGGCATTCAAGATTGGGATAAAAATTGCCTCAACCCAGAAAGATTTTCTCATCACTGACCTTGGTAAGCTGCACGCATATTTTTAGATCACATTTATTTATTTTTTGGTGTGTGTGAAGTTTTTACTTTTATTTGCAATTGTAGGGGAGCGGCAGTCATACAAAACATAGAGAAATCTATTTTGTTTGATTCAAAACATCTATACATCTTATTTTACTCACCTAAAGTAATTTAAGGGTCCTTTTTAACTTCTTTTTCAATAATTAATACTCTAATATTGATATATATCTCCCGCGCAACGTCGGGCACGAGTTCTGCTAGTATATATACATACACACACATATATTATATATATATATAATATGTTAAGAAGGCTGAGTCAATGCAGAGTGACGGATAGGTTGTAGGCTGGAAAGAACAAAAATAATAAATCGAAGTAGGAAGCTTACTATTTATTTTTCTTTAAAATCGTACATAACAGCAAGTGTGGTGTCGGCTGTGTGTGTTGTCAAGATGATGATTAAGAATCATTTACATTTCGGGAAAATCTTTCTTTTGTCAAAAATAGACACCAAACGAAAAAATCGTCTGCGTGGAGAATTCACTAAAATCGATATTGCGTGTACTTAAGCAGCATTCTTTTAGTTAAGCTAACATTGTTAAAGGTAACATAATTCCACCGTTCGATTATACTTTTTTAAAATCTTTTCAATCTTTTTAATGATCTTTTTTGTGTCAAAATCAAAACAAAAATAATGTATATTCCATATGTATAACCAACGTTTTCGATTCTTCGCCGAATCATTTTCAAGTAACAAACACAAATGAACAAAAAAGCTGAAGAAAGAAGAGAATTTCAGAAAGCAGCAAGAGAACGCGTATGTGAAATCAGTTAGACATCAAAAGAACAAATCAGTGCAGTTCTAGGAGAAACGTTAACAATTTAAATTCCAGGACACAAGAATTAGCGTCACAGGATGAACTGTATTTTGTTAACCATTTAAAAATGTTGTTACTGGTTTCTTACGTAATGTTATTTATTGTACGTTGCTGGGTTTTCATAAAGATAGCTTCGAGAAGTTTTAATTTAAAAAAAAAATAGTTTCAGAATGTATTATGTTCTTGTTATTAACTAAAATGTATCTTAAATCAAATGGGGCAGTTATGTTTTTGTGAGATGGCGGGATAAGGTAGTTGCTGTAAAATCGATGTAGCTATTAGCTTTATTATTATTATGGGATGTTGTATGGTTGGGGAGGAGTTATTTTTCACTACAAGATTTTGAGTCTTAAATTTCTTGTAGTAAATAATGAGTCTAATTTTATTATTATTGTCAATTGAGGATATATATATATGTGTGTACAATATTTGTTATGGCCTTTCTTATGTAAAGTTGTGTTGCATTAGATTATAGTAGTATAAGTTAATATAGTTTGAACTTATGCCGAGCAGCTTAATTTTAAAATTCATAATGATCGATTATTTAGTTTAAGAGTGAATCATGGGCATACCAAGATATAAACATATCAACATGCGTAACTTCATAAGTATATATATATATATATATATATATATGTGTTATGGAAATTAAGCTACACAGAGGCTTCCGCTTTTCATCCCCGGAGGGAATCGTCAGGCTAAAATGCATGGAGTTTTGCCAGGTGTTTTTCTATGATCAGGATCGACCATAGGTGATGCATCGTAAGCCTAGTTGTCTTGTCTGTCTGCTTGTTGCTGAGGAGACCAATGCGGGAGTGTCAGTCACTGTCGCTAAGGTAAAAAACATGTGTATTTCCTTGACTGTTGACATTGGTGCTCTCCTTTCTGCGTGCACGCTTCTCCGTAGCAACGTTCACCAGCTTCTCCTCCCCTGTTTTCAGATGTTGGTTTGGGGTTCCCTTCCAATCTTGAGCGGTCATCTGTAACGCTCTCCCAGGACCCAATGTCGATATCGATTGCGTTCATGTTACGCCTCACAACATCTTGCATCGAAGTTGGAAACGACCGGTGTACTTCTTCCCATTTGCTTGCACTCCATACAGGTAGTCATTTAGAATGCAACCATTGCACATGCGGTGAAAATAGCCCAACCAACGTAGTCTACGTTTCCTGATGATGGCGAATGTTTTGAAGGCTCGCGCCGGACAAGACATCTGTGTTGGACATCCGATCCTGCCAAACCATGTCATTGATGCGGCGGAGACTTCGTATGTGGAAGATGTTGAATCGTCGCTTCTGTTTGGCGTAGATTGTCTGTCTCGCTGCTGTACAAAAATGTGCTGATGACGTCAACGTAGTACATTGCCATCTTAGTCTTGTGGTTCTTCCACAATCTGGATGTGAGACGAAGAAGCGTCCTAGCTGCTTTCCCGTTCCTCTTGTCGATTTGAATTTCAAATGATAGGTTGTCTGCTATGGTGGAGTCATGCTACGTAGATTGGTCAACAATATCGAACGTCATCAATAATGACGGCAGGTTACGCTGTTTGTTTCAGGACGTTTGTCTTATTCGAGCTAATGTTAAGCCCCAAATCTCCGTAGGCATGTGAGAAGCGGTCCATCAGTGTCCGTACTTCCTGCTGGATGTGCGCCGCAACTGCTGCGTCGTCAGCAAACAGCATATCTCTGATGAGAACTTCGCGTAAATTTGTCCTGGCTCTGAGGCGGGCAAGGTTGAACAGCCCGCCGTCTGATCTTGCACGTAGAATAAGATCACGAAGAGTGTTGGAACAAGAATACAGTCTTGCCTAGCTCTGCTGCAGATATTGAAGGGTTTTGAGGAGCTCCCACAGAACTGGACTGTTACCATCATGTTAGTGTGGAAGGACTCTATTAGGAACTGCAGCTTTGGTGGACAGCCAATCCCCGGAAAGATAGTCTCTGCTGACAAGGTCAAACGTTTTGGTGAAATTATCAAGGCGACCTACAGGGGCATCTGCTGTTCTCTGTCCTTCTGTTGGAGTTGGCGAAGGGAGAAGATACTGTCTACCGTTGATGTTTCCGCTCGAACTCCCCATTGTTATTCAGGCTGCAAAGAACGCAGCTCACTCTCAAAGGTCTCTGCAAACTATTCTACAATTTCTGATTGAGGAATTTTGCTGACATCTATGCGAAGGTTTTCCTTTGCTATTAGCCTGATCTTGCTGCAAATCAAGGAGTGACATGTGTCACAGTCTGCGCTGTGGTAAGAGCGTGTGCGGAGTATGTTTTTGGAGAGCTTGTTTCCGACGGTTGGGGGGAGATTCTGATCTCAACGGACAGCTACCGCCCGCCTCAAGTTGGGCAGCCTTCAGCCAGTTAAGGGTCGTCCAACCACAGCCTACTTTCCTAATTGGGTGCAAGGGGATTTAGAGACATCCAATACGTAATTAGCAAAAAAAGACAAAAAGTGAAACCAGCTTTGAAACTGGAATCTTGGAACGTCTGGACAATCATGACCGTTTTTTTTTTTGAAAACCTTCAGGATATTAGCGACTCCAGGTAGACAGCTGTCATAAATGCGAGCTCGAGAGACTGAGTGTGGACATTGCTACCCTCCAGAAAACGAGTATCGCAGAAACTAGCACGCTCAAGGAGAAGGAATAAACGTCTATTGACAGGAGAAAGGATCCGAGGAGCCAAAGGAACATTGAATTGGTTTCGCAGTGAGAAACAACCGCCTGGGTATGATAGATCCATGAAGCAATGCTATAGAACGACTTCTCATACTTCGCCTCAACACCCTTGTCAGTGTGTATGCTCCAACACTATCCCCCACAAGAGATGCAAATAACGAGTTTTACATGAACCTATCATCCACTATCAGAAGCATCTACAGTAAGGAAAACCTTGTTCTCCTGAATGATTTCCATGCCAAAGTGGGTGCAGATCATGACTTGTGACCCTTTTGCCTGGAAACGTTTAGAGTGGATAGAATGAACGAAAACGGCTAACGACTGCTAGAGCTTTGCACATACTTCGAACTGTGCATCGCCAAATACTACTTCAGAACTGAGCCTCACACAAAAAAAGGATGTGGTTAGGCCTGATCGGAAATACCCCCTCCAAGATAGAAGAGGAAATACCTGAGAGTATCACGCCATAGAAGGAGAAGGTAATGCCTGCGAGTATGGCAAGTTTTATTGTACACGTAAAATGCCTAAATGTAAAGTGGGCTTAAAAATATAGTCGCAATCTTTATAAACAAAAAGAAGTATGCAAGCTAAGGAAGAACGATAACTTCCTTTAATTTCTTTTTTATGTAAATAGGCATGTTTATAAACGTGAGTAATCATTCTTCCTTAGCTAGCCTCTTACATGACTTGTTTAGATAGCGACGATATTTTTCCGATCTAATTTTATTTGGCGTTTCACGTGTACGATGAAAATTGATATAACTTAGGGTTTTTAATGTTTTCGTTTGTGTTTTTACTACAACATGGTTTGAGTAAAAAATATAAGTTCATTATGAGTAATGTCGAAACTTATTTCACTTTAAATAATTTACGTGACTTAAATAAGACAAGTTGATTCAATAAATGTGTGCTTTAAAATATAATTTCTAATAAGATTAAAAAACAAACCGAAAATATTTTAATAAAAAAATCAAAGTAAATATATCATTTATGAGCGACTCGTACAATAAATCTCAAATAACGCGCCACTGTCTTGTGTTCATCTCTCTCTCTTTTCTCTCTCTTTTTTTCTCTTTTTTTTTTCTCTCTCTCTTTCTTGGAATAGAACTTTCTGTGCGTTCGAAATAGAACGTTATACTTAATAATCAGAGGGCGCGTAACTAAATGTTGTAGTGGACGTCGGCTGTTCCATCATATTCCATTATAATCTAATTTGATTACGTAACTCAATTATATTGATAAAAAACAATCATGAGTGTATATTTGCGAATATTAATTTATTAGAAGCTTTAAAACATATTCATTATGTAACTTTGAAAGATGCATGATGCTAGGGGAAGTTTTGGAATGGGTATATATAGGAGCTGATAAGGGGATATAAAAAGAGAGCGATCAAAACTAATAATATAGATTCGGCTTCAGACAGACACAGACAGATACATTATCTCCATTATTAATAGATTTTTTAAATCTAAATATATAGTCTA
Organism: Sepiola atlantica; assembly: GCA_963556195.1. NCBI lineage: Eukaryota > Metazoa > Mollusca > Cephalopoda > Sepiida > Sepiolidae > Sepiola > Sepiola atlantica. The sequence continues at coordinate 96,443,789 of OY744516.1, forward strand.
AAGTAGCTTTGAGTCATTTTAAACAAATAAAAAGAAAATGCAGTTTAAATTTCCAGAGAAACTAACTAAATCAAAGATATCGCAGACTTAGCTTTCTTTGGAAAATTCATAAAAAAGTGGATTCAAGCTACTAACAGTAAATACAAACAGGAGACCTTAACTTAAGCGTGAAATATTAAAACGGGGATCATCAGCTGCTTACCATGTAACTTTTTCGGAGATTTAAAAACAGGACAGTTATAATATTCATGTCTCTCTAATGGTACGGATCAAACGACGATTTCCACAATAATCAAGTGTAGAAATAATTCAGCTTAAATTTCACTAATATATACATGACTAAATAATGATGATAATAATAATAATAATAATAATAATACTATCCAAACACTACACTGAATAACCATTCTGCGATATGGTAGCTAGCAATAAAATTATATAAGAATAAAAGTTGCATTTTTAAATGCAACTTTTATTAAAAGCTTAAGTACCTTAGGTACCAGATATATATATATATATATATGTATATATATATATATATATATATATATATATATATATATATATATATATATATATATTATGAGTTATTAAAATATATTTGTTGCAACTAAGCTACACAGAGGCTTCCACGTTTCATCCCCGTATTATTCCCTTTAACGGGTTAATGCTTACATTAGCCAATTGCAGGGCTTCCAACAAACAATGGTTCGGCTGACTTTTACTTCCTATTAATTTCTTCTGTTTTGTATAGGAGTAACTCACTCTTTTTCGTGAATGTGCCTAATTAATATGTGACCTTGTTTTAACACGTGCATACTTAATATGTTGGCTTAGTTTAGTTTTTATTTAATTATTTCATATTTTCTGTATTGTTATTCTAAAGTAAAGTTTATTCTGTGTAAACAATTGTTTGCTATTTCACTTCAACAGTTTAATATGTTTTCGGGGTTTAAAAGTTGTAATTTACATTTCTCTTTTAGACATAATCTACACGGGTCGTCTAAATTTCTAAATGTACTGGCCTGTCCTACTATTTTCTATTCGATTATTGGCGAGCGTCAGCTTTCTTTGAGCTCTCAGTAATGGTTCGCTAGTGCTGTTTTTATTTGGCGTTTTTGTTATCAAATGTTATATATATATCAGCTAAAGACTAACAAATACACACACATATCAATATATTCGAAAAAATACATAGCCTCATATATATATATATATATATATATATATATATATATATATTAGTGTGTGTGTTCCGATGTGTGTTTATGAGCAAGCGTGCGTCTATCGTGTTATTGTATATGCCCAGTGATGTTCTTACTAAGTGTGTGTCTGTCTGTCTGTCTGTGTGTCGGCTTGTAATCGCCAACCGGTGGTGTGTGTCTGCCCAATATTTTTCCCCCGTTTTTTTCTAACCACCGCCTCTTCCATCACCTCCTCCAATATCCGATACCCCGTCCCTCTCCCTCTTGCCTTTCGCTGACATGCAGTGCAATCCAGCCTCGATTTCGTACTCCAGTCACGCAAAGTTCCATCCGGCTCCCCCAGTTATTTGCGAGAACCTAATTCAATTAGTCTCTCGCTCTTTCTCATCCTCCTCCGCCCCCTCCGACCAAATCCGAAAATTTTCAACCCCTCTTCTTTTTTCCTTTTATATATATGTTTTCTTCTTCTTCTTCTTCTTCTTCTTTTTCTTCTTCTTCTTTTATGTATTCTTTAATATGAGTACTGATGTTGATGTAAACGCCGCAATCATCATCATCATCAGCAGCAGCAACACTAGTGACAAAATCCCCTGTTTTTTTCACATTGTTTCTATTTCTTTCTTTCTTTTCTCTATACATTTTTATTCATTCTTTTATTTCTTTTCATTTGTTTTGTTCTTTTTTTAATTTCTTTTCGTTATTTCTATTTTTTTTCGTTCTTTCGTTTCTTTTTAATACCTTTTCTTTTTTGTTTTTTTATCGTTCTTTCTTTTTTTCGTTCATTCTTTTCTTTTTTACTTTCATTTCTTCTTCTCTTTTCGTTATTTCTTGTCAATTTTCGTTCTTTCTTTTTTAACTTTCTTTTTTTTCATTTGTTCTTTTTTTTATTCGTTCTTTCTTTTTCCTTTTCTCTTTATTTCTTTACTGTTTCTTACTTTTTCTTTCTGTCCTTTCACTTTTAATGTATCCCCTTTTTCATATCTACTTTCTTTGATTATTTTTCACTTTCTCTCCTACTATAAGTACTTTCTTTATTTTTAACATATTTTTTTCTTCCTGTTTTTTTTTCTTTTCTTTGTTTCTTCTGTTCCTTCATTTTCCTTATTGATTTCTTTTATTTTTTCCTTATTTTCTTCATTTCACTTACATTTTTCCTTTCATTATTGCTTCTATTCCAGTTTCCTTCAAGTAAATCTTAGTAAACTGTTTATTTGTTAGGTGCGTCCACGCATTCCTATAAGAGGCTTCGTCAGTTAGTTTGTAAGATCACCGGTTAGTTAAGCTGTCACACATATCTTTTGTCTGTCACGCTTAAGTTTGAAATATTGTTACATATTTAACGGGTAGATCATCTAGTATGATCATTTAGTTAGTTGAGAATAAAAGGAAACGTAACCGCCGAAAAGTTAGCAAAGGTCAACTCGCTGTACCCGAGGTGAAAAATTACCTAGATAGTGAGAATATATTACACATTGATATGACGTAACATGGCTCAAAGAGAGCGTGTAATAGGTAACAGTCCGTCCGTTTTAAAACACGCAAGGGCGTGAGAGCATAACTAGATGAGTTGACACGATATAACTAACTGGTTACTTTGACTCCTCTCTGTCTCTCCATATATCTCTTCCCCCCCCCCATTAGTCAGTAGTTGAGAAAGAAGATCCAGTCAAATAAATGATTTGTTCTTTCTCTTTTGTTTCTTTTTGTGTTTCTTTCTTTTTTATTACGTTTAACCTCTTTAAATTTCTTTCTTTTTCTTTGTTTCTTTCTTTCATTTTTTCTTTCGTTTCTCTTCTTCTTTTGATTTCCATTACTACTTTTCCCCGTACCATTTTACCTTCTGTTCCTGGCTTCTAATAAAATAAATAATAGAATAAAACTAAATCTTCGTTATTAGCCTTCTATAAATTGTCTAAAATATATATTACACACAATGCTTCAAACAAACTACCGCACCCTCTTATATTTATGTGTATTATTTGTAAGCGCAAATACATCCAGTTATAATTTTATAAGTACGGTTTTTCTTTTTCCCTTTTCCCTCTTTTGCTTGTGTAAGTATAATGAAGAGACCGATAAATGCTATTGCATGTTTAAAAAAAATAATGAATAAATCCAAATTTATTACTTATTATTTGTTATAAAGTTTCATCAAGAGAATATAGAGTACTTGCTGTTATTGCCAGTGAGCAATCACTGATACTGGTTGTACAAAAACTGTCATTGAAAAACTAATTTTAAAAATCATAATATAAGAAAAAAATGATTATAATGATTAAAATAGTAGGAATAAGACTTGAAAAACCGGAAAAAAACTAGAAACATTCTCGATAAAACTGGAGAAAATAAATAGAAACATCGCCGTAAAAACTGGAAACAAAACCAGATACAGCCCCGAAAAACCTGGAAAAAAGACTGGTAGAAATTGGAATCAAAGGGTAGACGGCAATGATGAAAACAGCTGAAATCTTAAGGAAACCAATCGAATAGTTAGACGAGCAGTTTAGTCAACGATGGATGGTAGAAGTCGACCAGGTCCGAATAAAATGATCACAATAGCAACGTCAAGTCAAATCAAATCAAATTTATTTATTTGGCAAAAAATAGCAGCAAAGTGCAACAAGCCATGTAAAGAGACAAATGGAAGCTATTTACATTAACATACAGTCTGAATGTTTGTCCAACGCCACTTTAAACATGTTTATGGTAGTCATCGTCACGACCTATTCTGGCAGGTTGTTACGCGGAGCAGAAACATGGAGAGAGAATGCTGCTTTTTCCTATTGAGCCGAAAATGACGGCAGTTCCTCTTTTGCGCGTGTCTCTGGAGACAACGATTTTGCGTTTGAGTGAAAATCTCCTTGAAAGATAAATTTATATTTCCGTTGATTACGTGGTACGCCAGAATCAAGTCGCCTCGTATTCAATGTTTTTCAAGTGAGAATAGGTTTAGTCTTTGGGGCCGCTGTTTGTAGTTAAGTGTGGATAGTCTTGTTACCATCATGGTTGCGAACCGTAGAACACGCTCTCCAGGTGTACGGTATCTTTTTGCTAATAAGGGATTTGTTGCTTGAATGGCATACTACACAATGGGCCATAGTTATGTATACGAAAAATGTTGGCTATTAGGTTGAGAAAAGATCTCCGGATCAGGTAGAGAACCCGCCTGGCTTTGTTCACCATCTCTATACAATGGCGTGTCGGTTTGAAGGAGTTACCACAACCGTATCAAGGCCTTTCGCACTAGCGACAATATCGAATGGTTGAAGTGGAAAACTGATAGTCAGGGACAGGGGGTCAGTAGGTGGAAAGTCGGTCGGAAGATGACTGCATTTTGCAGAGTTCAGCGGTAAGTCATAACGTAGAAGACCAGAAGCAGATTTTGTTCAGAGTATTTACATTGTCATATTTGAAGATTTAATGGGTATATTTTAATGGCTACCAATATCAAACAATTATAATAATATAAAACATAAAGAAAGAATAACGAAACTGAATTGTCAAGAAAATATAATTGATAAAAGAGAAGATTCAAATGCAATTAGAATGAATTAACATGAATTAAGCATTATAATGAATCAAAGAAATATAGAAAGAAAGGTAAAAAATGAATTTTAAAACTCAAGGTAATCAGTAGTTGTCTTCTCCTGCGATCCCTACTACTTGACTAATCTAAACAATTAATAAGGTTTTGGGTGGATTTTCTAGAAAAATCTAATGATTTTACTGTTATTTAATTTTGAAAAACAAATGCAGTTTAAAAAGAAAATTGTGGGGGTGAAATAAGGAAAGACAGAATAAAAAAAATGAAATTTGAAAAAAAAAAAATGAACGGATAAAGGTAATACATTTTAAACCCATATAACTACCAAAATATTTATAATTTTATAAATAATTAGCAGGAAGACACGGTGTTGCTCGGGATTGAATTAGGATCACTGCTATGTACGTTTTTTCTATGCTCACAACAATATATTGCTTTCTTTGTTTTTACTGACCCCTCCTATCGTTTCGCCCCCTAATATAATCGGAATAACCCGAAAGTTGGGAAAACTCTCTTAATTAGTGTCTAATCTATTAAAAATGTATATTATGTATCTCTGAAGCCGAAACTATATTATTAGTTTTGATCGCTCTCGTTTTATATCTATTTATCAGATCATCTCTCTCTCCCTGTCTCTCTCTCTCACTCTGTCTCTCTCTCTCTCTCTCTCTCTCTCTATATATATATATATATATATATATATATATATATCCATTCCAAAACTTCTTAAAACATTACGCGTCTTTCAAATTTACATAATTAATTTGCTTTAAATCTTCTAATAAATTAATATTCGCAAATATACACTCATGATTGTCTTTTATAGATTTCCAGATATATTTAAAATATTTTCCTCAATAATAATAACCTTAATAAAAATTATAAATAGAATTAATTAAAGACATTGCTTTTTTTTAATCTGTATAATTGAGTTACGTAATTAAATTAGATTCTAATGGAATATGATGGAACAGCCGACATCCACCCCAACACTTTGTTAACCGCCGTCTGAATATAAAGTATAACGTTCTGTTTCGAACGCACAGAAAGTTCTATTTCAAGAAATAGAGAGAGAGAGAGAAAGAGAGAGAGAGAAAGGGAGAGATAGACAGAAAAGAGAAAAAGATTGACACACGAAATGGGCACGTTATTTGATTAATAACATGTAAACAACATATTCTTTGAGATTTATCGTACGAGTCACTCAAAAATGATATATTTACTTTGATTTTTTTCATTAAAACGTTTTTTTAATCTTATTAAAAATTATGTTTTAATGCACCCAATTATTGAATCCAATTGTTTAATTTAAAAAATAACTGATTTAAAAATTACTATTTTTTTTTGTAAAAAAACAAACACATTTTAGTGAGCGATTAAATAACTGAATGTAGAATCGTGTTCACTGTATTTTAGTCTTGTAATTGTAAATTTTATTTTAGATACACTTTTATTTCGATTTGAAAAACTTCAAATATTATTATCTTTTTACGACCTTAAGTAAGTTTAGAATTTTTTGTTTTACATTTTACGCCGTAAAGGGTAAATTTTGTTTTAAAACTGTTTTTATTATTCCGTGTTTTATTTAGGGAAATAAGGGATGGTGTGATTTTCTTTCTCATTTTTTTTGTAAAAAACAAAAACAAAAACATTTTACTAAGCTATTAAATAAAACAACTAGCAAAAATATGCGACCAGAGGGAGCATATATTTGCTAGTAAATATCAATTATATTTCATTAAAATTAGATATACAGATTTGAAGTTTTAAGGAGGTTTTGTCTCAATAGGTCGCTTAGAGGTGAGGACACGTAGATATTCGATAGAGGGTAACGTAGATTCGAGACCACTTCCATTGTCTTCCCGAGAAGATATTATACATATGATAAATATTTCATAAAAAAAAGGATATATTTAAAGTTTATACGAGGTTATGCTCACATAGACCCTTAGCGGTCAATTTAGAGATTCGAGAACACTTGCATTTACTTGTCCGGTAAATTTTGCATAAAAATACACTTTTCGAGTTTATATATAATCACTAACCTTCTTTGTATGAGAAAACACAAACATCACGAATACACACAGCCACTGAGTTTATATATATATATATATATATATATATATATATACATATATATATATATATATATACATAAATGTTAATAATCTAGGTAAAAACATCCACAGGGTGGTAATCCAAAGAATTTCAACCGGGTTTTTAAAAAGTGCTCAATATCAAAATAGAGCTTTATATATGATAATTTTTATTTACACAGACATGTACAGAATCTGCGACACTGGCATGTCGATGTTATAGATCAATAGTTACTATAAACTGAGATCTCATCAGGCAGAGTTAGAATCTGATCTTAACCTCAGATCAGATTTGGAGAGAACCAAGCTTTTCAAGATGTTTTTTATACTAATGAGTCACGACTTATCAAGGCCCAAATGCCACTCGAGGGTAAGGGTTAATGAGATTGTCAACTGGATTGTGAACAATGCTATGAGAGGATTGTAAAAGAATTGGTGGAAAGGGCAGAATGTGATTACTTAAGACGACAGCTCTACAATTATTTGCTGATATTAGACTTGAAGACGCCCATGTTGTAGTCAACAGGGAAGCAGTACCGTTGAATTATATTCCACAGATCAGAAGTTCTTGGTTAGAAGTTCTGCTTGTGGAAGTTCCGTTTGGTTTTAAGCAGACAGAGGAAGAATAGAAAGTTCTTTACAGTGGTGGTAGCCAAACGAGTACTTGATGCGAAGTTTTTACAGGGGCTTCAAATGAAGAATTCTTAAATTTCAAGACAAAATTGCTCGCGATCCCCGAAGTGTTTTTCGTGTATTATTTTTTTACAAAGCGAGTCCTTTAATAAGGTTTACAGAGTATGGAATTAGAATCAGGAAATATCGGAGAAAACATATTTGGAAAAACGGATTGCTAACATTTTGTTTTTACCGAGTTTGTTACTAATTGCTGACAATGCTATTAGGGTTGTAAAAGTTTTATTTGGCATCGCTTTTATTATCAAGTCGGAAGTTATGTTTTCGGCCGAGTTGGTTTATTTGTTTCTTTGTATACGGCTTATTTCCACATCGATTGACCAATCGTCACGAAACTTAATCAAAATATCCTTCATGGTCTAACTTAGAAGCTATTGAACTTTTGGATATCTAAGGCAAAGGTTAGGCTCAAGATCACGAAAAAGGTGAAAGTCACACTTTTGGCGATAACTGCGGTTCTGTTCGTCGTGGAGACTCGCAATGTAGTACATATTGTAGCCAATCAAGTATCGCATCTAATATGACCTTTGACCGTGAAATGTTTCGTAAAAGTTTTAAATATGACGGAATTTCAACTTTCGATTTTTCCAGCCTTGATGCTTGTTTATAACAGTAACCACCATGCAGAATATCAGCCTGATCAGATGAATAGATTTTAAGTTATAAACGTTTGCTTGTCATAACTTCGGGAAAACTTTATGCACTATGGAGAAATACTGTCCAGACAAGACGTTCAGTGTCAGGCGGAGTTATACAGTTTTCAGACTGACTTATGTTTGTTATTTTAATTTTAATAAAAATACCTTATTCTAAAAAGAAGGTGAACTATTTTTGTTTCTTTAATCACATGATGAACATGTATTATCGTGTTAAAAAGAAATGGATTCGGCCAAATTTGATTTACTGTTGACTGATTAAGAAAAAGGTTGATTAATAAATTTGAAACTTTATTTTATTTAACACAATGGGATACCAGATGAATAGCATGTAAGCTGGGATTGTAAGTTACAATGCAATTGTAATTAAAAGTAGACAAACATGATCTTATATTTTAATAAATTTTGAATAAACACTGTGGAGGGAGCACGGTACTCTCCCCCTTCCCTATTAACATTTGATGAGAACTGATAATTTGTATTTTTATCTTTTGTATTACTCGGATTAAGAAGTACTTATGACTTCTACCGAGTCATGGCTGACGGAAAGACAATAATCTATCCAGGTGGATAAAATAAAGGGTTCACTTCGAAATTGTGTACAGATTCCCGAGTTCGATATAAAAATTCTCCAGTTCGACCAAACGCCACTGAAGAAAGTCGGAAGTTACATCAGTCGGAACGGTGTGAGAATAACATCCAAGATAACAACAGTAGTCCGAATAATCCAAATAATACATTAAACTGTATTTAAAATACACAAGCTTATGTCAATTCTGAAAATTTGAATATATTTCTATCATTTTACGAACCTCTGATGTAGTTTTAATACCTTGCTTTTTGCTTTTCTCCCCATCCCCCAAAGAAAATTTACTTGCGTATATTCTATGTAACTCTTATCCTCAAGTGGCTTTTAGCCTTGATAAGTTGTGACTCCTTGGTAAAAAAAAGATGCCTTTTCATAGTGTTTAATTAAAATCAGGACGTCTCAATTTTCTAAGTGAAATTGAACTCCGTTGTCGAAATCGTCTTTGACCATTTTAAGGAAGCGCTGGATACATCATGGCGGCTGATATGCCCATAATTACTTCTGACTTGATCAGTGGATGGTGCGTGGAGACGCAGTTCTTACGTAAAACATCATCAAGTAGAATTTAAATATGCTTTTCGAGGAGTTTTCACCCACCTCCAAGTCGTGTTCTCTACGGGATCTAACAAATGATGTTCCCTTAGTCGCTTTCGCTTCATTAGATGAACGGCAGAATTCTCTGTCCGTGATTCTACTTCGTAAAACAGCCTAACAGAGCTAGTGACAATGTCCATAATATCCACGTTTAAAGTAAAATTAAACATTCAAACAGTATATAGATTTACACATCTTCTACGTGTCTTTCTACGTGGCTTGTTGCACTTTGCCATTTTCTGGTAATAAATTTGGTTTGACTTAAACGATGTTGAATTCTTTTTTTTTTTTTCTTTTTTGTTTGTTTGTATTCAGGTTAATGGATTTTTTTTGTTAGTTTAAAAAAATTTTGCATACTATTCTTTCGGTCTTTTTTTACGGAAGAAGGCATTGCCCGTAAAAGACAAGTACAATTGTGAGCACCTTTTAAAAAGGAGCAACTATA
>OY744516.1:96463610-96481110 GCA_963556195.1 Sepiola atlantica
GTGAACTTGTTGAAATCTGCAAGATATTTCTTCAGTCAATCTGTCTATGACAGACAGCATTTCCCGTCTCAACTCAGTATCAAAACTCAGCGCTGCATCAGTCAATCCTTCACCATCCATTCGTTTCTTTTTGCGAATACGACGCTCCATGCTTATCCCCATTTCAGAGCAGAGTGTTTTTGACTCGTCTATTGCAGTGTCAACTATCTTTTCTCTATTCTGAAGAAGGAAATCTTTCAACGCCGTCAGCCTGACAGAACTTTGTTGCAGATCCAGCCCTTTTTTTTGAAGATATTTCTGGGCATCATTGATTTCTGGGAGAATAGTTTTCCAAAGGTTCAGAAATAAAAGAAACGGAAACGATAGTACCGAGTTGAGAATTAAAGATGCATCTGATCTTGTGGTTGCATTTTCTCCTTCTTTTCATACTTAAAGGGGAACTTTCATATAAATTTTTATCGAATAGGTGCGAAAAGAAAGTTGGATATTTGGGTGTATATACACCGACATCAAAGAGGAAATAACATTAGATGCGAAAGTTTGAATTCATTAATTTTATTACTGTCCAAACGTTTGTTTTTGTAGCATACTTTTTATAACTCCTTGTAAACTTTACAATTGCTAGCTGGGGGATCGGACAAAATCACCCCGGGCAACCCCCACCATCTACTTAAAACAAAAGGAAAACAGATAAAATCTCAAATGAATAAAAAATATTAAAAATCAGTTTTCATATTTTAATTTTAATTTAATTGAATTTAGGAAAATTAGATACCGTAGAACTAATTTTCGCAAGGTATGAAAATTAAGAATAATGTTAACTTAATAATAATGGACCAGTTTTCCTACCTAGCAAAAAATTTTCCATGGAAGAATTATCCATGGGCGAATTATCCATGGACGAATTTTCCGGGCACCCAAATGCCGGGGGGGGGGGGGCAAATTTTACTACCGCCCAGGGCGGCAAAAGGTCTAGCTACGCCACTGTCTGTGGAACACTTTCCCTGCAGACTATAAATTTAAGTGCAATGTCAACAAATACTTGCCGAGGCGTCCTCTTCAGAAGTCAATTTTTTTTCTTTCCGTTCATCGTTTTCAATCTTCTCATAGAATAGTTTAGCAGCCAACTGACAATCTCATTTACTTTTATCCTCGGGTGGCCTTTTGCCTTACTTGTACTTAAATCGGTTTTCGCCGAAATTGGGGTTTCCCGGCATGCAAAGAGTAGCACATCTCTCATTGCGGCTCTCTATTGTTTCTAATCTGCGGAAACATCGGTCATAAGTTGAAGCCAATTCTTTTGTACAACGTCGAAGACTAGACATAGTTTTTCAGGAGCCAGGTTTTCAAATATATATATATATATACATATAAACACACGCTAACATATATGCACATACACACCAAACATATATGCATTTACACACACAAATATATGTTACATTTTATCGGAGATGTTACATTTCTGCTTACCTTCGAGTATCAGCCCTTTGCTCGTCGTCGTCGTCGTCGTCTCAAACTGAAAACCGTATATAATGTTCGAATATTTATTAAACAAACATATGTGTTTTTTGTTGTTGCTTAAACGAGAGAGAAAGAAAGAGAACACGAATTAGTTAACTCTGAGGAAGTCACTTAGGCCATGTGTGCCACGGAGCGCCGCGTGCTTCTCTCTTGGTTGTCAGCAGCAGAAAATGCCAAAATCAACGCAAACGGAAGTGACATCATTTCACTTCTTTTCCTACTGCCACCCTCTCTAGATGAGCAAAACGCCGCTGCGATCTTTATGTGACCTCTCACCTTCGACATGTCCGTCTATTTCACATGTTCTCTTCTTTCAGGTACACGTAGTAAATCCTGTTAAATAAGATTTGTTTACGTCAAATGACATCAATATTGTCCTTTATGTTTTCAGCCTAGTTTCCGACGATATTGTTTTTCGGACATTAACATTCTTTTAGTTAGTGTTTTCGACCGATTGACGTCATGGACAAATGAATGTTTCTACATTTCAATTTCTCTCAAAAATAATTATTTCTTAATTTTCGTCTCTTTATTTTTACTTTAAATTATTGTTCATTTTCCGGCATCGAGCTAATCTGCCTTCGTCCATGGTTTATAATTCCTATTCACGTGCCTCATAACGTTACATTAGATACGAAGTGGCGAGCTGGAAATACGTCGTTTCGACATCGTACTTTTGTTCTTTTTTTACAGGATTATTCGACCTAAAATATAATGCATTTATACATTCTAGAGTTAAGACATTTTCACATTTTATCAATACTCTCTCTCTCTCTCTTTCTCTCTCTCTCTCTCTCTCTCTCTCTCTCTCTCTCTCTCTATATATATATATATATATATATATATATATATATATATATATATGTGTGTGTGTCAAGTTATGTTGAAAAGAAATAAAGTGAGAGCCAGATACAAATGATTTATTCAAAATACTATACGTTACATATTTCAGAGTCATACCGCGGTTTCATTCATAAAATCGTCTATAAAGCCAAAAGAATTAATTATATACAAAAAAACAACACGAATGCATATTTCAATAATAGTTACTATATCATATATCTCTTAGATAAACCCTTTAACTAATAAAGATATACCCTCTTTCAACATCCAGCCAGCACATACCAATTAATCCACTCAAATATAGACCCTCATAAATATACTTGAAAAATACAAAACTATGAATAAAAACAAATAAAAAAATAAAACAAAGCACCTAATAAAATAATACATTTAAAAAGATACACACTTATAACTAAATAAACAAAAATAAAAAGTAAATAAAATTTAAAACTTTATCAAGCTCACCCAGAATCTAATCAATAAACGACACCACGCAGTTACCCTAAAAATAAACACACATTTGAAACAGTAAAACAGGCAACATCAATCATCAATATTATTTTAAATAAAACTTATTTTCGATTAAGATCGATATATTAATGTATAACACTGACCTCTGTGCTTTTTTAAAAGGGACGCTTCAACAATGCATCATTTAACGGTGAATCAAAACGCCATTTTCCCCGTTCTTTTTCATTTGGAGACGTTGAGATTCCTTATGGGCTATAGACGATTTAAAAGAATTAAAAAGTCAGTCCATCCGGATGAAACTGCAGTACGACTCTGAAATATGTAACGTATGATTTGTAAATAAATTATATATATATATATATATATATATATATATATATATATATATATATATATATATATGAGAGTAGTGCAGTATTAGTGCAGTTCCAACGAGAGAAAAGTATATATGTAAGAACTAGAATAAATGTGTTCCGTTAGTTCACCAATTGATCTCTGATTAAATTATTCAAAACAGGAAAAGTGAGATTGCAAACCTAAGTAAATATTACAAATAGAAAGACAAACCCCAAAAGCAGTCTCTTTCTGCTCATTATATCTACATTTCGCTAGAGGATAAATGGTATTACGACTTTTGATGATACTCCCTTTTGTTTATAACTATTCTTTTTATTCTTTCTTATATTGGACTGTTACTTGAGAGAGAGGGGGGAGGGAAAGAAGGAGGGGAGAGAGCGAATAAGAGGAGCGATATAAAGTGAGAGATAGAAAGCGAAGGTAATAAAAAACGTATAAAGTAAGAGCCGGGGGCAAACAAAATACAATGAGAGAAGGCGAGGGTGATAGATAGACTCTTATTAGGAGATAGGTAAATTGTAGCTAATTTAAATCAATTCAAATGTATTCACATTTATTTTAAGTACACAAAATACACCAGAAAAAGCCGCGAGGAAACAAACGTTGATTAATTCAGCTTTAATATAATAAAAATAATATATCAGAAATTATGAGTATATAAATTTAATTTATAGAGATCAGCATGATCCAGGAATCAATCTAATTTCATATATATATGCGAAAGTTATTTTTATTTATGACTAACATAACCCTCAAAACAGGGCAAAGTTACTTTAATCAATAATACAATAGTATTATTTACCTCCTCTTCAGGAGGTTAGGCACAAGGCCAGTTTTATCTTACTCCCAGAAAGTAAGATGTGACGCAAGGTCGGGTCGGAAAGTGGAGCTTGAAGAGCCAGCGCCCGAGAAGGTGAGCACTCTGTGGTCATTAAAAATTGTCTGGGCAGCCCCGTCGGCATTCCCCGGCAGGGGCGCCTCGGGCAGTAAGCAATAAACTTACTCCTACCCAAAGAGGGGAGACGAAGCCTGGGAGGGTGGACCTCCTAGAACTGCACATGACAGACCCATACACCGGCGTTAATCAAGCCCCGAAGGCCAAGACAATACCAGTCTATGGGGTGCAGTATCCATCGGAACAGATACTACACAATTATCCCCGCCAACTTTCAAATACGGGTTATATCATATTAAAGAAACACATATAGACATTCAAACATTTATCTAATTTGCATAACTTATTTTTTGTCCGTCTATAATTAATTATTGTTTGCTGTTTTACATTTATGATTATATTATTTTATTGTCCCTGTGTATCTACAATAGTTGTGTGTAAATTAATAGTTATTAATGTAAGTAATTTAATTTAAAATATAAATAAATTACGAAGAAAACATGCTTAAAATATCAAGGGAGATAATTTTGATGAAGCTAGCTAGAAAGATATACTGAATTCACAGATAAGGGGAAGTAATTGGTCTCTCTCTCCCTTAAAAATAATAAAAAATAAAATTTGGCGTCGTCATCACTACCTATCTCTCTTCTCTCTCGTTTCTGATAAGCAGCCCGTGACCACTAAATACTATATATTTTTAAAGGATTCTGCAACGTTCGTAAGACGGAAAAAATATAAGCATTCGCCGAAATAAATAAAAAATATAATTGTGGACTGACGGTCTTTTTGGGTCAGTGAAATGCAACGAATCAATATATATGCTTTGAAGCCGGAAACATAACCTGACTGAGATTGTAATCTGAAACAATTTGGATAAAATAATAAGAGATATATACCTTAAAAATATGCATTCGTTATATAAAGCCAGAAATCTATATATGTATATATATTTATTAATTAATTTTTACGTACATGAAAGTAATCCATAGACACTTGTTTCTTGCTATCAGCCGTCATCAGCATGACTAACCTTTGAAAGGATCGAACCCTCAATATTACTGGCTGTAGTCTGGCGTTTTATTAGCAGATCACAACACCTTGCCGAAATATGTACGATTTTTTATCGCGATAACATTACGTAGCTTTTGATTTGTTATTGTTTTTACTGGCGATGGAAACAAAGCTGTTTTCTTAGTATGTTTTCACTTCCTAAGCGGTTCTTTAGCTTTTAATTTTTTATGCACGTGTACAGCATCTCTCGTACTTGACACACTAAAATGTGTTATTATTGTTATTATTGTTAAACATGCTTTAGCTGTAAGATAATGAAGAGTGGCAAAAATGAATCGTGGACGAGTCTATTGTAGGTGGGACGTCGAGAAAGAAAGAAAGCGACTTGATAACTGTTAAAAAGGAGAAGGTTTCGCAGTGCAAGCGAGACTTGAAAGGCGGCGGTTTAAGAAACGCGAAGAGCCGGAGCGCTTGGTGATCGGAGTATCGAAGTACTGGAAGAATGGAAGTTTACCGATGTTTATGGCACCGATGAAGCTTTATTGGCTATGGTACCACAGCCCGTCTTGCTGTTAGGCCTTCGTGTCCGCTGCCTAAAAATGCGACTAATAAGCAAGTTGGTACAGTGAAGGAATCCCCTTACTTATATTTCATCAAACAGACAATTGGAAGTGCTTGTGGAACAATTGCTTCCGTTCGCGCTCGGATAGACAATGCAGAGCAAATTGCTTTCCAATCGGATGTATATATGAACGAGTTTTTAGCGGAAACCAAGTCTGTGACCTCAGCAAGAAAAAAGACTTTCATGAGACAAAAGTATGTCAAAAGATTTTGTTTTATACATGTGTGCGTAGCCGGCGTAAACAATTCGGTGATGGGAAATAAAGAAAACCAAAGTTTTTCATATACGTTCTGTTCTTTATCATTCTTGTTGGATCTTACCGGGTACCCCGAAAGAATGGGTAATGCAACACAGCGATTCTTTTATCATTCTATCTATTCGGCTTTCAGATTATTTTCCTATTCCACTTCTCTTTCCACAAACTTCTATTATATCGTTCATATTCCTTAATTAGTTTAGGAGTGAATTCTGTAGATACAAACATACAAACATATTACATACCTAACTTTGTATGCATATACAAGAAGAATATCTGTCCCAGCACGGGTAACACTAATTCCTACAACAGAACAGTTTTGCACCACTTTTGTATCAAGATATAATGATATTATACCGTATCTATATGTACCTGGTACGGCATTCACCCTGGTCGAATGAGGAAGTTTCATAGGAGTTTCGTAGGAGTATCAAATTCACAAGTAGTCCCCAGTCGCATGTATATCCGTGTCAGGGGAGATAACGACGATAGTTTTTTTTTTGTAGTTCTTGCAGGAAGGTGTCGACGTCATCCTACATACAGCACCTGATGTTTCTAAATGATCACCTATCTTGTACTGACTAAGCTCAACGTTGCTTAACTAAGACGATCAAACAAGAACCGGTGTGTCAACGTGATTATACCTTATGTCTAGAATCCTGATTCTTATTTTGATCAAACTCTATTACATGATTTTCAATCTAGAATATGTCTCACATTTAAGGCTTAATAGGTTATAATGAAGCAATTTAAATTCCAGTAATCTTGCTCGATTAGTGTTAATTAGTTTAGGAGTGAATCCTGTACTTACAAATATGTAATCATATAACAAATTTCTAACTTTATAAATACAGTAGAAGAATACGCGTTCCAAGATGAGTATGATTAATTACAAAAAAAAAACAGTTTTGCACCACTTTGATATCCCCTACCGAATATTAAAATCGAGATGTAATAATACTAAACTTTATGTGTAGAATACTAATTCTAATTTTGATTAAAATCCATTACATGGATCTTAAACATTTATAAACTTTAAGGATTAAGGGGTCTGCAGAAGAAAGTGAGATTTAGGGAATCTGGAATTGAATGAGTATAGATGGAATTCAATACACATCTTATATATTTGAATTTTCAAATGAGAGATTTTGCCCATATTACAATAATCCAAATTAACTGAAATCTAATGAATATTTATTAATCGATGTCCAATAACTATTGTTAAAATTTGATAAAAATCGGAGCTATCTGCATTATCAGGAAGGGTTTCTACGCCCTTTTTACGCCCTTCGCATAACACTAAATTAAACTAAATTAAGCTTACATCTTCACCCTTTACCCCTTTCAGCTATGTTCCAGAATTTATAATCATCGGTTAATTAGTTTATGAGTGAACAATGTACATATCAATATATAAACATATAAACATACCTAACTTTATATATATATATATATATATATATATATATATATATATATATATATAATGTGTGTGTGTGAGAAAGGAAGGATGAGAGTACTCCGACGCAATGGGAAATGAAAAAGGAAAAAACCAAGAGATATAAAACCCAATATTTCGATGTACTTGCATGACATTTTTCTTAAAATTATCATTCTGATGAAGTCTAACAAATAAAGACGAAACGTTGATGAATATATTAAAAAAATATCTCTTGGTTTTTCCTTTTTCATTTCCCATATATATATATATATATATATATATATATATATATATATAAATTGATGATATATAAAATTAAAAATTATATTGGATCCTATCAAGGTATGGTGAAGCTCAATATAGTAAATAGAGCATTTATATACGGATAATAAAGTGATGAAATAGATAAAAATTGCCTAGTTTACCAGTTTATCAACTCATTAATTGTTCAAACAAGGAATGAAAATACAAAATGACCATTAAGCCACGGCTTTTCAAAGATAACGCTTTTATCAATAACAATTATATATATAATTATATAATTATATAATTATAATATATAATATAATTATATATATAATATAATTATAATATATAATATAATTATATATATAATATAATTATATATATAATAGAATTATATATATAATAGAATTATATATATAATATAATTATAATATATAATAGAATTATATATATATAATTATATAATTATAATATATAATAGAATTATATTTATAATATAATATATAATATAATTATATATGTATAATATATATATTATTTATATAATTATAATATAATATAATTATATATATATAATATAATGATATAATGTATATATATGTGTGTGTGTGTGGCGATGAAAAATCCTTACTTTATTTCAAACAGAAGCGTAACAAATGTACCAACGGACAAAGCCTCTTTTAGAGATGTGAGGCCGCACCACAAAAACGTAAATGAATGAGAAAGAAGCTATAACAAAATAAATATTTCGAGATGCGATAATTTCAGACTCGCAAATAGAGGCCAGATACTTTTAAAGCAATATCGTTAGCGACGAAACGGAATAAACAAATAAAACACAAACTCCATTTATATTTGTCCTGTTATATTCTATCCATTTTTCGTTATTTGTTTCTTCTTTCTATCTTCTGTTCTGTTGTTTATTTATTTATTTATATATTTTTGTTCTTCTTGAAGATGTACGTCAACAATAGAAGACGTTATTCTAAAGTCTTTGATTGGATCCGGAGGTCAACACACGTCAGATCTCGTCTGTGGGTCACGTGACCGTTAACTCGAAAGTTGTGCTCGTCATCCACGTACTGATAGGATGTGTCCACGGCAGCTGCCGGCGTGGGAGGGGGGGGAGATGAGAATGATGAGTAAGGATTAAGAAAGAGGGGGGGTGTCATGAATGACACCTGTTGACAAATTTTAGCAAGAACAGGAAAAAAAAACAAATTCGATATTTGGCTCCCAACCATCGGATTTTGATCAAAGTATATTATCTGTTCTATCAGAATTCAGCGAATCAGGGCTGTTTATATTCTTGCCTCATTGAGGGTTCCCCTTTTTTTGTAAGCGGGAACATTAGACATTAGGTCGGGAAAGTTGGATTTGAAAAGACAGCGCTCGAGAGGAAGCTCCATCGGCATTTCCTGGTAGGGGCGCCTCGGGCGATTAGCAATAAAGTAACCATTTTTCTCAAAGAGCGAGAAGGTAAAGCCTGGGAGGATGGGTCTCCTTGAACTGCAAAGGACCATACCTAAGACTGACGGAAAACAAGGCCACACCAGCAGGCCCAAGATTCTGTCGGTCTGATTTTCGTATGAAACAGCCATCCCAGAGGGATGTTGGTAAGCTGGATATCCCCATATTTAAAATCTACCTACTGTCTCTTTTGCCCTTGTGGGGAGTCAAATAAATACAGAGTCGATATTTATCTCCCTAAACATGTCAAGCAGGTGTTTTTTAACCAGATGTGCATATGATATTGAGGGTTTATATAGATATGCTACACTTACACGTGACCCGTTGGGTCACAACCAATACCACTATTTATTCTATTATGGATAATATAGAAGTAAAGAAACGTATTATTTTTTCATTTAATTTACATACGTGTTTGTGATGTTTACATACATTATGTAAATTAGATGGCGACGTTTTCTACGAAAAGAGTCACCTTTTCTCTAAATGCTCATTAAGAAATATAAGAGTTAGAGGGGGCAAGAAAAATACGTAGATAGCTAAGTAGGAAATGTGTGAGTTGTTCAGTTGATTGCAAATTACGACTAATTAGAACAATTAAATCAGAATTTTTATCAAACATACCTTAATTTCAGAACTAAATCATCTTTTCTGAGATTAAAATATATAGGAAGAGGTTTTAGGGGAACAAACGTGAATTGACTCAGCTTTAGTATAATAGATAGATGTGTATCAAAGAAAATCAAATTTATTTGTTGTAGTTTGCAGGGAAGCAGTCCCGTAGTATTGTGTTTTACATATGAGAAGCTTATGGAAAGAAATTCTATTCATGGAAATTCCATTTGATGTTAAGCACACGGAGAAAGAAAGGGAAGATCGGTTAAATTGTCGTTTCCCAGCCAAAATGGCGGATAATGAATCGTTTGTAGTTTTCTCATTTTTTTCCCAACCTCACAAATGAGTAAGTAACCCCCACCAAAAAATGTTCTAGGCTAATTTCAAATTTACGGTTGTGAAATTACTCCTAAACATTTGTGAGGTCGGAAAAAAATCAGAAAACTGCAATAAGTAAAACCAAATTAATTGTTTGGGACTAATTTCACAACTGTATTTTAAAAAAATAATTTAAGGTAAATTTGAAATTAGTCCCAAACAATTTATTTGGGTTTACTAACTCATTTGTGAGGTCGGCAAACTGCAGATGATTCGTTAGTAACGTAAATAAATTCGTGTGAATCAACACGGTGCAACTTTGTTGACCGGCTTGATTCTGGTGTTGGCATTCTTGCAGGAGGGGCAACGTAGAGGTTGCCAACATCCCTAAGTGAAAGTGATATAATGGAACCGACTGGATTCGCACTTGGCACTTCCAGGTCGTCAGTCCGGGTCGTTATTTATTTGACCACCATCACCTCCCATTCGTTGTCTGCCATTTTGTCTGGGAAACGACGATTTAACCGTAAGTTTTTTTTTCAGTTGTTGCAGCAAGTTCTTCCCCTAAATGTCTTACAAGGATGAACCAGAGATTGGAGATCAATCGAGCACCTTCCATGGAAATAATGATAGAGTAGAGAAAGACTATCTAATTCTCTTCTGCAAGAAAGGGGCTGTAGAGACCAGAAGAGATTATCCCTTACTAGTTTGCGAAGTCGATTTTGTACTTTGTCATAGCAAAAAAAGTATGACCTGATCGGCAGCTCTCCAGAGGTAGGTATTTCCCCTGTGACAAACACCGGGAGCCTGTACATACATAGCTTACCTGGTCGCGGGAGTGAGTTTTTTCTTCACACTGCTTGTGTCACTATAAGCAATTTCATGTATAGTGAACGTTTCATTAATTGGACTGTTATCCTCATGATCGAGGGACTTCCATAAGCGTATGAGTAAGTTTATACGGGTGCGAGTGAATCTATGCACGCAAGTATATCTGCTATCTAGCGACATGCATGCATAGATGTGTATATGTACTAAATGTCTTATTGCTACGAAGGAGCAGCGGCGAAGTATGCAAATATAAGCCGTTTGAGGCACACCGTAACAATTTTCCACATAGGCGGCAGGAATTGAAAGGATTATGTTTGCTGCCACCTGTGCAACAGACCATGCACATCTGCAGTTTGTCTAAAAAGGCAATTTAAAGTCACGCACAATGAAGGAGGGACAATGCAGAAACGTAATAAGACGGAACTCAGATCAAACATTCTTGAAAAGAAACTCTGTCCATTGAAATTTCTGTCTGACGCTAGGCATATGCAGTAAGAAAGGAAATGTATTTTCATCAGTAAGGTAAGTTCGTGCTGTGAATGTCTTTAAAGGAGGACCCATTGATTAGAGCTCAGTCGAGCACATTCCGTGGAGATAAAGAAAGAGTAGAGAAAGATTACATAGAAGAATATATTTCTAGCTAAAAAAAGAAAAATCTAACTACATAAATGAATAAAACGGAAAATGAATTACATTTTTATAAAGAAAGAATAGAAGAGAAAAGCGATTCAGAGATGGAATGGAATATCGAGTTCCGCCATTTTTTTTGGTTTTCATTTAAGAGTGTCATAACAAGAAAACAGCAGTTAAACAAGAAGACCGAGAACAAACAAAATATGGAGCAATGAGTTTGTTTTTTTTTTTTTGGGGGGGGGGGGGGAGAGAGAGGAAGAGAGGAGGGGTAGGGGTTGGCGTTTGTCGAGATATCAAACAAATAATGAAATTTCTCCGCCAAAATAGACAGGTCGATTAGTGGGATGTAATGTGTCCTCTTTGTTGATATGAATGACAGAAGGAGATGGCTGTCAAACTTTGTAGGGAATTAATAAAGAAGGAAAAAAAAGAAATAGAAGTAAAAGAAGAAAAAGAAAAAAAGGAGAAAGAGAAGAAAAGAGAGTAGAAGTAGAGAAAGAAAAAAAGAAAATGAAGAAAAGGAAGTAGATGAAGAAAAAAACGGAGAAAAAGCATAAAAAAGGGGAAGAAGGAGAAGAAAATAAAGAATAAAGAAGTAGAAAAAGAAGAAAAGAGAATAAAAGCGGAATAAGAATAATAGAAAGACACAAGAATGTCGAAGTAGAGGAAGAAGAAAAAAGAATATAAAGAGGAAGAAAAGAAGTAAAAAGGAAACGAATTAGAAATAGAGGGTGGAAAAAGACAGAAGAAAATAGAAGAAAAATAACTTGAAGTAAAAGAAGAAGAAGAAGAAAAAATATTAGAAATAGAAGAAAAGCAGAAGAAACAGAAGTAAAAGAAAGAAAATTAGAGGATAAAGATAAAAAAGAAGAAAAATGTCAAAGCAGAAGAAAAAAGGAAAAGAAGAAAATAGAAGAAAAAGAAATAGAAGTTTACAGGATCCCACCGCCTACTGATGAGACGATCACCGAAGTGTCCCCGCATATTGAACGACGATGAAACAAAGTGTTGAGCATTCATGATTGAGACTTAGTGGACACGTCAGGCATAGACTGTGTACCAAATATGGTTGGATTGCAGAAAAAACTTTGTAAAACTGTGTCATGAAAATAGAGTTATATCTAAAATATTTTAAGCAATGGCTGTGCATGAAGCTTTTTTAAGTGAAGAAAAGGCGTTGAACAGAACAATTCCTCGTCTATAAGCGAATGCCACCGTGACGCAAAAAGAAGAGCAAGTCTACATCATTGAAGCAACAGTCGGTGCAGGTGTTGTATCAGTCTGACATCTATTTGTATGTACAGGATTCACTCCTAAACTAATAAACCGACCATAATGAATTCTGGAACACAATTGCAAGGCATAGGCGACTGTGAGCTATATTTAGTTTAATTTAGTATCGAAAAGGTTTAAGAGTTTATATAGGGAGGGGATTGCCTGCTCTCTCTCCCTGTCCATTTCCTCTCTCACTCACTCCCCTTCTATCACCACTCTCCTCCCCTTCTCTCTAGCGACCCCACATTTCCTTCATTACTGTTTTGAAAAGAGCTCCCTCCGGACATGCACCATCGCTCAGGCGAATTGATACATTCCTTCGAATTTTGTCAAATTTTAACAGACATCAATTAATAAATATTCCCCAAATTTCAGTTTCTTTAGAGTATTTAAAAAGATTTTAGGAGGCATTAGCTCCCATTTAAAAAAAAATGAAATATATTAGGTTGGCCTTGAATTTGATCCATAGTCATTAAGCACCAATGAAGCAAGATTCTCTGTATTTTAATTTCTTCTTACGATCCCTTAAGCTGAAAACTGGATTTTCAAAGATAAACTCTTTTCATCAGAGGATATGCATAATATTTACAATTACATTGTCGGCTTTTCCCTATCCTCTGATGAAAAGAGTTTATCTTTGAAAATCCATCGATTAAGGATATGAAGCTCCTTGCTCTGAACTTATGATGCTCTAATAAATATTGTATCTTTACAATTTTTTATTCTCATCTTTCATCTCTAGAATTGATCGCTCTATTCAATATATTGCATTTTATATTATCACGATAGATTATTATTAAACGATAATTCAATTATCTTTAATTTAATCGACATATATATATATATATATATATATATATATATATATATATATATATTGAATGTTCTTTTTGGTAGACAACTCAGCCATTCACTTTAAAATGATGTGCCATTTATCTATGGACATAAAACATCTACGGTTGAGGGGGTCTCGTATCTAGATAGACATAAGGTATACTACGAGAGCAAAGTACTCGAAAATAATTATTTTCGAGTACTTTGTTCTCAGCATGAATCCCAGATTAAAGAGACACTAACTATTCCACGTGAAGAAATCAAATTCTGGTTGGTCAAAATTCGAGCAAGATATATTATCCATTTCTTGGGTGCTCTTTCTTCTCTTAGTTAAATATTTCTCACTCGCAGCAAGCCCGATGTTCGCATGCATTGCAACTATGCAACCCACTAAATGTGCAGCATTGCACAAGTTTACACTGGGAACGACTATTCTTGTAGTTTATTTACATAATACCCGGACAACGTCCGGTTACACTTCTAGCATGAAATATATGCAAACCGTTAAAAGTTAATCGGGAATCCCTTTATCTTGAACAATAGAGACGTGGAATATTATTTATATCATGTTGTTGAGTTATTTGTGCAAAATGTTCAGTTTGGTGTCGTTTGCTTATGATCTTTAGAAAACGGTGACACGTTTCTCGGAGAAAATGGCTACCGAATATTTGATCACGAGATTTTCACAAAAGGAAATAAAAAGTTGAGAAATATTTTTAAACGGCACTCAAAGAATTGACATTTTGAATTTACAAATATTTCAATGCGTGTCTCATAAAAGGTTACAAGATATTAATGGTAGTTTAATGAAATTCACACGTTATAAAGTTTTATTGTTAAATCAGTTGTGCTAAATGTTTGCATGAGAAAAAACGGCGGTAACGTATTTAACATAGGAAGTACGAGCAGACGTACCCAGCGTTTCGTGGGTATATTTTATGTTGAACGCTTCAGCTGAAATTAAAAAAAATAAACAAATTCAATAAGAATTGCTAAATATAAGTCCATCATCTATTAATAATGGAGATTTCGTAACTGTCTGTCTGAAGCCTAAACCATGCGATTACTTCTATTCATAATAGAGATTTGGGGTCTGTCGGTCTGAAGCCGAGCTATACTATTACTTCTATTAAAATGGAGATTTGATATCTGTCTGAAGCCGAAACAATCCGATTACTTCTAGTAATAATGGAGATTTGGTATCTGTCTATCTGAAGCCGATAATATGCGATTACTTTGATTAATAATGGAGATTTGGTATCTGTCTCTGCTATTAATAATGGACATTTCGTACTTGTATGTTTAAAGCCGATACAATACTATTACTTCTATTGATAATGGATATTGGGTATATGTATGTTAGAAGCAGTAGCTATACTATTACTTGTATATGTGATGAAGATTTGGTATCTGTCTTTCGGAATCCCAAACTGGTGACTAAGTGGTTAACGATGTGGACTGAGGAGCTTGGTGTGTCGGGTTCGAATCCAGTTCGTTCCACTGAAACACTTTCATAAAAAACAACACACCTAGCCTTGCGTCTAGCCTCCTGGAGAGGAGGTAAATAAAATACTATTACTATCTTTTAATCGTAATTCAGTTTACTATACTATTTTAGACTAAGGTACTTGCTTTCAATGCTCAGTTCATGTAGTACTTTATTATCTGTTCTCTTGTCATGATACGATCCTCCCAGGCATTACCTCCTCCTTTTTGAAAGATAGTGTAGTATCTGCTCTGTTGTTGTGTGAATATCCTAGCAGACATTACGTGTTCATTTGACAGCAGTGTTGCATATGTTCGTTCGCCAGGATACCATCCTCCGAGGTATTAGCTCTTCCTTTTGGGGTAGTGTAGTATATGTTCGTTCGTGATAACACTATACTCCAAGGCATTACGCATCCCTTTGTATATGGCAGTGTAGTACATGTTTGATCGTTGTATATACTAGCACAACTATGCTTCACCAGGTCGCATATTTTTGCTGGTAATTTGAATAGAATATGAACAAGGCGATCCATAATACAGGCCTGGTAAGCACGCGACTGTGGTCCACGACTGGGGGCGGACATGTGAAGACTAAAATTACTACTGAATAATAATTACAAAAAAAAAATTAGTAAGAAATTCTTAGTAATGCCCAGTAATTAGCAACTATACATATTATTAGGAAGTAGCTTACAATAATTGATTTATTTCCATCAAATAAAATGAAAAAAGTACAAAAATATAAAAGAACTAAATTCACAAAAAAAAATCACTTTATTCAATATGAATTAAACACATTTTTGATATTTTAAAAATCATGAGTTAATTTGTTTATATTGACTAATTGATCACAGAAAATATAATTACATAATACAATCAGACAGTAAATTCAACATTTTACAAATTCAAATATTTTAACGAACAAAATAATGTCCGGAAAAACAATTTTTATGTTTTACAAAAGTTGTGATGTTTGTTACATATACAACTTGCTTTTGCAGAAGATGAAGAAAATACTTCTTGTTTCATGATACACAGTTTTAATAATAAACTCAACTTACATTAACAAGAACATAAAACCAAAAAAATATATGTAAAAAGGAGTGGGGTGCAAAACATATATGATAAATGCTTTGAAAAATATGCATTATCAATACTGATTATGTTATGAGAATTATATAAACACAGATAATTTCAACATTTTTAGTGCTGGTCCTTGAATTCCCTTAGTTGAATCAAACAAATAATAATTTTTGAAAACTACATTGAATAATATAAGCGCATGTTTTCGTTTCATATTGAAATGATGCATATCAGAAACTGGCATAAGATTTTACTTATGATAATTATTTTATCTAGAGGGGAGGGGTCAATCACTCAACTAAAATTAAATAAACAAGTTTAACTACTTTTTAAGCTTCAATTGTACTATAGAGACTGTTTAATTGTATTGCCTATTTCTCTCTGTATTCGCCCAAATGTTGGATCACATTGATTTTTGTTCCGGTCTGAAATGGTACATTAATCCTGACATAACATTTTTTATTTATTTTTTAACAAGTTCTTTTTTAGTTACGTTTTTTAGCAACAATAACTCTTGTTTGACTATTTAATACTGGGATATATTCGTGCTTTGTTCTGTTACTTAAATCTAAAAAAACGAGATTCTACTTTGCTTATGCGATTACGTGTGAACACCCTAAAAATCAGGCGGAAATAAGAAAAAAAAATATTTAAGAATTTAGAGTTGAAATTGGTTTCGTATATAAAACTAACATAAAATGATCCCCTATTTCCGGAACATTCTATTTTTTTTCGAGCAGTTAACTAAAATAGTTTTACCAATAAGCTTAAGTCCGAGTGGCAAGTTCGTAAAGCCACACATAATCGTCTAAAAATGTAGAATAAATACCCGCCCCCTACCCCTAGAAACTGCACAAAATCTATCTTTTATAGCAAAATAACATTTAAAAAATTGGTATATGCCTTAAAACGCTAGAAAATGGGGAATCATTTTACATTGAATTGATATTTGAAACTAATCCCACACTCTAAATTCTAGAAAATGTTGTTTTCTTCTTTCTGTTAAGTTTTTCAGGGTGTTCACACGTAATCGCCTAAAAAAGTAGAATCTCGTTTTTTGTTTTGATACATAATTTTCCAAACTATTATTATGTTTTACATCCCCCTTTTTACATATATTTAATTGGTTTTATGTTCGTGTTAATGTAAGTTTATTTTATTATAGCACTTGTATCATGAAGAAATAAGCATTTTCTTCATCTTCTGTAAAAACAAATTGTATATGTAACAAACATCACAACGTTTGTAAAACTTATAAAAAATGTTCTCCGAACATTATTTTGTTCA
>OY744516.1:96486110-96518610 GCA_963556195.1 Sepiola atlantica
TGCCTCTAAATTACACCCCCATATATATATATATATATATATATATATATATATATATATATTAGTCTAAAGAAACTTTGAGTCATTTAAACAGAAGAAAAACAAAGAAGGAAAATGTAGTTTAAATTCCCAGAGAAACTAACTAAATCCAAGATATCGCAGACTTAGCATTCGTTCGAAAATTCATAAATAAAAAAAGGGGATTCAAGTAAAACAACAGTAAAACAAAAACAGGGGACCTTAACTTAAGCGTGAAATATTAAAACGGCGGATCATCAGCTGTTTACCATGTAACTGTTTCGGAGATTTAAAAACAGGACAGTTATAATATCCATGGCTCTCAAATGGTACTGATCATTTCCCCAACAATCAAACGTAGAAATAATTCAGCTTAAATTTCACTAATATATACACAAATAAATAATAATATAATAATAATAATAATAATAATACATTACCCTTAATACTACCGTGTAATATGGTAATTTGCATAAAAAACATTAATTATAACAATAATAATAATAATATCCAAACACTACACCCAATAATAAGGAATAAAAGTTGCATTGAAAAACAGAATAGCTTAAGTATCTTAGGTACCAGATAGGTAAGTAGATAAGAGGAAGGAAACCTGGCCATACAGATCTAAATACGCAATATATAGTCTAAAGAAGCTTTGAGTCATTTTAAACAGAAGAAAAAAATGCAGTTTAAATTCCCAGAGAAACTAACTAAATCCAAGATATAACAGACTTAGCATTATATATATATATATACATATATATATATATATATATATATATATATATTTATTAAGTTAGGTATGTTTATATGTTTATATATTTGTATGTACATGATTCACTCCTAAATGAATTAACCGATCATTATGAATTTTGGAACGCAGCTGCTAGGTGTAAGGGGTTTAATTGTAATCTATATTTAGTTTGTATTTATTTTTTTACAAATCTGGTTAATATGTGGTAATTTTCATACATCCGATTGTTGCGTGATTATACTAATATGTATTCGATATCAATTCACTGGAATTTTGCGAAATATTTATTTTGTTTAAGTATTTTGAAGAGTCTTCAGGGAAGAGGTGTCATAATATCGGCATAACTTTCCATTTTAAAATTCAAGTATTTCAGATTTTAATTTAATTTGATACATAGTCATTCGATACGCATCTTTTTCTAAACTTTTATTCGCCACAACTAAGCCATATTGCCAGTGAAGCGTCCCAATTAAGCAAGGTTTCCTGAATTTCAATTTATCCTTAAGACACCTTTAATTTTAAAACATTCTTTTAGAATCAAAATCATGGAATGGATTTTGATCAAAGTTGGATTAAGGATTATAGACATACAGTTTAGTAGCATTATGTCATGATTTTTCTTTTCTTTTTCATATATATACTTATATCATCAGATGCTATATTACGTAAATAATTGTATTTCATTATTTACTTAAAAAAATGTTCACTATATGAGTAGAGCTTAGTAGTAGTAGTAGTAGTAGTAGTAGTAGTAGTAGTAGTAGTAGTAGTAGTATAAAGTGTACTTATGGTAAGTCGGCTACACATAAAAAAATATCCCATCGAAAGAATTCGTGAGGCTTACTGAAATGTTAAAAATTTTACCTTCTTAATATCGAAATAAGAAAATACTTTCTTATATTCAACTCCAACAACTAATAGTTATTATTGTCTATAAAAAAACGGTCACCCCCATGTTTACCCACTCCTTTCGGTCACTTTAATTTAACTTACATTTATTGTTTTTTCTTGCTTATATAAAGCACTCACACTTATCCCATCCGACGTCCGTCACTATAGTTTAACTGATTCCACTAATACTTTGGCTGCTCATTTAAAATTAGGTAAATCAGACTTTGTTGACAACACCTATGGTTGTGATTTTTAGTTTCATTGTTGCTACAAAAATGTTTTTAGTTGTTTTATTATGTAGCCAACCTAAAGTAAAGTTTATTCTGTCTACATTCTGTAGCACTTTCACTTTTCCATTTATTCGATCTTTTTGTATCTTTAAACATTAAAAATTTAAGTTTCGCACTCAGATATAATATATACGGATTATCTAGAATCTACATAGCTTAACCTACATTAAGATCTTTCATTTGACTACCAAAAAAGTAGCTAAAGAGTTAGTGATGTACTTTAATTGTTTTTTTTATTAAATGTATATTTATGATTATAATATCTTTTTTCTAAAATCAAATGTCGTTTCACCTATATAGTAACTTGTTGATTATTTTGAAAAGTTCAACCTATATTTTATACTAACAGAGATACCCGGCGTTGCCCTCGGCAAAATGTAACATTTCTATTAAAACTTCTATCTTTCTACCTCTTTCTATTTGTTTCTCTATCTTTCTTTCTCCCTCCCCTATTTTCCCCCTCCCAAACCTCATATTTTTTCTCTGCCCAGCCCATTTCTCTCTGGACATACGCACACACATACACGCAGACAACTCTCGTTTATATAATAGATTTCTCAATGAATATATTGGCATTTTGTTTCCCAATTAGTACATAAAATGACTGGTAAATCGACACTCGTGACGAAACCTGAACCAGTAGCTCACCTAAGAATTAATACTTCTTTTAATTTCTTATAGATATTATTCACCCAGGGCAACGCTAATCAATAATATACCAAGATTGTGGCTGTTTGTTTTTGTAGTTTTTAAAAAAACTTTTAGCTGGACATACACATATATCCACACAGACAACTGACATTTATATAGTAGATTTTCCTCGTAGCAGAACTAATGAGGCACACTTAGGTTTTCCTATAACTGGAAGGATTTGCATCCCAAAACAATTCAAATCAATCGCAGACTTATATTAAAGCATTTACTATTTTCCTGCGTTTTGTCTATCTTACACTTTCGTTCGTTCTAATCGCGTTGTTCTGTGCAATTATCAGTAGCGATTTCATTTCTCTATTCAAGTGTCCTTTACGTAGTCATGTCCACCCGTTTTTGTATGTAATGATCAACGTTCAAAGTATGTCTCAGCATACATAAACCTTCCTAGGACGCAAAGTCGAACTAGAAATGTATATTTAAAAAAACCTAAAGCCTCAAAACAAACTGTCCACCATCTCATGTTAAATGTCTTCCTAATCTCTGATTTCTGGAATTGAAGTTCTAATCCTTGACTTCTGCTATTAAACCATTCGCCTTGATAAAAGAAACCAAATGGATTAACGCAGTGAATCTAATCGTCTTTCTAAGATAGAGCCCATTTAAAACATTATCACGATTACTTTTATTCTCTTATTCTCTCTCTCTCTCTCTTTCTCGTACACACAGATTTACGGGCAACATTCTCTGTTCAAGTATCCTCTTCGTAGCCATGCCCAGGTGTGTTCGTATGTTCTGGCTAAACATTCAAAATGCGTCGGAGTATAATTAACCCTTCCTAGGATATGTAGTCCAGCTAGCAATGTATATTTTAATAACCCGAAAACCTCAAAACAAACTGCCCACAATCTTATGCTAAACGTCTCCTGAATCCCTGACTTCCGGTATTAAAAGTCTAATTCCTGACTTCCAGGATTAAACCGTTCGCATCGGTAAACGTAACCAAACAGATAAACGAAATGAATCTAACCGACTGTCTAAGATACAGAATCCATGTTAAAAATTAGCACGATTACTCTCTCTCTCTCACTCTCTCTCTTACACACTTTTCTCTCAGTCTGTGATAAAATTTCCGGACAAAATGATCTTGCGACAAATAATGTCACATGATTGGTGACGTCATTGGTATTTCTGTGCTTTCTTTTATTTTTAGCGAAAAAAATTAATTTGCATATTGATAGCTTGTGTCTTGGACAGCTGCTATTTTTTATGTCTGTTGCAAAAACACGAAATGGCGGGGGAGTTCAGGTGATAATCACCTGTTGACAGTAAAGTGTCAAGAAAAGGCTGGAATCGGATAATGAACGACATTTGAAGATTATTTCTTCAACGTCTACCCCTTCTCTCTCATTCATATATATATATATATATATATATATATATATATATATAAAACGTGGATTTGGGGTTCGAATTGTACGACCGGCGATGTGGTTACGTAATTGCATACTGGTGAGCGTAAAAATAATTAAAAAAACGCGAAACGTATATATGTCTTTGGCTAAAATATATTTATTTATCATTAATAATTATTAAGCTCCGATTACGTTAGGTCCTTTTGAGAGTAAATAAAATGATGATTCATAAAATTTAGCAACGTTGCATGATTCTCTCCCTTTGGGAGATAGAATCCTATTTAGAATAACACTACCTATTATTACAAAATAACAAGGCGTATTTCTCTGTGTTAAAAGCCATAGAGCCGATCGATCTGTGACCTAATGGTTACGAAACCAGGTTCATAATACATGGATTCGGGGTTCGAATTGTTCGACCGGCGATGCGGTAAGTAATTCCGTGCATATATATATGTTTATGGATATGCACATATTTATTATTAATAATAATAATAATAATAATAAATATATATATATATATATATATATATATATATTTATTTATTCTGGTACAGAAAAATTAGTACAACATTCGTACCGTCGGTTTCAAGCACGGAAGGTCTTACCCATCCGGCTCTCTTCAGCTTCTGTTGTCATCTGTTTTGGAAATGTGAGGTCACATGACACTCTTGTTGGGACGCGTTATTTGCTCAGTGTGTTGTGTGTGTTTGTTTAAATTTGAATTTAGTGTCATAAGACCGTTGAGATTTAAAACACGGGAGAAGAAAGAGAATTCAAGATTAAAGGGAATAAAAAGGGGAATAAAAAAGGGGGGTAAAAAATAAAAAAATATATATATGAAAAAATATATATATATATATATATAAATAAATATAAAAAAATATAAAAAAACATATATATATATAAAAACATTTTAATACTAAGAATAAAGGAATATAAAAAAATAAAAAAAAATAAAAAAAATAAAAAAATAAAAAAATAAAAAAATAAAAAAAAAATTAAAAAATAAAAAAATAAAAAAAAATAAAAAAATAAAAAAATAAAAAAAGAAGAAAAAGAGGAAAAGAGTATAAAAAGTGGGTTAAAATATATATATATATATAGAGAATAAATTGTAGAGAATAAAAGAGAGCGAGAGAGAAAGAAAGAATAAAAATAGAAAGAATAAAAATATATAAATAAAATATATAAATAAAAATAATAATAATAATAAAAAAATAAAAATTAAAAAATTAAAGATTAAAAACAAAAATAATAAAAATAAAGAAAGGGTTTCTCTGAAATTCCCGTGAGCCAAATTATGAATTAGTATCATTAGCCGTTATATTTTTGAAGGTATGCGTTCTAAAAATCGTTGATGTGTAAGAATCTTTAGATTGGAGTGATTTTTAATGAAGGGATTCGGATCTAAGGGAGGTAACTAAGATGGAAATATGAAATATTTGAGTTTGTTAAAGTGGGTTTGAAAATTAATCTGGTGGTTGATAAAAGATAAAAAAATAAAAAATTAAATATTTTTGCATTTTGGTGAAAGTCGAAGTTTTTGCTCTTGGAATTTATGTGGATATAATTTTTTGAGTAATCTAGTGATTGATAATTAAATTAAATATTTTTGTATTTTTGTGAAGGTCGGAGTTTTTGCTCTTGAAGTTTAAGTGGATATAGGTTGATGAGGTGTTTGTTCGTTTTTATTGTGACGCTGAAAAATACCACATTTCAAAAGCCATCATCGATCCGAATACAGCCTGTTTAAATGTCCGCGATGAAATATTCAAGGGATGTGCACACAAGAGGCAAGCATTGCTTATAAACTGGTCTGACCGATTCACATAATGTCTAACTACCCCCCCTCTACTAATATAAACACAATAAAAACGAACAAACACCTCATCAACCTATATCCACTTAAACTTCAAGAGCAAAAACTCCGACCTTCACAAAAATACAAAAATATTTAATTTAATTATCAATCACTAGATTACTCAAAAAATTATATCCACATAAATTCCAAGAGCAAAAACTTCGACTTTCACCAAAATGCAAAAATATTTAATTTTTTATTTTTTTATCTTTTATCAACCACCAGATTAATTTTCAAACCCACTTTAACAAACTCAAATATTTCATATTTCCATCTTAGTTACCTCCCTTAGATCCGAATCCCTTCATTAAAAATCACTCCAATCTAAAGATTCTTACACATCAACGATTTTTAGAACGCATACCTTCAAAAATATAACGGCTAATGATACTAATTCATAATTTGGCTCACGGGAATTTCAGAGAAACCCTTTCTTTATTTTTATTATTTTTGTTTTTAATCTTTAATTTTTTAATTTTTATTTTTTTATTATTATTATTATTTTTATTTATATATTTTATTTATATATTTTTATTCTTTCTATTTTTATTCTTTCTTTCTCTCTCGCTCTCTTTTATTCTCTACAATTTATTCTCTCTCTATATATATATCTACAATTTATTCTCTCTCTATATATATATTTTTTAACCCACTTTTTATACTCTTTTCCTCTTTTTCTTCTTTTTTTATTTTTTTATTTTTTTATTTTTTTATTTTTTTTTTATTTTTTTATTTTTTTATTTTTTTATTTTTTTATTTTTTTATTTTTTTATTTTTTTATTTTTTTAATTTTTTTATTTATTTTTTTTTTTTAATATTTTTTTTATTTTTTTATTTTTTTATATTCCTTTATTCTTAGTATTAAAATGTTTTTATATATATATATGTTTTTTTATATTTTTTTATATTTATTTATATATATATATATATATATTTTTTCATATATATATTTTTTTATTTTTTACCCCCCTTTTTTATTCCCCTTTTTATTCCCTTTAATCTTGAATTCTCTTTCTTCTCCCGTGTTTTAAATCTCAACGGTCTTATGACACTAAATTCAAATTTAAACAAACACACACAACACACTGAGCAAATAACGCGTCCCAACAAGAGTGTCATGTGACCTCACATTTCCAAAACAGATGACAACAGAAGCTGAAGAGAGCCGGATGGGTAAGACCTTCCGTGCTTGAAACCGACGGTACGAATGTTGTACTAATTTTTCTGTACCAGAATAAATAAATATTATGCTCTTAATTTTTAACTTTGATTCTTAATTAATCGAGCACTCTGCTGGGATTTTTCCTACCATTCTACAAAGAATTTATATATATATATATATATATATATAATCAATAAACAAACTGATGAAATCAAACTTTATTTCTTCCACAATTAAAAGAAAAGTAATAAAACAAGAAATTGATCAAAACAATAAATATACAAATAGATAAATAAAAAAAAATTCAGTT
This sequence comes from Sepiola atlantica, assembly GCA_963556195.1. NCBI lineage: Eukaryota > Metazoa > Mollusca > Cephalopoda > Sepiida > Sepiolidae > Sepiola > Sepiola atlantica. The sequence goes on from OY744516.1 coordinate 96,493,469, forward strand.
GCACGTTATTTTCTCCCGCCAAAAATACAGACTAACATAATAATACCCTTTAAATAAAAACAATATAGGCCCCCCCCCCCCAAAAAAAAACAAACAAACAATTCTTGGAGACGATCGCGAAAATCGAAAGCTATATTTATTTTATATATTGGTATGTAAAGGATTTACTCTTGGACTAGTTAGCAGATAATTATGTATTTTGTTACACAGTTGCAAGGCGTAAGTTTGGATAATGCGGGCTATGTTTAGTTTAATATATTTTTATTCAAAAGGGGTAACGGGGAGGGGGACCTTCGGGAGAATTCAGATACTTAAAACAATTTTTAACATCATGTATTTACCATTTAATTAATAAATATTACTCAAATTTCAGTTTCTTTGGGTGTTGTAAAGGTTTTTGACAGCACACCATCCCATTTGAAAATCAAATATTTCTGATTTGCATTGAATTTTATCCATATACATTAATTAAGGAAGATTTCCTGAATTTCATTTTCTATTTAAGATCCCTTAAGCTTAAGTATTGAATTTGAGACATTTTCTTTAGTGAAAATTATGCACGGGAGTTTGATCAAAATTTAGATAAGGATTTTAAACATAAGGTTCATGAACATTATATTTCGATTTTAATCTTCGTCTTTTCAATTTTTATTTAGTGTAGGAAAAAGAGCAAAATATATTATTATTATTATTATTATTATTATTATTATTACTACTCACTAGGAGTTCTCACATAGGTCATCAGTTATTGCTCACCGACAACCGGTGGATGATTATTATTTACTCACTAGGAGTTATCACACTGGTCATCGTCAGTGATCGTCCACTGCCAACAACCTGTGGTATTCCCTGGAGTCTGAGTGACAACAAGTCTCCTCAGACTTCCAGTATGCTCCACCTCTTTTCGTTCATCACCGCTGATGACCTTGCGGTATCGCAACAGCCACCTACCACCGATTTCCCGCTGGTAAGGGCCATTGGTCCCCTCTGGGGCCCGAGTGGCAACAAGCCTTCCCAAGGTCCCAGAGCTGTCCGCGCTCTTCCAGTGGAGGTCTGGTTTGCGCTTTCCCTCCTCGACCCTCTGTCCATAATTTTCGTGGCGTCAGCCTATGCTTGCGCCTCTCTCGTGCGGTTGTATTTTCCCCGATTATTATTATTATTATTATTATTATTATTATTATTATTATTATTATTATTATTATTATTATTATTATTATTATTATTATTATTATTATTATTATTATTATTATTATTATTATTATTATTATTATTATTATTATTATTATTATTATTATTATTATTATTATTATTATTATTATTATTATTATTATTATTATTATTATTATTATTATTATTATTATTATTATTATTATTATTATTATTATTATTATTATTATTATTATTATTATTATTATTATTATTATTATTATTATTATTATTATTATTATTATTATTATTATTATTATTATTATTATTATTATTATTATTATTATTATTATTATTATTATTATTATTATTATTATTATTATTATTATTATTATTATTATTATTATTATTATTATTATTATTATTATTATTATTATTATTATTATTATTATTATTATTATTATTATTATTATTATTATTATTATTATTATTATTATTATTATTATTATTATTATTATTATTATTATTATTATTATTATTATTATTATTATTATTATTATTATTATTATTATTATTATTATTATTATTATTATTATTATTATTATTATTATTATTATTATTATTATTATTATTATTATTATTATTATTATTATTATTATTATTATTATTATTATTATTATTATTATTATTATTATTATTATTATTATTATTATTATTATTATTATTATTATTATTATTATTATTATTATTATTATTATTATTATTATTATTATTATTATTATTATTATTATTATTATTATTATTATTATTATTATTATTATTATTATTATTATTATTATTATTATTATTATTATTATTATTATTATTATTATTATTATTATTATTATTATTATTATTATTATTATTATTATTATTATTATTATTATTATTATTATTATTATTATTATTATTATTATTATTATTATTATTATTATTATTATTATTATTATTATTATTATTATTATTATTATTATTATTATTATTATTATTAATAATAATAATAATAATAATAATAATAATAATAATAATAATAATAATAATAATAATAATAATAATAATAATAATAATATTTTTTTTTTTTTTTTTGTACTCGCTAGGACTCATCACACAAGTCATCGTCAGTGATAGCTCATTAATAATCGCAAGTGGTGTGCCTTGGAGTCTGAGTGACAACAAGTCTCCCCAGATTTCCAGTGCTCTCTCTCTCTTTCGATAACTACTGCAAATGAATGTGTGTTATAACAACAGACGCTTACCATCGATTTCTCGTTGGTAACGACCATTGGCCTTTTCTGGGATTTGGATGGCAATAAGCCTCTCCAATATCCCAGTGGAGGTCTGCTTAGTGCTATCCCCTCTCAGTCTTTCCATCCTCCTTGACTATTCACAACTGTTTTTGTGTTGTATCAGCCGGGGCTGGTGCTATCACTTTTTTTTGGGGGGGGGGAGGGGTAGTTTATGAAATTTCTTGCAGTTTCTGTTCCTTCGGTTCTTGTGGTGCTCTTTATGTGATTTTGTTTTCTTCCTATTGCACCTTGCATGTGATTGGGTAGTCTTCGTAGCTTATGTGGAAAGGTTTCCGCATTCAAGGATTTTCCTTAAGATGTCAGTTGTGTTTATCATTGCCGTCCGTTGTAGTGTCTCAGTCTTCCCTTTGATTCCAATTTCTTCCATTATTTTTCAAAGTTCTTCGGAACCGTTCTTAGTGCTCATACGATTATTGGTATTATATTAACTTTCTTCATACTCCATATCCCTTGCCATTCTCTGGCAAGTTCTGTTTATTTGCTTCGTTTTTATGTCTCCTTGGTCGTCACCCTGTGGTTAGCTGGGACGGCAAAATATACGATTTGGCATGATTTTTCTTTCTTGTTGACTATTATGACATCCTATCTCTTTGTTTATATGAGTTGATCTGTTTGTACATCCATATCCCTGAGGATTTTGTGTTTTTCGTTTTCGAGTACTGTCTCCGGTTTATGTTTGTACCATTTGTCCGAGTGTTCGAAATGCATTATTTTGCATAGCTCCCAGTGTACTTCTTCCCCCACGCAGTCATACCTATTTTTGTATTCTTTGTGGGCCAGTTTTGGGCATTCACTTATTATTCGTCTCTTTGTCAGCACAATCTGCATTTACTGTTTTCCTGGGTTTTATCTATTTTAGCTTTAATGTAGTTGGTCCTAATCGCAAAGATTTTGTGTAGCCGTCAGTAGGGATTCCGTTTCTCTGCACAGGTGTCCTTTTCTCAGCCATGCCCAAATATTTTCGAGCTTCTCTTCTTTTGTCAGTCTTATGAAACGCCAATGTAGTTGTTTTTTACCCACTTTTCTTTTCTTGTCTGTCTGTTTGTTTTTGGTTTCGGTGCTTCCTGAGTTGTTCGTTGGAACGTTGTCGGGGATCAGCCTTTTTGTGTTCTGCTTTATGCATTTCTCCAGCTCTTTTTTAGCGTTGTCCACACAGTATTCTATACTTACCAGTCCTCTTTCCCCTTTTGTATCTTCACGTAGAGTCTGTCTGTATTGTCTTTTGAATGTAGTGCGTTGTGCATGGTCATTAATTTTCTAGTCCTCTGGTCAAGGTGCCCCAGTTCTTCTTTAGTCTAGTTTATGAATTGCCCAGAGTATCTTATTAGTGATACTGCACAGGTATTTATTCCTTTTATTAGGTTTCTGCTATATAATTTTGTTTCTAAGAGATTTCTTGTTCTTCTCTGGTTCTTTTTCAAATCTTCTCTTTCATTTCTGTTGATTTGATTGTGTCTGCTTCCAGAACTCCCAAATATTTATAGCTGTCTTGTTCGCCTGGTGCCTTCATCTGCTCTTGGTTGGGTAGTTCCATGCCCTCAGTCGTCTCCAGCTTTCCCTTTTTCATCTCTAGCAGTGTACATTTTTCAATTCTGAATTACATTCGAATGACCTTGCTGAAGATTCTGGTCGTATTTATCTGCTTTTCCAATTCCTTTTTGCTTTTTGCTTCAGGTCGTCCATGTACATGAGGTGGTTTATTCTTCATGTGTCTGTATCTTGTACATTTTAAGCATTCAATTATCCATACTTGAGAGATTCTGTCGTAAGATTTCTTGTAATCAATCCATGCCATAGATATGTTATTTTTCCTGCTTTTGACTTCCTTCAGGATCTTTTGATCTATGTATAAAAGATCATGCGTCCATCTTTTCCCTTTTCGGCATGCTTTTTGTTCCTCGATGAGTAGCCCACGGCTGTTGAGGGAATGGTAAATTTCCTCTCTTAGTTGTGCCGTTCGGATTTTCGACATTATTAGTAAGCATGTTATTGGTCTGTAATTGCTTGGTGTCGTTCCCTTCTTGGTGTCTTTTTGTATGAACGCTGCGTTTCCTTTGGTCATCAACTCTAGTACGTCTGTTTAATGGATACATTATCTCAGTTTCTGTGCTAGCCTTTCATGTAAGGTCGTAAATCTTCTGAACCAGTACGCTTGTATTCCATCGTAGCCTGGTGCTTTCCAGTTTTCCTTTTTTTAGTGCTGTCTTAATAGTTTCTTCATTAATTTCTGTTTCTGTTCCTTATTCAATTTATTGTAGTTTATCTTTCATGTTTTTTTAGCCATTTAGCATTTTAATTGTGATCTTGAGCCTTTTCCCATATCTTCTCCCAGAAATATTTTTTTTCTGTCTGGTCCGGTTGTTCTGTTGTTCTTCTTTCTCCGTTTACGCTTTTGTAAAACTGGGTTTCATTGTTTTCAAAGGTCCTGTTCTGTTTGTACTGTTCCGATTTATATTTGTATCGTCTCAATCTTCCTTCATTTGCTGCTATCTTTTGTTTTAGTTCTTCATGTTTCTTATTTAGTCTTTTCTTGCGATTCAGATTTCTGCGCTTTCATCGTTTACTGTTCACCTCATCCTGTTTACGGGTTTAGCTTCCTTTTGAAGTTTGGTGATCTTGGTTTCCAGTCTGATTTCCTATCCAGATTTCGTCTGCCCATACTTTTGACCAGTCTTTTTTTCACTTTTTAGTTTTATACATATTGATTTTGCCCCCGCATATATTAAGTTGTTTAGATCTGTGATAGTGTATGTTGTGATTTACGCGAATACTCTGTTTACATTCTCTGTTTCAACTTTTAACTTCTTCCAATCTTCGTTCCTTAGTGATAGGAGTTTCGTTTTGTTCTCGCACATGAATCGTTTGATGTTTTCCACTTGCTTCTTCCTCAGTGAGTTCTATGGTTTCGTAGTCTTCGCCATTTTTCAGTTTCTGTGTTTATTTTTCCCCGTTTTCTTCCTGAGAGTTTTCGTCAAGTGGTGTTTCTTGATCTGTCACGCCATTTATCTTTTGTTTGATTTCCGTATATTCCATCCCTGAGAACACTCTCTCTTCAGTATCTGTGTTGCAGATCACTGCTATATTTTGTTCCGTTGAATGGTAGTCAGTAGAAATGTCCCATAGATCTTTCATTCGTTTCCAGTATCTTCTTTCTGTGGGCTAGCGGTTTTTGTAGTAACATTCCATTACCAGTCTGTTCTTTTTTGTGGTCCCATTTCTTTCTATAGCTTTTTGGTTTGTTCTTTTCATTGCCGTTTTCCTGTGTTTGGTGCGTGTCCTTGCTATACCTGGGATTTGATGGATTACTTACCTGTTTTTTTTTGTCCGTGATCTTGCTCCTGAAATTAAAAGAGCCAACATTCGCAGAATGCGGACCTGGTCCCCCATGTTGCCCGTCGAAGTAGAACCTACCCATTATGACACCCATATCTTTTTTCTGAGTCCCACAGCGTTTATTTGTATTTGGAGACATTTATCATTGTTTGGTGTTTTTGACAACACTAGGCCCAGCCTAGTTTAGTCCGCCTCCTTCGATAACCGCTGCAAATGCTTTTGCGTTATCGGAACAGTCATTTACCATTGATTTCTCACTGGCAACAACCGTTGGGTTTCTATGGAATTTTAATGGCAATAAGCCTCCCCAAGTTCCAGTATTCTCTGATGAAGGTTTTTTTGCGCTCTCTCTTAGTCTTTTTATCCTCCTTGACCCTTCAGAATCATTTTGTTTGATGCCATCTAGGGCTGTTACCATTATATATTCGAGTGTATTTTTTCAGGGAGATGTTAGTTTATGGGGTTTATTGAAGTCTCAGTTCCTTTAGGCTCGTGTGATGTTCCATCTTCTCTTTTTAAAAATCCATTTCTAGTTTAACTAATATGTGGCTGGTTAGCGTCTGTTTGTTATGTGTGTTGGTTTCCGCATGCGAGGATTTTCCTGAAGATGTCGGCTGTTATTATCATTGCCGTGTGTTGTATGCTTCAAATCTTCCCTTTGATTCCAATTTCTCTTAATTCGTTTTTACAGGATTTCTAGGACTATTCCTAATGCACCTACAATAAGTTATGTAATACTGATGTTCTTCATATTCCATATTTCTTTCATTTCTCTTGCCAGTTCCGTATAGTTGCTTAGCTTTTCTGCCCCCTCGATATGTAGCCAATGAATCGCTAGGACGGCTAAATCTATGATTTGGTAGTTTTTTTCTTTCTTATTGATAATTATCACGCCCTATCACTTTGATATTCACTATTATAACATGAGTTTATCTGTTTCTATCTCCATGCCTCAGAGTATTTTCTGATTTTCATTTACCAATATTATCTCGATCTATGTCTGGGCATGGCCACCGAGAGTTAACAAGGCCAAACAACTAACTTCTTGCCTTCCCTCTGACGTCATTGTGGTTGGTTAACTTAATTTCGCGCCTTTTTAAATTTCATTTCATGGTTCACAATGTTAAAATGTCTACTGCATGTGTTTGGATTTCCAAAAGAGAAAAAATTACGGCAAATATGGATACACGCAAATAAGTTTGAATGTTTTTTGTTAATTATATAAAAAAAATCAAATGTCTGAATTACTTATTCATTATTTGATAAAAAAAGTAGTGTATAGCCAATAATTATTGTTTCCATTTTTTATTACTTTTTTCGATGTCTTATTAAGTGTAGTATATTTTATCTTTTCTCTGTACTTTTGTAGATTAAATAAATGAAATAATAACGGCATATTTAATCAATATTTTCACACACAAGAAAATATTGATTAAACAATGCTTTATTCAATGATAATATCATTAATTAACAAAATTAATTTTTCTTCGGGTTATAATTTTATGAACACGGAGTTTAGGGGCATTTTTCGTAATATATACAAAATAGTTAAAAACAAATTTTTTATTTTAAACATATACAGATCTTTATTTTCATTAAAACAAAATCATGGATTTTTTAATATATAAAAATATACCTTTAGTAATGGTGTATTTTGTTTAACAAAATAAATACATTTTCACTAAGATTTAAAAAAAATTAGTTTAATTTACGGCATTTCGAACAATTTTGAATAATGTTATTTAAATAAATAGTAAATCACATGAAATATATGATAAAATTATATTTTTTGGTGAAAATATTGATTAAACAATGCTTTATTCAATGATAATATCGTTAATTAACAAAATTAATTTTTCTTCGGGTTATAATTTTATTAACACGGAGTTTAGGAGCATTTTTCATAATATATACGAAATAATTAATAATTTTTTAAAAAAAAACATATACAGACATTTATTTTCATTAAAAAATACTAATCTTCTTTTTCATGTTGACTATTGTGATGAGGGTCACAATATTAAAAAAATAGAAAGAATTATTATCTGGAGTTCCATCCAATTCTATACTGAACAATTTTTGTGATATGAAAAATGATCACATCAGTAAGAAAAAGCTAAACAGAAAAAGAAAATTAGAAACATTCTACTAAATATTTTCTATAAATTTATATTGAATAAAGATAAGTTTCAGAGTAAATCGAATCGTGTTCCTTTCTTTTCTTTTTTTACGTGCAATTTTAAAAGTATTCTAATGCAACAAAGCTAATGCAACAAAGCATTAAATATTTACAATATCGTATGGTCAACATGTTTTGATATTTTGGATAACTTTAGTGAAGGTGTTTTTATTTACAGGAAATAATACATTTGCAGCAAGCTTTCTATTTAAGTAATGGATTTATTATATTCCGTGATCATTAATTAATAAATACTGAAAATTTCATTAAAATTGGTTGATTTCCTGAATTTTGATGGATTATTTAGTAAATGGAGAAGTCGAAATGTTTTGATATTTTGGATAACTGTTTTTGTTTACAGGAAATAAGACATTTGCACCAAGCTTTCTAAAAAAGTAATGGATGTATTATATTCCGTGATCATTAATTAATAAATACTGAAAATTTCATTAAAATTGGTTAATTTCCTGAATTTTGATGGATTATTTAGTGAATGGAGAAGTCGAAATGCCTTTTTATTATTATTATTACGACGGTCATTGTTTGACACGCAATGCAGTGACGTCATTTTCGAGCTAACAGGCCTGTAGAAACTCTCGGTGGCCATGGTCTGTGCCATTGTATTTACATGTTGAAAGTGCCGACGTTTATTAGTTCCCAGCGGGCCACCTTTCACGCTCAGTCGTGTCTCTTTTTGTATTCTTTCTTAGCTAGTTCGGTGCATTCACTTAGTATGTGGTTTACTGTTTCGTCTCTTCATCTACATAATCTATATATACTGTTTGATGAATTTCGTCTATTTTACCTGCGATATACTTCTTTCTGATCGCCTTGTTCTAGGCGGCTGTTAGCAGCGATTCCGTTTCTCTATTCAAATGTTTTTTCGTAATAATGTCGAGGTATTTTCGGGGATCTCGTCTCTAGTCTAGTGTAGAAATCGTTCATGTAGCTTCTCTTATTATTTTTCCTTTTCTCGTCTTTTCTTTTTGTTTCTAAATTTACCTCTCTTCCCCATCGCTCTATTCTATCACTCCACTATCTTACCCCACTCTCCCTCCTCTGTTCTCTCTCTCGGATTTTTAATTATTTACATAATTCCAATACAAAATTAAAGGGTTTCACAAAGTCAGTATACATTGTGATGTTATGATTGATCCTGCCTCTTTCTCTCTCTATTCTTCTTTTTTCTTCCCCCCTCTTTCTTTTGCCTCTCTCTCTTTCATCATTCTTCTTTGTATCTTGGCTCTGTACAACACTCGCTCTTTATTTTAATTATTTACATCATTCCAATCCTCTCCTTCCGCACTTTATTTATGTTACTCACCTTTTTATTCCAATGAGGCACTATTAACCAAGTCCCAAAAGCCATTCTAGGATAAGAGTCAATGATATTGTCTATTAGATTAATGAACATTAAAATGAGAGGATTAGAAACGATGTGTGGAAAGGGCGGGATTGATTACTTAAGCGGAGGGATCAACAAGTATTTGTTAACATTAGACTTGAAGCAGATTATGTTGTAGTCAGCAGGGCCTTGATATGTGGTGACTCCTTAGTAAAAAAAAACTCTCCCTCGTTCCATTATTTGCATCATCCCATTTCTCTCACTACTTCAGATTAGTTTTCCTTACTAAGAAGTCAAAAGACCTAATAATGTCAAGAATTTACATCATTCCACTTCTCTCACTGCTTTAGATGAAGTGTGCACGATAACAAGTAAGCAAGATAACAAAAGGATTACATTTTTAGCAGCATATAGATTCATACATTTTTGAAACACGTGATTTTGTTTGTCTTTAGATATCCTAAACATTGCCAGCGCCATCTTTCTTTTTTGTTCTTTGGCTTATAAACTCACCTTTTTCTGCTAATGTCAATATTTCCATAACAACATACACCGCCACTCCGGACCCATTCACCGCTTCTTTCTTGGCGCGCCATTATTCCCCCACATTACATGACCTGACAATCAAAACCTCTTGTCGCTGTTGTCGCCATGACAGGTAAAATGGTGAAATTTGCAACTCACGCGCATGCACATAAATTATCACCATTATCAAGTCACGATAGCCAGAAACGACCGGTATTTACGAAACAGACGATAAAACCTGATAAGTTCAGAGGACGTCCGCCATTACGGTTACTTTGAATTGATTCATTAGTTTTTTTTTGTTTTTTTCATTTTTGTTTGTTTTGTTGTTTTTTTAATGGTTGGGAGGGATGTGTTCTTTTATTTTTGCCTGATTATTTCCGTTTGGTGTTGTCTTTATATATTTATTTATACAACTAGAACTCTGTGAATCTTGGTTGTTTGATTTTTGGCTTGTCTACATGCACACTGGATGACGTCTGGAAAAGAGGACGTCACAAAGAGATGGCGTCATCCACTAAAACAGATTCAAGATATCCAAAAGATTCTTTATAGTCTCAAAAATGCTGAAGTAACACAAGAATTAATGTACAAAAGAGCATGTGGACAGCGACTATATCTCCTCCTCTCTATCATATATATATATATATTTATTAATTTTATACGTACATAAAAGTAATCCATGGACACGTGTTTCTGGCTCACAGCCGTCAACAGCATGGCTAACTTAGACAAGAATCGAACCTTCGATATTGATGTCTATAGTCCAGCGTCTTACTATTTGACTACGACGCCCTGCCTAGAAATATGTACGATTTTTATCACCTAAATATTTATTGTATTTTTATGTAATTGTTTACTATTGGTGATTGCAACGTCCGTTGTTTTTGCTTACTACTACTATTTCGATTGTTTCACTTCCTAAGTGATTAAGATGCAGAAAATTGCATTATTAGTCGCCCTTATTTATTGATAAAATAAGATTAAAACCAATATTTTTTGGAAAGTGCTCAATACAATATAAATATACGTTATATAAACATTTAAAATGGTCAACACAATTCAAGTTCATTTTTAGAAATAATGAATAAATATGAATTGATTTGGGTAGACAATTTTCAAGCCATTTTCATTTCCAAAGAATGGAATCTTATCATGAAAGAAATACAAAGAGATTAGTTTGGAAGTATATTACAAAATGTCCTAATTTGAAAAGATGTAAATATAATATAAGATAAATACAAGGATAAAAACTGTAGAATATTTTCATGAAGCCTCCAACGATACACTTTTTCATATATTTTCAACCTCTTCTCTTTGCGTTGGACATTTTCTATACTTTATTTGTACTCCTTCTAAATCAAATACAATTGAATTTTAAACCCAAGGGAAGGTTTTGTCTAGTAAATATATATATATAATATGTATATATATATTAATAATATTTATAAATAAATATTAATTATTTATTACCTACAGACATCGATGTTTCATGCTAACGCAATCTTCAGTGCAGGAAGTTAATTCTCAACGGTCGGCGGGCTCGAACTCCGATCACAAATCGCCACTGATTCGCAGTCAAGAGCGTTAACCCCATCGGCCATAGGGAATTAGATAATAATTAAGGAGGAATTTAACTTTGTAAATAGCGAGTCGGCGGCTAATTTACACGAGCAGTTTAAAGTGATCAACAAACTGTGTTTGGATCTTGCATTATATATGCATATATATATATATCTTGTATGATATATGCATATATATATATATATATATATATATATATGTGTGTGTGAAAATGGTTAAGAAAAAGTGGACAAACAGTAACATTCAGTAAAAATAAAGACACAAATGCATCATTACAGTTGGAGACAGACACCTTGGTCAGGGGATTCCAACCATATTCATTGGGTGATATGGTTTTATTGAAAACAAAACTCAATATTTTATACAGTGAGAGAAGATAAATCCGGGAAGTAGGAAGCAAACGATGTTTAGTGTAGGTGATGGGTGAGAGAGGAGAGGAGTAAGAGTAAGAAGAGTAGTACATGTGTGATACGAGGTGAAAGGGAAGGACATTTTGTTTGAAATTTTCATTTCATATTTACTCCTTCATATATATATATATATATATTAGAGAGAGAGAGAGAGAAAATATAAAAACTAATATATACTGTTTTATGCAAAAATATAAAACATATCAGAAAAGTTTGCTATTTTAATATTGCTGTGGACTTTGTTTTCGAAGCATCTGAGGACAGATGATTAAACTATTGACGAAATGTTGTGGAATTTCCTTCTAATTTGTGCTAAAGAGATTTCATTAAAAAAAAATATTGTATTAGAAACTTAGTACACTAACTCTTTGTTGATGTTGAATTTTTGGAACTTGTATACTTAATGATGTATGTCATAATTCTGTATCTTTCTAAGTTGTCATATAATAGCTCGTGTTGACCCGAATTTTTAACCATACAGCTGATTTAATACCTGCAGTACATTTGTTGGGCATCTTATGGACGTTATTGACTTCATCTAATATAGAGTGACTTTGGCCACCGCCTAAAAAATGTTTAGAAATATTATTAAAAAAATGTTCAATCTGCGTTGAGTTATAAATGTGTGACCTTTCTTCATAGTTTATGTCCATAGATATGTTCTTATATTGAGTAAAAGTAAAATAAAGGCTTAGTTACAAGTTTCTAGTGAAGCAAAGTTCAAATTATTATATTCTGTGTGGCCATAGACGACACCCCAATGCAAGTATTACTTTAGTTACAATAGAGCTGGTATAGTGTGGCCAAAGTCATACCATGGCAGGGGGATTTTGCCCACCCCTATTTATGGCTTCTCTTTCCTCATATTGTAATAATCTGCTTCCAAATTCCACCTAAACTGATAATTAACTATGGTCCCCCTAGAATACAACACAGAAATAATGAAAACTTTCCATATATTTACTTGAATTTTACAAATATATTTCAAAGGTGGACCAAAGTCACCCCATATTACGGTATCTATCTATCTTTAAGGTCTCGTTTTCTTTGTCTAATCAGGATACTAGCTATGTATAAGCATCTGACTTTAATTATATATATGGAAACATTAACCTGTGCGAGGGGATAACAAAGGATATGATTGGTGAGCTAGCTAGACTAAATACCACGTGTATATACTAACACACCCGGTAACACGAATTGCATGCATTTTAGCCTGACGTTTCCCGACGGGGTTGAAACGCGGAAGCTTCTGTGTAGCTTAATTGCCATGAATATATTGTCATAACTTACTACCTAGCTCTACTCACATATTTAGCACTATTTTATGTATATCTCCTTATAAAATTTCATGCGGATACATGAAATAATAATAATAATAATAATAATAATAATATATATATATATATATATATATATATATATATATATATATATATATATATGATTGAATCAACATTTTAAGATAATAATTGTATCTTTAAATAATGATCTGTCGTGATAATGGGCAGCTCAATATACTGGATAGAGCAATAAATCAAGAAAATGAACGATGAAAATAGAAGTTGAAAAGTTACGAATTTTATTAATTCACCAAAAGTTCAAAACAAATAATAATCTCATTATCTTGAAATTATTATTTGTTTTGAACTTTTGGTGAATTAATAAAATTTGTAATTTTTAAAACAGGATACATTTTAAACTTATATAATTTCCAAATTATTAATAGTTTTATAAAGAATATTCTCAAATTCACTTAATCACATGGTCTACTTTTTTCTCATGCGTTAATCTCGAGCCACAGCGGAGTGCGCAACATATATAAAAAGGCTAAAAACGTAAAAGGGGGGAAAATTAAACTGGATGCTCTCCTTCTGACTTTCTTTTTTATTCTATTCCTTTCTTTTTTTTCTTTCTTTATTAATTTACTTAGTTTTATCTCTTATATTTCTTTATTTTCTGTCATATCTGTATATTTTTCTTTATTTCACTCTTAATGATACAATACCAGTGAGACCTGTGGAAATTCCACGGTGCTTTCGCTAGCAATTTGTTTAATTCACCGTCAATAATGATATTCCTTTTGAGATAATAAGTGTGTGTCGGCGTGAATACTACGAAGAGAAGCATTACTCTTTCTTCTTCTGTCGAAGTAATTATCATTGTCAGCTAATAATACTTTAAATAAAACGAATATGTCTTTACTTTAATTGTAGCAATTTAATTCTTTTGAATAAAAAAAATCTTCTGAGATGAGTCAGACATTTGATCTATCTTCTTACGCCTTTGGCTCCCTCTTTTATTTTGATTTTCACTTTCGCGTCGGCTTGCTAACTCTCTCGTTTCAAACGAGCAGGAATCATTTTTATTGGCCAACAATTAGGAGTTTAGTAATAGTATGTAAACTTCTTACTTGTTTTAGATGTGAAGAGGAAAGAGTAGCTACAGGAATGGAGAATAAATGAGAGTGGTTATACAAGCCAGTAGCGTTTTGCATCCGTTCGTATAGTATTTCTACCTCACAACAGACCCACGAAAAAAGTTTCTATTTATTTTGTTTGGTTTATTAAGAGATGCACGTGTGTTTATTGACATTTTCAAGATTTGTATTTGGAGTTTATGCTATGAAGATAACGAAATTGATTCATTGTAAGTTTTCACTAACTTAGAAACAAATATTTGACTACTAAAAATGATATATACCTGTTTGGATTTTAGGTTATGAATATAAAAATATGGATTCATTGTTAGGTTTTACTGACCTAGAAACAAATATTTGATTAAAGAAATTATATATGCCTATATGTGGTCTATAAATGGTAAAATAGCTCTCAGTGGATCCACAAACAAAATAAGGTTGGGAACCTCTGATCGAGATCAGCGTTTCTAAACAGGGGTTCCTCGGAAACCTTACGTTCCGCGAAAGGTTCCTAAGTGTTCTACAAGAACAAATAAGATAGGCTAATGCACTTTTGATCTTTGATTAGACCTTAAATGGGTTATATTTTATATTAGTTTGAAAAAAAAGTTACATAATGGTAATATAAATGAATTTTTGAGAAAAATATATTTATTGAACAAAAATAAATGATGTTGCAAATATGCAACAAATGGCCTAAAATTTTACATGTATAAAAAACACTACAATATATACATCTAAATAATCATAATACACTAGATACTCATAAAATAATTTTTACTTACCATTATAATGACCAGATTTAAAAGTTTAGGCTTTTGAATTAGGCAGATGACACACCGATGATACTCGCCCGTGACATCGAATATACTGATTACCTATTTAACGAGTGTGCTGATGGAACATCATACTAATACCTACTCACACTTTCCAACAGGCTCCTTGCAGGTGTGAAAGAAGTTGCAGCTTCACATATTTTCGTTGAATATTATATTAAATAGGAATTTTGTTGGAATGTGTCATATTTAAAGCAAAAACATTTAAGGGTTAAATGAAACGAATATGTCTCTACTTTATTTATTTAAAAGTATAGCAATTTAATTCTAAAAAAATATTCTCCATTTTCTTAACGCAAAATAATTGCCAGATAAATACTATTCAAATAAATTAAAACGAATGTGACTTTTGGAAATGTATTTATTTAATATTGCACTGTTTTAGTCGACGGGACGACATAATTTGATTTGAAAACAATTTATTTTCAAATTAGGTAAAATAAGAATTGTTTACTTTAGCGACATCAGATTAATGAGTTTTTCAGAATTATTTGATCTATACCCTGCACCCTTTGTTCCAGCTCATTTGAGTCGTTGGTCAAGTAGTCTTCATAAATTCGCTTTTTTGAAACTTAGCTGTAATACAGCTTCCTATTCAACTAGCTTATTTCTAAGAACTGTAGGCTTGTGGAACTCCCTTTCTGCTGACTGTTTTCCTCCTACCTATAGCCTTGCAGTTTTCAAGACTAAGGCAAATAGGCATTTCCTATCTTTGCCATAATCATCTTTCGTTCTTGTTCGCTCCTTACACCAAGTGGCTTCATGCCTTGTCTAGAGCGATTTCCATTAAAAAAATACCAATCACTGGACGATCTCATTTTTAATGCGTCTGAAAGGTAGTGAGGTAGTATAAACATGCAATGGCCTATCCTATTATTATATAGACTAGTGAATTCTATGGACGTTCGGCGCGAACGCAGACCCAACGATATTATTGTACCATAGTTATTCAAATTAAAACATACTAATCGAAATACTGTGATGAATTTATATTCAGAATATATCTTGTTATGTGGGTCTATCTCGAAAATCCGTGTTGGAGTTTATGACAAATTTCCATTTTATAGACGTCCGGCGCGGACGCAGACCTAACTGTATTATTGTCACATCTTTGGACAGAACAAATACTACACTTTTATCCTTGTCTCAAGGGTAAAAAAGCGTATTTTAGTTCGAGTTTCATGTTCGATAAAACAGCGTCTTTAGATACAATTCATAAACTACTTTTCTGCATTGCATCTTCGGCGATCGGGCGATACTATGTTTTAAAACATGTGTGACGTGTGTACGTACAAACAATAAGTGCTTAGCGTATTAGTATATATATATATAGCCATTTTATTTCTGTTTTTTTTTGTCCTCTTCCGATCCATTTTATATGTTTGTCTCCGTCCATTTCTGTCACTATGATAGACGTAGCGAAGACGAACGACCAACTCTTTGCTTTAATTTTATTCTTTGTGTTTTTATATCTAGAAATCCAGTCCTTTTGATAATAACTTCAATTACAAAATGACCCATAACACACACAACACCGCACAAAATATCAAGTTCTCGCCATATTGTAATTTGTCGTTTTAGTCCTTTATTATTTAATTATTTATTTTGTTAACCTCAGGAAAAAGACCGATTCCTTCAAATATAAGGGTTGAAAATAGAATACTTACAAAGGAAAAGAGAAATAGTAAGAATAAGAAAGAAACAACAAAGAAGAAATGAATGAACGGAAATAGAAAAAAAATGGTCAGATAAAAGGAAACAGTTAAATAAATAAATAAATAAATAAATAAAAAAAAAAATGAATTAATGAATGAATAGATGGATGAATGACTGAATGAATGAATGAATGAATGAAATAGGATACCGGATATAGAATAGAATATTTAAATAAAAGAAAGAAAAAAAATGAAAAATTGAAATAAATAAATAAAAAATTGATAGATTAAATAAGATACCGGAAGTAAAAAAAAAGAATTAGATAAAACACAAAAGGAAAGAAAGATTGAAATAAATAAATAAATGAATCAACAAGGAATGAATGAAATAGCATACCGAAAGTAGAAGAAAATAATTTGATAAAGGGAAGAGAGAAGGAAAGATTGAAATAAATAAAGGAATAACTAAAAAATGGGTTAAGATGTCGGAAGTAGAATGAAATGGTTAGATAAAATACAGAAAGAAGGAAAAATTGAAATAAATAAATCAATAAAAAATGAATGAATGAAATAAATACCGGAAGTAGAAGGACATAATGTGATAAAGGAAAAAAAGGAGGAAAGATTGAATAAAATAAATAAAAATGAATGAATAAAATAAAATACAGAAAATCGAAGGAAATGGTTAAATAAATAACAGAAAAAATGAAAAATTTAAATAAATACATAAAGTATGAACAGATGAAATGAGATACAGGAAACAGAATGAAATAATCAGGTAAAGACATGAAATAAAGAAAGAAAGAACGAATGAATGAATGAAATAAGATACTGGAAGTAGATGAAAACGGTTAAATAAAAGAATAAAAGAAAGAAAGAAAGAACGAAATAAAGAAAGAAAAAAAAGAATAAATTAATGAAATAAGATACTGGAAGTGAGGGAAATGGTTAGATAAAATACAGAAGAATGAAAGTTTTTAATAAATAAAAAAATAAAGAAATAATGAATAGATGAAATAAGATACAGGAAGTAGGAAGAAATGGTTAAATAATGTTAAGAAAGAAAGATTGAAATTAATTAATAAATAAAAAAGAATGAATGAAATTAGATACCAGAAGTAGAAAGGAATGGTTAGATCAAGACAGAAATAAAGAATGATTGAAATAAATTAATTAAAAAAAATGAATGAAATAAAATAGCGGAAGTAGAAGGAAATTGTTACGTAAAATACAAAAGAAAGGAAATATTAAAATGAATAAATAATGAATGAACGATATTAAATACCGGAAGTCGAATAAAATGGTTAGATAAAAGACAAGAACGAAGAAAGATTGAAATAAATAAATAAATGAATAAATAATAAAATAATGAGGAATGAAATAAAAGACAGAAAGAAGGAAAGACTAGAATAAATAAATAAAGACAGAATGAATGAATGAAATGAAATATCGGAAGTAGAAGAAAAGTGTTACGTAAAAACAGAAAAAAGTAAATATTAAAATGAATAAATACATAATTAATGAACGAAATAAGATACTGCCAGTCGAATAAAATGGTTAGATAAAATACAGGAAGAAGGAATTGTTGAAATAAATTAATAAATAAATAAAGAATGAACTAAATAACATTCCGGAAGTAGAAGGAAATTGTTACGCAAGATATAGAAAGAAGGAAATATTCAAATAAATAATGAATGAATTAACGAAATAAGATACCGGAAGTCGAATGAAATGGTTATATAAAAGACAAGAAGGAAGAAAGATTGAAATAAATAAATAAATAAATAAACAACGAATGAATGGAATAAGATATCGGAAGTCAGACAATACGAATGCCAAAGTGAAATAATTTTTCTAAACAACAAGAAAACTTGCTTAATCATTGATATAGCCTGCCTC
The DNA here is from genome assembly GCA_963556195.1 of Sepiola atlantica. Classification (NCBI taxonomy): domain Eukaryota; kingdom Metazoa; phylum Mollusca; class Cephalopoda; order Sepiida; family Sepiolidae; genus Sepiola; species Sepiola atlantica. The sequence continues at coordinate 96,512,146 of OY744516.1, forward strand.
TTCGAGACCAGAGTGCAGGAGAAAGAACACGAAAAAAATATCAAGATCTAAAATAGCAATTAGTTAGACTATGGAAATGTAAAGAAGTCAAGGTGATTCCCGTTGTAATTGGAACGCTTGGAACCATAATGAAAAGCCACCATAAATGGCTTAAACAGATTGATGAGAAATTTATTTTCCAATTCTGCAAAAGGCTTGCCTGTTAGGAACAGCGAAAGTGTTAAGGTACAGCTTGAATGTCTAAGGTCAACGGAATTGACTTGATGTTCAAGAAAAGAAAACTCCAACTAAAAACATCTAAAAGTTGAGACTACTATGAAATAATAATAATAATAATAATGATGATGATGATAATAGTAATAATTAAAAATCTCACTTGCCTTCAGTGCCACTTGATAGTGGGGTCTGTATAACATAATATTTTAGGAAAAATCTTTCTTCAGATGGCGAAGAATGCTCAACAGGTTTATAAATTATTTATTATTGTTATAAATCTTTATTTCAAAGGTATCTAGTCCAATTTATGCATAATATCTGCTGTCAGGTTAAAAACTAGACTTAAAAGGCTAGTTTCTAATCGGTAATCTCCCATTGTTAGGGTAAAGTTAAAAAAGAATAAGGCGAATCCAGTTAAAATATTCCTAGCAATACATTTTTATTTTTATTTTCGTTTTTTTAAAAAAAATTTTTATTATTATTATTATCATTATTGATATTATTAATAATAATAATAATAATAATAATAATAATAATAATAATAATAATAATTAAAAAAAAAATTTTTTTATTACAAATCTTACTTGCCTTGATGTCACTTGAAAAATTACTTCTTCAGATAACCACAACTGATCGACAGGTTTATCTTAACATCTATTATTGTTATAAAGCTCTATCTGAAATGACATCCAGCCCATTTCATGCGAAAGATGTGCTGTCAGGTGACAGACTAGACCTTAAATTATAGTCTGTAACTGGCCAACTACCATTGTATAGGTAACTTTTTAAAAAAATAAGGCCAATCCTTTGTAAATGTGGCTAGCAAGCCCCATTTTTATAAAGGACTCCTTGCTATAGAAACTCCAGTGATATGACTGTAAATCTATACTCTTATGAGTGTTTACGTATTTTTCTTTGCTTTTTTTACGATCGAATCTCGATTACGCATTAATCATGTGTGCTAGCAGCGCGGTCCTGTCCTTATTTGCAGGATCTTGGTTCGCCGACAAAGATCGTGTTCACGAAGCTAATAAAATACACAGGAAGAAAATGGCGGAAATATTTGTTTGACATTTACCGGTGGAGCCGGCAAGTCACACTCGAAGACGATTAAGCGAACCTTAACCAGTCGCCCGAAGGACACCGGATCAAGATATGCCCGCCAGCGTCCGTAAAATATGAATAAATCTCGTTCGGTGATTAACTTGATACCCGGTGTCCAACACAGAGAGAGAGAGAGAGAGAGAGAGAGAGAGAGAGAGAGAGAGGGGGGGGGTAGGGACATGGCGTCTTCCTTTGCTGTTCGACTTGACGTCTTTGTTTTTTTTCTGATCTACATTTGTTTCGTTGGGATCGCGCTAAGTGCCGCCTGTGTGCAACAACAATGAGTTCCATTTTATATATGTATTTATTTATTCACTTTTGTTCGTTTCCTTCCTGACTCCCTCGATCCAGTCCCCGTTCTCCACACCGTCCCACATGTTTACTTAGCCCCCCCCCCCCACTGGGTACAAGTTACACATTTTACGTCAACTGATAGACGAAATAGACGCGAGGCGAAAATGCCAACCAAATCTTTCAAAATGGCGGCGCCTAAATGACTAACGGGATTTTTATTAAAAACGCAAACACCGACGAAAACGCTTATTATCGATAATACCCATAACCGGCGTTTGCCCGCGTTCATTGGCTATTTATTTATATTTTGATCGCGTTTTACAATCTAGATAATTCTTTTCTTCGTTTGAAACTCTTGTTTCTTATAATATGACACTCTGCTAATGAAACTCTTTAGGTAAGAAGATACGTTATTAGACACAAAAGACTTAAAAGGTAAATTACTTTTTGTAAATGGCGGAGTAACGCGGTGAATCCCTCGCTCTAAAAATAGACTGAATGTTATTGTTTTTAGCTCTTCTAAATAATATCGATTAGGCATCAAAAGCATCAAGATATAATGATGCGAAACCTTATATCTAGAATACTTCTTCTAATTTGTATCAGAATGCATTACATCATTTTGATTCTAGAAAATACCTAAATAGGCTTAAGAAAGTAAAATTTCGAGAATGTTATTACTCAATTGGTGTCTAATGACTATGGACCATCTTCAATTCATTCTGAAACATCTGAATTTTGAAATGGGAGGTTGTGTTCATATTATGCCACCAAAATACCCTTTAAAATACTTCAAAGAAACTGAAATTTGCGGAATATTCATTAATTGATGTCTAACACCTACTGTTAAAATCGAAGGTATCTGAACTTTCGCAATAGCCGTCCACGCACCTTTTATCCACTTTGCATAATACTAAACTAAGCTAAATGCAACCAACAAAAATGATACTTCACCAGTGTTTGCACTCGCTATTTATCTAGATATATTACTAAAATATTCATTTAAAGTCATAAAATTACGCTAGTAATTTAATTTTTCCTACATAAATTATCATTATCATTTCTGATGACCTAAAGAAATACATTTTAGAAATGTATTTTGAAGGGCTGGGATTTTCTACAAAAGGTCCGGATTCTTTTTTTAATCGATCGAAAAATGCAAGTAGAGACAATATTGATACTTTATCGCTTTCATTTAAAAGAATTAAAAATAAAATGAATTTGAAAGAAAGCTGAAAACCTCGACTGGCGGATGGCATATCCGTGGCAACGCAACTGATGACCGGAAAGCGCACCACGGGGTCTGCCCAAGAGTAAAATGCGAAAAATCGTCGACGAAAAATACTGTCGGCATCATTCAACTTTTTTAGTGGTACACTATCAGGCATTGGGCAGGAAGTCTGGCGAGTAAACACACCAGTTCTGGGGGTTGTTCCACCAAATGCTTCATGAAACATAGATGGTAGAAAAAGCACTTGGATGTGCGTAGGCGTTAGTAGTGGGGCACCTCGACGCTATGTAACTTAAAACTCACACGGATATATGTTTACAATTCCGCTATACGTTCCACAGTGGCGTTTATGCTGCATTTTGTACAGCCTTACCATTTCCCGACGTATATTTAGGAAGGACGCACAAAACTAGGTAAATGGTGTGTAGTGGGCTACTTTCTTTTTGCAAAAGTCATGTTCTGTTAGTGACGGGGCTCGTCCATATCTTAAAAATTTTAAACCCCCTTTTTTATATCTAAATAATATCTATTTGTATTGTTGACTATTCTTCAGAAAAAGATGCATATTTTGTAGAAAATATAATACTACACACACGAAACAAAAATTGCGGATTGTAGATTAATCACTTATACAATAGAATGAAATCCATTCATGTCATTTGCATAAAAATATGGTTTCTCTCATTTTTGCCCCTACATAAACTCACACGAATAGTTGTATAGGATTCCGCGATGCGTTCCATAGTGGCTTTTATTCTACACAAAATAAAAACCAAAAGATAAATAGTTTTTTGTTGAGATGAAAACGTAGAGCTAAGGTAGACGCCGTAAAAAAACACGTCAACAATAAAACAGCTGCTATATTGGAAATAAATGTTTGAAAAAAATACTTAATTGTTTAGGAGTCTAAATGTTGTGTATAAATCTTTTCAAAGTCAAATATTGCTGATGATATTTACAATTACAGTATCGGTTTTTTCTATCCTTTGATGAAAAGAGCTTATCTTTGAAAATCCATGGATTAAGGATATGAAGCTCCTTGTTTGAACTTCTGATGTTCTAATAAATATTTTATCTTTAACATTTTTTTATTCTCATCTTTCATCTCTAGAACTGATTGCTGTATTCAGTATATTGAGCTTTATATTATCACGATAGATTATTATTAATTGATAATTCAATTGTCTTTAATTTAATTCAACATTTATATATATATATATATATATATATATATATATATATATATATATATATATATATATATACTAAAAATGCGTTCAGTTGGATAACCCATGGCGCTCGGGTTAAATTGTTTGAATTAAAAATAAAAGAGTTTGCCAGTTAAATAGAAAAAATAAATGAAAAAAAAGCCCAAAGTAGATTATTCTGATATATATATATATATATATATATATATATATATATATATATATATATATACGCTAGTTGTCTTTTCGGATCCTTATCGCTTCGCAAAGTTTGTTTCTTGAAACATTAATTTTAAATAATAAACATTTCCTTCGTAACTTTGTTGTAAATACAAAACAAAATATTTTCCTTTATTCATATAGATAGATTAACATTAATATTTTGGTAATTACGATAACAATATATGTATCTTAAATATTGTAAAGAATGGAAAAGAAAGAAGAAACCACTTCATCATTTTAACATCAAATTTAGAAAGAGATCGCAATTTGTTAAGAATCAAGTCGGTCCCGCTAAAGAAAGGAAAATTTGGGCATAAATGCTGACTATTTGTCCACACAACAAAACAATATTGCGAAACAGAAATATTTGATACATTAAAATAAAAACAATCAATAAAAAAAACTTTTAGCCACTGTATAAAACTAAATTAACCTAAACGTAGCAAACCAAAATTATGCTTTGCTAGTGTTCCCACTCGGTATGATCTAGATATATTACTAAAATATTCCTATGAAGTCATAAAATTACGTCAATAATTTAATTTTTAATATATAAATTATTATTATGATTTCTGATGACCTAAAGAAATAAAACACCCCCATTGACTTTTTATTATGAAATGTATTTTGTAGGCGGGCATTTCCTCTAAAAGATCGGTCTTCTTTTTAAAGATCGATCAAAATATGCAAGTACGGACAATATTGATACCTAACGGATTAAAAAAAAATGAATTTGAAGAAAGCTGAAAACCTCGGCTGGCGATAATAACAATATGCAAACAAGCCGCGCGTGCGTGGTCCACCTCTGTATGTGACTCGATGTGGCGAGTGTAAAATGAAATAAATTTTGGGCATTATTGACCCCCCCCCCCCCTTTGCTCCCCTGGGGGCGCGAACCAGAATGTTTCTGAGGTAAAGGATGCTCATTTTATATCCAGAACAATTGCCTCTACATTTTGGCCAAGTTTCAGAAAAATTGAATGGATGGATCAAACGTTATGGAAGAAAAGGGTAATTTTTTGCTATCTTGGGGGCTTTTTACCCCCTGGGGGCGGGAACCAGATTTTTTCCAAGGTCAGCGATATTTCTATTAGGAACAATTGCCTCCACATTTTGGCCAAGTTTCAGAGAAATTGAATGGATGTATGAAAAGTTAGTGGGCAAAAAATGTCATTTTTTGCCATTTCAGAGCCTTTTGACTCCCTGGGGGGCTAACCAGATATTTAAAAAAATCGAAGTATGTCACTTTCTAACCTGACCAAAGTTACAACTTCATGCAAAATTTCAGAGAAATTCAATGGATGGTAGCGGAGAAAAATCCGGACGGACGCACGGACAGACATGCCTCAAAACATAAGTCCCCTGATTTTATAAATCGGGGGACCAATTAGTTAACATTATGACTGTAATTTCATAGGCATAAGTAAGATATGTGAAATAGCATTAACGAGTGAGTTAAAATGTGCTTCCGTATAGCAGAGAGGCGACAGTTAGGCCGGAAGTCAATGATCACCGGCCAGAAACAACAAATAAGAACTCAAAAAAGCGAATCTAAAATTGAAGAGGGAAACGAAACCAAAACAGCTGTCAGTTAATTATAACAATAATAATAATAATAATGAAATAAAAATAAAATAAAAATAAAAATAAATAAAAATAAAAAAAATATAAAAATAATAATAATACTATCTAAACACTACATCCAAGAACCATTTTGTAATATGGTAGCTAGCAATAAAATTATATAGAAATTAAAGTTGCATTAAAATTAATGATATAAATGTTTTAATTAGATTAGAAACGAGGGTTTCATTTGAAAAAAAACAACATAGTAATGAATTCAAAACCGTAATATATATATATATATATATATATATATATATATATATATATATATATATTATTTAATGTACATACAAATATAATGTTATGAGGTGATATAATATACGTTGTATAGTGCTCAATACATCAGTAAAGCTTAGTAGTACTATGAAAATATATATATATATATTTAGTAGTTAATATTTAAATTTAATCTACATAGGTATACTTTTCATGCTTGCGGAATCATAAGTGTAGGAATAACTATTCATGCCAGTCGCACAATTCGAACCTCGAAACAAGAGTCATATTTAACTTTTAACAATTTCGAGTGCGCTAACCAATGAAGCTAACGTTAATGGCTACACA
>OY744516.1:96542250-96594750 GCA_963556195.1 Sepiola atlantica
AAATAAATAGAAAAATGGATGAAATGTAGTAATTTAACCGGGATCGGGATTTGTTATGCAGTGGCGAGGTATATTGCATTGTTAGAGTGCGTTCTTTTGCCAAATCTTTGCTTAAAGAATAAGATCTTAGTCTAAGGTTTACGTTAGTTGGTGATAAGAGAAGGATTACAGCACTTTTGATTCACTTGCGGTGTGGTAAAGAGGATTAAGGCTTGAGGTAGGCGCGGCTTTAAAGTCAAAATTGTGGTTAAGTGTTTCTGTGTATGACTTTAGCGTTAGTTGGATTCTTGCGTTTGAGGTCTCATTAATGTTTGTAAATGCGGGATTTTGTATTTCTTACCGTTTTGCCGATATAAAACATCGACGAGTTTTTGTTGTAAATGTTTTACAGGGAGGGGGCATAGATTGAAGCTCAGTCGAGCACCTTCCATGAAAATAACGATAGAGTAAAGAAAGACTAGCAACGTCTCTTCTGTGAGAATAAGGCTGTATGATGAAGAAGATATCGAACACTGCTTATAATCATAGAATGACTGGGATTTCTTCTATCATAGTTTACATCTAGAGTATTGTTGTCTTAACTGATAGGTCTACTTTATCGGCGACTAAACGGCCAACCGGATTTCTTTGGTGAGCAGGTGACTAGACACGCAGAAATATTATAAACAATATCTCACGAATAGTGGCTGAATCATCTTTAGGGTCCAGGGCTATATTGTCATTTTCGTACGTGGTGGTCTTTTGACGGTGATCTGACCTAGGACGTACGTATTCATGGATGCGTGTATGTATGCCGCAGATAATTGTCTCTTCATAGCATGGACTATTTTACATACATACATACATACATACATACATACATACATACATGTATGACTTGATTTCCCATTTTTGCAGATGATTACCGATTTTTTGTTCTCACCTTTTGTCGGTACCATTGCTGTATTTTCTTTGCATGACTTCGTAGATGACTTTGAAGAAATCCCTTGACTCGTAAAGCTGAAAACATAGGTGTCAGATGAAAGAAATAGCTTCGACTGGGTTGATAGTGTTGCTTTGTGAGATTTGATTTTTGTATACTAATATGTGCCTTTAAAGACCTGGAACTAATTTACTGATCTTCCCACACATTAGACACGGCAGTATGTTTGGCATTTGTGAGAGGGTAGATAGTGACCCTGATCTAGCATGAGACTTCAAATGATTGGCATAGTCAGCCTTTCATAGAAGAATACGATCACATTTGTCACACTTCCAGCTCTGTGTGCTTTCATGAAGGTTATTCTGCCAGACTTTGCGCAATCTACGTGTTAGTTTCTCAAACTCTATACGATTATTTGCAAAGATTGCACAACCCTTCTTCACATGTGTTCTCAATAACACTCTTTCCAAGGCTAATGTTTTCTAATTCTTAGATCCATACCTAGTCTATTCAGGTTTTCTTTTTCTGCAGTTTTTGTAACTTTTTCTGGGCTTGTGTTTTGGTCGCTTCACAGCCGGCAGTTCACGTAAAACAGCCGTTTATGAATTCTATCATTGCCCATGCGATCTATGTGAGCTGACCAGCGCATGTAGTCAGTGATTATTATAGACTCAGTGTTCGCGCATCCCGCCCTGACAAGAACTTCACCGTCAGGTGTTTCTACTTCGCCACTTGATACTGAGTATGCACCTCAAACATTTCTGATGAAAGCGTTCAAGCATATCGAGATGTCTACGATCTACGGTCCACGCCTCGCATGAATACAACAGAGCCGTCAAGACACAGACCTTGTATAGGCAGAGCTTGGTCTTGGGGTGACATCTCGATTGGCTCAAACTCGTTTCTCAAACTTTCCAAAGGCAATGGTATCCGCATATGTGTTTTTGCATCAAGGGGGTCATCCCTGACAACGTGCTGCTAAAATACAGAAACATATTCACCACACTGAACCAACTGCCATAGACCCGAATATCTGGATCAAAGTATGGTTCACAAGTTGTCGGTGTAAACATGACTTTGGTCTTTTTATGGTTAATTTTAAGACTGAATACCGTGCACGAGGCAGAAAATCGGTCCATAATCAGGTGCAGGCTTTTAGCCGTGTAGGTAAGAAAATCAACGTCATCAGCATAGAGAAGTTTCCGTATTAGACTCTGAAAGACTTTTGACTTGAAGTTAAACCGTCTCAAATTGCAAAAGACCATCTTTGTCACTGTCGTGGGATGCATTCGAGAGCATAACAGCAAATATATGGAGAAGGGCGTTGGTGCCGGAATGTCGCCCTGCTTTACCACATCATCTATCGGAATGTCCTCAGGCAATCTTCCGTTAAAGGTGACAAGAGCCTTCATTTCCGCATACATCTGTCTGAGCATACTCACGAAAAGTGGTGGACACCCTACTTTCCAAAGAATCATCCACAAAGCATCACAGTTGACGGTATCGAAAGCCTTCGTTAAGTCAACGAAGACTTGGTATAGTGGCACTAGCTGCTCGATGCAAATATCATGCCGATGGCTTCTCTGCCGACTCTAAAGCTACTCTGTGATACGGAAGCAGTTGTCGGACAAATATCTTCTATCAGTCTGTTCAACGGAAATCTAGCAAAAGCTTTGCGGGCAGCTTCTAGGAGGGTCATACGCCGATAGTGATCACGAATACTCTTCCCTTCCTTTGCCCTTATACAGAGACAAGAAGATACCATATACCGAATCTTTGGGTACACAGGTGCCATGTCAGGTCTTGGAATACTGTATGGCTAATATTTTTACTTCGAGTCTTCAGAAGCTCAACAGGTAGGCCATACTAACCATGTGTCTTCCCAGTATTGGTTTGCGTGAGGGCGACTTCCACTTCTTCGCGACTTGGTAACCGATCCATTCTCAACTTAACGGCACATCGTGTAAGATTCTGTATGACATCCATATTCACTATTGGAGGAATATGGAACAGATAAGCAAAGTGTTCTTAACAACACTGCAGAATCTTCTGTGGTTCTTTGGTAACATCCATCTTTAGACTTTAGAAGAATCACGCAAGATCTTTGAAGACCAAATACTTCACATAGTAGACCATAAAATAGCGTTATGTTTTTAACGTCATGTGTTCTTTGAATTTCTGAAAATATATTTGACCACCATTCTTTATTTATTCTTCTAAGGTCTCACTGCAAAGCTGCTCTGTGATCTTTAAAGCCATCTCTGTTCTAGGATGTACTGAATTGGTCTCTTTAAAAATTCTCTCATGGATCTTTCTCTTACCTTCTAGTAACTGGTTGATTGTGGGGTTATTGTCATCAAACCAGTCCTTATGCTTTTAAAAAGTACTTTCGCTCCCACTGAGTACACTTGGTCCTTGAATTTCTCCCACGTTCCATCAAATTCAATGTTTTCAAATTTCTCGTTCAGGGTTTTAAGCATATGCAGGTCCTTCAGTTTTGTAACGTTGATGAGCTTTGGAAGTGTCACCCCATTTGCCAGAATTCTTTTTACAAATACGCAGTTTGAACTTCCCTGAGACAAACTTATGATCAATGTCGCGTTCAGCACTCCTCATCGCACGTACATTGCATACATCTCTACGATAACGACTCCTAATGATGATAAAGTCAATCATACGACCGTGTTTGTATCTTGGGTGAGTCCATGTAACCTTGTGTTTTGCTTTCTGGCAGCGAAGTACATACATAGATACAACAGATACATAAATGCATACACCATGCATATAGATAGATTATAAACGGACTCAGTAATACATTATAGAGATGAACACATTTTAAATATTTAACATATATCAATAAAAATGTATATATCTAACTGTATGCGCTTTTATTTATTTACAATATATTTGAAAGAGTCACGCCAAAACATGAATCATTTCCACACGACCTACCTTCGTAAATTGATGAAAATCAAGTGACAAGACAATATACTAGAAACAGAGGTTTTAGACGGATCAAGTCTCCCATCAGCATACACCATGCTGCAACAGTGTCAGGCTCGTTAGGCGAGGCATATATGCCGAATGTCAGATTCAAGACTTTCAAAACAGCTTTTTTACAGTGAGCTGGCTAAAGGCAAAAGAAACGTAGCGGAAAAGTTCAGGGACAGATTCAAGGTGCCCCTCAAACTGTTAGGTCTGTATTTCGACTCGTAGGAGAACCTAACTCAGAACAAATGTTCCTGGCGTACTACACACATGTATGGACGCAAGAGGACATGGACTATTTGAAAAGAATAAGCAGTCAGCACCTCTGCCATAGAATCATCTCAGCAGATGATCTACATGCGGGCGAAACTTCAGAGCTCGGATCGGACTGACGAGCCATCTCCGAACCCAGAAAACAACTACATAATCACGGTCATCTTCGCAAGATATGGACGAACATCATATAGTTAAGCATCCACTTCAGATTTCACGCCCCTGTATTCGCTAGATTATTTTCCAGAACCGGGTCTATGAGAGGCTGATGAACGCTCCGGTTGCTTCGTTAGCTGGAACTTTTATTAAATCTCCAGAGAATTCAGGTACCTAGGTTTCACGCACGTGGATTCGCTGGAGATTTTATTTAAAAGAAACAGATAACGAAACATGCAGTGTGTTAGTTACCCATTCATAGGCGTAGTTCTGAAAAATTGTCTGAATCTTTCGTTAGCATTTCTTAGTTTATATATGATGAAGGCCGGAGGACAAAACGGCCGAAACGTTGTGAGCATGGCAGCCAAGATAAAGAAGTCAGTCCGAACACTGAAATCCATAATAAAAACACCTCATCTCAGAAATACAGACAATTAGTATGGAATACTGTTGTAATATTTGGGCTGGTGAATCTCTGTCTCATTTGGGGGTTCTTGATAGAGTGTGCAAGGACGTATCTGTAATTTGATTGGTCCCATCCTTTCTTTTCTGCACCATCACTCTAACACACGTGATGTCGCTAGTCTCAGTTTTTTCCGTGGGTTCCGTTGTGCCATGTGTCATTCGGATTGTGTGGGCTGTTCCTTGTTTCTTTTGTTCCAGCTCGTTTGGTTCGTTGTTCTGGTGGTCTCCATCGGTTCGCTGTTTTGATACCTCATTGTGACTTTGTTCCAAGACCTCTCTTCCTGTTGACCGTTTTCTTCCTACCTATAGTCTTGGTCTTTTCAAGACTAAGGTCAATAATCATCTCTTGTCTTTGCGATAATCATATTTCGTTCTTGTAAGCTCGTTAAATCAAGTGGATTCATGCCTTGTCTGGAGCGATTTCCATAAAAAATGTAAAGTATGTAAATAAGGACGCATATTACGCTTTTGTTTAGTTTTACGATCGAGCAGTTTGGTTGATTTTTTTTTCTTGCTGACACAGGATACGCACTATAACTAAATGTACGTAGAGAATTAAGCTGGCTGATATAATACGTGTGCACTCTGCAAGACTATATCGATCAGGCTGTAACGAGAATTCTAGGCGTTTTTAACGGCTCAATAAAACAATTCAAAAAACACAATATCAGGTATGTCTAATCGATAATGTAGTCACCCTTCCTCTTTCTGACCTTTTTCCTTATGTAAATAAGCTTTTGAATGCCACGTTTATGAAATTACTTCGGTTTTGAACTGAAAATGGAAACGGGCTCATTTAGACTTCTATAGTAAGCTTACATCTACTGGGTTATTGTGCAGGCATCTAAAAAGATAGTAATCTGTAGGGATATATTTTGTGAATATGGTGGGTAATGCAGAAATTCTGTTACATATTATTATCTGAAGTGTTTAATCTACTGGGTTATTGTGCAGGCATCTAAAAAGATAGTAATCTGTAGGGATATGTTTTGTGAATATGGTGGGTAATGCAGAAATTCTGTTACAAATTAGTATCTGAAGTGTTTAATCTACTGGGTTATTGTGAAGGCATCTAAAAAGATAGTAATCTGTAGGGAAGAGATTGACTGAATACGGCGGGTGATGCATGATTTCTGGGACATATTATTCTATGAAATGTTTGATATTTTCTATCTATATTTCATCTTATATATCCATATAATCACACACAATTAACAATTATTCTCTAAATTTCAGTTTCTTTGGAGTAATTTAAAAGTGATTTTAGGGGGCATATTACGGACGAAACCTCCTATGTGAAAATTCAAATATTTCAAATATTGCATTAAATTTGATACAGTTATTTGACACTAATTAATCAAGATTCCTTTAATTTTAATTTCTTCTTAAGCCCGATTAAGCTTAAACCCTTCATTTTAGACATTTGTTAGAATCAAATTCATATAATTTATTTTGATCAACTTTAGAACAAGGATTTCGGACATTAGGGTTTAGTAGTATTATATGTTGATTTTAATCTTGGACCTAACCGTGCTACAAAACTATTCCTTTCGAGGAATTAATTTTACCAGTCTTGGAAAACACACACACACATACATACATCAGCCGTCATCAGCATGACTAACTTAGACAGGGATCGAACCTTCGACATTGATGTCTATAGTCCAGCGTTTTACAATTTGACTACGACGCCCTGCCTAGAAATATGTGCGATGTTTATCACCTAAAGATTTAATGTATTTTTTATGTAATTGTTTTTATTGGTAATTGCAGGGTTCGTTGTTTTTTGTTTACTACTATTTCGATTGTTTCACTTCCTATTGGGTTACTTTAATTACGTATACAATTAAGAAAAAATATATAAAAACGAAAAATACGTCCTATAAATTTAAGTTGCATTATTAATGCAACTAAATAAATATCTATGAGTTAAATAATATTTATTTTTTTCAATACAAATAACATTTTTAATGATAAAAATACAGAAAAATATAACATTGTATTTTAGACAAGTTACCTCCCTTTTCAGTAAGTTACCACCCTTGACATACATACAACTAAAAGAGTTACTCTTTTCTGAGATTTAGTGTCTTACAAATTTCAATGAACAATTTTTTTTCTAAATATATCTAATACGATTGCATCATTCAAAAAAAATTGTTAACACCTTATCAAACTCATTTAAATGTCATATCTGTCTTTTGGTAATAACGATGGTTTCATCCATGAAAATTGACACTGCTTGTGGTGTTCGTATAAGTCGGGGATAATCAGCCCGACAGTTATTTTGTCGCCGACCGGCAGAGGTATGGTTTTGTTCAGTTATAGTTGGTCCATCTTCCCAGGCTTTACTTTCTCTCTTAAAATGGTTAGTTTATTGACAATCGCCTGAGGTGCCCCCATCGGAGAATTTAGACAGGGCTGCCCAGGTATTTTTATAGGCCATAGTGAACTTATGGAGATTACAAGTTTGGAAGGAACTAAATACTTTTCATTATCATCCGACCATATTTTTAATGGTTATATTTTATACACAAATTTAACTAATTTCAATAATCGTTTTCTGATTATTCAATCAAATTACTAACTTGAACTGAAATATATGTACAGGCAGGCTTTATTAAATGAAGAATGATTAGTAAAAGTGATATAATAGCTCCGGTACAACTCCGAAGCCACAACCGCGCCGATAACCAGAACACAACGCCACTATATAAACAAAAATGATATATAACTTTATAAATAGGGATAAAATCTACTCTATTTAAGTAAGCAATGATCGATTACAAACAGCTTATGAACGGTGGACGATCGATTTAAAAACTAATTCATTAAAACATGATTATTCATAAACAATTATCGATTTAAACAATCGTTTATGAACGATGATCGATTTGGACATTCTTTTCCAAAAAGGATATTGATCACACCTACAATCATTTACGAATGATGATCGAAGTCAACTATCACTGATTAACGATGGCGGATTTAATCGAAAATTGATTTAGACAATCGCTCGTCGATGACTAATTTTAATCTTTGATGAGACTGAATTATAATATCTAAACTATCGGTGATGCAGTCAGGGTTGCAGAATAGGAGTCGAAGTCGGACTCGTAACGATGCAAAGCGTCAGGGTCAACTTTTTTTAATCTCCGAAGAATCAATAGACAGACTAAGATTTTTAAATACGGAGAAAGAGGTGGTAGTCGGGGTGGGGTATTTTGGAATTCAAGAAGTCGGAGTCGGAATTTGAAGGATTTTAGGAGACGGAGACGGAGACGGAGTTGGACTTTCCGACTCCGCAACCCTGGATGCATTCCGTATACAATTGATCATGGCAGTAATCGGCCATTATGTGTAAAATTAGAGAGGTGACACTTGTCCCTATTCGTTAATATATTAGTCATGGCGCAACGGATAAGGACGTTGAGAATCAATCAGTTTAAAGCGAAAACATTCTGGGAGTTGAAGCTTCACTCCTCACTAAAAGCGATAACATCTAAAAATAAAATAGAAATTACTTAACACTTTAACTCGGATATGGCTGACCTAACAACAACAATCAACCTCCGAGCATTATATGAAGTGTTCAGTTCAAAGTTCTGTATAGATTCCCGATTTCGACATAAAGACGTTGTGAAAAAAAACCCAAACAACAACTAATATAAATTTAAAGGAAATAAACGAAACACACATTATGGCTGTCTGCAATATATATATATATATATATATATATATATATATATATATATATATATATATATATATATATATATGTGTATATATGATAAACTGGTTGGTTACATTCAAATGACAAAAAAACAACAACTAACCAATACATATTCTCTGAAGACGGAAACTTCATTGAGCTTGTTTCTGTAACAATTTCGATCGTATTAAAAAATATATTTTTTTATATAAACTCAAATATGGCTAGACTAGCACCATTCCCAAGCCAGGAATCGAACCCTCAACCATCTTGTTGATAGCCAGCATCTCTTACCATTAAGTTACGGAAGAATCGCTCGTTGATTATATTTATATTGTCTATTAATATAAACATTAACTGCCGCTTTACAGTGCTCAATTTGTGTATTTACAAAGAGCTAATCCGTTTTAATAATGGGAAATCCAATTCCCTCAAAAGGGGCACTCTGAATTTGAACAAAAACACAAATTGCCTCAATCTAGGATTTGTCTTTCATCGAGCGAGGATAGAACAGATATTACACTTTGATTCCAGCTCGAGAACCGATAACACAACTAATTAAACAAATCCTAATTTTCAATACTCATCAAAAACAATCTGAAACAAATCTTAACTCGGTTTAATATGTATTTGTGTTATGTAACACTATGTAAGCTATGAAAATATATTTATGGCAATTAAGCTACACAGAGGCTCCCAAGTTTCATCCCCGGGGGGAATCTTCAGTCTAAAATGCATGGAGTTATTTTTGCCGGGTGTTTTTATATACACGGCTAGCTAGTTAACCAATCAGATTCTTCGTTGTTCTTTCAGCCAATCGTTGGGCTTCCCGCGAACAAAGGTCTTGTTGGTGTTTCTTCCTATATCCTGTTCTATTGTTCTGTTTTCTATAGATTTGCCTATATCCTGTTTTCTTTGTTGTGTCAATATAATGGGTGAATTTATTTTAATATATATTTTTATATATATTAGCTGAAGTATCAGTCTATTCTGAAGTACTAGTGTACACAACGAGTATTGCAAATATTTGCTAATTCCAGCCTGAAACTCGAAAATTAATCAGGTGTTACTTGTCGAACTAGGAAATTTTTCTGTCAAACTCGGGTATCTGAACTGAATTTTGAAAAGAACTCTTTATTTAATCTATAAGAGTAAGCCATGGCCGTGTAGAAGTCCTAAGTAATTAGTAAATATATTCTTAGTGCCGCCCGCACAGGGGATTGAACCTTCAACCTCCAGAAGATTGTCACTTAGAATTGATTATTACTTAGCACTTACGTGCGTTACGCCGCAGGTCCTTGCGTGGATAAATAAAAGGTTCCGTTCGAAATTCCGTACTGATTCCCGAGTTCGACATGACGATTATCGAGTTCAATAAGATGCACATGAAGAAGGTCGGAGGTTACATCGGCCGAAACGTTGTGAGAATAACATCCAAGATGAGACTAGTAGTCCGAATAATCCAAATAGTGGACACTATCAATCGTCATATAAAAAATTCCGAAACTTATGTGCATCTGTTGAACATTTTCCATTCAGATTTCATTAAAAATTGAAAGAAATATATTCAGGTTTATAAAAATCATTTAGGAATTCTACCCGATCTTTACTGACAGGACGAGAACAAAATACCCCCGTGGATTTAATAAAGGGGTTCGTTCGAAATTCCGTACACATTCCCGAGTCGACATAATGATTCCCGAGTTTGATATGTTGTAAGAATAACATCCAATATGAGAACTGTAGTCAGAATAATCACAATATTACCAAAAAAATATTTTTGTTTGTTTTTGCTTTAAATCGCAATAAAATAATTCAAAAACAAACGTTTAAATCATTAAAATAGAATAAAAACGATTATAAACAAGCCGCGCATGCGTGGTCCCCCTCTGTATGTGACTGGATGTGGCGAGTGTAAAATGCAATAAATTTGGGCAATTTGGGGCATTTTTGACCCCCATTGTACCCCCTTGGGGCGCGAACCAGAATTTTTCTGAGGTCAAGGATGCTCATTTTATATCCAGAACAATTGCCTCTACATTTTGGCCAAGTTTCAGAAAAATTGAATGGATGGATCAAACGTTATGGGAGAAAAGAGTCATTTTTTGCCATCGCGAAGGTCAGCGATACTTATTTTCTATTAGGAACAATTGCCTCCATATTTTCACCAAGTTTCAGAGAAATTGAATGAATGGATGAAAAGTTATGGGGCAAAAAATGTCATTTTTTGCCATTTTGGGGCCTTTTGACCCCCTGGGGGCTAACCAGATTTTTTTTCAAATATCGGAGAATGTCACTTTCTAACCTGACAAAAGTTACAACTTCATGCAAAATTTCAGAGAAATTCAATGGATGGTTGCGTATAAAAATTCGGACGGACGGACGACGAACGGACGAAAATGCCTCAAAACATAGGTCCCCCGATTTTATAAATCGGGGGACCAACAAAAATATTTTGTCTTCTTGACCTACTTAAATAATTTCGGGATAGGGCTTTGTTTTATCTCTCCGCATGGATCTAAAATCGAGAAACTATGAAATAAAATTTTTTTTATTAAAATTAAAATATATTAGTGAATAATTATCAACTATTTTTCATGCATAAAAAAGTAGGATACATATTTTCTCTTCAAAGTAAACAATCCGTCAGATGCCTATGATGACTTGACGTGAAAAGTATATACGATTATTGTATATTATTCGATCGACTCAAAAGAAACGCTAAAAATGTCGGAACATTTGTTTCCTATATTATTTTTATGTATTTTTAATTTTAAATAATGAGTTTTACAAAAGGTTCAATAACTTCTGACATCGATAGGGACATCAGATTGAAGGTGCTGATTCCAAATTTGTAGTTTGTTCAATGCTTAGATCAACCGCTTAACAGTGATGTCGCGACACACATATAGACAAGTTTCCGTTTATATCTCTAATTATATAATGTATGTACATGGTTAAATCTTAAACTTATTCACTGATAACTATAAGTTTCTTAGCACAGTTGCAAAGCGTAACGGGTCCAAATGTGGGCTATATGAAGTTTAATTTTGTTTTATGTAAAAGGGATAAAAGCCCTCCATACCTCCATTTGTATTTTAACGATAGGTAGTAAACAACAATTATTAATAAATGGGAGCAGAAAGTTATCTGTTTCTGACAAAGAGGGAAGAATTGCTGTTTTGGGGGTCGGAATCTATCCATCTAACAGTTATCGTTGGTTAGTTTTTTTTACCTTGAAGTAGTATTTTTAGCTCCTTACATCAAGTGGATTCATGCCTTGTCTGGAGACAGTTCCATAAAGAAAAAAAATATTCCACAAATTTCAGTTTCGTTTGGGTATTTTAAAAGATTTTAGAGGGCATAACATGGACACAAACTTCCATTTAAATATGAAAATATTGCAGATTTGGCATTTAATTTGATCCATAGTCATTAGGCACCGAATTAAGCAAGATTACATAGATTCAATTTTTTATTAAGACCCCTTAAGCTTTAGCCTTAAATTTTAGACATTTTCAAACATTAAAATCATGTAATGGATTTTAATCAAAATGAAAATTAGGATTACAGACATAGAGGTTAGTCTCATTATATTTTG
Organism: Sepiola atlantica; assembly: GCA_963556195.1. Classification (NCBI taxonomy): domain Eukaryota; kingdom Metazoa; phylum Mollusca; class Cephalopoda; order Sepiida; family Sepiolidae; genus Sepiola; species Sepiola atlantica. The sequence goes on from OY744516.1 coordinate 96,554,368, forward strand.
ATTTTAATCTTCGTAAGGGGACATAAAAGTGGTGCAAAATAGTTCGGGGGAATTAATTTTACTCATCCTGGCACGGGTTGTGTTCTAGTATAGATATACATATATACGCAAGATAACAGCTAATACGCTGGAATGTAGAGGCCGTATTAATTTGATATACTTATTTGGTGAGACATTGGTCAAACGACGCGCGAAAAAACGCGAGATTTGATTGCGTTGTGAGAAAGGAGAAATCTCGATGAACTGAGGACGCAATGAAGCAGTGAAAATGGATACTTGACCGTAGTCCTGTAGCTAATTGCGCCGCTTGAAACACAAAGGACTGATTAGCAGGGTCGACCTTTTAATCTTGGACCGCGAAAAGAGGAGAGGCGCAAGGAGGAACAGAGGGAAGTAGGTGAGAAGTTATAAGAATAAAGGGGAATGATGTGGGAGAGTAGAATGTATATGAACGAAATGAGAAGTAGGGAAAGGGAGGGTAGAGAAATTAGAGAAGGGGACAATGCAAGAGAGGCTAAATCCTGAAGAGAAAGGAAGAAGGAAGAAGAACTGAAAATGTATATATTCAATTGGAGGGTGGCTTTGGGAATAAGGCAAAGATCGAAACTTCGAAACCTCAAAACCTCGAATGGTCGATGTAAGCTACTACTACTACACACACACACACACACACACACACACACACACACACACACACACACACACACACATATATATATATGTTAGGAAACATATTAAAAATATTTGAAAACCAGCAAAATTAGTATCCACGTTTTCCTAATTTTTATTTACTGATGTATAATGTAAAACTTTTATTCCACTCGTAAAACAATGTCATTGTACTAATAAATTTTAGCAGAATTATGAATTCTAGTATGAAAAGAAGACATGTACCGGAAATTCGCTTCATCATGTCTAGGACAGAAAATGTTCTGTTTTTTTACCATATTGTTGCAATTTGTACTAATTTCTGACGACCATTGGCATCGGTCCGGTTAACATTTTATTACATAATTAATATAACTCAACATTTGATGTAGAGCAATTTTTTTCCTCATTAGTTTTTTTGTATCTTGCTTTAAAAAAAAATAGAGGGGCACCCCCCCTAGATTGTAAAGTTTACAAAAATGAATAAATGTGCCCACATTACTGACCAGATTCCCTAGAATATATAATTCATAATTAGTAATAATCGGTGTATTAGTTTAGGAGTGATTCTTATACATAAACGTGTTATATATATATATATATATATATATATATATATATATATATATATATATATATATATGTATATATATATAACATGTATATGTATATAACATGTATATGTATATATGTGTAATCATTAAATTAACAACTGAATGTAAATAAACAAATAAACGTATAACTTACAATTTTGCGTTGAAGTTATTGGACGATTTTAGAAGTAAAGTAAATTTCAATTTTTTTGCTTTTCTTTTGTTATGATATTCTGTGGGAAAACTTCGGGAACCATCTCTTCTTACAGCCTTTAATGAACTGAACAGAGTTCTAAAAGCGGCGAACTAAAATTAATATTTTCTAATCAGGCCACAGGAGCCACTTATCAAGGTTATATGTGGGGGTCTTTGTTGTCTGCTTAATTTCCGATACAAATGTAGCAGGAAGGGAAAGAAATATGCGCTTATGATGTTCCGTTTACTAATTACCCCTATATCTATATAAATATACATCGTAACATTAAACAAGCGTGGACACGATACTCTAAAATATTTATATAGACACATACCTAATTATATATATATATCAAATAATAAAATATCCAACAGAACATGTAGCCACACCGATGAGTTATGAAACGATAAAAGAGTTGTCTGAGGCTAACAATATTATATATATATATATATATATATATATATATATATATATATATATATATAATATTGTTAGCCTCAGACAACTCTTTTATCGTTTCACGACCCATCGGTGTGGCTACATGTTCTGTTGGATATTTTATTATTTGAGGTCACAAACCGAATACAGGTGTCGAGGAAGTTATATGGCTTAAATGTATTTTTTCATTTGTTCACAAATTTACAATACTAGTAACCGAGAGAACTCAACAGACTTTGTTTTTGAGAAATAATTACGTGCACTAATAAAACGAATCAAGATGTGCAGTGTCTGTACACATAGACGCCACGACTTTAACTTCTCTCGTCACGTTCTCGGCGTCTCTCGTTCATTCTTAATGTTGCATCCAGAACAAGCTGTAATGAGTGGAGCTAATTTCTCGGTAGAAATCGCCCCTGTCACGTGGTGTTGCATTATGTCGGCATGATGAGAAAGAGAAAACGTCTTAGGCCAAGAAGTGGGTCCGCGCGACGTGGAGAAATGCAATTCCGCGCGTCTCGTCACGTCGTTGCCACGTCTCGCCAAATCTCGCTCATTTTTCTTCATCCTCGTTTACTCTCTCGAAGGGAAACGTGACGCGTCTCTTCTTTTACTCATAAGAAACATTTACATCTTTTAGACAACAACAAGGAGACTCTTATAAGAATTAATTTATTTGTTAATTAACTTTGGGAACTTTTCTCAATCACACCGATGATGTTATAAACCTAATTGGATAACATTTATATATATATATATATATATATATATATATATATATATATATATATATATATATATATATATATATTAAAATGGTATTTATCTACCTCCCACAGCGGTAAGATGTGACACAAGGTCGGAGAGTGGGATTTGATAAGTCAGCACCGTAGAGGAAGAGCACTATAACCTTAAAAAATTGCCTGGGCAGCTCCGTCGGCATTCCCCGGTAGGGGCGCCTCAGGCGATTAGCAATAAACTAACTCCTTCTCAAAGGGTGAGAAGGCAAAGCCTGAGAGATTGGACCTCCTAGAACTGCACACGACAGACCCATAGACCGGCGGAAATCAAGCCCCGAAGGCCAAGACGATACCGATCTATATGGGGGCAGTGTGTATATATATATATATATATATATATATATATATATATATATATATATATTTATATATATACATATGTATCTCTCTCTCTCTCTCTATATATATATATCTATATATTAATACGATAGCGTGTGTGTTCGTGTGTCACGCTTCCGGCAAAAGCTCTGCGCATGCGTGCCGCACCTAGATTTTGAAAAGCATTCAAGACAGGTAATTTTCGTAATCTTTCAAGTCTTTCCCTTTTGCGCAATGGTTAGCGACGTAGGATTTTGACGTCGGTTGTCGACGTCGGCCCGATAGGTTTGAAGTTCGATTCCAACCAACCTAAAAGTTTTTTTTTTCTACATCGAAGGGGAGGAAGGGAGTAAGGTAGGGAGAGCGCGATCGGGAATCTATATATTAATACGATAGCGTGTGTGTTATTTTGTGTGTCAACGACCTTCAAATCTGTGTATGTTACTTATGAATTGGAGCCAAATTTAATTTAATCTAAAGCATTTACAAAGTAATGTATAGGTTAGAAATAAGATAATTAGTATTGAAAACATCATTTCGTGTAATTTACACGGGTCCCGCTAGTATATATATATATTTATATATAGAGATAGAAGAAAAAACAATGATAAATATGCGACGATTGTCTAAATTTATTTCAAATTTCAATTGTTCAATGCAAGGTGCATTCAGTAATAAACTAGTGTTTATTATTCTTTCCTTAAGCCAAGGCTTTTCAAAGATCGAAATCTTATCATCAGAGGAGAAATACAGATGGATAAGTTGGCTTTCGAAAAAAACAAAGTTCAAATATTTGAAAAATATGAAAATTATTATTAAAAATTATATTTATATATATATACATATGTATCTCGCTCTCTCTCTCTCTCTCTCTCTCTCTATATATATATATATATATATATATATATATATATATACATATGTATCTCTCTCTCTCTCTCTCTCTATATATATATATATATATATATTTATATATATACATATGTATCTCTCTCTCTCTCTCTCTCTATATATATATATATATATTTATATATATACATATGTATCTCTCTCTCTCTCTCTCTCTATATATATATATATATTCATATATATACATATGTATCTCTCTCTCTCTCTCTCTATATATATATATATATATATTTATATATATACATATGTATCTCTCTCTCTCTATATATATATATATATATATATATATATATTTATATATATACATATGTATATCTCTCTCTATATATATATATATATATCTATGTATATATACATATGTATCTCTCTCTCGCTCTCTCTCTATATATATATATTTATATATATATACTTTGAAAAGTCACACAATTTGAAGCGTTTGGTGGGTGGCAATAATAAAGATATGTTTTTCATAAAATATTTAGAAAACCTTGCACAACGCAGATTATTTGTTTTTAAAATAAATTATTTATTCATCTCAAAAACATTTTTTTTTTATACTTGAGTACTTTCGGTAAATCTACCATCTTCAGAAGTATATTTTTTTTTATTTTTTTCCTTTTTTTCTCTTGGTTGAGACATTCTCGTGGCCAAGTTGAAAATCCGTCTAAGTGTTTTGACGAAGTGAAAAAAGTGTTGATATGGCTGTGTGTCACGTGGTCGGCGTGGAAGGATACTTTGAAAAGTGACACAATTTGAAGCGTTGGGTGGGTGGCAATAATAAAGATATTTTTTTTAATAAAATATTTAGAAAACCTTGCACAACGCAGATTATATATATGTATATATACATATGTATATCTTACTCTCTCTCTCTCTCTCTCTATATATATATATATATATATATATATCTATATGTATATATACATTTGTATATCTCTCTCTCTCTCTCTCTCTCTATATATATATATATATATCTATATGTATATATACATTTGTATATCTCTCTCTCTCTCACTATATATATATATGTATATATACATATGTATATCTCTCTCTATATATATATGTATATATACATATGTATATCTCTCTCTCTCTATATATATATATATATTCAAATTATTTATTTTAAAATGTACATTAGAGATCTAAGCTGTGAACCAAGGTTTCATTGACACGAGTCGGCCGTTACTGTTTAGAAGAAGATCCTTGCAACCCATCTCAATTAGTCAGATCCCCGTTTTTTCCTTGAAGAGCTGAGGATTTGAGATGGGTTGTAAGTATCGTTTCTTAACAGTAAAGGCTTATCTGTGTCAGTCAAACAATGGTGCATCTCTCGAATTTTTAATGTATAACTTTTAAATAAATTATTTGTATTTCAGCTCTCGTATTTTTACGATCGAGAACTTTATGTATTTCTTTTAAATATATCCCGAAACACTATATATATATATAGTAAGTTATGAAAATATATCTATGGCAATTAAGCTACACAGTGGCTCCCGCGTTTCATCCCCATAGGGAATCGCCAGGCTAAAATGCATGGAGTTTTTGTTACCGGGTGTTTTTTTATATATACATGTGGTGTCAATTAACCGATTAGATTCTTTGTTATTCCATCCCACAGGTTAATGTTTCTATTATCCAATAGTAGCGCTTCTCACAAACAAGGGTTCAGTCGATTTTAATTCCTATTCTTTTGTTCTGTTTTGTATAGGGTGACTCATCCCTGTTTCTTTTGTGTGTCGAATTAATAGGTAACCTTATTTTAACACGTGCGTGATTGTATTTCTATTTTTAGGTTTTTGTTTAGTTTTTAATTATTTTATTTATTTATTTATTTATTTATGTATTATGTATTGTTATCCTGAAGTAATTATTTTTAGTGTAAGCAGTTGTTTGCTATTTCACTTCTACAGTTTTATAGGTTTTCGGTGTCTTTAAAGTTTAGGATTTCAAATTTCTCATTCAGACATAATTTACACGGATCGTCTTAATTTCTACATGTACTAGTCTGTCGTACTTTTTTTTCTATTCGATTATTGGTGAGCGACCGCTGTTTTTAGCTCCTAATAATAGTTAACTTGTGCTGCTTTTATTCGGCGTTTTTTGTTTTTAAATTTGCTGTTATATATATATATATATATATATATATATATATATGATGATCCCGTAAATAATGTTAAGACTAGTGTAAATTCTTGGAAGCAAACTAATATAGTAACTACAAAAAAATAAATTGATTTACATGAGTGATTTTCTATTGAACGACTTGGGACTAAAATGTTTTTTTGTTTTTTTTCCTTATATAGTTTTAATGGTTGGGAAACTTCCGAGACTATATATATATATATATATATATAAATATATATATATATATACACACATATGTGTGTGTATTAATCTGTAGGTCTAAGTGTGCGTCCCAATCCATTTTTAGATGGACTATACCTCTAAAAACCGTATAATGTTAAAAAACGAGACAAGGGTGGACAGAAATTTAAAAAAAAAGAATAAAAGACAAATCTTGCATGTAAACAGAACGAATAAATCTGTAGCCATAAGCTAACATGATGTTGAAAAGAACAAAGCCATTTTCCATCCCCCGGTTGGGTTACAAACACTTCGCGGAGATGTAAACACCAGGTCTGACAAAACCGTCACTTGAATTAATTTTTTTACCTCAAAATATATGGATTGTTGGGTCATTCCATACGCTCTTTCATATACATATATATATATATTAGCTGGTTTGCTCAGACCTCACCTCCTGGTCATTAATTTTATCTTCGGTTTACCCAAGTCGTAGATAAATGTAAATAACGCCATTGAGTTCCTCGTGAAATTTAACCCTAGAAAGTTGTATTTGATGTTAGAAAATGATTTTGATTCCAAATGATTGGACGGACAGACAGACAAAGATACAGACACATTACTAGAATATCAGATCAACTGCAATTCAATATACTTTGTTTTTGTTATAAATTGTTATCCTAGTTTCCATCGTTGATTCCCGTTGTGTATAACGTATTTCATTCCTCAGGATCAATTACCGTATCGTCGTATTTAGCTAACAGCCGATTGCTCATAGTCTTAAAGATCGAAGGACCGTGATTCGGACTGGACGAGGTAATTGACAGGGTTTAATTAGGACGATACACCATAGACACGTTCGAGTTACCTGATCAGAAGACCTTTCCAATTGACCGATGAAAAGGTATATCAGTTAAGAAGTGAGAAACAATGTGGCTACTTGCCAGTTCCGGCTCAAGTGACCACTGGTATCAACTATCAGTTGCACGGTTTTAGAAGGATCAGAAACTTGATCTTAGATATTTGATCTTTGATCTGTGATCGCCGCCACGTACATCTAAACGACGTGACGATACACGGATGCTATTTGTTGTTGTACGTCTTGTCTTTCTTTTTTGCTATGGCGTTTCATAAAGTGCTGATCTGTGTATAGTGTTAAACGGGGATTCTAAAGAAACGCCCATTTGATCTGCGCGTTTAGTGAAGAGCATGCTGTTTAACACTTAAGCGTGACACAGCAACGAAAATGCTGTTTCAAATTTAAGCGTAGCACAGCAACAGAAATGCTAATTCAAACTTAAGCGTGACACAACAACAGAAATGCGGTTCCAAAATCATCTTGCCTGAGCAGGATAGACATGCGACTGGAGACTGTCTGTGTATATCATATTCCCTAGAAACTTCCTTCTTCGAACGAAGCCGGCTCAACTCGTTCAGTCCACGTACTGCACCAGGACAGGACATAATTGTTTCGATTATTCGGGTTACTATTGTCATGTTATTATCACAACGTTTCGGCCGATCTAATCTCTAACCTTTTCGAACTCGGGAATCTTGATGTCGAATTGTATATATATACATAATTTTGAACTGAACCCTTTAGTTATTCCATGGGGTAGATTGTCCTCGTTTCTTCAGCCAGGGCAAGGTAGACATATTACGTAATTTTTATTGTTATTCTTAATTAGTAGTAGATTCTTAAGTTCGAACAAATGCATCTGGGTATTTACTTTCTTCCCACCGCAGGAAGATCTGGCACAAGGCCAGAAGGTGGGGAGAATCAAGCAAATGCTCCTAAAGAAAGGGCCACTCTGGCCTCCTAAAAATAGCCTAAGCAGCCCCGTCGGCATTCCCCGATTGGGAACCTCAGGCAGTTAGCAATAAACTAACTCAATACCAAAGAGGGAAGGCAAAGCCTGGGAGGGTGCACCATTTTATGACTACTCTGAGAGATTAAAGGGAACGGAAATTGCCAGTTTCTGCCGAACTCATTGTCGAGATCGGATCTTCGTCGAGAGTCTCTACGCAATAGAATCGTCTACGAGATTGCGTCGCGAGGCGCGAACAGATGCACCTATAGAAGGTTGTTGGTTACATCAACCGACACGTTGTGAAAATAACAAACATAATAAAAATAGTTGTCCCAATAATCTAGATAATAAAGTTTAGTTTTGATTTTTTAAACATTTTTATTTGCTTCAAACAAAACTTATTGCAACTGATGCGTAAGGGACTAATGTGAGAGGGACCAGATTTATGGGGGGGGGGACACCTGTGTGGGGAGTGGGCAGCAATATGCTTTTCTTTCAATTATTGTTACCATTTCTTTTTAATGCTTTTTAATTCTGAACGTGTAAATAATAAATAGCAAACAAAAGGTATTGAAGTTTGATATTAACCCTTAAATGCTCTGTTTATCATATTAGTTTGAAAAAAGTAAAACACGTTTTATAGGGGTAATATAAAGTAATATAAATTATTTTGGGAACAACATATATTTATTGAACAAAAATAAATGATGTTGATGATATACAACAAATGGCACACAATTTTACATGCACAACAAAAATAGTACAGTATATGCATCTAAATAATCATAATACACTAGAGAATGATAAAATAATGTTTACTTAGCATTATAATTACAATATTAAAAAGTTAGACTCTTGAATTATGCAAATGACACACCGACGACACTCGCTGATTACCTATTCAGAGAGTTTTTTAGTATCTGTTCCGATGGATACTGCACCCCATAGACTAGTATTGTTTTGGCCTTCGGGACTTGATTTACGCCGGTCTATGGGTCGGTCCTGTGCAGTTCTAGGAGGTCCACCCTCCCATGGCTTCGCCTCCCCTCTTTGGGGAGGAGTAAGTTTATTGCTTACTGCCTGAGGCGCCCCTACAGGGGGAATGCCAACGGGGCTGCCCAGGCAATTTTTAATGGCCAGAGTGCTCACCTCTCGGGCGTTGGCTTTTCAAACCCCACTTTCCCGACCCGACCTTGGATCACATCTTACTTGTGGGAGTAAGATAAAAACTGGCCTTGTGCCTAACTCCTGGAGAGGAGTAAATCATTACTCACACTTGCCAACAGGCTCGTTGCAGATGTGAAACAAGTTGCATTTTAACACAATAAATAGGCATTTTGTTGGAATGTGTCATATTTGAAACAGAAAGCATTCAATGGTTACTATGCCGTAAAAACACACACAAAAACAAACAATTGTTAACAGTTCCCTTAACCAACATATTACAGATTTAAATGCTAAAAGAAACGTCTCCAAAATAAACTGACTTAATATCAAAGAACTAAGAAGTAACTTGAAGAGGCCTTCGCTCTGCCAAATTTGGCACTAGACACTGCATCTGGCACTGTCGAGTTGAAAGGGCTGCACTGTCAGTTTTTAGCGATCTAGAATATAGGTTAGATGCCCGACCCCTCTTAGAAGATATAGCGCCACACCTTGGCATCCAGATGGCGGTTCCATCCCGTTTGCAATTTCCGTGGGTGAGTCGGCCGTAATTGCCAGCTTTCTCGATTAAGGCACAAATAAGCTTATCTTTGATAACTGTTGACAGATATAAACTTGCTTATACACACGCATATATATATATATTTAAATTCCCGAAACAGTTTTTCATGGTAAACAACTGATGATCCCTTAAAATAGTGTTAGAAATAAACTAATATAATAACTGTAAAAAATAAATTGACTTACATGAGTGATTTTCCACTGGAAGACTTGGGACTATAAGTTTTTTTTGTTTTTTTTTTTAATATAGTTTTAATGGTTGAGAAACTTCCGAGACTATATATATATATAATATATATATATATATATATATATATATATGTGTGATTATTTAGTCAGGATATTTTGATTAAGGCAAACATTATAAAATAACAATGAATGCTTTTGCTTGATAGGACTTTTTAAAAAAAGTTTTCAATTTTCCAAATAGTCTATTCGTGTATGTAAGTTCCGTGAATTTCTTGTTCAATTTAAATTTCCATTCTCGCGAGTACTTTCGATTTGATTCTGTCAAAACGAAAATACTCACAAAAACGGAAATAAAAATTGAACAAGAAACCCACGGAACTTACATTCACGATTTTGACTGAAATATATATATATATATATATATATATATATATATATATATATATATATATAAGCACACATTGTTAAAATAACACAATTCTTTTGCTTAATAGTTCCTTTTTTATTTTTTACATTTTCCTAATAATCTTTTTGTGTTAGAATAAAAAAAATATATATTTTCCATATGTATCATGAGTATTTTCGATTCTTCGTTGAATATACAAGATGCATGGTAAGACGGCGGGATAAAGTAGTGGTTGTTAAACTAATGTAGCTATTAGCTTCATGCTTATTATACAAATTACATTCTCAGAATAAATTTCATAAAAATAGGTAATATACAAATCCACTTTAAATCATATGTATAACATTTTCTGGGGAAGAAAATTAAAGTGGTCCCGAATCTTTAAGTGTCCTCCTAACCTTAGGGAGCTATGAGGCTCGACCCTATTTTAAGACTTCAGATATATCCTATTTTGATGAAATTTATATCATATGTATAAAATTATCCGACGAAGACAATGGAAGTGGTCTGACTCTCTACATTACCCTTTATGTGCCAAATATCTACGTGCTCCCACCTCTAAGCAACCCGTGGAGTCAGAACCCCTTAAAAACTACAAATACGTATATCTCTTTTCATATGCGTGTTATATGAAAAGTCGACTGAAATATGTTCATTGTTGAGTTGGGAAAGTATCAGACTGAAAACTGTGCGGTTTCGATTCTGCCCGCCGATTTTCTTTAATAAAATTATATGAAATCAAAGAATATATTTTTCTTATTTTTAATATAATAAAAAGTTAAGTGAAGAATTTTGGTATATTTAGTACGTAACGCCTTTCCGTCTGTTTACATATGCGTTTTCTCTTTTATTTTCTCTCTCTCTCTCTCTCTCGTTATCGTTTTCTATCTATCTATCTCTTTCTCTTTCTCTATATGTATATATATATATAAAGGAGAACACTTATCTGTCTTTGTGCATGTCTGTTCCTAAAAATGAAGACATACTAGGGAACATACCTAAAATATAAGCGTATTCGCATGTATAATTTGAATTTGAACATAATAGAAGAAGTTCGGCGTCTCTAATTTCCTCTTAAAAAATACCTATTGATACTTTTCTAACATGTAAAACAATGCAATTAATCAATTTATAAGCGTTAGGTTAAGAGTATTGGTATATATTTGAATAGTTCAGTAAGTATGATATCTAGCTGACGACATCAAGATAGCTGTTAGAGTAAACTCTCCTTAAGATAGTGCTGTGTATGATGTTATTCCGCACTATAAAGCGCCCAACGCCGGGAAACGCTGCTAGTATATATATATATATATATATATATATATATATATATATATATATAAGGAGAGGTAGTTTACTTGAAGCATTGTGTGTAATACGTATATAGAGAAGTATTAGAAGACGATCACAATGCAAGAAATGGAAATATGTCGGCGTTGAGAATTAAGACCAGAACAAGTGTTTTTTTAAATATATATATATATTTTAATTATATATTAAAAAAATCACTTGTCGGCGTTGAAAATTAAGACAAAAACAAATGATTTAAAAATATATATATATTTAAAAAAAACATATATATAAAAAAATCACTTGTTTTTGTCGTACTTCTCAACGCCGACATATTTCAATTTCTTGCATTGTGATAGGCTTCTAATACTTCTCTCTCTCTCTATCTATCTATCTATCTATCTATCTATCTATCTATCTATATATATATATATATATATATATATATATATATATATATATATATATATATATATTATCATCAATATAATAATAATTATAACTATTACTATCATTATTATTACTATTTCGAAACATATTTTTTTATCTACTTTTTATTAAGAAAGCTATTTCGACTAATGAAATAGCGGCAAATCTTTACTTAATCTATCAGATTTATTTGCGCCCATCTTTGTTTTCAAATTTTTGTACTTCATCATTTGAGAATGGCAAATCAGTATTTTGCATATCTTACGCTACATATTTTTGTATCTACTTTTTTATTAAGAAAGCTATTTCGCACAATCAAATAAAGACAACTTTTACTTTGCTTTATCTATCAGATTTTTTTGCGACAATCTTTTTTTCCACCGGAGAACGGTAAATCGGATATCGTCTTCTCCAATCAACAGATTTTTTTTTAAAACAATCTTTTCCAAATATCCTGCCGCCTATCATATCGCATCAAACTAAGCCTTAAGCCGTGTACTTTCATCCTATCCTCCTCGATTTCCCCATTACGTTAGGGAGGAAAATGCAAGCGGATATCTGTAAGCCACATCGATTGAAGAGCCGAGATTTGCAAACAGCCTCGCGGCCCTAGCGAGACGAACAGCCACTAATCTGCGTTTCCTTATGTGGTTATTGGTGTTTAAAAGATGCTGTTTGACCCGCCGCGTGTTGTTCGCTGCTAACAGTGAAGTAGCCTGAGGTCTTGAGATGGTTAAAAACATGAAGGAAGCCTTCGTTTTTTTAGTTTTATTTACAGGAAATTAAGAAAAAAGAAATGCCAATTTTCTTAATTAGCATGTTTTTAATATGCATAGAGTAAGGTGTGCAGCTCATTTGACAAAATCTCCCGTCCAATAATCTGTAGCATCTCGATTCATTGCATTAAAATGAATCGAAATGCAAATTTAATCATGCGAACAAATAATTAGTAATGCATATATATGCAAAATATATTGATCATTGATTTTAGCTTGAATCTATCTCGATAGATAGAGAAGGACGGACAGTGAAAGTGAGAATTATTTATTTCTAACAAAATAAAATACCAATAATCGTAGGAGCACTAGGAACACTCCCCCCAAAAAACTGGAGAAAAGGCTGTAGGAAATTGGAATTAAAGGGATCACTTAGACCATACAAAGGACAGCGATTATGAAAACAACTGCAATCTTAAGGAAAATCTTCGAATTCGGAAACCAACCCGCATAAGTTACGAATGGTAACCAGCCACATTAAAGTTACAATAGAAAGAAAGCAAAACCACGGGAAGAACACCACCGCACGAAACAAGGAACAAAAACTGCAAGAAATCTCATAAACTGCCCCCCCCCCCTCCAAAAAAAAACAAGGTTATCGAACCAGTCTCGGCTGATACCACATAAAAAATTGTAATGGGTCAAGGAGGATGAGAGGACAGATGAGAGAGAGCACTAACCAGACCTCCACTGGATGAGTTCGGAGAGTACTAGGACCTTGGGGAGGCTTATTGCCACCCAAATCCTAGAGAAAACCAATGGTCATTGCCAGCGAGAAATCAATTGTAGGCGACTGTTGCAATACCGGAAGATCATTTGCGCTGTGTATCGAAAAGAGGTGGAGAGTACTGGAAATCTGGAGAGGCTTGTTGCCACTCATACTCAAGAGAACACCACGGGTTGTTGTTGGTGAGCAATTATTGATGATTTCTTGTGTGAAAACTGCTAGTGAGTACAAATAATAATAATAATAATAATAATCATAATAATAATAATACCTGAAGCTAATTGCAAAAAGGAACTGAAAAAGCTGATAAATACGACCAGAATCATCAGCCAGGACATTCAAATGGAATTCGCAATAAAAAAGTGCGCATTGCTAGAGATTAAAAAAGGAAAGCTGGAGACGACTGAGGGCATGGAACTACCCAACCAAGAACAGATGAGGGTACGTAGGCGAACAAGACAGCTATACATATTTGGGAGTTTTGGAAGCAGACACAATCAAATCAATAGAAATGAAAGGGAAGATTTGAAAAGAATATCTGAGAAGAACAAGAAGGCTCTTAGAAACAAAATTATATAGCAGAAACTTAATCAAAGGAATAAATACATAGGCAGTTGCACTAATAAGATACTCTGGACCATTCATAAGCTGAACTGAAGAAGTACTTAGGAACCTTGACTAGAGGACTTGAAAATTAATGACCATGCACAACGCACTACATGCAAAAGACAATACAGACAGACTATGTAAAGAGAAACGAAGGGGGAAGAGGACTGGTAAGTATAGAAAACTATGTGGAAAATACTAAAAAAGAGCTGGAGAAATACATAAACCAGAACATAGAAAGGCTAATCACCGCAGCAAGAGACACCGTCCCAACGAACAGCGCAGGAAGCATCGAAACCGGACACAAACAGACAAGAAAAGAAAAGTGGGAAGAAAAACAACTACATGGACGCTTTATAAGACTCACAAGAGAAGACACTAACAAAAATAGCTGGACATGGCTTAGAAAAGGAAACTTGAACAGAGAAACGGAATCTTTACTGATGGCTGCACAGAACAATGCGATTAGGAAAAACTACATTAAAGCTAAAATAGGTAAAACCGAGGAAAAGAATAAATGCAGACTGTGTGGATAAAGAGACGAAACAGTAAATCATATAAGTGAATGTCGCAAACTTGCCCAAAAAGAATACAAGAACAGACATAACTGTGTGGGGAAAACAGTACACTGGGAACTGTGCAAACAATTGAATTTCGAATACGCAGACAAATGGTACAAACATAACCCAGAAACAGTACTGGAAAACGAAAAACACAAAATCCTCTGGGATATGAATACAAAAACAGATAAACTCATACAAGCTAGAAGAACTGATGTTATTATAATCGACAAGAAGGAAAAATCTTGTAAAATCGTAGACTTCGCCGTTTCAGCGGACCACGGAAAAACGGAGTAAATACACAGAACTAGCCAGTGAACTGAAAGGAATATGGAGCATGAAGAAAGTAAGTACAATACAATAATCGCAGGAGCACTAGGAACAATTTCAAAAAGCTTGAAGAAAAGACTGGGAGAAATTGGAATCAAAGGAACTATCGAAACCATACAAAAGACGGTAATGATCAAAACAGCTGCAACTTAAGGAAAATCATTGAATTCGGAAACCAACCCGCATAAGCGACAAAGAGTAACCAGTCACAAGGAATTTACAACAGGAAGAAAACAAAACCAGAAAAAAAACACCACAACACGAACCAAGGAATAGAAACTGCAAGAAACATCACTTCATAATCTCCCTCTCCCAATAAATTACACCGGCCTCAGCTAACACCATACAAAAATGAGCCAAGGAACAGAAATTACAAGAAACATTATAAGCTCTTCCCCATCCTCCCCCCCAAAAAATTATTTTTAAAAAATAAATAAATAATAATAGTGCCGGCCTAGGCTGACAACAAACAAAATATTTGTAGAGGGTCGAGAAGGATGAGAAGACCGAGGAGGGACAGCACAAACCAGACCCCACTGGAAAAGTGCGGAGAATGCTGGGACTTTGGGGAGGCTTATTGCCACCCAAATCCCAGAGAAGACCAATGGTTTTTATCAGCGAGAAATCAATGGTAAGCGGCTGTTGCGAAACCGCAAGGTTATTTGCGGTGGTTATCGAAAACGGATGAAGAATACTGGAAATCTGGGGAGGCTTGTCGTCACTCATCCTCCAGGAAATACCACTGATTGAGCAATCACTGACGATGATCTGTGTGAGAACTCCTAGTGAGTTAAAATAATAATAATAATAATAATAATAATAATAATAATAAGTTGCGTATAGGCAATCGAACAAATGGATTAATAGAAATACTTATCTCTTTTAATGACGAATGACCCGTTTCTCTCATTTAGATTTTGTATTTTTAATTTTCCTTTTTCTTATTATTTACCAATAGAAAATCTCTAAAGAATACGAGTATCGTCTTTACCATCTTTTACCAAAACCAAGATTTTTTGTAACACTAGAATTCGACTTCAGGGCAAAAGTCATGGCGAAAATAAACAAGCCCTTTCGGCAAAAGCCTTCGCATCGAATGTTCAGCATAACACGCATACGACGCATGCGCAGTTGATAAACGGAAGTTGTATTGTTTTTCTCCAATCAAAATACACTGTTCTAAAAAACATAAGTCGCATTAGCCTCGCTTTCGAGGATTGATTTTAGTTGTTTTCTAAAAATCCTGAAAAACCATTTGCAATATTTACAATCACTAAATGGGCACTCAATCAACACATTATTTCGGTTTAAAAAAAATACTGCTTTTTTCTTAATAATATCAAAACTAAAAAAAAAAAAACTCGAAGTTAATAAGATGCATTGATTGAGAGTTGAATACTGATAAATACTATGAGAGGATTGAAATCGCAACATATCAGCTACTATTAACATCGACCGACCGAGAAAACAGGAATTCTACTTCTTTTGTCAGAAAAATCGACCAACATTTTATTTTGAACTTAAGCCTGACAGACCAACGAATATTCTTGTTCAACACTGAAACGTTACAGACCAACGAACATTCTAGTTCAAAATATAAGCGTAAAAGACCAACGAACAAGCACGACAATCCAACGAACATTCTATTTCAACTTAAGCCTGAAAAAAAAACCCAAAAACAAACAACGAGCATTCAATTTCAAACATAAGCGTGTCAGACCAACATAAATTCTATTTAAAAACTGAATCGAAGTAGAACAATGAAAATTATATTTCAAAATTATGTGTGACAGACCAACGAAATTGTATTTCAAAATTAAGCGTTGTAGAACAACGAAATTCTATTTTAAAACTTAAGCTTGACAGACCAACGAATATTTTATTTTAAAAACTGAAGCGTCACAAACCAACAAACGTTCTATTTTAAACTCAAGTGTGACCGATCAACAAACATTCTATTTTAAAATTGAAACGTGACAGACTAACAGAACAGTCTACTTCAAACTTTAGTGTGGTAGACAGACTGACTGACATAACCTCTTCCATGCGTCCATTTTATATGCCCGTATAGCGATAAAAATGCTATTTTAAATTGAAGTCTGACAGACCAACGAATGCTATTTCAAGTTGAAGCGTGACAGACATACGAACGGACAGATATATGGACCGATCGACCGACCAACAAAGCATCTCTTTGAAATATTCGCCTTTTTTATATTTTTACGGAAGATCAAAACGTAAAACTTTTGTAGAATTTATAAACTTTATGAGTTCATAAACGGGCATTCAATAAATAACTTTTATTGTTTAAAAAAGAAAGGAAACGAAATGGATGCATTTACTGCGGACTTTCTCAAATCTTCGAAAAAGTGTTTTTTGGCGGGAAATGTTCAGTGAACAACAAGACTCCTTGATGTTTAATACGGGAGCGAAATTACGATGAGTTTTGGTTAAAAACAAAACACTTACAGGTTTGGAATTAAAAGACGATGAATTATTATTTAAGGTATTTTTCTTTTCGTTTCTTTATCTATTTTCCTTTTGTTTTCGTGTAGCTATTTTCTTGTTTTATAAAAAACTCTCATTGTCAGTTCATTGTTGCTCGAGTAGATAGATTTCCACTCCAATCTATGTGTTTATGATAGCATGCGTGCTTGCTTGTGTGGCTACAAATGAACTACGGTGGTCTACTGGCTCAACGTAGACACTTCTGCCTTGCTTTTTCTTCTCTCGTCTCTTCTCTTCTTTTGTCTCTGTCTCTCTACCTATATCGATTAATCTTTCTTACGTAACGATTGACATAAATAAACGTCTTTCGCAATGTTCTTTTTTTTTTCAAGAAACAATATTTTCTGGCCCAAATTTTACCGATAAGCATTGGAATTATTAGCTTACCAAATCCATAATAAACTATTCAATCGACCATCTTACGAGTCTGACTCTGACTCTTTCCAAAACCTCTGACTCCCTCCAATTCCACGACCTTAATTTGAATGTATGTGTGTATCGGGTCGCATAAATTTTGGCCTCTCGCTTTGTCTTTCAGATTCTCCCCATTTATTCGTCTATTCTTCTTTCTGTCTGTTTATTTATGTGTATCGATTCCTCTTGCTTAGGTAACGATTGACATAAATAAACATTTCTCCCATACTTTATTGTTGACCCAACATTATTTTAGACCAGAATTTGAATACATTTTACGCTGTTACACTTTCGAATTTTATTTGCTTACCAAACCTGAATAAATTATTCTGCTTACATTCCAGAACTGACGTTATAGAAAGTCTTTACATAATTGTGTTTTATTTTTTTAACAAAAAGATTAAACTTTTTATTTATTTTGTCTCTTTATTTATGTTCATCTGATATTATGTTTTCTCTACTTCACATATATTGTTCAATGCATTCAACTATATCTTTGTATCACGAAAATTACATATGTAACCCAGCCCCCTTTTATTTCTTATCCTAAAGGGGTTCCGAATATTAAAGTCTATAATGTAATTCAAATGGTTATGGGTGACGTTACTTTTTATTGTTATGTGTCACGTAACCATTATTTTGTTCAGAAGATTTTTTTGTAACTCGTCAAGATTCCAGGTATTTTATTTACCTCTTCTCCAAAAGGTTAGACACAAAGTAAGGTGTAGGTTTTTGATGAAAGTGTTTCTGTGGAACCAACTGGATTCGAACCCGGCACACCTAGGTCCTAAGTCCGCGTCTTTAACCACCACCATGAGAAAAAACTGGAAAACAGGACCGACTTGGTATCGTCGGCAGTTGACTGTTTTTTCCACCTGTGAAATACAGTAGTACATCATTGTTTTTAAGTCTACTGTTAACAAATCTTTATCGAGCCATCCACTTACATAATCGAATTCTGACTATTATATATGTCGTTTCAAATCCACTCACGGACAATCTCATTCACTCTTATACTCGAGTGGTTTTTGTGCCTTAATAAGCGTTGGAACATTAGGAAAGAAAGAAGTCATTTTATCCAGCAGCTAAGAACACAATTAAGACTACAACAGAAAAGAAGTGTTGTTGCATAACTTTTATTGTTTACTCTCACACTCATTTTTCGATGTAAGGCGAACTCCTTAATAGGGCTCTCTAATAAGGGACCCTACGGCGGGAGCATAACACAGGAAGTCCTCGCTTCTTGAAATCAACTTTACACTCGGTTGTTTTCTGCTCACCGTACTTATCAAAACGTATTTGTATTTTTACATTTTACTTTTAAAACAACAAACCCAACATGGAACTTGCTAGAGACCTGAAATTGAACACGAAAACCACTGTCATATCAATAATTTTAAGAGCACTAATAGCCGTCCCAAAAATGTGTAAGAAAAAGGGAAGCGTTGGAATCAGAGTATTGACAACATTGACTCTTTGGCTAGGATCAAAGTGTAGTATCTGTTCTGATACTACACTTGATTTTTTCTATCTTTAGTCAGTGAAGTAAAAGTTATAAAGTACATGCTGACTTTCCAAAATCATAACCTGTCAAAATAACCATGCCTTGAATTTCATATTTGATTAAATCTCACACTGTACATTACAGTTGCTAAACTATAACTTGCGTATTTTTATAACTATGTAAATAATTGATTATTAAATTGGTTGTCTTTACGAAACTGAACAATTGAATACAACATAATTTTAAAATAAGTACATAATGATATTTGTTTTAAAAAGTCACTCGACCCTTCTGGTCTAGACGATATATCTAGTATATAAATATACGGACACTATCCGTATCAACAACTTTTAACCCTACGGGTTACGTCTCGTCTACATTCTCTGTTTTAATGGATGATGCCATCCCTTTGTTTCTTTTTCATTTCTGACGTCATAAAGGATCTGTTACCGATGGATTACGCTTGCCCTTTAATATATGACGTCACAAAATGTTGATGTCATCTATTGACGACCTCATAAAAGATTTTACTGATGTCTTCCACTTGTCTTATTGATTTTTATTTACCTCCTCGTCAGGAGGTTAGGCATAAGGCCAGTTTTATGTTACTCCCACAAGGTAAGATGTGACCCAAGGTCGGGTCGGGAAAGTGGGGCTTGAAAAGCCAGCGCCCGAGAAGGTGAGAACGCTGGCCATTAAAAATTGCCTGGACAGCCCCGTCGGCATTCCCCGGTAGGGGCGCCTTAGGCAGTGAGCAATAAACTTATTCCTCCCCAAAGAGGGGAGGCGAAGCCTTGGAGGGTGGACCTCCTAGAACTGCACAGGACCGTCCCATAGACCGACGTAAATCAAGCCCCGAAGGCCAAGCCGATACCAGTCTATGGAGTACAGTATCCATCGGAACAGATACTACACGTTGATCTTGACCAACAGGCTTTGGATAACTCCATCCTTTTGTTGACGACATCTCGTTGTGACGCCATCCAATGTGCATAACGACAAAAATCGTACAAGATAAGAAACAAGATCCTCAGTGCTTTAGCAGTATACTAGACGCTCTGGGTCTAGTAGTAGTAGTAGTAGTAGTAGTAGTAGTAGTAGTAGTAGTAACATAAGAGAAGGAGAGTAAATGATGACATCAGTAAATAAATGACGTCAATAAAGAACAAAAGGGAATGACTTACTCCATACACTATGACAGCGTTGCATCATCATTCTTGAAGTCTTACTAAATCCTGTTAAATTGAAATTAGACGATAACTTTAGTCTCTACAGCCAGTGAAGTAACCTGACCTTAATGTTGTGTTGTTTTTAAAACAAAATCGATGGTAAGGTTCTCTACAATCAGTCCAACCTAGTCTGGACTATTTAAGTTAGGCGGCCTTTTTTTCTGTCGGACTGAGGTATAGTTCTGTACAGTTCTAGGAAACCCATCTTCCCAAGTTTTACCCTCTCTCTTCGAGAAGGGATTAGTTTATTGTTAATCGCCTGAATTGCCCCTATCGGAAAATGCCAAAGAGGCAGATAAATACTAACTCTCTGTGTGTTCTTAATCGGTTAAGAACACAAAAAGGCTCCACGAATGCACAATGTACCAACGTTGACCCAACGCGTTATGGGTCTTCTAATATGATACTAAACCACTAAAAATCTTACTTGCTAGTTTGTTTGCACATTAATTTTTTTAGATGGAAGGGTGAATGAAAGAGGACGTGGTGGGACAATAAGAGGAAGGGCTAGTGATAAGAGAACGGGGTTAGACTGAGTAGCAGTAGTAGCAGTAGCAGCGTAAGAAATGAGTAAATGATGACGTAAATAAATGACGTAAATAAAGAAGAAAAGGAAATGACTAAAGTAGTAGTAGTAGTATTGGTAGTTGTAGCAGCGACGAATGTACAATGTACCAACGTTGATCCAAAGTTTCAGAGGTCATCTAGTACGAATTGAAACGTCTTGTAAGAAGTTTGTGGTATGTAGATAATTCATTGACGTCTTTTGTTTGTTTTGTTTTACAGGGGCAAAGAACTTGGTCTAGATCACGTGGGCAGTGAAGGAATGTCGGGAGTTAACGCCCGGTAAGTGGCATTTTTATTGTGTCTACGCATTTATATATATGAATTAACAAAAATATATATTTAGGTATACACTCTCTATAATCTCGAAATTGTTTCAAATTGCAAGCTCAATATTGTTACAAGCTTCATAGCATATATACATTTTAGTTATATTCCAACGACCAAAGGAAAAATAAATCCTTCTCTGTGCATTTCAACTTGCAATTGTTTTTATCAAGCCTTCTTTTTGGGCTTGTCTTTGTTTCTTCTGTTTTGTTTTGGATTTATGTTTTTTTCCATGATTATTAAATGAACAATTTCTCTGATGATCAGCGATGTTCAAATAAAAACTATATATATTTTTGACTAAGTTGTGAAACACGCGTAAGATGTGAAAAAATTTCAAAAATTGAAAATAAATAAATATAAATTTTGTTTGTAAAAATACAGGTATTTGTCGAAGTCGGAAGAAGAGGAAATCAAGAAAAAAATATCGTAATGAATTGATTTTTTCTTTTGGTCATAAGAATATAACTAAATATTATATACATATATATATATATATATATATATATATATATATATATATATATATTAGTGGTAAACGGGTGTCTTGAATCCGACTTTTCTTTTATTAAGAAAATAATGACATGCTTATTTTTATTTACGCATTTCTCAACCCCCCCCCCTCGCGCCTTATCTTATAATATAAGGCCGAGTCTGCGTCTGTCTAGATTATGAGTATCTGATTTTTCCGTTTTGAACTTTTTAAGTTTCAATATGAATTGTGGTCCTGACGAGTGTGCACGTAAACATAGATTGACTTATGCAGACCACTTTAAATGTTTATACAAAATATATTGATAAAGCTCTTCCTTGTATTAAGCACTTTAAAAAAGTATTGGTTCTAAGTTCACTTCTTTAATACTTTTGAACTTATTCGATTTATATATGCATATATACATATATATATATATATATACATATATATATATATATATATAGTTTTTAAAAAGTATTATGTGCAATACATGTAGGCAGTTTATCAATTAGAAGGCTCTAAAAGAAAACAAAATGATAAGGCGATTTAAAAAAAATGTATTCTTACCTTTTTATAGCTTTCATCTACGCTCAGTTGTCTTCGAATACCGGAATTTCAGGTTATTTCGGAGATATGACCCCTTTGTAAAGTGTTTCTATTTCTTTGCCTCGTCAAAAACAGTAATTTCAGAGCCATTGAATAATTTCACGGGACAGAGAGTCCGTTGGGGCAAAAAAAAACTTAGCAAAGGATTCATATACTTGAAATAAGGTGGCATTACAAGATTTAATTAAAAATCGCCTTATAATTAAGTTTTCCTTCTTATAATCGCACGTATATTCCTGCATTGTTATAGCCTTCTAATAAACTCTTCCTATATATCATACACAATGCTTTAAGCAAACTAAATCGCTCATATATATATATATGTGTATGAAAATACTATTGTTTTTCATCTCTGATTCGTACATGCATTTTTTTCTTCTTTTTAGTTTTTTTCAACTCCCTCTATTTTCAATCGTTTCTTTTTATATTTTTGGTTTGACATTGCGTCGGTAATACCATACATTCTTTCATATAGTACCATACCAAATTACTATGCGTAAAACTAAAAACATTTGTGCATTATAACATGCTTTCTTGAAGTTACTGCAAGTTTCTTCTATATGGAGTAGTTATAAATTTTATCGAAACGTTATACGAATTTAATTAGTTCCCTACTCACAATGATAATATGTAGTATCTGTTCCGATGGATACTGCACCTCATAGACTGGTCTATGGGTCTGTCCTGTGCAGTTCTAGGAGGTCCACCCTCCCAGACTTCGCCTCCCCTCTTTGGGGAGGAGTAAGTTTATTGTTTACTGCCTGAGGCGCCCCTATCGTGGAATGCCGACGGGGCTGCCCAGGCAATTTTTAAATCCCACTTTCCCGACCCGACCTTGGGTCACATCTTACTTGTGGGAGTAAGATAAAAACTGGCCTTGTGCCTAACTCCTGGAGAGGAGTAAATCAATACTCACAATGATAATATATTTAGATATGTCATATCGATCCGCACCCGTTTTTCGACTATTCTGGTACCTTCCACTGATATAACCCTTCCCGCTTTCTTCAATCCAATTGAACTACACCATCCATCCATTTTACCAAAGCCCCATTTTCATCCTCCATCGTTATCGTCATTTCTGAACCTCTTTTACTTTCCCTTTTCTCACATGTGTCTCTGTATAAAACGTATCAAATATACCATCACTGTTTTACACTGAATTCGCTTCTGTTGATAAAACGAGCGAGATATTAGCTTATTGATGGGTTTTTATTTTTTAGATTTTGAGGTTTGTCCACTTTTCCATCTGAATTTTCTCTGTAATCTTTAATCCTTTATATATATATATATATATATATATATATATATATATATATATATATATATATATATATATATATATATATATATATAAGGAAATAAACTAAACACACATTAGAGGTGTCCGCATTATAAATTATTTCGACCTAGATGGGTCTCATCAGACGCGTGCACATCCGCATTTCGGAACTGAATGATCAAATAATTAATTCCCTAAACTCTGCGATATAACCATGATCGTTGTGTTTGTTTTTACTAGCAATGTAACTATGATCTCCTCGAAATTGTTTCGATCAAGCGAATACGATTTACTTGTTATGTACTTAGTATTGGATTTTATTTCCCACACTATATTATGAATCCCGCTTTTCTGTTTACATGTGACATTTGTTTTTTAAATGTACAAAACTAAATTCAAACTGTATCTAATATATAAAGAAAAGTCAGTCAGATTTTCAAAGTCAGACCCAAATAGCAATCTGGCATATCAATACGTGATTCAGACTTGCCTTTTATTTTCCATCCACTAGTTTATTCGTGCGAATATATTTTATTTCGATTAAGTTTTTTTATAGTATTTTTTTGTGAAAATACTTATTCTAGCTAAGATTTCCAGACTGAATACTTTTTTCTGTTTATGATCTAAAAGAGAAGAAAAATCAGCTTACGATAAAAATCATTTTCAATGCTTTATCTATTTTACATATAAACTAACATTTTTCAGATAAACAATTATACGTGTTTCCATTACCTATTACAGTATTTACTTCTATTTTTTGGCAACTGTAATAACTTTTTCTTTCAAATAACTAGCTTGGCTTGTTTAAATTTTATACTAACTAGCTTTGCTTTTGCAAAGTTGGCTACTTGAAATACTTATGTAAAATAAGCATTTCATTCATAAGTTTGTAAACACAAGTACATCTTATTTATTCGTATAAACATTAACATTTTGGTAGTTTTTAAACAAATGTATCTTTTTTTTTTAAAGTAACCATAATTGTTCGTTTGTTTTTACTAGCAATGTAACCATGATCTCGAAATTGTGTCGAATCTAACATATTAATAGAAGTCAATCAGATTTTCAAAGTCAGACCCAAATATCGATACTTGATTCAGACTAGCCTTTTATTTTCCATCCACTATGTTATTGGTGCCAATATATTTTATTTATTTCTTTTGTGAAAATAATTATTCTGGCTAAAATTTTCAGACTGGATGCTTTTTTCTGTTTATGACCTAAAAAAGCAAAGAAAAATCAGCTTACGATAAAAAATCATGTTAAATGCTTTATCTATTTCACATATAAACAAACATTTTAATTGTAATTTTTTTTTCAAATAACTTGCTTGGCTTGTTTAAATTTTATACTAACTAGCTTTGCTTCTGCAAAGTTGGCTACTTGAAATACTTGAAATACTTGAAACATTAATTTAAAATAAATGTTACACATGTGTTTTTTTATCTACAAAGCTGAAAGTAAACTATATCTAGCATTAACAGCTCTCCAAAAGGGTCAGTCTAGATTCGGACAAACATAAGAATTGCCTCTGTTTAGAAAGACTTCTCTTTTACTGACTAAGGACAGTACACAAAAAAGTGTAGTATCAGAGCAGATACTAAACTTTGATCCTAGCCAAAGAGGCAATGGTGGCAATACTCTGATTCCATTTCTGTCTTCCTTTTTGACACATTTTCTGGACGGCTAATTGTGCTCCTATAATTATTGGTATTACAGTAAGTTTCGTCTTCGATTTCAGGTCTCTAGCAACTTCTGTGTATTCAATAATTTTCTATCTACTTCAGTTTTACCCTGTGATCCTCTCGGTCAGTTAAGTTTACTATTTGTCAGATTTTTTCATTATTCAATATTATTATGTTTGGTCTTTGTTTGTACACATTTGAAAGGCGTTAATATTGCGTGATTCCAGCGCCATTTTCTATTTTGTAGTCATTTCGAATCATCCATATACTTCAGGGGATGCCCCTATTTACCTGCCTCCCCACAAGAGAAGTGTTAGACACGACATCTGTTTTAAATGTAGGGAAAATATAGCTCCCCACAAAAGGGGCACTGTATTTGGATACAAATAAAAAATTGCCACAGTCTTGAAAGATTGCTCATTTACTGACTGAGAACATAACAAATGACGTGTAGTATATGGCGAAAAAGCACAGGGCTGCTCCTTTGTTTCTGTAAATGTGTATACCGCATTGCGCTTCCTGTGTGTGTTGCTATAGGTTTACTTGCTTTCTACCGTAGCAAGATGTGGCCGAGGACGAAAAATGAGGAAAACCGATTCTCTCCCCCATAGGGGCACGACATTCTCCGATACGGGCACATTAGGTAACTGGCAATAAACCAACTCGGATGAGGGTAATGCTTGGAAGGGTTAATTGATCAGGACCGAGCCGACAAAGAAGGGCTGGAAGCAGCCTCTAGGTTGCCAGAATGGTGCAAATCTGAATATCGGCTGGTATTAAAACAGCCGGAGAACGGTCATTCTAAATGCTAGTAAGTGTTATCATCGCTATGATAAACAGGAGTGGGGATAGGAAGTCTCATTGAAAATTGCTTATCTGTGTCTGTATCATTGCTAGATTGTTATTGTGTTTAAAAAAAACAAAAACGGGAAATAATTCATTTTGTAATGCTAATAAAAGGATTATTAGATGATAAAAACACCCTGTTCAACTGAAAGCATTTTTGCAGCTGTTGTTAAAATATTAACCATAAAAAATTTGTTTGTGAGCTATCTAATGCATAGCACACTATTATTATCATTGTAATGGACTGATAGCTGATTGTACGTGTTTGATGACTATCAGCAGTTAAAGTTACATTCAAAACAGGTCAGTGTTACCGTTTGTCCTTTATCTCCATTGAGATTTTGCAACTCAGACAGCGAGCACTTTTAATAGGATATTAGTATTTTTTTTAATTAAGCTGTTTGTTCTTTTTTTGGGGGGGGGAACAATAATTTAATTTTTGACTTATCCCTTGACCTTCAGGCAGAGATCAAAGTGTTATCCTGGAAGGACAGCATCCACTCACAATACTTCACTCTCATTTCATTTCCTTCCATTAAAAAAAATAAAAGTCGCTCCAGATAAGGCATGAAGCCATTTGATGTAAGAGGCTAACAAGAAAGCAAGATGATTATCGCAGATAGTAGATACCTATTGGCTTTAGTCTTGAAAAGATCAAGGCTATAGGTTGGAGGAAAACAGTCAGCAGCAAGACAGTTCCATACGCCTGCAGTTCTTGGAAAGAAGCTAAGGAATAGGAAGCTGTATTACAATGGCGTATTAAAACAGTGAATTAATAGAGACCACGACCCCAACGAGTCAAACGAGCTGTCACAAAGGAAGCAGAGAATAGATCATACAATTCTGAAGAACACATACAATTATAGAAAAGACTGAGACTAATAATACCACGTTTGTGAGAAGAAAGATGGGGCCAATCAAATTACACATCCATTTCTGCAACTTATCAATAACCCTCAAATGGGACAGAGCTTATATCCCATTACCATTTAGAGATCGACTCGCTTGTTTTCGGTTCTAAAAAAAGCGGAAAACTATAGGGGTCTATTCTTTAGAAAGTGTTGGAAGTTTCTCACTAACCAGGTTTTTCGTTGTTCCAATATTTTATCCTCACGAATTTGTGTGTGTATATATATACAAAAGAAAAATTATAATTGCATAAATCTACTAAACCAGCTTTCGTCCACACTCATCAGAGTAAATACGTGGAAGTAAAATTCATGCGCTACGATTAAAACTTTAAATATCGAGTGAAATGAAGACCAGTGACTGTTTGATATGAAAAAAAAATTGGGGAGATAGTCATAAGTGGATCACATTAAGTCCTAAGAGCGAAACCTTTTGTTTACATGGGGAGGGTTTCTCCCAACTGTCACTGGTTTTCATTTCACTCGATATTTTAAGACAATCAGTTAAATCCCATGCATTTAATTTCGAGGTCCAAAATTGACGGAGAACTTACTATTATAATAGCTTCTTTCCTCGTGCTGCCAACCTTTGGAACTCCATTCATGCTCTCTGTTTTCCTGACTGTACCGTCATGCATAAATTTAAATGTAATCTAAACAAATATCTTGCTGCACAGCACCTCACTTAGGATGCTCCGTATATTTCTGGCCCCTAATTCTCAGTAGCCCCTTACGTCTTAGTGACAATATGCTTTGTCTTCGGTAAATTAAATTTTTTTAAATTACAAAAATAAATACAATCCTGTCGTATCTTGCTGTCAATCAATATTTCATATTTGATTACTATGTTATTTCTTTCCGCTTTTTTGTTTCCATTTTTGTGTATTTCTTTCTCCTTCTATTTTTCTCCTGTTGGGTGGGTCACTTGTCGTGCATCTCAGAACAGGCTGAGCGTCATTCCCACTTATTCAATAACAATCCCCCCGAACCTCTAACCACGCACACGCACACTTTCCAATCCCTCATTCTTTTCACACCTATATGTAAATGGCCAGCAGTCTTCATGAAACCAGAACGCACAGCACTACTGCCAGCCTCTCTATACCGACCACACCAGTGGCGTGACTAAAGAATTTAATTCTCAGCAAGCAATTCGCTGTGTCCTTTTAACCGGGTCCAATCTTTGATTTTGTACAAACATGACCACCAAGCGGTTGTCGGGAGAAACATGGGCAACAACATAGTCTGTGTAGCATCTTTCTGTTAAAATTTATCTCTCGACCTTTTACTAGCTATCTCTTTCTATCCTTCGACACCTCTCCTCCTCCTCCCCTTTGTCAAGTAGGAATTTTCCGACTCCGACCGAAGACAGAACACGTACTACACTGTTATCGTAGCCCGAAAGCCAAAAAAGTGCATTTTAGTTTGAGTTTCAGACTAAAAGTCGATTAAAAGAATCGCTCTACATGTCGCCACCACCAACCAACTAATTTTGTTCCTTGCGACCCTCAAAAGAATGAATATTACAAAAGCAAATGTGCCTATATTCTATTCGAGGCAATGCTGAAAAATACTGAAAAAGAATGTATCAGCTTTGAGGGTGTGTCATGTTAGCTTCTGACTTTTTTTCCTTCTCTTTTTTCCACATTCTGTGTCCACAACTTTTCATTTCATGATATATCGTGTATTCTATCCTCATATATATATATATATATATATATATATATATATATATATATATACTTTTATGAACATTTTTGGTAATATTTCAAATATAAATTCTATAGCACAAAGTTCTATAATAGCTCAATAGTGCGGTACTAGAGCTGTAATAGAAACTATTTTATTGTTATTCAAACCACATCAAATGTAGGGAACAAATTCTTACCGATTTCACCAAAAAGTCAATTTATATCTGCAGCATGCAATTGTTTCGATCTGTGTGTGTGTGTGTGTGTGTGTGTGTGTGCATATCTTTATGTATTTTTGTGCGTTCCTGTATGCGTGTGTGCGAATGTTTATGGCTTTGTGGTCTCTGTCGAGATTGCGATACAAAGCGACATACGCGGTATATGTCAGCGGAGATACGGTGCACCGATTGACATTAAACGTCGTGTTGCCGTAAAGATACGCCTGACAGAGCCTAAACAAACGTTGAACGAGTTCTTCTGAGTTGCAACAGATGTAACCCTGGCGATTGTGCCGGTGAGTTGAAGGCAGAGAACAGAGGAGACAAGTGCACGATCGATTGCATCCAAGAAAAATGATCCCAGCCTTTTTCCACCTCTGCATTGTATATATTTCTCGTAGATTCTCGACGGTCACATGCTTAAAAGAATGAAAAATGAAAGTTTACATTTATGAGCTATTGTTAAGCACCTTTTCATACCTATTACTGTAATGGAGATTTCGTGTTTGTGTGATAGTTACTTGGTATCTTCTATAAAGCTGTAACGGCTTTGGACACTCAATTTTTTACAGGGGGTGTGGCACATGCAAACGTCGATATGGTTCATGTAAGATGATAAACAAGTCTATCTACAAAATAATAGTACTTTCTAATATTTTATATTTATAAGGGAAGTAACAATTTGCAATTAAGATATCTTCCTTGATCAAAATAGCATTTTGGACAGTAAAGTTATGCGCCCCTGCATTTGGCGAGACAAAATGGCAAAAATACAATGGACGTTCGCTCAGCGACAGACAAATGCGTCCTTATTTCAAGGTAATTACTTTTCAGTTGTATTTATATAATAAATTATTATTGTTATTATTATTATTGATCTACACAACATCGTTTTCATCCAAATTATTTCTTCATATGTGTGTCTTACCACTCACAAAATACCACTTTATTTCAATTCTTAAACTGGTTACGCATGATATTGTTTCGTAGTATGTGTCACTGAGCCAACATCTTTGTTGAGGATGCAAAGTTGCATAAGACTAAAAGACACACAATTGCTCTCGCATTTCTGGAAACATCTTTCCCTTGTATGCTGGTTTACAAGTGAAGACTCAGGAAATATGGAAAGAAATTTTGATCACTTACTTTATTTGATGTTACAATGTTTTCTCACACAATTCTATTTCATGTATCGTGGGGGTTCCGAACCGTCTCCCGCCCTAAGCAAGCGCTGAGGACGTCTTCGCTATACAGTCATAAAAGTCGCTTTGACGTTTTTAATTTCATCGATAACCTCTTCAATTTTTTTTGTATTCGTACATACCGGTGGGGCTTGGACTCGAGTCGATCACTGATTTTGTTATCACAGAAACCGACCAGTTGCAGTACACGATTTCAGCCATGCGTCATTGATTCGAGCGATACCTTCTCAAAGGAGACTATTATTACTGCTGCTGCTCTGTTTGTTATGTTGGTTGGTTTTTAGATACCCAAACGCAGAGTTTCGGTTAGGCGCGGAGATCGCCCGACTGAGAGATATCGTGAGGGTTGAGTAGTCCTTTCCATCTCTCCCAGATCCTTGATGCATGCCCTGGGTCGGAGGTTAGGACGTTAAGTAATTGTGAACTCTTGGACAATCAGTTAGTATCTGGTCATCATTGATTCCGCATTTCCTGAACATGACGTCAGCAGTCCTAACTGATTTTGTAGAGTCGGCTAAGAATAACTTGCTCTCTCCAGGACGCCTTTATGTGGTGCTTGTCTTTATTTCCTGTTTCGCTGTAGATTTCTCGTACTCTCATAAAATCTATGTTGCTGCTGTTACTGTTGTTGTTGTTGTTATCTACAAAAGAAAATCGCTGACGATTTTATCCTCATCCCTCCAACAGTGATAAGCAAATCCGGTTCTTTTCTCTCTGATCTAATCTGTTGAAGGTGTCCATAGAGTTAATTCCCTGTAGAGTGTTGCATCCAGGCGATGTTAAGAGTAGCTTTTAGCGTCAAGTTTTTTTCTCCACTTTTTGTAAAGTCCAGATGCTACTTGCATATACGGGAACTAATGTAACAGTGGCTTCAAAGAAGCCACGTTTCATCTGGCTAACAAGATTTGACTTCCAGATGACTTTTTACCTTGTCCAACTCAGCCCATAATTTGTTGATTTGCACATGTAGTTCACTTCCTGTGCAATTTTTCTTTGCAACCTAGGAGGAAAACAGTAATCAGGAAAGGGAGTTACATAAGCCTGCAGTTCTTGGAAATAAGCTACTGGAATAGGTACAATGAGGCATCAAAACAGCGAATTGATAGAGGCCACTACACCAACGAGTCAAACGAGCTGGAACAAAAGAAGCAGAGAATAGATCACACAATTCTGAAGAACACATGCCATAACAGTACTTATAGAAAAGACTGGGACTAGCAACATCACGTTTGTGAGAGAGAGTGTTTAGACAAGACGAAAGGGTAGGCCAATCAAATTACATATACGTTTCTGCAACTTATCAAGAACCCTGAAATAGGACAGAGATGATGTACGATTTCCATTTAGAGATCGACTCGCTTGTTTGCGGTTCTAAAGAAACGGAAATTCACCAGCCCAAATATGACAACAGTACTCCATACATGGTCTTTACTGCCAATATAGGGAAACTCATTGATGTCTTTGAGAAAAGTCTGATTTAGGGTATAGATATTTCCATGCGTGTTCAGGAGAATGTACTCTGTTTTGCTTGTGTTAAAAAAGATCCAAAGGTTTTCAAGTTTTTTGCACCCCAAACAAAGCAATGAGACGTAAGCGGCTACTGTGATTGGGGCCAAATTTTTCGGGGACATCCTAAGTAAGGAGGTGTTCAGCAGAAAGTTTGTTCACATCATGTCTAAATTTTTGCATGTTGGTACAGTCGTGAAAACAGGGGGCAGAGTAGGAATTCCAACGGAAAGCGGTTTTAGGAAATAAGCTATTAAAGTAGAAAATTCTCCGGCATCTGGGTACCTCTACAGTGAAGAGGTGGGGTTTTGCTGTGAGTAGGATAGGTCGAGGGTATTTACATTGATGGAGTACATGTGCAGTACGTGCATCGGAGCAACAGTGTAGCGATGAGACAGAGACAAGAGCTTAGTAGACAGTGAGGCATCTATTAGATTCGATCCACTTTATTGCAGCCTGTTAAATAGGGAGAAACTAGTGGGCGATGCATCAGCCCAAATGTGGCAACAATATTCCATGTATGAGTGAATGCTTGTTTTTGTAGTGATACAGGATGCTGGTAGATAAGATAAGTTTTCTAGCCCAGTAGAGGGTGGCACTTCCTTTGCAGCAGACTTGGCAATATCTTCTATGTATTTGCTCCAATCCACGTTGCCTGCCAATGGTAGGCAGAGGAGTTTGAACATTCGATGATCTTGGTAGATGTAACGATCTATTGTTTGCTCCATTCTACTACATATTGCGGCTCATTTTCTACAGATTCAACGATTTCTATTTCTTCGTGATAGTGTAGCAGTGCGTGTTTAGAATGCAGTTCTTTGCTCATGCTGCTTCTTCAAGAATTAAACACATTCTTACGTCATTACTGTTGAACACCATAAACACGGTATGTTGCTTTTACTGCGTCTCCATTTCTTTAAGGATTAAAATAAATTTAACCTTATATTACTACTAGCGGGGTTACCGGGCGTTGCCCGAGGTCAATAAAAACAAAACAGAAGAGGTTAAGAAGTGCAACATCTATTAAACATTTTATCTCCGTACCTCTCTTTATCTGTCCTATCTTTCTCTCTTCCGCCTTCCCCGGTTCCTCCCTCTTTCTTTCACACACCCTATTTCACCGGGGCCCATAAAGAGTGAAAAAATACAACTGAAGAAGCCTTTACAGCGCTACTGAAACCACACAAAATAAAATTACGGAGGGCTCCAGAGCACTACTAAAACCACCTCTTCCTAGTTTATTGCCCCCTATACTCTCTCTCTCTCTGAAGAGAAATAGTCCGAAGAGAACTATAACATCCGTAGTTATCGTCTAATAATTTTGAAATGAGAGGGCACTTTCTTTCCAAATTAGTACATAATAAGATTGAACATTCCTGAGCCCAGGTAACGAAACCTGGCCAAGTTGACCCACAACGAATGAATAATGTGCTTTTAAATTGTAGATATCATTCACAGGGGCAACGCGAATCACGAAAATACTTATTTTGTGGCTGTTTCTTTTCAGTTTTTTTATTTTTTAGCTGTACACACACACACACACACACACACACACACAGACAATTGCTCTTTATATAATCGATTTAACAATATAAGAAAACGGATCTTGCTCCTGCAGCTGCCACAAAGATTTAAAAAAATTCAACCTTAAATTTTGTCACGATAAAAAGATCGGTTTCTAGTCAACCACTTAACCAGTTTAAAGGTAGACTTTGTCAGCCAGCCTTGTAATCCCTTTTCTCCCAATTGGACTCTTGAAAGGCTACTTTTTGGCTAGGCTGTTTGGAGTCTAGGAGATTGAACGCTGATGGTGCACAAAATCAAAACTTTTACTGAACCCATAACTTGAGTTATGTAAGCTGTTTTCACAAAATTTTCAACATAGGTCAAAGAAATGTAATTCATACTACTATGTTGTCATTCGATTCTTTTGCACCTGGTACACGAGTATCTCGGTATTGTTTACTTGCCCTTTGGTTACTATTCCAGCTGTTAATTATAAAGGTTAATATTTAGTTTAACAAACTATAAATAGATCTAAATGTGATGAGGTTACATAACGAAAGCCGTTATTTGAATGAAAAAGTTTGAGTAACAGCTAGGGGTTAGAAGTTACCTTAGTAAAACGGAAGTCAGCGAAATCAAGTGACTTCCGGGAGAGAGATAATTCTCTCTCTTCCAGGCTACAATACAAGCAAAGTGAACGCGTCCAAGGCACGGCCCCCAATATAGCTAGGAGTAACATAACAAGCTATCTATCTGTATTATTTGTACAATTCGGACTATTGTCTTCATCTTGAGTGTTATTCTCACAACGTTTTGGACGAGTTAACATCCGACCTTCTTCAGGTGTATCTTGCCGAACAAGGGAATCTTTCTGTTGAACTCGGGAATCCGTACTGAATTTCGAACAGAACCCTTTATTTAATCCACGGGGGTAGCATGATCTCCTTCCATAAGTCATGACCGAGTAGAAATATGAATTAATTTGCAATTTTATTCTTAGTATCGCCCGCACTGAGGATTGAAACTTTAACCTCCAGAAAAGTGTCACTTTAAACTGAATTTTACTCAGTATGTTATCCGTTACGCCACAGATTCTTGCGGGTACATATTTCCGAGTTTGACAGAAAGATTCCCGAGTTCGACAAGATACACTTGAAGAAGGTCGTAGGTTACATCGTCCGACACGTTGTGATAATAACACTCAAGATTAGAACAGTCGTCCGAATAATCCAAATAATACGAATTATCAATCCTCATCTGAATAATTCGGAAACATGAGCTCTATATGTGTCTATAAGTCTGTTTGTCTCTATTTCTCACGTGTGTGCACGCAAGTAACGAGTCACTTTCAAACAACAGTTTCTTTCTCTGGTTTCGCTGTGACTGTTCTTTTTTTAATTTGAACTTCAACTTTTTCAGTTTGAAATTATGCATTTATACATTGAAGATTAAACCTTTATAATTGTAGGTAAAATATAGTCGACGCGTATGAATCAGCATATTATGAATTTTTGTCCAGCTTGATTCTATTGTAGGCATTGGTTTGCCCGATTCCTACAAAAATCAGTACTTACATGAGGGGGTCATCTGAAGGTTACCAACATATATAGTAAAAGCACTTTTACGGAACCGATAGGATTCGAACTATACATATAAAGGTTATCAGTCAACGTCGTTATCCACTTCACCACTCTCAACTCAGAATTAAGCTTAGTTTTGGTCATTTCTGTTAATTCGAAGTTCAGCTTTTTAAATTTGTATGCAAGAAGATTTAACATAAAAATAGTCGAGTGTAATTAATTTTTCATCTATTAAAAAAATCAAGCTTCTTCTGACACGTCAAACGATTGATTGTTTTATTTTTAAGCATTTTAGCATATCAACTAATTTCAGGTTATTTAACAATAGATGGTTTTTAAATAAGTAGACAAACGTATGCTTACATTTTATAACAGTTTTTTTGGACCACTTTTTGTAGGGATAACAATACCCTTTTTTATAGATGAAACAAGACTTTCTGACCACCCTGCACACTATTTGAATAAATGTATTTTAGAATAAGTAGACAAACGTATGCCTACATTTTATAACAGTTTTTTTAACCACTTTTTTGTTAGGGTAACAAGACCCTTTTTAGTAGGTGAAACAAGACTTTCTGACCACCTTGCACACTATTTGAATAAATGTATTTTAGAATAAGTAGACAAACATATGCTTACATTTTATAAAATGTTTTTGGACCACCTTTCGTAGGGGTAATAAGACTCTTTTTAATAGGTGAAGCAATACTTTCAGACCAGCCTGTACACTATTTGAATAAATGTATTTTAGAATAAGTAGACAAACTCATGGCTACATTTCATTTCGAACTACCCTGTATATATTTCTACGCATAAGATTCACATTTAAACTAAAAAAAACGATCATTGTGAATTTTGAAACCCAGCTACTTGATGTACGGCTGGTTAATGTGTGCTACGTTTAGTTTTATGTATTTATTTTCATGCAAAGGACACAAACAAAGGTGGAATCCCTGTGTATAACTTCAGATTCCTTCGATTTTTGAGAGACTTTAACAATAGATATTAATTAATAAATATTACCCAAATTTCCGTTCCTTTAGGGTGTCTTAAGCTCCCATTTAAAAATAAAAAATATTTCAGATTTGCATTTAATATGATCTGTAAACATAAGACACCAATTTAGCAAGGTCCCCTAAATTGGAATTTTCTTTTCAAAACGCCTTAAGCTTTAGCTTTAAATTTCAGACATTTCCTAGAATCAAAATCATGTAATGGATTCTGTTCAGAATTATAATAAATATTTTAAATATGATATTTAGTATAATTATATCTTGATATTAATCTTCGTACGGAGACATAAAATGGTGCAAGACTGTTGTGTTCTGCGAATTAATTTTACCCGTCAGACCACAGGTATTCGTCTCGTGTATATATATATATATATATATATATATATATATATATATATATATATATATATATATATATATATATATATAGTAATCAAGGTAAAGTAAACATCCACAGAAAAAAATCCAAAAAATTTCAACCGGGCTATATAATAGTGCTTAATGGTAAATAGAGCTATTTATATACTTATTTTTATTTATACAGACATGTACAAAAATCTGCTACACTGGTATAATCGATCATTAGTTATTAGAAAATAAGATCTCACCAGGGGGCAAAAGTCTAAATTTTCACTTAAATCTGAGATGAGATCTTAGTTTCATATAAATAATGATCGATTTTATCGACATGCCAGTGTAGCGGTTTTTTGTAAACGTCTGTATAAATATAAATTATATATATATATAAATTATATATATATATATATATATATATATATAAATTATTTAATGTATTCGCATATAATATTATAAGGAGATATATTATATTATATATATATATATATTGTCAGTGTTTACTTCAACAGTACTCCATACGTGAGTAGAGCTAGATAGTAAGTTATGAAAATATGTTTAGCAATTAAGCTACACAAAGGCGCCCGACATTGGCTAATGAAAACATTAACCCGTGGGAGAGGAATCACAATGAATCCGATTGGCTAGCTTGCTAGACTAAAGACCACATGGATATATAAAAACATTCAGTAACACCAATTCCCTGCAAATTAGCCTGACGATTCCTTACGGAGACGAAACGTGGACGCTTCTGTGTAGATTAATTCCCATAAATATATTTAATAACTTACTATATATATATATATATATATATATATATATATATATATATATATATATATATACATATATATATAATGAGATTTAAATTTTACTACAGTTTTAGAAGCGCCGTTATAATGATAACTTTGAAATGCGAGAATCAGTTAACATGACGCGAGATTTTGAAATGAAATATTTATTAAATCATTTTAAAAAAATTTTTTATCCAAATTTTCGGTTTTATAAAACTTCTTCATGGGACAGACAATATTTTCCTTTTTTTTTCTTTTTTTTTGATCGTCGAATCTTACGGCTTTAGCCGAAGATCGATCTTCAGGTGTTATGAAGATAGTGTTTTTTTTTTTTTATATATATGTCCGATTTGTAGTATACGCGCACTGAAACGCATTTGTGATAATGAGATTTAAATTTTACTACAGTTGTAGAAGCGCCGTTGTAATGAGATAACTTTGAAATGTGAGAATCAGTTAACATGACGCGAGATTTTGAAATGAAATATTTATTAAATCATTTTAAAACATTTTTTTTTATCCAAATTTTCGGTTTTATAAACCTTCTTCATGGGACAGACAATATTTTCTTTTTTTTTCTTTTTTTCATAGTCGAATCTTACGGATTTTAGCCAAAGATCGATCTTCAGGTGTTATGAAGATAGTGTTTTTTTTTTATATGTCCGATTTGTAGTATAAGCGCACTGAAACGCATGTGTGATAATGAGATTTAAATTTTACTATATATATTATATACATATTAGCGTTTCTGTATCTATTAATACATTTTTGTATGTACTTTCTTACTGTTCATTTGAAACTTCAAACATATCAAATTTGCATTGAATTGGATACATAGACATTAGACACTAATTAAGAAAGATGAACTTTATTTTAATTTCTCCTTAAGTCCTCTTAAGTTTAAGCCTAGAATTAAAGACATTTCTTAGAATCAAAATCATGCAATTTTAATGAAATGTTTGTGAAATAAAGATTCTAGATATAAAGTTTAGTATAATTATATCTTGAATGTATTTAATCTTTGTAAGGGGAGATAAAACTGGTGCAAAACTCTTTTTTTTTGGTAATTAATTTTACCCGTCCGAGCAAGGGTATTCTTCTAGTATATATTAGTGTTGGTGTATCTTTTAGTATATTTGCGTATGTACGTTTTTACTGTTTCTTTATTTGTTTTCAGTAGTTTATTTCTGCGATGTTGAAACTTAGAAACTTTTTTTTGAAACGCCATTGAACGTTCATCTATCTCATTACTCAGCTGCCATTTGCATATCGTCAATCATTGTGACATGCGCAGTACGAGGCGTCGTTCTGGTGACGAGACGGCCATTAATTTTTTCCCTGATCATTCTCTAATGAGAAAAGGAAAGATTTGAATAGAAAAGGGAAAGACAAATAAATCAAAAATAAAACAGAAGGTGCAAACAATATCTTGCTTAACTTGACGAGTCAACTTAAAAAAAAATGCCAGACCTTTACCGTGCGACGCGGATCTGAAAAGCCAAATGCGATTTGTCGTTAAGCTTTTCTAGAACAAATACGTATTAATTTCCTCGTGTGTTTATCCCGTATCTTTGTGACTTCTTTTGTTATTCTGTTTAATTTCATTCAGAATCTATATAATAATACGCTAAAGCGTTTCATGTTCGTGCGTACGTTATCACATTTCACACACATTAAACAAAAAATGAGATCGTCCGATAAGTAATGATTGTGATTGGTAATTAATCTAATGTCTCTAGGGTAAAAACAAATTCGACATTACTAATTTTAAAATGAATTGGTCCAAAATTAAATTATGTACACCAAAGCAGTAGAATTTTAGATAAATACATTTGAAAAAGCGACACATCTTTTACCGATTTGAAGAATATTGAGTTGGCAATTATTCAATGGCAATAAGACAGATAATATGTATTGTTTTAAAAAGAATTACATCGCTACAATGTAAAATAAATATAGAACAGACCTATTTGTCTTATTTATTTAAAGAATATTGATTTGACAATGACAATTATATTTACGGAAGAAGAAAAAGTCATTTCTTCTTAAAAGTATTGACCATGACAGACATTTATCATTTCAAAAATAATATTATTATTAACAGTAAATTATACAGATCGATGTTGAAAGCAACATGGAATTTCCACAGGTCACCCTAGTCTATTTATTATTAGACTAAAACTGAGTTAATTAATGTTTGTTTCTCTAAGACTTTTGTCCTATATATTTTAATCACACAAAATACATGCTAAAAATTCATTAGTTTTGGGATTGAGTTATGTTTGAAATACCTTCCATTTTAATTGTTTTAATTAGCCATAATTTACAATTAACTCACCAACTTAACTTACCATTTTCACCCTTTCTCAT
Source organism: Sepiola atlantica (assembly GCA_963556195.1). NCBI lineage: Eukaryota > Metazoa > Mollusca > Cephalopoda > Sepiida > Sepiolidae > Sepiola > Sepiola atlantica. The sequence goes on from OY744516.1 coordinate 96,594,014, forward strand.
ATTTGGTGTGTGATACCCCGCTTTTATTGCGTATGTCGTGTCTATTAATCTCGCCCCCTTTCGTTGTCTCTCTCTCTGTCGCTCTCTCTTTATCTCTCTTTGTTTATTAATAGTTGAATTGATAAAGGAAGGAAAGAACAAACCGATTAGTGTAGAATGCACCATGGAATTTCTACGGTTTCCCCTAGTTTGTATCAGTTTTTTAGTTTAGTGATTTAGAGAATATTTAACTATTTTACGGTAATAAGACAGAGAATAGTTATTGTTTTAAAATGACTTAATTTGCTACAAATTCTGTAGAATGATCCAACCATTGTTCCAGTAACCTTAGCAACATATTTGATGTAAGTCTTCTATTTCAGGTTTGGGGTAAAAGTCATCCCGAGAAGCTTAAAGAAGGAGACTTCCTCGATGACAAAACCATTCATTTTGTCTAAGAAGAAGTGAGGATTGGAACGTTTTGTTTTCTTTTGTTATCGTGTTTCGTTTTTTCTTCTGAATTTGCATTCATTTCTATCATTATTCTATGATAGATGTTCGACTAATCTCTAGCTCCTCCTTCTAAAACGTTCACAGCAAGAACTCGTATTCTACCAAAACTGAAAAGAGTTTCCCCTTCCAAACAACAGAGTTTTTTTAAAAACTTCTCTTCTGTGGAAAACGTTACCTGTAACATATTTCAGAGACTACCGCAGTTTCGTCGATATGGACTGGCTTTTTACCCTTTAAAAAGCCGT
>OY744516.1:96599750-96622250 GCA_963556195.1 Sepiola atlantica
AGATTTCGCTTACACACGGCTCGTACCTGACGGTAGTATTGTTGCACGTTCGCTTACCGAGTGTGTTTAAATCATTATACACACGGCGGGAACCCAGATTCTAAATCAGCTGGTGATACAGAAACACTCAGAAGCCGATGTTTATTTATGAACAAAATTTGTTTTGAAAAAAAAAAGAACATTCACAGAAATGATTCAGAAGGATGAGTAACGCGCGTGCGCGTATGAGAGAGAACCACAGGCAGATAGATAGATGAATTACTCGTTTCGTTACGCGTAGCTTGATTTGCCTGAACCGCCTCCACGTATGACACGTCTTCGCTGCTTGAAGCGTTGCCAGGAAATAGAAAGAAAATCTGCCTCTTAAAGTCACGTGCTTTCGTCGACTTCCGTTCTGGGATCACCTCTGACCTTTAAGTGTCACTCTAACTTTCCCATTCAAACAACGGCCATTGTTATGTCACAGTATGGTTTCCATCCAGGATCAAAACTCTTCCTTGTCTAGCCACACTGAAGAACTGTCATACAGTCTGTTAGTAAATGAGCATATATAAAAATACAAGCAGAATACCCGTCGCAGAACGGGTATTAGAAATATTTATAGCATTTTGTCATACTCAGAAATATATCTCGAATCAAAGCACTTGCTTGTCTGGTCAACTAAAGAACTGTTATACTGTGTCTGTGGATGACTATTTATAAAAAAAATACAAGCAAAATACCCGTCCCAAGACGGGTATACGCATTCTGAGCTACACATGATAGCATTATGAGCTACACATGTTCATACTTAATGATATATAAAAGATACATGTGTACTCTATCCATCTCGTAAGTGACGACAAACGTGATTTATTTTAGACACCTTAAGTAACTAACCTATGGTTATTTGGTTTTAAATAATTCATAATAATAAATTCATTAGTTCACGTTACTCACCCTGATACCTAGAATACGTATCTCATAATTCTTAAGTCCATAAGTTTCGAAGTTTACCCCAATCACTCTTATCTGTCTGGTTAAAGTTTTATCACATAATATGAACTTGCTCTGGTGCCCCCACAACGCAAATTAACTACACCAACCCGACAATCTGCCAATCTTCACTGTGGAGGTCTCCAGATACCGGAGAGCTTTCTACGCCAAAAGTTTCTTTCCTCGTGCTGCTGGATTCTGGAACTCCCTCCATGCTCCTTGTTTTCCTGGCGGTACTGACATGCAGAAATTTAAAACTAATGTAAACAGACATCTCGCTGCACAGCTCCCAATTTAGGTTGACCCCACCCCAAACTCTCACCCTTTTTCACGGTATTCCCTTACGTCTACAGTGGCGGCCTGCCTTGTTTGGGGTAGACTATGTTTTAAAAAAATAACTCAAAATTTGATGTCGAGCGATTTTTTTTCTATTAATATCTGACTTATCTCGCTTATTTTGAAAGTTTTTTGGGGAGGGGGAGTTTGAGAGTCCCCCGTCTGAATTGTAAATTAAAAAATAATAATTTGCCACGTTACTCATTGTGTTGTGTAGAAGACGTGAATCCTATATATGTATAAGGAAAAGTTTAATTCAAAGAACAAAAACGATTGCGATATTGAAAAGAGATTACATAATAATATATTTATGAATCCCAAGGATATGTTAAATACTGCAGATAAAATTCAGCTCAATGGTTAACGTGTTATGTCAAGCAGAGCTTTCATATTATAATTCAGTAGATTACAAAATTTATAGCATAATTAATGCTATAATCAAGCTATGAAAATCAGCAGTTAACAATGTCTATCCATATGTACGCGTGTTTCGAAAAATATTTATTACATCGGAGTTAATATTTTGTTCTTGAACTGATTGCGAAACTATCTGAATTGGAATTGATGAAGTCGAGATACTGATCCGGGAAATAATAAAGGTTTGTCAAGTTTAATTTTGATGTAATAGTGATAAGAAAGACTTTTCGAAACGAATGTACATATGGGTAAACATCGTTAACTGTCGATTTTCGGAGTATGATTATAAAATATTAATTATAATTAATCAATAAATTTCAAATTTCCTATGAAAAATTTTTAAATTTTTGTATTGCTTATCATTTCTGCGGAAATGGTTTGTTCCAGCCCTACTCTCTGGCATCCATTTTGGCGAATTCCACACAGACGGACTTTTCTTTTGTGTCTATTTTTGACAAAAGGAAGATTTTCCCGAAATATCAAATGATTCTTAGTCATCACTCGGACAACACACACACAGATGACACCACACTTGCTGTTATGTAAGATTATAAAGAAAAATAAATAGTAAGTCCTCCCTTCGATGGTTTATTTTTGTTTTTTCCAGCTTCTTATCAATCCGGCACTCTGCATTTCCTCAAGCCTTCTTAATACATTTATTACAATTCCTAGCAATGCTTCAAGCAGACTACCATTATCTCTCACTCTCTCACTCTCACTCTCTCTCTCTCTCTCTCTCTCTCTCTCTCTCTCTCTATATATATATATATATATATATATATATATATATATATATTATAATGTATATGAAACATGAAAAGAAGAAAACCCAAAATATTATCTATGTATTCATCAACGTTTCGTCCTTATTTCCAGACTTTCTCAGGATGATTAGTTTGAAGAAATAACACACAAGTACAAATATTTGAAAAAGTATATATATATATATATATATATATATATATATATATATATCGCGCGTTGTTTTGTTTGCTTTTATTTTCTTTTTGTCTAAAAAGTCAGTCGTTCGCGATTAGTTCAATCTGTAGCCGACAGATGGTGCTTATAATACATTGTCGGCAAAAATGACAGAGAGAGGGGGAAGAGGGGAGAGGGAAGAGAAAGAGCGATTTTATTAATTGCGCTCACTGTCATCTTATGTCCTCGTATGAATAGAAATACGTCAATATCGGTTTTCCAATTTCATTTGATGTATTCTTTATCTGTCTATAATAAAAAAACGAACAATTTCTGTCTGTCTGTCTGTCCGTTTTTTATGTGCTTTTTGTCTAAAGCTAATACAGGCCGAACACCTAAACCAATTATTTATCATTGTAAACCGGGGCATGTTTACGACCAAAATATATTAAGACTACCACCCCCACCCACCCCTGAAACTGCATCAACAAATGTTCAATCTATTCACCGGACCCTGACGTTAGTACCAACTTTCTTTTTAAAATCGCTTTTTATATTTTTTATTTATTTATTTTACTTTTATTCACCCTAAAACAAGGCGCTATGTCATTGAGACGTAAGGGGCTACGTAATTAGGGTCCAGACGCATAGGGGGCATTCTGAGTAGGGATGTGTGCAGCAAAATGTTTGTTTATATTTCATTTAAATTTCTGCATGTTAGTACTGTCGGGGAAACAGGGAACAGGGAGGGAATTACTAAGGCAAACGACACGAAGAAAGAACCTATTCGAGTAGAAATTTTTCCGGCATCTGGAGAATTCTACAGTGAAGAGGTGTGATTTGCTGCTCGTCAGGTTTGTCGCGGAGTATTTAGGTTGAAGAGGTACAGATGCAGTAAGTGCATCGGATTATATTCTGTATAAATACTTGTAAACCATGCACATGGGTGCAACATTGCAGCGATGGGACAGAGGCTGAAGCTTGTTAGACAGTGCGGGGATTATTATATGTTTTATTTAACAAATACTTGATTTGTCCTGTTAAAATCTGTAAGTAAACAGCAAATTTACCAATCTCAGACTCAATGGCATCAGGGAGATCGTTTATGAAGAGCAGGAACAATAAAGGTCCACGGATAGATCTCTGGGGTACACCAGCATTTATGTCATGTTGCTTAGATGAACGGCCATCGAGGACAACCTTGATCTTTCTTTTTGTTACGAAGGATCTAATTATATTAAATATTTGCCCAGTAATACCATATGAGCGTATTTTTAGGAGAAGCCCTTTATGCCATACCTTGTCAAAGACATTGGATATATCAAGTGCTACTACCCTGGCTCTACATGCCTTGTCCAGTCTATCATACATACGTTCAGAGATGACCGTTAGGATGCCCGCAGTAGATCGTGCTTGTCTAAATCCATACTGACGGTCAGAAAGAAGTCTAACATTAACTAAGTGCCGGACTAGCGCTAGATTTATTAAGGATTCAAAGATTTTAGCAAAGATCAGGAGTAGACTGATTGGGCGGTAGTTCTGAGGATCAGTTCTATCCCCAGAATTCTTGAAGACTGGTACTACAAAGGCAATTTTCCAGCTATCGGGGAAGCAAGATTCAACTAGGCATTTATTGTAGAGTTTGGAAAGGACGGGGCCAGTTCAGCAGAGCATTTCTTTATTACTATTACAGGTATAGGATCAGACAAACAAGCTTTGGAAGTGTCAAGGTTTTTTATGATGTGTCTGACCTGGGATGGGGTGATGACCAGGTTTTCAAGTGTGGCTTCGGTTCGTAATGGAAATTTAGGGAGAGGTGGTTTTTTGAGTAGTTTAGCCTTATCAGTTGCCGTGCAAATGATATCATTGTGGTTTAATAGTGGAGGAACTGTTGATTGACCATTGTTCACCACACTATTGTAGATTTTCCAGAAATCGCAATTACCTAGTTTCTGTGACTGAATGCGTTTTTTGTTATCTCTGTATACCTTCTCTTCGCTTCACCTATCACGGCCTTACAATTATTTCTTGACTCTATGAATTTCTGTCTATTAGCAGCTGATTTATGGCGGCCGAATTTACGGAATGCTTGCTGCCTCTCAGCAATAGCAGCTGCACATTTCAAGATGAACCATTGAGGAGAGTGGGCTTGCTGGAGAATTTTCGTATGGGGACATAGGCTTCAATACCTGCTTTGATTCATACATTTAACTCATTTGTACACTGATCAGCAGAGAGTGAGAAGGTTTCACTCCACGAGGCGTCGCTGATATTATCTCTGATGGACTCAAAATCAGCCTCCTCGTAGTATTTCGTTGTTTTGAGCAACGGCTCATCAGCTTTTGGGCGACTTTTAGGGTGATATAAATCATTAGCACAATGTGATCAACAACCATGAGTGGGCTATGAGCTTTCGTCACACAAGCCTCGGGCAGTGAGGTCAAGAACAGGTCTAGAAGTGAGGCTTGCTGGTCTACTCGATCAAGGATGCGGGTCGGGAAATCAACAGAGAGAGAGAGAGAGTTAAGGAGAAATTATACGTAGAGTTGCCGGCTGCGTCAGTAAGGCTGGAGAATCCCAACCAGTCACGGTGGTGTGCATTAAAATCCCCAAATACATGTATCTGGACATTCGAGTTAAGTGAGAGTGCTCTGTCTATGCTTTCAGAGACAGAGTTTAGCAGGATATAGTCCTGGGTCGAATGGGAACAGTATAAGAAATATAAGTAACTAACGCTGTGATGTAAAGTCAATCTAATGCACATATGTGCATTAGATTGTCTAGGTCATCTGCTTACAACCTATGTTCTCTAGTCAAGGGGAGGGTGTTCCGAACATAAACTCCTAGCCCGTGCATATGTTTGTCAGAGTATTTACGGTAGAATGGGAAGTAGACAGTCATTTCAAAGTGGTGAGAGGAGATTGAGGATTGAAGGTTTGTTTCATTTAATGCAAGGATATCTGGGGAGTTTGTCATGACAAAAGTTTCTACGTCGTTGATGTTAGTTCTAAGTCCCCGGATATTTGTGAATGCGAGCCTTAAGGGCGGAGGCGAAAATGTTTTTTGTTGGATGTCTGGTTTAGATTTGTATTCTCTAAATTCTAATGTGTATTATTTAAATGAACCTTGTTCTATGTGTATGATTTAAATGTGATTAATTTGTGATATATATATATATATATATATATATATATATATATATATATATCTGTTTTATTGCCTGTCTATTGATTTCATACTCAAGTAATTCCTGAACTCATCTTCTGGCTTGAAGTTCTGGCTGTTTTCTCTTATTTGTACTTACTCACGAGAGGAAAACTTATCTTTAACTTTCTGTTCTCTCTGGGGTATACAGTAAAATTATTTCATCTACATATATACATATTTATATATATACGGAAAGTTTTTTTGTTTTTTTTACTTGCGGGGGCTCGGAAATACCCGACTAGTACACGGGCGCAGGCTATTATCCCCACTCAGTGTGTTGGGCTCGTAAGACCTTGTCAGGCTATCCATTTAAGAGAAAAAAATCTCTGATAACAAAACCTTGCTACTAAATACTTACGTCGTGGCAGCGAACCGTTGGGGAGGGAGGCCTCCTTAGTTTTGATTGACAACCTTCCTAGAGCTGGAATCTCGAACAAAATATCCGCTTTGCGAACCTACAATTGCTTAAGTAGATAGACTCTGTCTATCGCCGGCTTTTGCACTCCTTCTCTGTCTATTAGCCAGGCGCAGAGGTACCAGTGCTGAGACGCCTCAAAACACCCAGTGCTTGGCCTTGTTTCCTTACTAGGACAATGAACGCAGTTTCTTTTTCTCTCTATCTAGACAACTCGTTTTTTTCGTCACTAAGTCTTACATGACCAGTCTGAGTCGCTCTTGTTCCGACAGGTTGAGGGTACAGGTTTAGCAGCTTGTCTGGCTGCTATTTCCGACTGACAGGACAGGAGCCCAAACTCTTAGGTAGCGCTCAGAGCGGCTGCTTCATCATCAGTTGTATAATACCGTGGGTAACTGTACGTGCCATGTCGCACATGGAAAGTTATCCCCTGTCGGCTTTCTCGAGGCCACAACCCCCATGGGCCAGGTTGCGACTAATAGACTGGTTGTGTGAGCTTATTGGCACCTAACAAACACCCACCTTGCCCACGCCACTCTATCTCAAACATGTCATTTCAAAATAAAAAAAAATGTTTTATTTGTCAATATATTTTAATATACCTACTAAGCACTGTTGGAGCAAATACTGAAAATAAATATTCGCAATATAATATATTACCCTATAATATTATATGTACATATACATGAACTAATGAAAATAATGAGTGTCGGCTGTTAAAACCGGTACAAAACATCGGATTTACACTTATATACTGTGATCAATGTCCTCTCAGAAAAAACGTAATAATAACTGAATAAATTCCGTGTTTTATAATAAGTTATTACCAGTAGTTTCACGCTTAGAGCGATCATCAGATGACTCAATCACGTTCCCGTGGATGTTTTCTCACGTGTTCACAAAGATGTGTTTGAGTCGTCTGAAAGCGTGAAACCACTGTTCATGACCGAGTAAAACACGTAATTTATTTTATTATATATATATATATATATAGGGTGGGCCAAAGTAAGGGTCCTATCTTTAAATTTGAATAACTTGAATTTGAATAACTTCCACAAAATAAAAGTTAAACTCACCAAACTTTATGTGTGTGTAGACTGACCCTTCCGAGATTTTTTGAAATAAACAAAACAAATTTTAGCCGAAAAACACTTCTTAAAACTTACAAAAACTAAAGTATTGTTTTTTACACTGTTTTGAGTTTTTTAAGCAAAAATAATGTTTTCTAAATGAGGGTACGTTCCTTAGGGCTAATACGGCTCATGCTTGCTTCGGAAGGGGTCCTTTACTTATTCTAAAAAAAAAAATTAAAAAAATCAATAAATAAAAAAGTTATGAATTTTTAAAAATAGGACCCTTATTTTTGCCCACCATGTATATATATATATATATATATATATATATATATATATATATATATATATATATATATATATATATATATCGTAAAGCACTATAATATTTAAAAATATTTATAGTTAAAAGCTTCTTTAAAGATGTAATTGTCTTTTTGAAATCAAGAAAAGATTGTTGTCATTTCTGCGATAAGCAAATTCCGCTCGAGCTTTGAACACCGTAGACGACAAGGCGGTTCTCCCGCGCTTTCCGGGTAGGTGCACCTTACTTACGATGTGTTAATTTCTCGCGGCCATGTGGTCCTGAGCGTTCGTCTCGTGATTCTATGCTCAATCTACGAACTGAGTTCGAGCCTATGTGATAGCCTGCAACAGCCACTCCTACACTGATGAGAATAAGAGAGCCCGAAACGACGTCGTTTGTAAGTGAAAAACACGTTAATATTTAATATATATATATATATGTGTGAGTAGGTATGTATATGTGTTTGTGTGTGTATGTTTATTTTTCGTTTCTTTTCAAGTGGACATCATTTTTAGTTCTGCTGTCCTTTTTCTTTCGTTGGAAACTCGCTTTAATTAACGCAACAGTATTTTAAGCCATCGTGATTGAATTCTCGACGAGAACAAGCAAACACAATTACGTGCAAGGAATATACTCGCGTCTGTATATGTATCAGTTAGACAATATCTCTTACTTAACCCTCTCCCACCACCTGTTGCTTTATATATGTATCATGAGTTAGTTGAAAACAATTAACAATGTGCTCGATTGCACGTTCTATAATACCTAATATAAAGTAATTTAATTAAAAACTATACATGACAGTATCTGTTTGGTGTACGGGCTTTTATCGATCTTACCATAACGGGTCTGGGTAAAATACCTGTTAATAGTGAGTGACCGACTCTTCAGTACCGTTCAGTAGGCAAATACCTCGTCTACTGAACGGTCCTGAATAGTCGGTTTTCTACGAAAACCGGTTTTTACCCTAGACCCAGTATACTAAGATCAATAAAACCTCGGTACACCTTACAGACACTCCAATGTATAGTTTTTAATTACATTACTGTATATATATATATATATATATATATATATATATATATATATATAGATTTTTCACTTATAAAATAGATCATTCAGTGAAGACCGGGGTTGTTCCAATAAGAACAAGCTCGATGATACTCGATTACAGAGTACAGAGCATTTAATTTCCCTGATGATCTGCCAAGCAAGTAACTGCTTGGTAGTGAAACACGTGTAGGAAAAAACATTTAATTTGAATAAATAATATTTGTAAGAAAAAATATCTTTAATGGTGATCATTGGTGTCCTGAAAGGAATGCTTTGGTAAGCCTTCATAAAATCATATATATATATATATATATATATATATATATATCGTCTGCCGGATCGTTATCGCTTCGCAGATTTCTCTACTTAAAATTAAAAAAAAACTTAAATAGAATTTCATTGTTGTAAACACGAAACAAATTCTTTCTTATTTATTAATATATTTATTTATTAATAATGTTACAGAAAATCAGGCAAAATCAAGTTTCAAACCTGATCGAAAATTAATTTTATTTTTGGGAGTTTTCTGTATATTTATAAACAAATCGGTCTCATTATCTTCAGCCATATTTTTTATTTCGGAGGAATTCCTTCAATGACATAGTGTAAAATAATGATGCAGACATGTTGAGTTATAACGCATAAGACGTCACGTGTGAAAAAGAATTATCAGCGTCCTAAATAAACGGTTGTTATTTTATGAATGGTCCGAAGTGCGGAGAGAGTCGGGCAGATAAACAGACTGTTCGGGAGGTTAGATATCACGCAATGATCTGGGAACTGTTTGTTCATTTGTGAAAGAAATCAACAAAAAATAAAATCGCCTTTTTTACGAAACAAAACTTTTTTTATTATCACTGTCAAATGAAATAACTCATGCTCCGACAAGAAAGGAACATGTAAATTAGATTACATCTCTTTTAACTTGGAATTAATAAGACAAACGATAAAATTGGTCTTAATTGAGAGTAATAGTAATTAAGACATAGATCTACACTCCCCAAAAGCTCTCAAATTAGTACCTGACCAACTGGATGGAGTTTTGTGTCATACCCAGGATGGTTTCGAGGAGAGCTAGAATAGGTTATAGGGTTGGAAAATAGGGTAGGCAGCTGTAAGGAAATATGAAGTTATGAGTATTAGGGTGGTGGTGAAGCGAACACGTTGAAACAAATTCTATTTAGTCCGTAGATGTGACTTTTACAGGTATTACCACATCGGAATAGAGTGGACTTGAGAGTAACAGTAATTAAGGGTAACTCAACAATTCCCAAATTGAGGCTTCACCACCGGATGCACATTAAGGTCATACCTAAGCTCGCAGAAGTAGTAGTAGTAGTAGTACTTGGTGCTGCACAGAGGATTCTTTCTTGCCTTAACAGAATACAAAACCGATTTCGTAATCTAGTAGGTAATGCTATCTTCTCTTCCCTACAGTTCCTTTCTCACAGAATATACGTTTAAGTCTATCTTTTTCTGTTGTTATTTCCGTGGAAGATGCTCGACGGAACTTCAATATATTTTGTTTTACAAAGTAGTCACAACTTATCAAGACCCAAAGACCACTCGAGGATAAGGGCTAATAAGTTTTTCAAGGTAACTGTGAGACAACACCATGATGATTGGTAAGATGGTAGAAATCAAGCATAATTTGATTATCCAAGAGGACGGCTCAACAAGAATTTGTTTACATTGGACTTGAACACGACTATGTTCTGTTCTGGGAAGCAACCCCGCGGTATTGTGTTCTACAGACAAGAAGTTCTAGGAAAGAAACTCTGCTAATGAAGGTTCCGTTTAGTTTTAGGTACACAGAGGGGAAAAGGGAAATTATTGACAGTGGTTGTAGCTAGACGGGTTTGGTTTTTCCTTGTAAAACTTTCACAGCAAGAATTCGTTTTATTACCACAACTGAAAAGAACGTTCCCTTCTACCCCAGTGTGCCTAGACCCAGTTTGAATTTCCATGAAAGGAGTTTCTTTCCACATATTTGCGTACCTGCGGGATTGCGTACCCGCACACTATAACATGGTCATCTTCAAATCCAATTTCAATAAATAGTTGCCATAAACCGCCCTCATAAATAATCACACATTGTTAGTTCAATTAATACTTTTTAATCTTTTAATAATATTCTTCATCAGTAAATCAACAATTAATTCATTAACCGTCATGCACGAGTGGCTTTTGGCCTTGATAAGCGGTAACTCATTAGTCAAAAAAGTAGTAGTAGTTAAATAAGAGTAGTAACACTTTTATCCTTCTTACACATTTGGTATCCGAAGAAACTTCATGCACAATTTGCTGCAATTCTGACAAGTAGTTTTGGAGCAATTAAGTGACCAAGAGAAAGGCATGCGGGGAAAATAGTCTCAATTATTATATCAGCAATTTTAACATGTTGTACGCATAAATTCTCAACAGTCCCTGAAGCTCTCAAATTGGAGCCGGATACACTGCAATTCTGACAAGTTCATACGTAAGACCTCACTAGTAGTAGTAGTAGTAGTAGTAGTAGTAGTAGTAGTAGTAGTTGTTGTTGTTGTAAAGCAAAGTCGTATTAACATTTTACTTTCTCTGACACATTTAGCATCCGAGGAAGCTTCATTCTGACAAGTTCTTTTGGAGCGTATAAGTGACCATCTCGTCTCAATTATAATATAAGCTATTTTAAAATGTACTCATATATATTTATTTATTTACTTTTTTTTGGGGGGGGGGTCGATGCTGGTACCATCCTACACTACACTACCACCCCAGCAACGAAGAAAACAAACATTTATAGCATGTTTTATTCAGATGAGGTTAGACGGCGATATAATTAGCTTAAGAAATACACAACCGGTCGTGAGACGCTAATGAATGTCGGCTGAGTCGGCCATATTTACCCGCACCGAACAAAATGAAATTAGTAAAATCAAACATGAATTCCGGTCAAAACTCGACGAGCAAGAAAAAGAGGCGGGGACATATCGCAAATCATGATAGCTTTTTGGACAAGACATAAAATCAACAATGACATTATTAATGTTAATATTGGCGTGTGTGTGTTTTTTATTTTTATTTAAAAAGAAATACGCTAATTTGGATACGAGTGACCCCAATATCGTTATTAGTGAGGAAAATAAGATGAACAACAACAACAACAACAATATAAATATTAACAATTATCTCTATAATAATACGCTAAGGCATTTTCATGGTCGTACGTACGTTATCACTCTTCAACCCATATTTGCGGAGCTGGATTTTGCCCACATTAAAAACAGACCTTGTGTCTAACTCTGCCCTGGTGGGGCAGCAAGTAAATAGGGATATGCCTCGAATATATTAGTTAAACGTCTTCGCTAAAATCGATCGAAATGAAATAAATTAAAATGGCGACGTCGCGAGATCGCGCGGGGTAAAAAAAAAAGGCGTTTTCTCGGACAAATAATGTGAAAGAATGTCAACATTTTTCTTTTGACCATAACTGAAGGGATCTTATGAAGAAAAAAAAGAAACAAAGGAAATGTCCAAAGGAGAACAACGACAAAGGAAATATAAGGCAATCAAGTTATCTCCATGTTAATAACATTATGTGAACACTTCGCGTATGTACATGTGGCTATGTATGTTTCTCGCATCTATGTGACCTACACATTATTATTTTTTATTTACTATCAATCGATTATCTATTGAAAATCATATAAGCAAAATAATATTATTACGAAATTAAATTCACCGCAATGCATTTCAAATTCTTCATAAACCAATCAGCCATTTTAACCTTCGTTAATAGTTAAACAAAAAGAATTAATTACTTCAAAATGTATTTTTTTTAAATTTGAAAGAAATTTGGAAATATTTAAGCTATCGAATATAAGTCATTCCTGGTTAAAGAAAATTGTAAGAAAATTATCATTTATTCAGGTATTTTTATTTTTTAGCTATTTGCATCCAATAATATCATAAATAGAGATGATACACGACATTAACTTAACAATTAAGTTAGCTATAGTTTTTATAAGACGGAAGTAAAAACTATTTCTACTTTTAAAGTTAGATAACCCTTTCTGTAGCTTAGCATTATCTCCCCTCGTCAAATGACATTTTCAATCAGTTTTATCTACACTTGACGAGATATATTGAGACAGCGATGGCAAATTCAAGACATATGCTACTAATATAGGTCTAACCACACAAATCAGAGCAGAGTTTCTACAAATCGTATCACAATAGTTTTGTAACAACTTCTTTCGATTAATAATTTAATTATCAATCGATATATTAACGTAACGATGTATTAATGTAATGTTATCAAAAAATATTCGTATATTTAACTAAAACGAGAACAATCATTGAATGAGTAAACAATAAAAAACGAATAATTAATTAATGAGCCGTCATTTTGCAAATCTATATGTAAATTAGTTTACCTTACAACTTCGATCACATGATAAGCATATCAAAAAGTTATAGTTGTTCTATTCTGTGAATTTGGAATCGCCGTTTTTATTTCACTATAATAAGAAAAATGTCCCAACATTCTTTCCAAATATGATCTAAGGTTAAGATCGAATTCTAACTCTGCCTGATGAGATCTCAGTTTATAATAGCTGTTGATCGATAACATCGACATGCCAGTGTCGCAGATTTTGTACATGTTTGTGTAAAAAAAATTATCATATATAAAAGCTCTATTTGATATTGAGCACTTTTTATAAACCCGGTTGAATGAAATTCTTTGGATTACTACCCTGTGGATGTTTTACCTGGATTATATATATATATATATATATATATATATATATATATATATATATATATATATATATATATATATATATTATAGAATTGAAAATAGAATCCTTTATTAATGCATTAATTTGTTTTTTTACTTTAATCTTATTAATTTCAGAATAATATTCCATCAGGAGAGTTGACTAGTATTTTGTCATTATTTTTCAAAAACACACACAAAAAAATAAATAGAATAAACAAACTTTTTTATATATAATGTCCTTGTTATGGGTGTATCCGCGGTGATGTTGTTAGCGGTTATGAATTCAAATTCTGGTTGTAGACGAAGAAAGCATTGACATGCTCGAAGTTTAAGAAGATGGGTCGTTTATTCAAAAGCATTGGTGGGTCAGTATTATAAAATTAAAAATAGAAGCCTTTATCAATGCAGGATTAATTAATTTTTACTTTTACTTTAATCTTATTAATTTCAGAATAATATTTCATCATCAGAGTTGACCAGTATCTAAGTTAAAATATATTGAAAAAATAAATAAAAAACCTAATTATTTCGAAAGTGCTCAATATAGAGTAGAGCTTTATAAATAAATAAAATTACATAACAAATAGAAAAGTCTGTGCGGATTAACCTGCGTTTCGATGTTAGTACATCCCTACGGTACTGTCCCGTAGAGATGGACTAACATAGAAACGCAAGCTAATCCGCGTAGGCTGTTCTAATCTTTATATAATTTTATATATAAATATATATATCATAAATCAGTTGAGAAAAAAACCATGAAGTGCTCAATCGTAAAATATACAAGAGCTAATATAAATTATTTTATTTAAAAACTGTACATTAGTGTCAGTTTGGTGTACCGAGGTTTCATCGGTCTGGACAAGTCGTGTCGATGGTATCTTGTTTAGGCTTCGGATACTATTTTATTGTAAATATTTAGTCAGGGTTTAATTGTAGAGTGAAATATCCTCATGTCAGGTTGTCCTGGAAAACCCTTGTACAGAGACGGAAGACACTGGAGGATTTATTTTACTAAAGAGTCACCACTTATCAAGGCCCAAAGGCAACTCGAGGATAAGGGGTAATGAGTTTGACAGGTGTACTGTGAGACAACACCGTGATGATTGGTAATGGTGGTGACAATTAGATAGACTTGTATTATCTAAGAGGACGGCTAAACAGATTTTGTTTACATTGGATTTGAAAACAACCATGTTGTAGTCAGCTGGGACGCAGCCTTGCGGCATTGTGTTCCACAGACGGGCAGTTGTACGAAATAATTTTGTTTCGTGTAAGTTTCGTTTAGTTTTAGGCAGAGAGAGTGAGTAAGGGACATTTTTGACAGTGGCTGTAGTTAGACGAGTTCTTATTGTGAATGTCTTACAAGGGGAGGGGGCATAGATTGAAGCTCAGTCGATCACGTGTCATGAGAATAACGATAGGGTAAGGAAAGACTAATAACATCTATTTTGTGAGAAAGAGGTAGTAGGTAGGAGAAAAGGACAGCGCCCACTAGATTTCGAAGTCGGTTTTGTACTATGTCAAGGCAGTTAAGGATGCTTTGAAAAGCACCTCACCAGAGGTGGCAACAGTAATCCATGTGTGTGTGTGATAGCATTGCTCTATTAGTCACATTCGACTACTTTCCCGATCAATGAAAATCCATTGTCTCTTGCTAATTATTAGTGCAAAGCAGATAGAACACCTACTGAAAGTCTTGTAATGAAGAGGGCGAATTCCAATGCTTTAGTTTTAAAAGACATTTTTTTAATAACGATTCTTACTATGGTTCCTTTAACGCACCAATCATATCATCGCGAAAGACGAATGTAAATTTATTGGAGTGAATATCATAATATCATTATCTCTTTTCTCTCAAGCGTAAATTAATTAGAGGCGTGCTCTGAACTTCGATGAGGGACGAAGCCACTTTTATGTTGACAAAAAATGCTAGGACCTGAATTAATATTACGTTTTTTTAATTATAAATTAGTAGCGTTACATTGTCGTCGGTGAAATTGAGTTATTATTTAAGTAATTTTGCAATTAAATTATGTATGGAAAGTAAAGAAATGCATTAGTATTTTGTATTTTGTTTTTTTTTGCGTTTAATAATAAACTATTGTTTAAGCCCATCGCAACATGAGACGGAGCATTGCCCATTGAGAGTAATCCGGCAGCGAGACCCATTCCCTAAACTTCCAGTTTCTCTTACATCTTTTACGATGTTAATCGGAAAAGACGCTGTATATCACTGCCTGTTATTCTGTTACTCCATTTGTCTGTTATTCCGTTTTTCCTATATTCTCTTCGTCCGTTATTTACATTATCCATCATTCCTTTATTCCGTTATTCTTTTATCTCCTTTGACTGTTATTCCGTTATCCCCTTTGTAATTTATCCTGTTATTATGTAGTTGCTTTATTCCCTTTGTCCGTTATTTCCCATTTTCTGTTATTCCCTTTGTCCGTTATTCCGTTATTTCATTTATCTGTTAATCCGTTATTCACTATTTCCATTATTCCATCTGACCGTTATTCTGTTATTCATTTTGTCTGATATTCCGTTATTTCCTTAGTCCGTTATTTCTTCATTCCCTTTTTCTGTTTTTACGTTATTCCCTGGTCTGTTATCCAAATCCCATTTGTAATTTATTCCGTTATTCCTCGTTGTATTTTATTCCTTTTATCCATTAATCATTTATTCCCCCTTCCGTTATTCCATTATTCTATTTCCCTTTTAATCCGTTATTCCCTATTTCTGTTTTTCTGCTATTCCCTTTACCCGTTGTTCCGTTATCCTATTTTTTCACTTTGTCCGTTACTCCTTTATTCCATACGTTCGTTTTTCGATTCAAGTTTTGTTTCTGTTTATCCTTTATTCCCATTTAAAGAAGACGAGAGTTACAAAGGCATATCTTTTACGGGGTTCCGTGGAGACTGACTTGGCTCTGAGGTGAAAATCTTCCTGAAAGGTACATTCCAATTCCAGTTGATGCATTACGCCGGAAATGCGCTAACACGGATCCTCTGCTGCTCAAGTGATGAGTATTTATCTAAAGATCAGCGGCCATGATGCATCCAGCGCTAGTTTTAATTGTTTGCTCGTCTGCAGGCTGACCATGACTTCTGGAAGCCTGTTCCACGGTGCCACGACCCGAACCCCAAAAAAAGACACTTTTCGACGATTTAGCCGAAATACGCCCTGGATAAACCATTCATACGCTGTTTAGATGTACACATCTTCAAACTGTTTCTTTACATAGCTTGTTATACTTCGCTATATTTTTGCCAATAATTTGATTTGATTTGATTTAATCACTTTGTCTGTCATTCACTTTGTCCGTCATTCCGTTATTCCCTTTATCGTTATTCCGCTATTCCTATTGTTCATTATTCAATTCGTCCGTTATTCCATTATTCCCTCCTCTTGTTCATTGCTGCGTTATTCCGTTATTCCCCTTTTCTGTTATTCCATTTTCTTTTTGTCTGTTATTTCGCTCATCTTCTGATTTTCTCAAAACCTGTTCATCCGGTTTACAAGAGATTTTACAATGAATGTAGACATCTGACTGAGACAGAGTTTATCGGTCTGTCACGCTTCAGTTTGGAATACAATTTCCATCGTTAAACGCGCAGATTGAATGGACACATCTTATAAATGGACCCGCTCTTATTTAATCATATTATTAACTTACTTACCAAGAGACTTCCATGAGCAAAGTTTCTTTCATAGAACGCAATACCGCTGGGTTGCTTCCCAGCTGACTACATCATTGTCGTTTGCAAATAAAATGTAAACAAATTCTTGTTAAGCCGTCCTTCTACATAATCGAACTCTGCAAACCGTCCACCACGATTACCGATCATCACGATGTTATCTCACCGTCTACATGACGCTCATTAACCCTTATCCTTGAGTGGCCTATTGGCCTTGATAAGTGGTGACTCTTTAGTAAAGAAAAAGGTAAGACACAAGGTCAGGTGTGGTTCTTAGAAGCGCACTCCAGCCTACAAAATATGCCTGCGCAGCTTCGTCGACATCTCCCGGTAAGAGCGCGCCAGGCTATTAGCAATAGGTCAATCCTTTTCCAAGGTAAAGTCCGTAGGAGTGACCCCCCCCCCCGTAGGACTGAACAAAACTATACCTAAGCTCGACAACAACAAATCCACTATCGGACAATTATGTTTGTCTCTTTTATCTTCTTTGAACATCTATAATACATTTATTTATTTAATCTTAAATCCATCGTATATATCTTAATCTGATCAGTTTTAGTTTAACACGTTTATTTTTATCTATCTAATTGCTTTTGTACCTTTTAACATAAAGAAAACCGTAGTCTGCCTTCATATGCAATTTTCCTCCCTAAACAATAAGAACACGCAATTACTTCTTTCCCAAATGGCGAACTTTTCCCGCCCTTTTTCTCTAAACAGAATTTTGATTTCCGCCATCTTTTCTTTATCACAACGACAACACACACATTAATCTTATTCACTTGTAATGGTTTTTAAATCCGTCCTTATATTTGGGTTGTTACAATTATTAGCTTGATATTATCGAGACACTGTTTATTATTATTATTATTATTATTATTATTATTATTATTATTATTATTATTATTATTATTATTATTATTATTATTATTATTATTATTACTAGTAGTAGTATTATCATTATGATTATTATTATTATTATTCGCAAGTCTTAAAAGTCTATGAGGTTTTGTTCGGAGAACAAAACCTGGAAAATGAGTCTGGAGCGATAATCCTTTAGAAAGACGACCGCTGACACACATGGTGTTAGTACTTCCACTAGAAACAAGAACATTGCTGTGTTACATCATGAGGGGCCCTGTATTCTGAAAACGTGTAAAATAAGCTGGTATGGATTATGAACTGGGCGAAAGAAATGGAGTGCAGAAGAGGTGCACAATATAATTTGGGACAAACAAAAATGTTCTCACGGTGAATCATTCTGGGAATCATAACACACTAGATGTGAGCTGGCCGAGATGAAACACTCGGATCAAAACGTTAAACAAAAATCGATATTGAGTTCTGTTATGACATTCGTTGAAGGTCAAAGGGCTCTGAAGTCACAGATTCTTGGTGAGAAATTAGCTTTCTAGACAGTTCACCATGGAGGCGCGAGATGGGCACACGTCGATTAAGCAGCTCTGTAATATATATATATATATATATATATATATATATATATATAGCTTGAAAATATATTTACGGCTAGTATGCTACACAGAAACGTTCATGTTTCGTCTCCGAAGGAAATCATCAGGCTGAATACATATACTCAACATATTATATGAAATAATAAATTATGTATCTATTTATCTATGTATGTATTTCTTTCTCTTTGTCTCTCTCTGTCTCTTTCAATTTCTTTCTCTGTCTATTGTATATATATATATATATATATATATATATATATATATATATATATATATATATATATATATATATATATATATAATACTGTTAACTGTTTCAAAAAGCAAACCTTTCCTCTTCCATTTTATGGACGTACTTTTCCTCGGTAAACAATAAGAAAACACAATTACTTCTTTCCCAAAAGGCGACTTTTCCTGTCCTGTTTTCTCTTTTGTTTATAACTGAATTTTGATTTCCGCCATTTTTTATATTTGTGACGACGACGGCGATACTCTTCTATTTTTCATTCGTTTTTAACTTTGTCTTTATCTTCGTCGATTCTTTTGTTGTGGTAATCGTAAGGGACGTTTTTTGGTTCCATCAAAGGGCTTGGCCTCACCCTGACGAATTTATTGTTGGGCAAATTAATACACTCAGTCCCAACATAAAAATACAATTTTGTCGGAGCCAAAAACACGCGGGATTTACAGCAGGGGGAAAGATGTCTGCGAAAATTAAACATGGCCGTCGTCACTTATTATGAAGATTTCATTGTTTCCCTTTCTTTGCCGTTTTTTTATACTCTAGACAATTTTTAAACCTTTCTTTGCCCATTTATTTTTCCTCTTACCCCTCTCTGTTGACTCTCTCTCTTTCTCTTTCTCTTTCTCTTTCTCTTTCTACCTATCTATGTCTCTCCGTCTCTCTACGTTCTTCCTATGTATCTTTCACTCACATCCTATCGCCATCCCCCTCCCTTCTCTCTCTTTATTTTTTCTCCCTATCTCTATCTCTCTTTCTCTTTCTCTCTCTCTTTCTCTTTCTCTCTCTCTTGTCTTTCTCTCTCGCTTTGTCTCTGTCGCTGTCTTTCTCTCTGTCTCTGTCTCTCCCCCTCTCTCTCTCTCTCTCTCTCTCTCTATCTCTATCTCTATCTCTATATCTATATCTGTTCGTCCCATTACATTTTTCCGATGTGTCTTTTACTCACATCCTATCCCCGTTCCCCATCTCTCTCCCATCTCCCCTCTCTCCCCCCTCTCTCTCTCTTTCTCAATTTATCTATATCTCTTTGCCTCCACGTTTTCCTTGGATGTATCTCTCTCTTTCTATCTCCCTCTCTCTTTCTCCCTCTCCTATCTATATTTCTGTTACTCTACGTTTCTTTCTCTGTGTTTGTCTCACTTTCATATCCTCCGCTCTCACACCTCTCCCTTTTTCTCTTTCTAACTATTGATGTCTTTTTGCCTCTCTACGTTTCTTTCTGTATCTGTCTGCCCTTTATTTCCTATACCCCTGCTCTATTTCTCTATTTCTCTATATAAATGTTTTTCTCCCTCTACGTTTCCTTCTTAATGGCTCTCTCGATCCATCCATCTGTTTCTTTAAGTTATCATTCTAACTTTTTACCCCTCTCTACCCCGTACTCTCTTTGTTCACTCTATCCATCTATCTACGTCTCTCTATTTTTCTACGTTTCTTACTGTCTTACTCTCACTTACTTCCTATCCCCTTCGTTATATCTCTCACTCTATCTCTCCTTTCCTCTCTGTCTGTCTCTCTCTCTTTCTCTCTCTTTCTCTTTCTCTCTCTCTTTCTCTCTCTCCTTTTCTCCCTCTCTCTCTCTGTATTTATGTGTCTCTACTCTCTATCGTTCTCACACTAACTTCCTATGCTCTCTCTCTTTCTCTCTATTTATGTCTCTCTCTTTGTGTGTGCATTTGTCTTACTTCCTATCTATCTATCTATCTATCTATCTATCTATCTATCTATCTATCTATCTATCTATCTATCTATCTATGTCTCTCTATGTTTATTTCTGTGTGTGTGTTTCTCTAACGTCATATTCTCTCTCTCACCCCTCTCTCTCTCTCTCTCTCTCTCTCTCTATCTATCTATCTATCTATCTATCTATCTATCTATCTATCTATCTATTCTTTTTTAATTAGTTCATCCCAAACAAGGCAATTCGCCTTTTGGCTAAGATCAAAGTGTAGTATCTGTTCCGATGGATACTGCACCCCATAGACTGGTATTGTCTTGGCCTTCGGGGCTTGATTTACGCCGGTCTATGGGTCTGTCCTGTGCAGTTCTAGGAGGTCCAGCCTCCCAGGCTTCGCCTCCCCTCTTTGGGGAGGAGTAAGTTTATTGCTTACTGCCTGAGGCGCCCCTACCGGGGAATGCCGACAGGGCTGCCCAGGCAATTTTTAATGGTCAGAGTGCTCACCTCTTTTCAAACCCCACTTTCCCGACTTGACCCTGGGTCACATCTTACTTGTGGGAGTAAGCTAAAAACTGGCCTTGTGCCTAACTCCTGGAGAGGAGTAAATCAATACTCAGAATTAGAGTTAAAGTTTTGGGAGTCATCCTAAATTGGGATCTGTGCAGCGAGATGCATTTTCACGCTAGTTTTAAATTTCTGCATCTTGGTACAGTCAAAGGAAACAGGGAGCAGGGAAGGAGTTCCAAATGCCGGCATCTCGAGAAAAGAAGCTACTGGAATAGAAGGCTCTCCGGCATATGAAGACCTCAACAGTGAATAGATGGAATTTAGCTGATTGTCGGTTTTCTCGAGTCAATTTACATTTGAGGGGGCACCAGAGCAGCAAGTTCACCGGAGCACATTCCATTGAAGTACTTGTAAAACAAGCACAAAGATGCGACATTGCGGCGATGGGACAGGGGCTGGAGTTTTTTTTTATAACAAATAGTAAAACAAATTTTCCTTTAAACTTAATTTGATTTTAGATATAAACTAGCAGGAAGAACCGACGTTACTCGGGATTGAATGAAGATTTCTGCTATGCCCTTTTTCATTATGCGCATGACACTATATAAATGTTTTTGTTTTTACTGCCTCCTAACATAGTCGGAAGAAGCAAGAATTGTTGGAAAACTATCTGAATTAGTGTCTTATACATACGGTTTAGATTTCATTAAAATCAGATATACCTATTTGAAGTACTAAAGGGTTTCTCTCACCATCAGCCATTGAGACGTGAGAACGCAGATATTCGGCACATAGATGGTAACGTGGAGATTTCGGACCACTTCCATTAATGTTTATATATATGATATAAATTTCAATAAAATAGGAAATATTTGAAATGTTATCTATTTCCTCACTTCATTATCCGTATATAACTGCACTATCTAATATATTGAACTTCACCGTATTTCGATAGGATATGATATCTATTTTTAAATATTTATATATAATCCATTTATATATATATATATATATATATATGATAATTTTATTTACACAGACATGTACAAAATCTGCGACACTGGCATGTCGATGTTATCGATCAACAGTTACTATAAACTGAGATCTCATCAGGCAGAGTTAGGTTCTCTCCAAATATGATCTGAGGTTAAGATCGGATTCTAACTCTGCCTGATGAGATCTCAGTTTATAGTAACTGTTGATCGATAACATCGACATGCCAGTGTCGCAGATTTTGTACATGTCTGTGTAAATAAAATTATCATATATAAAGCTCTATTTTGATATTGAGCACTTTTTATAAACCCGGTTAAAATTCTCTGGATTACCACCCTGTGGATATTTTTCACCTGGATTATTACCATTATTATATATATATATATATATATATATATATATATATATATATATATATATATATATAATTAGCAAAAAACTA
>OY744516.1:96624750-96674750 GCA_963556195.1 Sepiola atlantica
AAAAATATTATCTGTTTGTTCGCTCTGTTACACATCAAATGCACCTGAGCTGATTTGAAATGAATGAGAAATAATTCGCTCGACTTCGTTCAAATTTGTTTTATTTCTTTGTCTGTTTGAAAAGAAAGATGGCTGGATTAAAAAAAAGATGGCGGTTATAGAAAAGTCAGATAATTAGTGTTAAAAAAACGAATTGATATTTAAGAGAGGAATGGAAGACGAAGGAAGAAGAGGGGGCGAAGATGTGGGACATTGCATACACGGATTGTACAGACGACACAACTATCTCTGGCATCACTTCAAAAGACACTGATAATCAAAATCTGACTGATTCTCTTTCTTCCGATCCGATACAGAAAAAATAGAAGCCTCTTGCCTTGATAAGCTCCTAGAACTGACTTTCATTCCGGACATCAAATGGAAATCTTAAATCAGATCTGTTGCTAAGGTGGTTTTCAAAAATGGTCAGATCATTTTACCGCTCCAGAAAGTATCTGACATCTGACGCAATCCTCTATGAGCCAGATACGTCCTAAGATGGAGTACTGCAGACACATCTGGGGAGGTGCCGCTCATCGCAATATTTCTTGTATTGACAGAATTAAAAATCGACTGCGAACTCTCGTGGGAGATGAATTTTTCTATTCCCTACAGTCTCTTTCTCACAGAAGAGACGTTGCTAGTCTCTCTCTCCCTCTCTCTCTGCTCTATCGTTATTTGTATGGAAGGCGCAGACGATTTTAAATAATGAATGGACGACATAAAACTTTATTTATAATGAGGACGGTTAGTGGCGAGTGTTTAATGTACATTGGATTTGAAGATGCCCATATTGCAGGCCTCAAAAGAAGCAATCTTATGGTAACGTGCTCCACAGATGGAAAGTTCTTGAAAATAAATTTAGTTTATTGACATTCCATTTGAAGTTAAGCACACAGTAGAAGAAAGGAAAGTTATTTGCAATGGTGGTAGCTAGACGTGTTCTTGCTGTGAATGTCTTACAAGGAAGAACCAGAAATTGCAGCTCAGACAATCGCCTTTCATAGAAATAGGGATGAAGTAGAGAATGACTAACGATGTCTCTTCTGTGAGAAAGAGGCTGTAAGGTAGAGAATAGGACGCCCCCCCCCCAAAAAAAAATCTAGATCCTGATTAGACAATATGCTAAAGTATATAGCTTTATAAGAAGGAAATCTAATTCATGGTAGATTTAGTTTTTGAAATCTGTCTTGTCAGTGTATTATCAGTGCAAGAGGATTTGTTTCAAGAAATGCCATTAATTACTTTGAAGGTCTCGATTAAGTCATCCCTCATTCTTCTCTCTTGTTAAGACATTTTAATCCTTTAATCAGTTTAATCGCTTTAAAACGTACTTTTATTCATCCCAAACAAGGCACATTGCCACTGAGACTACTGTGTATTACGTGTTAGATTTATAGGGTCTTCCTAAGTGGGGAGTTGTGCAGCAAGACGTTTGTTTAACTTGAATTTAAATTAGTAAAGAATGACAAGCGCCGTCTTTTCTGTGAGAAATGGGCTGTATGGAAGAATTCATATCATCTTCATATTCATCTTGCAAAGTCGATTTTGTACTATGCGGAAAAAAAGCTGCTCTGATCACTCTGTTATTCTTTTTCTGCAAATAATAGTTTCTTTATTTGTTCTCTCTTTCGTTTTTTTTTATTTCTCTTTTATTTGTTATTTTACTTGTTTTATATTTTTTTCCTTTATTTTTTTATTATTCTTTCTGTTTTCTTTTTCTTTTTTTCTTTTTTCTTTTCTTTTTTTTCTTTTTTCTTTACTTTTTTCTCTTTATTCTGTACTTCTATTTTACTTCTTTTTTCCTTCTTTATATTTGCTATTCTTTTTTCTTAGTTTCTTTTTCTTTCTTATTTTTTTCTTTTCCCTTTTTTCTTTTGTCTTTTCTTATTTTTCGTTTTCTTCATTTTATATTTTTCTTTCTTATATCTGTTTCCTTTTTCTGTCTTTTTCTTGTTTCTTTTTCCTTCTTTTGTATTTCCTTTTATTTTTCTTTTATTTTTTGTCTTTTTCTCTTTCTTCTTTCTTTCTTTTTTTATCTTCTCTGTCTTTTTTCTTTTCTTTTTCTATTTCATTTTGGCATTATTTTCTTCTTTTTCTTCCTTTACATTCTTATTCTTTTCTTGTTTTCTATTTCTGTTTAATTTGCTTTATATTTTTGTTCTTTCTTTTTATGTGCTTTATCTTTTCTTTTATTTGTTTATCCTTTCTTTTCAATTTTTTCTATTTTTTCTTTTTCTTTTCTTTTTTATTTGTTTTTCTTTCATTTTGTTTTTATCTTTTTCATTTATTTCTTGTTATCTTTTCATTTGTTCTTTTTCTCTTCTTTTCATTCTCTATAATTTCTTTTCACTACTTTCTTTTGTCTTTCTCTTTTCTATTTCTATTGTGTTTTCCTTTTTTTCTTTACGTTTTCTTATCTTTTTTCTCGACCCCTTTCATTTCTTTTGATGTGACCTTTACATAAATAATATATCCAATTCCCTATCAGAATATACTTAACCTTCCTTTCATTCTTTCACCAATGATAAAACTCAGCCCCTTTTTTATTTGACCAAAACTAACTGCCAAACCAATACCCCCAACGAAGTGGCAGAAGGACTGACGGCCAGTTTATAGGTTAGAATGTTCGCGTATTTGGGGTCCACTGTCAACGGGAATAAACTTCTCTACTAAACAAGGGGCCAGTCCTTCCTTTCGTTGTTGTTTTCGTGTTTTTTGTTTTTCGTCTCATTGCTAAACAGACCACGAAGCAAGGTTGAGTCATGAGTGTCCGGCATGGGTGTCATGCTGGCCATTTTTGTTCGCCCTTGCCTCCCCGGGTCTTCGGGATTGCAAAATTGGCGCGAATTATCTCAATTGAATGATGAGGTCGACAGTTTGTTTTGCAGTTCAGAGAATAATGGCTAATAGACAGACATTTGCGGACAAAATGATTTGACAATTCTGTCGTCTTACTACTACTACTACTACTACTACTACTACTACTACTGTAACTGCTACTACTGTTACTACTACTACTACCGCAACTACTACTAGTGCTACTACTCATACTAATACTTATAATAATCCTCCACTTCATAATAAACACCAATATATATATATACAGATATATATATATATATATATATATATATATATATATATATATATATATATATATATATATATAATCAGTCTGCCATAGTCAGCCACGCTGATGAGCCACAGTAACGGCGAAACACATGTCCATTGGTAACTATTAATCGATTATAACTCTCTCTCTCTCTCTCTCTCTCTCTCTCTCTCTCTCTATATATATATATATATATATATATATATATATATATATATATATATATATATATTAATAATTAAATATTATCGTCTTACGTATACGTTTCATCCTTGCGGAATAATCAGTGTAGAGATAACGATTCAAGCCAGTCGCACGATTCTAACCCTGAAATATATATATATATATATATATATATATATATATATATATATATATATATATATATATATATGTGTGTGTGTGCGTGTGTATTTATACATAGGTTAAGGTGCAATAAGTCGATGGAAAATCATAAGCACACAAGTGGGTGAATAAATGAAAACATGAATGTAAATCCTAATTTCTCTGTCACTCTTCGTTGAAGGCATGAGGAAAGAAAAGGTTTTCGAAAATTATCTTAAAGAATCTCATAACAAAAATGAAGACGCAAAAAACAATTGGTATTTACTTTCTAAAATTGTCCAACACATTTATTTTTTTCACCTCCCCGCACACATTCATATATATATATATATATATATATATATATATATATATATATATATATATATATATATAAACATTAGAGAAATATACTTAATTAATTCTCCAAATAGAACAGTTTTGCATCACTTTTATGTTCCCATTACGATGATTAAAATCAGGATATAATTATGATTACTTGTAGGAGAACTCCTAGGGAGTACTGAATACTATGAGACGACTTGGGCCAATATATAAGGAAAACACTACCCCCCCCCCCCCACACACACACACAATACCAATTGGTATCACTGGAATTGGTATAAAGCTATAATCAAGTTAAGCAACGTTGAGCCTAATCAGTACCACATTGGTACGACGGGTATTTACGTTGAGGGGGGGGGGCAAGTACAACAAGTTCAACGGAGCACATTCCATAGCAATTCTGTTAAAACAAGCAGAGGGATGTAACATTGCGTCGATAGAACAGGAGCTCGAGCATGGCAGACAGCGTGGAACCTATCAGATGAAAGTTGTTTTTAAACCCTGTCTAAGAGAGAGATAGAGAGAGAGAGAGAGAGAGAGAGAGAGAGAGTAACTCGTTGTTGATGCACTAGCTCAGATGTGGCAAAAATTCTCCATGCATGGGCAAATGGTGATTTCGTAGAGATATTGGCAGGCGAGGGAAGTTTTCTAGCCCGGTAAAGGGAGCCCACCTTCTTTGCTTTCCCATTTAAAAACTTCTTTTCTCGAACCGCTTACCTTTAGAATGCCCAAGCGAGTTCCCCGTCTCCCCGACTCTACTAACAATAATGTGAACAAACATCTCGCTGCACAACTCCCCACTTCGGATGTTCCTATATATCAGGCCCCTAATTCACAGTAGCCCTTTCGTCTCGGTGACAATGTACCTTGTTTGGGGTGAATATAAGTATAACAAATATATGGGTAAATATTTGGGAATAGCAGGTGCTGTATGCTTCTCCCTTTTAGGAGGTCCCACCAGCTGCCGATTACATATTAGAATATAGACGGGAACTATTTTCGCGGATTCTTATATCATTTTACGACACTCCAATGGATTTGATGCTGCAAATTGTTTTTGGAGCCGGCTATACCCACTCCGAGTGAATGCTGTCACAGATCAGATCAGACAACAAAAAGTGGCCGCGAAAAGTATGAGACGATGCACGTATCAAGAAGGTATAGCACCACACAGACCTCGACTGAAAAAAGTACGGAGCGTACTGACATTTTTGCGGATACTTATTCCGTTAATTCTTCCACAGTTATCATTCCATCAATTCTCTTCTTTTCACTTTTCTTTCTTCTGCTTTCTTTCCTTTTTGAATATTTTTTCTTTTCTCTTATTGTATTCTTTTTCTTCTTTTGCGACTTCTATCTTAGTCTTTTACGTTTTATTCTTCTTGTTAGAATTAAGACTTCTTTCTACTTCTTCTATTTTGAATGTCATGTTTCCTTTTTTTGTAATGTTTGATTTCGTCCTTCTGCTTCTTCTAGTTTACTTTTTTTTAAATGTTTTTTTTTTATTTCTCATGATTCTTCTTCTTCCTCTTCTTCTTAAAATGTTTCTTTTTTATCGCAATGCTTTTAATAATTTCTTTCTCATTCCAATTCTTCTTCTTCTTCTTCTTCTTCTTCTTCTTCTTCTTCTTCTTCTTCGTTATCTTCTTCTTCTTATTATTCCCTTCCACGTTGTTCATCTCCCTATTTCCGCCTTTCCCTCTTTTCTTCTTCATGTTCATCATTTTTTCTGTCCCTTTCCCTCCTCTCTTCGATTTTTCTCTTCATTTTTGTCTTATTCTGTTTATTACTTCCGGTAATATTTCTTTTTTCACATTCCCTGCTGTTGTTTCTTCTACTTCTTTTTTGTTATTCTACTCTTCCTCATGTTTCTTTCTTGCACCCCTCTTCTTCTTCCTTGCCCCTCTCTTTTCTTCTTTTTCTTCTTCTTATTCTTCTCCTTCTTCTTCTTCTTTTACTTCTGTTTCTCCTTCTTCTTGCCTCACTGTCCACTTTCTCTACTTCAATCGCCTTCTTCTTCTTCTTCTTCTTCTTCTTCTTCTTCTTCTTCTTCTTCTTCTCGGAACATTTTCTCCGACCGATGTCAATTACACACCTCGTTCACCCCTGTCCCAAATGCCCATCCAACACCAGCAGGTCGTCTCCAAATCCGCCAATCGGACAACGCCATAATCGACCAATTTTCAGGATAGCCATTATTTCGTAATCACTTCTTTCCTCTTTTTCTTCTTTTTTTTGACCAGGTACAATTTCCCTCCGCTGGTCGCCAGTGTCTTTTCCTTTCCCATGCTGTTTGTTGTGCTTCATTGCACGCCATTCATTCATGACTGACGCCATCGAACATTCATTCGCATTCAAGGATTTTGCACCAAATCGAAACACAGCGATTTCCATTTTCTAACTTTTGTCTAAGTCGCTTCTTTTCGTGTCAGGGGAGGGGACAACATTGCTTATGTTTTAGGGCTGAATATGTACGAAAGTTGATTCTAATAACATAAGTATGAAAAGGTCTCCTTTTAGCCTCAAAAGACAATGGCATGGCATGCGTAAAAATTTATAGTGAAGCCAGGTTTTCGCATTTCCCGACCGCACTTCTCCGGAAATGGCATTGTTTGAGTTTAGTGGCAAGGAAAATTCCAGGTCAACTTGAATCACAACTATTCCATTTCAAATTCCATGTCCTGGCTAATGATTCTGGTCGTATTTATGAGCTGTTCCAGTTCTTTCTTGCTTTTTGCAAATAGCTACAGGTCGTCCATGTACATAAGGTGGCTTATTCTTTGTTCTGGGTCTGTAAACTTGTATCCGGCATCACATTTCCTGAGTCTGTAGTTGAGTGGCATCATGGCTATGATAAATAGTGGTGGTCTTCTTCTTTCGTGTGAATCAGATGATTCTGGTGGTGGCATTAGTTTCCCCGATGTTTTTCTAGTTAGACATCTTTCTGGAAAGACATCGGGTACTTACGAGAAGGACCACGAGAAGGTTGCTAACACCCCTAAGTGAAAGTGGTACTGTGGAACCGACTGGATTCGAACTTGGAACACCCACGTTTTCAGTCCGTGTCGATATCGACTTAACCACCGTCACCTCCCAAATAGTAGTGGTGATAAGGAGTTTCTTTGGAAAATGTCTCTCTGTATTTTTATCTCAGTCAGATGTTGTTCTCTGCTGTCAGTTCTAGTCTCCATGTTCACATTGTTTTCTTAATGAGATGAATAATCCCGTCAGGTATTTTGTACATTCAATTATCCATGCTTGAAGGATTCTGTCGTAGACTTTCTTGTAGTCAATCCATGCCATGGATATGTTCTTTTTTCTGCTGTTTACCTCCTTCAAGATCTTTTGATCTATGTATAGCAGATCATTCGTTCGTCTTTCCCGTGGCATTTTTTTTTGTTCCTCAGGGAGCCGTCTACGATTGTTCAGGGAGTGGTAAATTTGTGCTCTTAGTTGTACCGTTAGGATTTTCCAGATCATTGGTAAACAGGTTATTGGTCTTTAGTTGCTTGGCATCGTTCCCATTTTGGCATCTTTTTGTTTTAGCGTTATCCACTCTGGTACGTTTGTTTTATGGATAGATTCTCTCAGTTTCTGCACACACCTTTCATGTAGGGTTGTGAATTTTTAAAACCAGTTTACATGCATTCCATCGTTGCCTGGTGCTTTCTGTAGGTTGTCTTAACCGTTTCTTTATTAATTTCTTTTTCTGTTCCATCTTCAGTTTCCTGTATTTTATCTTTTATGTTTTTCAGCCATTTGGCGTTTTTGTTGTGTTTTTGAGGATTTCTCCATATCTTGCTCCAGATGTGTTTTGTATTTGTCGCGCTCGGTTATTCTGTTCTTGTTTTTTCTTCTTTTACGTTTTTGTAAAAATGGCATTCATTGTTTTAAAAGGTCCTGTTCTGTTTGTGCTGTTCAGTTTTGTATCTGTACCGTCTCAGTCTTCCTTCTTTTACTGCTGTCTTTTGATTTAGTTCTTCATGTTTCTTATTTATTCTTTTCTTGCTAGTCAGATTTCCGCTTTTCCATCGTTTCCTGTTCTCTTTCATCCTGTTTACGGTTTAAGCTTCTTTTCGAAGTTCAGTAATCTGGGTTTCAGCCTAGTTTTCCATCCAGGCTGTGTCGGTCAATTCTTTTGGCCAATCCTTTTTCTCTGGTTCATACCTATTGATTTTGCCCCTGCATATATCGAGTTGTTTAGGTCTGTGATAATATCTATTAGGATGTACGCGAAGAGTCTATTTACTTTTTCCGTTTCTAATTTTACTTTCTTCTAATCTTTGTTCCTTAGGGATGGGAGTTTTGTTTTGTTTTCGGTCATGAACCGTTTGATGTTTTCAACTTCTCTGTGAGTTCTGTGATTTCGTGGTCTTCGACTTTCTCAGTTTCATTGTTTATGCTTTGCCAGTCGTCTACCTGTGGATTTTCGGCATTTGGTGTTTCTTGCTCTGTTACGTCATTTATTTTTTATTTGATTTCCATCAATTCCAGCTCCAAGAACTACCGTCTCTTGAGGATCTGTCTTGCTTGATCTGCTATCCCTTTTTCCGTTGTATGGTGGTCAGTAGAAACGTCCCATTTGTTTTCGATAGCCTCTTTCTGTGGAGTGGCGGCTTCTGTAGTAGCATTCCGTTACCAGGCTATTCTCTTTTGTGGGGCATTTCCTGTCCTTGTCATACCTGGAATTAGAGAGGTTACCTGTTTTTGTACGTGATCTTGTTACTGAAATTAAAGCAAACATTCACAGGATGCGGACTGAGTCCCCCATGTTGGTCATCAAGGGAGTACCTACACATTATGGCACTCAGATCTTTCTTCTGAGTCCCACGGCTTGTAACCTTATTATGTAGCATTATTCATATTTGTTTGTATGTGGCAAATTATTATTATTATTATTATTATTATTATTATTATTATTATTATTATTATATACAAGTATTACAATTATTTATTATTCTTATATAGAAGTAAAGAGACTTATTATTTTGCCATCTAATTTGCATTCGTGCTTGTGACATGTACATAAACACGTATGTAAATTAGATTTCAACGCTGATAAAAGTGAGTCACTCTTTGTCTAAACCCACAGCGACATTAAGATATATTAGAGAGTGTCTGAATAAACATAGAGTGAAAGGGTGGCGATAGAAATACGTAGATAGCTGAGAGAGAGAGAGAGAGAGAGAGAGAGAGAGAGAGAGAGAGAGAGAGAGAGAGAGAGAGAGAGATGGGTGACTTATTCAGTTAATTATAAATTACGTCTAATCAGAACAATTAAAAAATATTTTTAAAGTATAACTAAATCTCAGAACTACGGTATATTTTAGTATGAAAGTTGAGTTATTAAAAAAAAAAGTTATGAAAATGTCTTAGGGAAAAACGTTGATGAACTCATATTTAGTATAATAATAAATATTTAATTTTATCCTGATACATCCACTTATGCTTCGTGTATAAATAGGTACAATCGGACTACGAGAAAACCCGAAACAATAGACTGCATAATTGTGTGATTCACCGTTTTTTTATATTGGTGTAGTTCTTGTTCTTGTTCTTGGTCGGAAATTGAGAATCGCGTATAAATATATATTTTGTTTTATTTTGGAGGATTCAAAATTATCAATGATCCTTCGCCGCCTTCGGTTTAGAATGAAATATAATCAGTTACGTAGCAATTTCTCATATGTTCTGATTATTTTTCTCGTTAAACATTTTTGTGGAAACGCGCACGTTTATTGCAAACGTGTTTCCGGTAAAAAACGCGCCCGTTTCTTTAAAAGTTATGCATGTGTTTAAACCGTTTAACGAATTTAAAGTTTGTTAGCTTCTTCTTCTTCTTCTTCTTTTTCTTTTTCTTCTGTTTCTTTTTCTTTTCTTCTTCTTCTTTTTCTTTTTTTCTCCTTCTTCAGTTTTACGTGTCTTTAAAGCATGTGGTCATACGACAGTTTCCCACTATTTAACGCAATTTTTTGCATTTTCGTTGTATTCTGCGAAATCTTTCTGGTTGCACTGGTTCGGCAGTAGAGGGCAGACAAGGCAGTGTTGCATCGTGTGATCCTCCTCTCCACATTCGCAGATGGTTGGGTCGGTTTAGTAACCCCATCTTGAGCATATCAACTTTTAATCCCCCCATTACTATTTTCAAGCGGTTGCGTGTTTTTGACTGAAGTCAGGGTGCTTCTCAGCCAAGAGCTAGGGCATCAGAAAAGAGAGAATTCCTATCTCAGTAGGAGAGGGGGGTTCTCTTGCCCTCTAGTTCACAGCTATAGTCTGGTTTGTTGGGTGAGAAATAGAACGATATTTTCACATGGGGGTTAGTGGGGTGATACGAATTGTGCCGAAAAATGTGCTAGTTTATGTTATGGAATTTAGTGAAAAATTCGTTGATGGAATTCGAATACAATATAGTGATATTTGAAAAATACAAAAAAAAAACGTGATTTATGGGTTAGTTAAACAAAGAATTTAATAGATACATAAATAAAACAGTTGCATAGCGAGGGAATGAGAAAACGTCACAGCGGATTTTGTGATTGAATAGTGAGGAGGTTTCCCGCGCTTTCCCTTACTTAAAAGTGGGAGTTGAAGGGTCCCCACAGTACCATGTGTAAGAAAACATTGTAACATCAAATAAAGTGATCGATGAAAATTCCTTTTGTGTTTTACGAGTCTTCAGTCGTCAATGTGCTTCCAGAAATGTGAGGAGAATTGTAACGTTACCGCCAGCAAAGAAATGGGCTTGCATCTTACAGGGCGTGGTTGACAAAATGTGCAATAACGTTGTATTCATCTGTCTGAATTAAGGCCGTTAATATGTGTGCGTATCTCATGTTCATTTAGTTTTTATTTTTCTACGTTGTTGTGTAGAACTGAAGTCGATGATTCTCTTTTACATTTAAACATTGAAAGTCGATTACAGAACAGAATTCGATATCTCTAAAAGAGATATATGAATAAATTGAGGAAATTTAAATCGAAAGAAAAAACATATTTAAGTTGTATCATGAGTCATCACTTACCGATGCCAAAAGACCCTCGAGGATAAGGGTTAATGAGATTGTCAATTAGATGATGAACAATACTATGGGAGGATTGAAAACAGTGGTGAATTGGGCAGAAAACAGCTAAAATAGTATTTGTTGAGATTGGACTTGAATGCGTCCATGTTATAGTCAGCATGGAAGCAGCCACGTAATATTGTGTTCAACAAATGTGATGCTCTTGGAAACAAACTATGTTCATGGAAGTTCCGTTTGATTTTAAGTAGACAGAGGAATAAAGGGAAGTTCTTTGCAGTGGTGGTAGTTAGACGAGTTCTTTCTTTGAATGTTTTACAGGGGTGGGGCAAAGATTTGACCCCAATCGAGCTGCCATAGAAATAGCGATAGTCTAGCCACGCCGCCTCTTCTGTGAAAAAAAAGAGCTGTATAGAAGAGAAGAGATCTCCTCCCCACTACATTGCGAAGTCGATTTTCTACTCTTTCAAGGCAAGAAAGTTTATTGATTTTAAATTATTTCTTTTTATAAGTTGATTTAATAGTTTTGCATTATTTTATAGCTGTTTTTTTATTTTGTTTCTTTGTAGGAAAACATTTTATATCTATTTTTTTCGATTTTCTTATCTGTTCATATATGTGCATTTCTGTAGCTATTTTCTTTCTTTCTGGTTTACAAACGATATTTTATTGTCTGTCTCTTTTCATTTTATCTTCCTCGTTCTGCCTTTCCCCAATCACACTATCTATCCACTTCTCTCTCTCTCTCTCTCTCTCTCTCTCTCTCTCTGTATCTGTCTCTCTCTCTATTATCATTAATTTCTGTGTTCGCTTTCTCAATCACGCACATGAACAAGACGTCAAACTATACGTTTTCTATCTCTGTCTCCCACATCTGTATTTCCTTTTCTAACTCTTTACTTCTCCCTTCGTTAATTTTGCTCGTTTCTATATTGCTATCTATCTATCTTTCTTTACGTTTTTCTCTAAGACAAACATACACTGACCCACATGCATACGAACACACTACATATCAAACACACACACACACACACACATGCGTACCCCCCCCCCCTATCTCCGGATTGCGAGAATATGTTTTTGACTTGAAACAACTGAGAGCATTAGCAGACTTTTGGTAATGTCAGCTACCTGTCCGAAACAATGGCGTGGCGCTAACAATTTCGAACGGAGCCCGTCCAAGCGGAGGAGAATGCAGACAAAGAACGGCACCTGGACCAAGTGGAATTGGGGCGGGTGGGTGTCGCGATCGGGTTTCGAATTCATGGCACATATTTCTCATTTGGCAAATTGTGAAAAGCTGGCCACGATTTTATTGTCGGCCTCTTTTTCAAAATGGCGGAGAAATCGACGCAGCTGACTTGATTTGGTCAGCGCAAAGTACGCATGGATGAATGGAAAAGAATGAATGAAAGAAGGAAGGAAAAGAGAAAGACGAAGAA
Organism: Sepiola atlantica; assembly: GCA_963556195.1. NCBI lineage: Eukaryota > Metazoa > Mollusca > Cephalopoda > Sepiida > Sepiolidae > Sepiola > Sepiola atlantica. The sequence goes on from OY744516.1 coordinate 96,637,035, forward strand.
GAAGAAAACAAAAACAAAAAGACGAAGAAGAAAGAGAAGAAAAAGATAGAGGGAAGTAATAATAATAATAATAATAATAATAATAATAATAACAATGATACAAATAATAATAATAATATCTCACACACCATGAGTCTGCTTTCGAAACGACTACAGCATGGTCGTCCTCAAGTCTAATGTAAACGAGTACTTGTTGGGCAGTTCTTTTGGAATATCGATTCCCGATAATAATCTTTGCCCTTTTCACCCATTGCTTCCGGTGCCCTGGTGGTGTCGATCATCGCCCAACTGACGATCGCTTTAGCCCTTATACTCAAGCTTATGACGCAAAAGGGTTCAGATACCGTAAAAAATAATCACCAAATAAATCAATGAATCATTTAAACTAAGTACTTTGTTTTGGCATTAAATAATCATAAACGGGTTGATATGCCATTAAATAAATCAAAGCAACCACAATAATTAACAATAGGCCTTGTGTTTCGGCATTATAAAAATAAATAGATTAACCGTAGTCGAGGGCGACCCAAAGGCTCCCTTTTGATTCACTACTACACCAAGATGTAGGGGAAGGCTCCACTCCTTCCCCAGGATTACTCTACTATTCCTTGATTCTCATCTTATAGTGCTGAGTGTTTAACAAGGCGGCATCAAGTACCATTTTTGCGTCTTTGGTATGACGCGACCGAGAATTGAAACACAATCTCCCGACCCATTAGCTAACACTATAACTATTATGCCAAATGGCTCGAAATTGAATTACTTCAAAATGGATGATCTGCCGTAAAATGGAGAAAGGAAGTAATTGTTTGCAATAAAATAACACCCAAAATGCAATTAAACGAAAACAAGTAGCCAATTAATTAATCGTCGCCAATCGGCGTTAAATATCCCTAAAATGGGTTATATGCCGTGAAAAGAGTATAAGTAAAACATTTATTCTGTAAACTCACTTCACTTCTAACTGTCATGTCTTCCAATGTACTCCTTCTTCGCGTTTTCACCGTTCGATAAACGGCTCCCTTCATTATGTAGATACGCCCAAGCGTCTCTATTAGGGATTCTGTTAGTCTTCCACTCTGTCACGCGTAAGTTGAAATTAACATTTAACTAAGTCTGACACCCTTAAGTGTAAAATAGCATTTACATCGGTCTTTCAAGCTAAAGTTAAAATAAGCATTTTCATAGGTCTGTTACGCTTATGTTTGAAATATAATTTTCGTCGGTCTGTCATGATTAAGTTTGAAATAGCATTTACCTCGGTCTGTCACGCTTATGCTTGAAATAGCTTTTATGTTGTTCTGTCACTCTTAATTTTTAAATAGCATTTAATTCGGTCCGTTACGCTAAAATTTTAAATGTCATTTAAGTCAGGTTTAAATTTGATAATTCAAATTCGTCAGTCTGTCAAGCTTAAGCTTTAAATAGTATTTACGTCGGTTTGTCAGGCTTTATTATAACATAGTATTTACGTCAGTCTGTCATACTTAAGTTACAAATTGCAGATTCGTCAGTCTGTCACCCTTAAGTCTAAAGTAACATTTACGTCTGTCTGTATGACTTTATTTAAAAATAGCATTTACTTCGATATATCACGCTTAAGTTTAAAATAGTAGATTCGTCAGGCTGTCACGCTTTAATCTAAAATAGCATTTACGTAGGTCTGTAAAACTTTAATCTAAAATAGCATTTACGTAGGTCTGTCAAACTTTAGTCTAAAATAGCATTTACGTAGGTCTGTCAAACTTTAGTCTAAAATAGCATTTGCGTAGGTCTGTCAAACTTTAGTCTAAAATAGCATTTACGTAGGTCTGTCAAACTTTAGTCTAAAATAGCATTTACGTAGGTCTGTCAAACTTTAGTCTAAAATAGCATTTACGTAGGTCTGTCAAACTTAAGTCTAAAATAACATTTACGTCAGTCTGTCATGTTTGGTCTTTTACGCCTAATTTAAAAATAACATTTACGTCTGTCTGTATGACTTTATTTAAAAATAGCATTTACTTCGATATGCCACAATTAAGTTCAAAATAATAGATTCGTCAGGCCGTCGTGCTTTACTCTAAAATAGCATTTACGTAGGTCTGTCAAACTTTAGTCTAAAATAGCATTTGCGTAGGTCTGTCAAACTTTAGTCTAAAATAGCATTTACATAGGTTTGTAAAACTTTAGTCTAAAATAGCATTTACGTAGGTTTGTAAAACTTTAGTCTAAAATAGCATTTGCGTAGGTCTGTCAAACTTTAGTCTAAAATAGCATTTGCGTAGGTCTGTCAAACTTTAGTCTAAAATAGCATTTACGTAGGTCTGTCAAACTTTAGTCTAAAATAGCATTTACGTAGGTCTGTCAAACTTTAGTCTAAAATAGCATTTACGTAGGTTTGTAAAACTTTAGTCTAAAATAGCATTTGCGTAGGTCTGTCCAACTTTAGTCTAAAATAGCATTTGCGTAGGTCTGTCAAACTTTAGTCTAAAATAGCATTTACATAGGTTTGTAAAACTTTAGTCTAAAATAGCATTTACGTAGGTTTGTAAAACTTTAGTCTAAAATAGCATTTGCGTAGGTCTGTCAAACTTTAGTCTAAAATAGCATTTGCGTAGGTCTGTCAAACTTTAGTCTAAAATAGCATTTACGTAGGTCTGTCAAACTTTAGTCTAAAATAGCATTTACGTAGGTCTGTCAAACTTTAGTCTAAAATAGCATTTACGTAGGTTTGTAAAACTTTAGTCTAAAATAGCATTTGCGTAGGTCTGTCAAACTTTAGTCTAAAATAGCATTTGCGTAGGTCTGTCAAACTTTAGTCTAAAATAGCATTTACATAGGTTTGTAAAACTTTAGTCTAAAATAGCATTTACGTAGGTTTGTAAAACTTTAGTCTAAAATAGCATTTGCGTAGGTCTGTCAAACTTTAGTCTAAAATAGCATTTGCGTAGGTCTGTCAAACTTTAGTCTAAAATAGCATTTACGTAGGTCTGTCAAACTTTAGTCTAAAATAGCATTTACGTAGGTCTGTCAAACTTTAGTCTAAAATAGCATTTACGTAGGTTTGTAAAACTTTAGTCTAAAATAGCATTTGCGTAGGTCTGTCAAACTTTAGTCTAAAATAGCATTTGCGTAGGTCTGTCAAACTTTAGTCTAAAATAGCATTTGCGTAGGTCTGTCAAACTTTAGTCTAAAATAGCATTTACGTAGGTCTGTCAAACTTTAGTCTAAAATAGCATTTATGCCAATCTGTTATTTCGGTCTGTGAAGCTTAATTTTGAAATAAGATTTATGTTGGTTTGTCATGTTTTACTTTGGAATAGAATTTACTTCAGTCTGTCACGCTTAAGTTTAAATAATATTTATGTCGGCATGTCACGCTGAAGTTTTAGCGTTTAAGTTGATTTGTCATAGTTAAGTTGGAAAAAACAGATTCGTTAGTCAGACAAGCTTACATTTGAAATAGCTTTTATGTCGGTCGGTTATACTGAAGTTTGAAAGAGAAGAGTCGTTAGTCTGTCACGCTTAAGTCTGAAATTTCATTTATTTTGGTGTGTCAAGTTTATGTATAAACTAACATTTACATCGGTCTGCCAAGCTTAAGTTTTGAATAGCATTCATGTCGGTTTGCCATACTGATGTTTAAAAAGGCAGATTTGGCCGTCTGTCACGCTTATTTGAAATAGAATTATTAAATGGTTCTGGCTCGCTGTCGGTTAATACGTCAGTCTTTAACACTCGGCAATAGCATTTTCGTTGGTCTTTCCAGTTTTAGTTTTAAATAGCATTGTTGTTTGCCTGTCACGTTTTAGTTTTAAATAGCATATTCGTTGGTCTGTCATGTTTTAGTTTTAAATAGCATATTCGTTGGTCTGTCATGTTTTAGTTTTAAATAGCATTTTCGTTGGTCTGTCATGTTTTAGTTTTAAATAGCATTTTCGTTGCTCTGTCAAGTTTTAGTTTTAAATAGCATTGTTGTTTGCCTTTCACGTTTTAGTTTTAAATAGCATATTCGTTGGTCTGTCATGTTTTAGTTTTAAATAGTATTTTCGTTGGTCTGTCATGTTTTAGTTTTAAATAGCATTTTCGTTGGTCTGTCATGTTTTAGTTTTAAATAACATTTTCGTTGCTCTGTCACGTTTTAGTTTTAAATAGCATTGTTGTTTGCCTGTCACGTTTTAGTTTTAAATAGCATATTCGTTGGTCTGTCATGTTTTAGTTTTAAATAGCATATTCATTCGTCTGTCATGTTTTAGTTTTAAATAGTATTTTCGTTGGTCTGTCATGTTTTAGTTTTTAATAGCATTTTCGTTGGTCTGTCATGTTTTAGTTTTAAATAGCATTTTCGTTGCTCTGTCAAGTTTTAGTTTTAAATAGCATTGTTGTTTGCCTGTCACGTTTTAGTTTTAAATAGCATATTCGTTGGTCTGTCATGTTTTAGTTTTAAATAGCATATTCGTTGGTCTGTCATGTTTTAGTTTTAAATAGTATTTTCGTTGGTCTGTCATGTTTTAGTTTTAAATAGCATTTTCGTTGGTCTGTCATGTTTTAGTTTTAAATAGCATTTTCGTTGCTCTGTCAAGTTTTAGTTTTAAATAGCATTTACGTTGGACTTTCAAGTTTTATTTTTAAATAGCATTGTTGTTTGCCTGTCAGGTTTTAGTTTTAAATTCCATTCCCATCGCTAAACGCGCAGATTAAATGGACGTATCTAAAATTATATCCGTTCTTCTTCATTTCTATCGTTCATCTTTCCCGCCTTTTTTATTATTTTTCTCTTACTCTCTCCCTGTGAATCATTTCGCGCCCGCAGATCCATCCGTCTTGACCGTAGCCCCATCGCCAGCGCTTCCCAACACGGAAAATGTTTGTAAGATTATTCAATAGCCCTTTTTAGGGTGGGCGCGGGAGTGGTAGGAAAAAGGACGTACAGATGGGAGGTGGAAGGGGCACGCTTGTTTTTGTAATTATACGGCAGGTTTGAATGTCACTACGGGAGCGTTTTTCATCCATTTTCAACTGGATGGCGAGAAGGGAATGAACACAATGGCGCAAGGAAAATAGCGAACAAAATACACACAGCATTTACAAGAAAAAAAGATGGCGACCGGCACAAAAATATAGATATCCGGAAAATAAGCAACTGGAAGAAGATTTAAAGGAATAAGAAACAGAAAAGACGTGATAGATTAAAGCTATATAATGTATAATGGTGATAGAAAAGGAGGAATAGACATTACACACACGCATAATAAATAAATATATATATATATATATATATATATATATATATATATATATATATATATATATATATATATATAAAGAAGTGAGGCTACCAACATTTGTAAAACACTTTTTTCATTCATTGTTTGTTATTTTATTATTTTATAATTTTATAACACGTTTCGAGCTTTCGTGCTTGCTCTCTTCAATAATATACATTTTTCTCTCGTTGGAACTTCACTTATGCATTACCATCTATTCTCTATTTCTCTCTATATATCTAAATGTGAAAGTTTTTGTTCATTTATCACTCCTGTATTGTAATCAAAATCTGAATATTCTGTATATATAGTGAAGATACATGATTAAGAAAGAATTTTTAACCGCCTAATTAGCATAACTATTTTAACTATTCATAATTAATTAATGTTTAGTATTATTAATTGCGAATTGTGTTGGCTTATGTTTTCTATCTATATGCAATAGTTTCGTCTATATTAACAGTAATTAATTAAAGTTATTTAATAAATAAATCGGAAGATAACTTAAACACCTTAAGTTTTAACTCCATGCGCTCGCTGACGAACTTACCGAAGGTTTTGGCTTGCTGCGTGCGAGGCAAAAGTGAGACGAGAAAGGAGAATGTGAGGGAGAGTGTGGTTGTCTTACTCGCCCTCTCTCTCTCCCTCTTTTTGCAGTTTTTACATTTTCCGTGAACAATAAATGAATAAATTTTATTTTATTAATGAAGTTAATGCCTAATTTATAATTTTAACAATAGTTTAGTAGCACTGTGATCTGTCCAGATTACGAAAGAAAAATAAAGATTCATATTTTGGTATGATTGTAGATTAACATCCTCAACTAAATCCTACCCCCCCCCCCCAAAAAAAAAAATTATTCTATCTCTTTTTAACTTGATGGAAAGGAGAAAAGAAAATAATTATTTTAAAATTTGAATTGGGGGAACATTTTCATAAATTCAATTTTTCGGGCTAGTTTTAGGGCAGTTAACTAAATTATTTTATGTTATGGGAGTTAAATCCGCTGCGTTTTTTAGAGGAACGCTTCCTTTTTAGGAGATTACGCGTGGTTTTATGACTTTGCTACTCGAACTTACGGTTAGTGGTAAAATTATTTTGTTAATGTCCCTAAAAAACAATGACCTGAACATTTGGGAACATTTTACGTTAAATATATATATATAACTGATCCCTCACTCTAAATTCTAAATTATTTGTTTTTCTTTCTTTCCGTTTTCCACGGTGTTAACACGTAATCGCCTAAAAAGGCAGATGACATTTTTTCGGGGTGGTGGGGTATTAATGGAGGGTGTTTATCTGCAAATGTACCCATATTTTTTTTTAAAAATCTTATACGTCCCTTTTTTCTTGTAATTTCAAGTAACTGATTTTAGTTGTGTTTACCTTTTCGGTGAAAATTAAATAACTTTAAAATGATTTAACAAATTTAATGTTATTTTTATGGTATAAATAAAAATATTGTAAGTTTAGATATTATTATAGATTATCTCCCCCCACCCCACCCGCTCATTACGTGTGAATACCCTGAAAAACCTGGAGGAAAGGGGAACAACAAAAAATATTTTAGAATTTAGAGTAGACAATCAGTTATGCATATAAATTTAACGTAAAATAATCCTCAGTTCGTGCCATTCTAGGGTTTTATGGCAGTTTACCATTTTTGCCATTGGAAATGAATTCTGTGCGTTTTTTGGGGGGCCTTTTTGTGGCGATTGCGTGTGGTTTTACAACCTTGCCAGTCGAACTTAGGGTTAATGTTTAAAACATATTAACTGCCCTAACAATCTAGAATAATCCTAAAACAAATAATCTCATTTTAAGGGGGCTAATTTAGCTGAGAATGTTAATCTAAAAATTTACCAAAGTTTATTGTTAAAATTATGGAATTCTCTGAGTATTTTCTTTTTAATTTACCCCCCCCCCCTCAATAAATTGGTGCCCGGGGGGTAGTTTTGCGTGTGTATATATATATATATATATATATATATATATATATATATATATATATATATATGTGTGTGAAAAGATGACAGAACGGAAAACAAGTCAAAATGCAGGAGAAAAACAAAAACAAGAGATTTTTTTTGACCGAAGACGTTCCCCATGAACGAAACCGGTCAAAAAAATCTCTTGTTTTTGTTTTTCTCCTGCATTTTGACTTGTTTTCCGCCTGTCATCTTTTCACACATTTTGTCCATCACGACACTTCATTTTTCATGAACTATCGTGTACCTTACCCCATATATATATGTGTGTATGTGTATTTTTTATTGTTTTTATTGGTGATTGCAGCGTTCGTTATTTTTGCTTACTACTACTGATTGTTTCACTTCCTAAGTGATTAACATGCATTTCCATTAATATATATATATTTGTTTAATTAATTTTGTACGTACATAAAAGTAATCTATGGACACGTGTTTCTGGCTCACAGCCGTCATCAGCATAACTAACTTAGACAAGGATCGAACCTTTGATATTGATGTCTATAATCCAGCGCCTTACCATTGGACTACGACGCCCTGTCTGAAAATATGTACTATTTTTATCACCTAAATATTTAATGTATTTTAATGTAATTGTTTGTATCGGTGATTGCAGCGTTCGTTGTTTTTGCTTGCTACTACTATTTCGATTGTTTCACTCATTATTAGTCGCCCCCGAAATACTTTTTAAAATACTTCAAACAAACTGAAATTTGAGGAATATGAATTGATTGATGTCTACTACTTATTGTAAACATTTTATAAAAATCGGAATAATCTTTTCACCTTAGAATAAAACTAAATTAAACTAAACTTAGACTAGATAACCCACACTTACATCTAGCAGATGTGTTCAGAATTCATAGTGATCGGTTAATTGGTTTAGAAGTAGAATTTTATTCATACAAATATATGAAATTATATACATATCAAAATAATACAAATAGATATATATATTTACTACAAAAATAACCGTCCCAGGACAGGTAGAAGCAATATGCATAGCATTTTGAGCTACACATGTTAGGTGACGAAACGTAATTTATTTTTGACAGCTCAGGTAAGTAAACGCTATTGATTTGGTAGGAAATTGTATCGCGCTTAGTTTTTTTTCTTGAGGGGGGGGTGGTATGTACGGTTTTCGGGGCACACCCGTAAATGGTCAAATTTACGAAGAAAAATGTGCCCACGTTACTCACCGTGTTGCCTAGAATACATATCCTATTATTCATAATAATGAGTTCATTAGTTTAGGAGTTTACCACGCACATACATATTATTGATGCTCACGCACGCGCACCAGTTCGGTTAAAATATTATTACATAATAGAACTCAAAATTTGTTGCAGGGCAATTCTTTTCTCCATTACTTTCTTTTTAATAGGGGATACGAGTTTTGGAGCGGGCACACCCCTTAACGGATACAGCTTACAAAAATAGTACTATGCCCACGTTACTCACTGAGGATATATATATATATATATATATATATATATATATATATATATATATATATATATATATATATATATTCCTCAATTCATAATGCTTGGTTCATTAGTTTAAGAGTAAATGCTAAATCATGATTACACTTACTGATGAGACACGAACAAAATTCCAATGAGTCATTTGAAGTGTGGGAAGTTGTTCCATTATGCCGTAACAACTGTTCATCCCTTTCATCACCTCTTAGTCTCCCCAAGGCTGCAAAAAACTTTTTAACGACCAGGAGGTAGCGCTTTGTTGGGCACCCTGTTATGTGTAAACAAATAGTCTGGAAACGATAGTTTCGATTTAATCCATAGATTGGGCCTTGACAGGTACTACCACTTCTCTGGGTCAGAGTAGACGTGGGAATATTAGTCAGTAAGAGGTGACTCCACGCTCCTCAAAGCTCCCACATGGGGGGCTCATCACTTGACACAGTTTTATTATAGCCAGGACGGTTTCGAAGGAAGCTTGAGTATTTGATATGGTTGCGAAATATGGTACACAGAAAAACATAGACAGGAAATGGGAAGCTAGATTTCGGGGTAGTATTGTTAGGATAGAAACGGACACCTTGCCCAACAGTGTCGTGCCTGGGACACATTCTAATCAACCCATGGATAACAGGTATAACTATGGTGCAGAATGGACCTGGAAGTAATAATAACTAAAGGATGATCTCACACTCCCCACAGCTCCCCATAGCTCCCAGATTGGGGGTTCGCCACCGGATTCACTTTAAGGTTATACCGAGGACCACAAAGAAAATTGAATGGATAGACGAGAAAGCCAGAAAAAAAGAAGGAAAAAATAGAAGATAAAAAAGAAGTATGTGAAAGACAACGAGAAGGGGGATTGAAAAATGTGGCTGTGGGTGGGCAAATATTTGTTAAATTAAGAATGAAAAATATCTCCCCGCCGTAAAGCGACGAGAATAATGAACGGGGCGACCGGCATAGGTTGCCATCATCCTACGCCCCACCCCCTGTAATTATCTCCACCCAACGTACACAAAAGACAGACACGCACACGACCGGGGCCTTACGCCGGCTATAACATGCTTCTTCTGCCATTACCATTCTGTCGAGACAGCATCAGCACCGTTGTTGCATTCTATTCATTTTCCAAAGGCTTCCGGATTCTTCCAAGATCTCTGATGGAACCAAGCCGGGAAAATCACAGTTGGGGACTTTTTGAGAATACAGAAAGGCAATGTCGCGCCGGCATGAGAGTGCGAGCGACATGGAAAGAAAGAAAATCGTGGGCATGGATTCCACGAGAAACTGGAAACGCGAAAATTTAAATATGTTATATATATATATATATATATATATATATATATATATATATATTGATTGGTTGAATTGTTATCGTCTTACGAATGTTTCGCAACATGTCAACAAAAATACAGTCTTTAGTTGTCACACGCTGCTCGTCAGAGACCTTGATTTGATTATTAAAATAAGCATCCTTACCCAAAGGAAAAAGAAGAAAGATGAAAGAAGATGAACAACAGCAAGGAAAAAATGCAAAACTCACATTGAAGAATATTTTTAAGGAAACATCTTCCCAAAAATCGTACATAACGTTGACATAAAGGGATGTATACCATAAAACATTCTTTATATCAACCCATATATATATATATATATATATATATATATATATATATATATATATATATAAAGAAGCTTATAGTCAGTTTAAACAAACAAAGAAAATGCAGTTTAAATTCCCAGGGATACTAGCTAAATCCAAAATATCGCAGACTTAGCATTTGCATAAGACGACTTACCGCTGGAAAATTCACAAATACAAAAGGGGATTCAAGTATATAACACTAACACAAAAACGGGGGATATTAACTTGAATTGTGAAATATTAAACAGTAATCATCAGCTGTTTACCGTGGAACTGTTTCGGAGATTTAAAGCAGAACTTTTAAAATGTATGACTCTCCAGTTGTACTGATCAAATGACCACTTCCCCAATAGCAAAATGTCGAAACAATTCAGTTCAATTTCACTAATATATAGATAAGTAAATAAATAATAAATAATAAATAATAATAAACATTACCCTTAAGACTACAGTGTGATGTGGTAATTTGCATATCAAATACTACTACTAATACTACTATTAGTAATAATAATAAAAATAATAATACTATTTAAGCACTACATCGAAGAACCATTCTGCGACATGGTAGATAGCATATAAAATTATATAGGACCAAAAGATGCATATAAAAAAGCTTAAGTACCTTTGGTACCAGATAGGCAAGTAAGAAGAAAACCAAACCACACACACACACACACACACACATATATATATATATATATATATATATATATATATATATATATATATATATATATATATATATGGTCTAGCCACACTGAAGCGCTTTGATGATATATCCTCCCTTTGTTGGTTGAGTTCTCTGGTAAGTGAAATCGCCAACTTCCATCAGTGTTAAATGCATTGGTCTTTGTGTTAACAAATAAAGCTCTCAGTTGACAATGTTGAACTTTGAGATTTCAATTAATTACCTTGTGGTTAGGAGCGCCGACTGTCGTGTATAGGGTCGAGTTTTGATTCCGGCTTTGGCACTTGTGGTAGATATATCCATATATGTTATGAACAAATATTAAATTATGTTTACCTACAGATGACGTCGTTTAGAGCTAATTGCTTTCTTCAGTTTAGGAAGTGATAATTTCAGACGGCCATAAGGCGCGAACCAGGTTCACTGACCCACCGTTGGGTTTACACGCGTTGTACCAGTTATGTAATAATATGTTTAGCTTCGAAAGGTGCTTAAACCAGCCTTTATGTACTCCTATTTCTGAAACTTGATTTAAATGTTATGTCATATCCGCACGACCGCGCGCGCACACACACACAGACACACAAACACACACACACACACACACAAAGACACATACACGCATATCTTTTTAATGTTTTGATTATTACTATTATTATTGGAAAAATATTTCTACCATTATATAGTATGCTATGTATGAAACTGATCTTTTGTTGGTGCTATACTTTACACGGATAGTATTACTAAACAGATAGGAAATGAGAAAAGAATACAATAAAGTGCGGGACTTATTTTTATTTTGGGAGATTCGTTGCTGATTTACAGCCCCGTTGACTCAATAATCGCTTGTTTAGTAAAATTATATATATATATATATATATATATATATATATATATATATATATATTAGTTATGTTTTTATTGTTTTTTGGCGATAACGACAGCTTATGAAAACTATTTTATGGTGATTCACTTCCTAAGTGTTTGAGAGAGAAAGGGTCGTCAATAAGTGAGAGTAAAAGAAGAAGAAGAAGAAGAAGAAGAAGAAGAAGAAGAAACGGACGAAGAAGAAAAGGATGAAAGGTAGAAGGAACCGAAGGAGGGAAAAGAGACAATAAGGAAGAAGTCGAAGAATTAAAAGATAAAAAATAAATAATTGAAGAAGTTGACGAAATAAAAGAAGAACACGCAAAAAGAGGAAATATAAGATAGAAACACGCAGAAATAGAAGAAGAAGAAGAAGAAGAAGAAGAAATGTGGTGGAAAATGGCGGATATAAAATCGGTAAAAGGCAGCGGGAAATAAAATCTCGGCATTTGTTTAAGCCGAAAAACTGGCCTGAGGGTAAAAAACAACTACAAATGAGGAAGTGAAAGAAATTCCGCCCAAGAGTTTGGCAGTTGATCTCAAACCGAGAATAAACACGATAACACGAGATAAAAGAAAGACAAAAAAGAGGATTCAAATCAAATCCAGACAAGCATTTAATCATTTTGTTTTCATTCTATAACAAGCTGAAGCTATCGTCTACGTAGGGACAAAACTTATAACGATTCTCTTGAAAATGACTTGCGGCTCAAAGTGTAGTATCTGACTTGATACGACACTTCATTCTTTTCTGTTTTCGCTCAGTGAATTAGAAATGCTTCTAGACTGAGAAAAGTTTTATTTTTATCACAATCCAGAGTGTTCTCTTTGGGGAGCTGGGTTGTCCCACATTAAAATAAAACACTTTTCTCTAACCCTGCACCCGTGGGGAGGCAAGTGAATAGGGACGTGATGGGTTTTTTTATATTGTTTTATTGAACCGACTGTTTTCTACTATTGGGTCGCCATTTATCAAAGCCAAGAGCCACTCGAGGACAAGAGTTAATCAGACGGAATGAGTGCCAGCCGAAAGATGAGGAACACTATGGAAGTACTTACATTTATTAATGGTATGAACTGCGTTTGATTACTTTTAGGGCGGTCCATGCCAATAATTTGTTGACATTGGATGTGAAGACGACCAGGTCAATGAGAGGAATAACGGAAAGAGCCGGGCGAAGAAGACAACGAACAAGAAAGGAGGAGGAGGAGGAGGAGGAGGAGGAAGAAGAATAAGAATAAGAAAGCGGAAGAGAGAAGACGATAAGTGAAAGAATAATAATAATCAGAAGAAGACATAAAAGAAACGGGGGGAGAAGTAGAAGAACTCTACAGGGAAGCAGTCTCGCGGGGATGCGTTTCACAGGCGGGAAGCCCTTGCAAAAATGTCGCTATGGAAATTATGCCGAACGCTAGGCACTTGCAAGGAGAAAAGAAAGTCACTTTCCGTTGCTGTATCAAGTCTAGTTCTTGCTTTAAATACCTTAAAAATAGGAAACAAAGAGTGGAGCTCAGTCGAGCAACCTCTATGGAAATAACGATAGAGTAGAGAGAGACTAGCAACATTCTTTTGTGAGAAAGGCGTTGTAGAGAGAAGAGATACCCCTCACCACGTTTCCGAGTCGATTTTGTACTCTGTCGAGGCAGGAAAAGAAGGTTGCTTTATGCGGCACCTCCCCAGATGTGGCAACAGTATTCAATCTTTGAACGTATCTCTCTTATATTTGTAGATGATTGCATCTCACTAGTAGTTTTAACTAAAAGCATTACCAGTGATCGCTCACGGGTAAAAACAGATGGTATTTCCTGGGGTCTGCAGAATAACAAATCTCCCAAGATTTTCAGTTCTCTCCACTTCTTTCGACTACCGTAAAAACTCACTTTGCATTCTCGCACCAGCCGTGTGGCTTTTGAGCTCTCACTGATAACGGCCGAATTTTAATTTTTTTGTACTAACGAGCCACCGCTCATCGAGGTCCAAAGGCCACTCGTGGACATGGGTTAATTGTTTGCTTCAGGTGGATGGTGGGACTAATACCATGAGGATTGCAGACGATCGATTTATCCTGGCAGCATTTGATTACTTAAGAGGACGATTCAACAAGAATGTGTTAACATTGTACTTGAAAACGACCATGCAATAGTCAGCTGGGCAGTTCTTGGAGAGAAACTCTGCTTATTGAAGTTCCGATTAGCTCCAGGTACAAAGAGGAAGAAAGCAACATTTTTAACGGTGGTTGTAGCTAGACGGGTTTTTGCTGTGAATGTTTTACAGGGGTGGGGACCAGAGATTAGAGCTCAGTGGAGAACCTACCATGAAAATAACGATAGAGTAGAGAGAGGCAAGCAACGTAATTTCTGTGAGAAAAAGGCTGTAAGAACGAGAATATGACATCTCTCACAAGATTTCAAAACCGATTTTCCTCTGGGATTCTAATACCCTACGTGCCTTTCCGGTCGAGGTCTGGATGGTTCTTTGGCACCTCGTCTTTTCTTCCTCTCATATCATCCACAACGATTATTTATGGTACCAACGAATATGTTATTTGTTTGGAAGGGGAGGGGTTTTCAGATTATAGGATTTTCATTAAATATTTATCCAAGAAATTCCACTTCCCCTTTTTTATTAGGTCACCACTTATCAAGGCCAATAGCTACTCGAGGATGAAGATTAATGAGACAGCATTATGGTCAGCCAGAAGATAGTGAACGCTATGAGAGTACTAACATTGATCAAAGGTGTGAACTGCGTTTGGTTATTGTTATAAACCGCCCCATAAGGCGGTTTATGACAATAATTTGTTGACATTAGATATGTCCAATTCCGCCATAACCCAAACAGACATCCAAGTTTTCCTCAGCTGTTCGTAAACAATCAACTTCTATTCAATTAATTTCTTCTTTTATGGAAATCGCTTCAGACAAGGCATGAAGCCACTTGATGTAAGAAGTTAACAAGAACTAAAGATGATTATCGCAAAGACAGAAGATGCCTATTGGCCTTAGTGTTGAAAAGACCAAGGCTATAGGTAGGAGGAAAACAGTCAGCAGGAAAAGAGTTCTGCGAACTACTTTAATAGAAAAATGTATTACAATGAGGTATCAAAACAGCGAATTGATGGACACCACTAGACTAACGAGTCAAACGCGCTAACAAAAAAGAAGCATGGAATAGATCAGACTATTCTGCAGAACATATGCCATAATAGTATTTATAGAAAAGACTGAGACGTCTGTGAGAGGTTGCAGAGAAGAAGAAAGGTAGGAGCTAATGAAATAACAGATACGTTTCTGCACCTTATCAGGAACCCTCAAATGGGACAGAGATTCACCAGCCCAAATATAACAACAGTACTCTATACATCGTCTGATAGTAGATTTGTAGAGATAGAGAATAGCCTTATAATAGTAGATTTGTATAGATTAACAGATTAGCCTTATACTAATGAGTCACCATTACCAAGGCTAAAAGCCACTCACCGATAAGTGTTAATGCGATTATCAGTTGGATGATGAACAATAACATGAAAGGATTTAAACGATGAAAGGAACAGACAAAACTTGATAACTTAAGAGAGCGACTCTACAAGTATATGTTGACATTATACTTGAAGACGGCCATGATTAAATCTGCAGTCGCGTTGCAATGTGTCCACAAATGAGAAGTTCTTGGAAATAAACTTTGCTCATGGAAATTTCGTTTGGTTTTAGGAAAACAGGGGAGAAAATAAAGGTTCTTTGCAGTGATGATGAAAAAACGAGTTCTTACTGTGAATGTTTTACGAGGATGAACCAGACATTGAAGAATATACAATGAGCCTTTATTTTTGTATTATTTGTATTATTCGGGCTACTATTCTCATCTTGAGTGTTATTCTCACAATGTTTCGGCCAATGAAAGCTCCAACTTTCTTCGGTGTATCTGGTCAAACTCGGGAATCTGTTTTGTTTTTTTACTATTGGAGTCGCCACTTATCAAAGCCACTCGAGTATAAAGGTTAATGAGATGGGAATGATTGCTATCCGAAAGATGAGGAACACTATAAGAGTACTATTTCTTATCAGACATGAGCTACATTTGATTATTTATGGAACGGTTTATGACAAGTAAATGGTTGACATTAGATTTGAAGACGATCAAGTTGTAATCAACAGGGAAGCAGTCCCGCGATAATGTGTTCCACAGGCGGAAAGCCCTTGCAAAGAAGCCCTGTCCATGGTAGTCCCGCGTGACGCAAGCCACATGGAAAGAGGAAAGGAAATATTTTTTCCGTTGTGGTAGAAGACGAGTTCTAGCTGTGAATGTTTTGCAAGGAGCAACCAAAGTTTAGTGCCTATTTGAGTTCTTAGCATGTTTTATCTATATTTCTAGTTCTGTTTATGAAGGGCTAATCTATTTCAACTTACATGGGGTTAGTCAGTGTCATATGATTATGTGGATTGGTTTCCGCACTCTAGGATCTTTATTTATATGTCGGCTGTTTTCTTCAATGCCGTTATTTTGTATGTTGCAAATCATCTCTTTGATGTTTCTATTTTTTGTTCAATTTTTTAAATGTTTTTTTTGTTTTTGCTTGGTATGGGGCATCCTACGGGATACCAGACATTCACCCGTTTTTTTAGAGAGATCTTTCTAGGATTCTAACCGTCCTTTTCAGTGCTAGTCTTTGGATGCCCCTTGCACTTGGTTCACCGTGTTTATTCGCCAGGTATTTTTTTAAACACTTTTACTGAGACCGGTAGCTCTTATGATTACTGGAATGATGGAGATCTTCCTAAGATTTCAGTTTCTTTTCACGTCGTACGTTGGAATTTAATTATCTTATCGTTAGTTATCCTATCCCACTGTTTAAGCCAGCATCATTAGGAACACTGACTTCAACTAGGGTTGCTACTCCTTCCCCCTTATACCATATCATTATGTCAGGTTTAACAGCTCCGTTTTGTAAGTATGTAGCTGACGAGATTGCATAATCATACTGGATGGTGTATGACTTATTTCCAACAGTTCTTTCTTGTATATGTTCCCATGACTAAAAACAGTTTCGAAAATTGAATATCCAGTGTACTGTTTTTAGTACTTCTACAATTATTGGTATTTTGTTTAAATAGAAATCGCTGTAGACAAGGAATTGAGCCACTTGATGTAAGGAGCTAAAAAGAATTGTTTTAGCAACCAGTCACCACTTATCAAGATCAAAAAACAAGCCAACGATAAGGGTTGATTGATGATGAATAATATAAGAGGAGTGAAAATATCAATAGACAATCAACTCAAGACAAGACTTGACCCATAAAACAGCAATTCTTTCCCTTTTGTCAGAAACATCGCTCTTGAATTACCGTACTTTCCATGTACCTTAACATTTCTGGCAAGTTCTATGTATTTGCTAAGTTTTTTTTTAATCTCTAGTAACGCATGAGTTGGAAACATAACTTCTTTCAATCAGTTTGGCTAACATTTGAAATATCAATTGTTTGGTCAGTCACGGTTAAGATTGAAATCATATTGTCTTTAGTCTGCCACGCTTAAGTTGTAAATAAAGCATTCTTTTAGATCTCATTCTTACGTTTGAAATAAAATGTCTGTAAATTTTTTTGGCAACATTTGAAATAGCATTTTATTTAGCCTGTCAATGTTAAGATTGAAATAACATGTTCTTTAGTCTACAACGCTTACGCCCGTCTGTCGTACGCATATTTTATTTGCAAAACACATAAAAATTATTTTTTTTACCAAAACTAATTCGCTTTCAACTTATGCCGAATATCGTTTATGTTTACTTTTTGTGGATTATATATATACAAAAAAAAAGGTTACTCAGTTTAAAGAAAATATTTGTGTAATTTTTATGCTATTATGTTATGGTAATTTCCATAGATTTATAAACACGTATCAAGTGTTAAAACATCTTTTAGACTTACATGAAATTCGAACTCGAGTATTGACATCGTAACAACTACTGCCTTATTAATGTGTACTCTGCATATTCCGTTTTTTGTCAAATATTCACAACTATTTACGCATGAACAGAAGAAAACACCATATTATAACTTAAACCAACTTATTTCTCTTCGTACTAGTCTGCTATACGTCGTCGACAATCAGTCCGATAGTGATTTTGTTGCATTCTTGCTGAGGTATGATCCTCTTCAGTCTCAGAAGGTTCACCCTCCCATGCTTTACATTCTCTTTGAAAAGGGGGTAATTTATCGCTAATCGCCTGAGGCGCCCCTACCAGAGGAATGCCGACGGGGTTGCTCAAGCATTTTTTGTTGACCAGAGTGCGCTAATCCTAATGCACTGACTTTTGAACTTACACCTGACCTTGTGTCAAACATCCTAGAGAGGTAAATAAAATAATAATAATAATAATAATAATAATAATAATAATAATAATAATAATAATAATAATAACAATTATGACCTTGGAGTATCGTAACAGCCGCCTACCATTGATTTTTCGCTGGCAAAGACAATTGGTATGCCCTGGGATTTGGGGGCAATAAGCCGCAGCAAGATCCTATCACTCTCCGCACTCTTCCAGTGGAGATCTGGTTAGTTCTATCCCTCTTCGGTCTTCCTATCCTCCTTGACCCTCTACGATTATTTTGTATGGTGTCAGCCGAGGCCGGTGCCATCATTTGTGTATGGGGGGGGGGGGGATTTATGATATCTCTTGCAGTGGTGTTCTTCCTGTCGTTTTGTTTTCTTCCTATCATAACTTCCATGTTGCTGTATTATTATTATTATTATTATTATTATTATTATTATTATTATTATTATTATTATTATTATTATTATTATTATTTGTACTCACTAGGAGTTCTCACACAGATCGTCGTCAGTGATTGCTCACCGACAACAACCAGTGGTATTTCCTGGAGTCTGAGTGACAACAAGCCTCCCCAGATTCTTCACCTCTTTTCGATAACAATGCGGTATCGCAACAGCCTCTTACCATTGATTTCTCGCTGGTAAAGACAATTGGTCTTCTCTGGGATTTTGGTGGCAATAAGCCTCCCCAAGGTCCCAGCATTCTCTGCACTTTTCCAGTGGGGGTCTGGTTTCTGCTGTCCCTCCTTGGTCTTCTCATCCTCCTCGACCCACTACAAATTATTATTATTATTATTATTATTATTATTATTATTATTATTATTATTATTATTATTATTATTATTATTATTTCATAGTAGTCTCAAATTGTGGAAATCTTTAGTTTGATTATTTTAACATCAGATCAACTATTGTCAATTCCATAATACTACATTCACTTAGGGATGTTGGCAACCATTACGTGGTCCATCCTGCAAGAATGCCGACAACAAAATCAAACCGATCATTCTGATCCATACGAATTTACTTTACCTTTAGTGTGACTTTAGACATTAAAGCTGTACCATAACACTTTCGCCGTTCCTAACAGGAAGCCTTTTGCAAAATTGGAAAAGAAATTGTCTCGTTAATCTGTTTAAGCCATTTATGGTGACTTTTCGCTATTATTATTACTATTATTATTATTATCATTATTATTATTATTATTATTGAAATAACATTTTTTTGTCTGTCACGCTTACGTCCGTCTGTCGGAGTGTTTGTTACACTTAAGTATAAACGATACTTACTATCAATAGACGCGTAAGTTGAATGCGCGTGTTTTAAGAATACCCCTTTTTTGTTCCAATTGAGAGCGATGTTAAAAACCTGTTTTAAGCCATGAAATATTTCTGCTTTCATTACAAAACTCATCACCGATCCTTTATATTTTGAAATGTCTTATTCTCACTAGGGTTTATAAGAAATAAATAATCAAAAAAATACAAACCCAAATTTGAACCTGTGTGTTTGACAGGGTTTTCGTAACGTTGATCGTTAGCGTTGTTGTCTTGTGAAATTCCTGACCCTCACAAGACCTTCGGCAACCCGAGGCCAGCGATCTTTTGTTGTTTGTGCAAATGGCAGCCAACCGCACGGGGGTGACAGCGTTTATTTAACACTCACAGACGCGCACCAAAAATGAGATAGAGAGAGAGATGGCGACAGACAGACAGAGAAAGAATTGAAAAGCAGGGAAGACGCTGACAAAGGAAGAAGACGAAGTAACTCAGGGCTGCTTTAAATGCGATTAATTTTTGCTGTATCAATATGCCCCATGCGGTGACCCCAGTTCCGTTTAAAGGGCGACCAGCGACATTTTGTATCGGCACGGATTTATTACTTTTTTCTCGTTTTTTTGTTTTTGTTTCTTTCTTTTTAAAGATTTCTTTTCAGGGTTTGACACGGTCTGAGCCGTGTCAAACCAATCAAGCAAATATACGCCTTTTCATGATTGTGCAGGACTGCGGGGATCAGAAATTAAGAAAATCGTTGGGGATCACTCATTGTGAAGTGAAAATCGCATAGATCATCTCAAGAGATCACGAGCGTCAAAAAGAGAATCCTTGAATGGATTGTCGGAACGGATGTCACACAAGAGCTAACGCAGTTTGGCTAGGTACAACTTTTTTATTATATTTAGCCGTGTTCTTAGTTAGTTTGAGACCAGCTGTAGCAAACAGAAACGCAAGAAAATGACTGTCGGTATCAGTTTTAAGAGTAACGGGTGTATATCTTGCATCAAATCTATTGCTAAGGTCGCTGGAAAAATGGTTGGATAATTCTACCGCTCCAGAAAGTACCCGACCCCTGACACAATCCTCTAGCTGTATAAGAGCCAGATAATCCTAAGATGTAGTAAAGCTGTTACATCTCATGAGGTTCCGCTTTGAGAACTCTTTCTTGGCTTGATAGAGTACAAAAGCGACTTCGCAATCTAGTGGGAGATGATATCTTCTTTTCCCTACACCCCTTTCACACAAAAAAGATGTTGCTACCCTCTCTCTACTGTATCGTTAAGTTCATGGTAGGTGCTCAAATGAGCTCCAATCTCTGGTGACCCCTGTAAAACGTTCGCAGCAAGTACCCGCCTAGCTGCAACCACAAGAAAAATCTTCCCTTCCCCACTCTCTGTACATAAGATCAAACGGAGCTTCCATGGACAAAGTTTGTTTCCTAATAAATACCAAGCAGAACGTCAATTAACAAAGTTTCTTATTTTACTTAGAAAATAAGTGGAACAAAATACCACGAGGCTGCTTCCCAACCGACTACAACATAGTCGTTTTGAAGTCTAATATAAACAAATACTTTCTTATCCATCCTCTTTGATAATCAATTCCTGTTATGCAATCTTCTGCCAAATCCGTACATTGTTTCCAATCCTCTCATGGTGGCGTTCATTGTCCAACCGAAATCTCTTTAACCCTTATCCTCGAGTGGTCGTAGGATCTTGATAATTGGGGACCCATTCGTGTTAAAAAAATGTCTAATGCTTTAAGTATTCACATATATCAGTAGGTATGTTGTTGTGTTTTACGGCATATCAACCCTAGTTATGTTATTTTATACCGAAAACCGCAATTCTACTTTACCGAAAACCACACTTTGTATATAACCAATGTACTCCCCTTAAAGAAAAACAGGAAAAAAAAATATGCTTCGCCAGTGTTCGTACAAATATTCATATAAAATCATAGAATTACGTTAGTAATTTAATTTTTCATATATAAATTATTATTATCATTTCTGATGACACAAAGAAAAAAAACACCCACCATTGATTTTTTAATTTAGATTGGAGGATTTTTTCACGAAATCATTCCAGGCGGTGGAGATTGTCCGATTGTTTTTTGCTTTCTCGCTCGCCTTTGGAATGTTTTCGTCTAGAAGCTAGAAAAATGCGCGTAGTTTACTCGCTAACTTTTTTGTGACAGGACGGATTAATATTTTTTTAATATACAAATAAATACACATTGGTCTTTGTAATGGTATGAGGGATTTTTTCCTATCCACTTCTTTATCAAACATGTGTCGCTGCTTAAAACAAATGAGTTTCATTGAGTCTGTCTGTGTGACAGCGAATCTCTTCAGATTACCAGTACTTTATTTCTTTCTGAATTCATTTCAGACGGCGGGGCTTGTATGGTTCACTTATTGTTTTAAACTGGTAGTCTTTCTAATACTTAAAAGAAAAATCAATAGGATAGGATCAAACTATCGCGAGTTGAAAAGTAAACGTGTCGTTTCTGATGAACTAAAGAAAAAATACACCACCCTTTTCTTTTTAAATATTTCCTTATTTTAATTTTCTTCTTTTCATTATTGGGAGGTAGGAGTAGACTACACGCCGGATGTTAAATCATATTAAAGATATCAAAAACGGTTAAGAATTAAATTAAAAGAGAACAAACGGTCTCATTTAAATAAATAAAAAATAAAGAAAGAAAGAAAGAGAAGTCCCCAAATTGAGAAGGTTTATAAAAGAAAAAAGGGAAAGAAAAACGTATAAATCAGTATAGAAAACGGAAAGGAAGAAAGAAAACGTCTGATTAAAAAAAGTGATTTGCGTTCCTCCTTCGTTCGGCAGACTTTTATGTGACGGGACGGATATATATTTACAAATAAATATACATTGTTCTTTATTATAGAGTGGAGGATATTTTCTGAATTCATATGTTTTGTTAGACGAATATTTTGTCAAAAAAGGCATTGATCCTGGCTTTCACTTGAAATCTGAAATTGAAAGCTTCCATAAAATCTATTGCTAGTTAAGATCGCTGAGAAAATGACTGGATCTAGAAAGTACCTAATTATTGATGCAATCCTCTAACTGTATAAGAGTTAGATACGCCCTAAGATTTATCTACGAACAGACAAACTCTAAAAACACCATCAATTTCTTAATAGTATATAGATTATTATTATTATTAGTAGTAGTAGTAGTAGTATTAGTATTTACTCAGTAGGAGTGCTTATCAAAGAAAACAACAATGATGATACAACAGAAAATAGTCGTGAAGGGTAAAAGGAGATGCAAATACCGAGGAGTGACGGTACAAACCATACCTCTACTGGTAAGGTGCGAAAAGTACTGGGACCTTATAGATACTTATTGTCACCCTAATCCCAGAGAAGGCGAATAATCGTTATCAGCGAGAAATCAATGGTAATTGAAGATTGCTCACTAATAATAACGGGTGGTGTTCCCTGTGCTCTCCCTTATCGGTCTTTCCATCTCCCTTGACCCTTCACGGCTATTTTGTGTTGTATCAACCGAGGCTGCTGCCATCACATTGTTGGTTTCTTTGGTGGCTTGAAATTTATTCAAATTACAGTTTCAGTTATTATTATTTGTACTCACTAAGAGTTCTTTCACAGGTCATCATCAGGAATTACTCACTTATAATAACCGGTGGTGTTCTCTGGAATCTGGATGACAACAAGTCTCCCCAGATTTCCAGTGCTCTCCACCTTTTTCAGTACCGATTGCAAATGACTTTCCGTTATCGCAACAGTCGCTTACCATTGATTTTATTATTATTATTATTATTTGTTATGGTACCGTACCTATAACAGACTTTGGACTCTTCCATTCACAATAAATACTTGAAGCATATGATTCCCAGTGTTGAGTAAACGCCAGTCTATACTGGCAGTCAAGACTGACGTACCACTACTCTTGTTTCTCTGTTGTATTATACTTCTCTTCAATATACTTCTTTTTGCTAAACACTGTGTTTGTGTTTGCATTCCAGACCCTAAATAGGTCCACAATATTATTATTATTAGTAGTAGTAGTAGAAGTAGCAGTAGTTATAGCAGCAGTAGTAGTAGTTGTTGCTATTGTAGTAGTTATCTGTTTTCCTTCTATTTCTTTCTTCTTTCTTCCTCTCAGAAATTCACTCCATAGTTATTAGGAAGTTCGATTCGAGCTGGGATTAATACAATAGCCGACTCGCCAGATAGTAGGCGTCGTTCTCTGAAACGGCTCAAGCAAACTGCCCGATTAATGGTCGTTTGAGTGTCATCTGGAGACTGCAAATAGGTCATTTTCGCCTCCAATCCCAGCGATAATCACCTGTATGGATTAACCTCCCCCCAAATGCCCCGGGATAATATCTCGTCGCTGGCATGAAGGATTCTTTGTTTGGTCCGTCCAGATACACACGTCTATGTTTAAAATCATGTAAACGTCCACATCCATTTTGTTACTCTGAATTATTGTTAAAATAACTAATTGTAATTATTTGTTTATGAACAATAATTATGACTGTTTTTATTATACATATTTATGTATGATTTAAATGTATGTGTATACAGCCCGATGCAGGATTGCCTTAAAACTCCGGATACATTCAAGTAACCCCATTAATGAGACCCTGGCAGGTACTACCACTCCGGGTCAGAGTTGACCTGGGATTAATGGTTACTGAGGGGTCACTCCTTACTCCATAGATACATTATTTCTTGTGATACCAGACAAGATTCTATTTAACCTATTAATTTGAGTCTGACAGATACAAACATCTCGAGTAAGAATAGACCTGAGAGTAATTGTGATGAAGAGATGACTCTACACTCTCAATTACTGTAGAGATGTAAGTTAACCCGAATCAAAACATAAGTCCAACTGAACACAAACACCAGTTTAGAGCCCAAACATCGATCCGTCTTGAAGAACCATGGTAACCCAACTGAGGACCTCTGCCCTTCTGCTGGAATATATATATATATATTTTTTATTTATTTATACAAACATTATTAGCTACATATGTGCATACATGTTTTAGCTCAAACCTGCATGCACATATGCAGTCAATAATGTTATAAATAAAAGAATGTATCTTAGGATACAGCTCAACTTGTTATTAGGCACTATTGTATAAACACCGGAGTTTCATTAGATTAACATCTAAGAAACATAAATACAATAACTATATATATATATATATATATATATATATATATATATATATATATTATGAACAAAAAAGATATACTAAGGAACAGCTCTACTTATTATTGAGCACTTTCTATAAACACTAACGTTTCAACGGATTAGCACCTACAGAAACTAATATAATGCATGTGCTATATATATATATATATATATATATATATATATATATATAATTACGGTATACTTTATAGTTGCATTCCAATGACCATAGGTAAAAATCAATCCTAAACCATAATTTTCATTTATTTTTATAATTTCTTTATTTTAATATTTCGGTGAATACCTGTATTTCTTCTTCATCTCGCAAACAAAATGTTCTTTTTATTTATATTTTCTAAATTTAATACTTTTTCTATATCTAACGCGCGTTTCACAGCAAAGTCAAGGGTAATTTATTATTCCAAAGACAGAAGAAAGGAAGATTGAAAGAGTTTGAGAAGTCCTGACAGAAAATAGCTGCATGCCGTAGTACAGGAAAAGAACTCAGATGAAGAATGGTTACAAAAATCAGGAATACCCCCCCCCAAAAAAAAAACTGCATCCGAAATCTGAAACAATTCCTCACGCGGTCACTTAAAACTCACTTAGACCACACAACGAGACCACTCGAGATTATTAGCTGCTTAATTATGGACATAAAAAATGATTGACCATGAGGGCCACCATCTTGCGTGAACATTAATTTTTGAAAGTCCAAAGTCGGTCATAATCACAGCATGGAACCGTGCATCCAAGAGAACGTAACTATTTCATAGACGTCAGTCATTTCGTGGGTGGTATCTCTTCTCTTGGCTAAATATTTGTCTTATTGCAGGCCCGTCGTCTGCATGCATTGCATCTATGTGCGTCATAAAACATGCACCATTGCACATTTTTACACTTATTCTTTATGTGTTAAGAAGACCTGGAAATAATGAATAGAATATCGTCTGTGTTTACAACCATGTGCCGGTACCCGACGATCACCGCCGTGTTTTTCTGTTCGTCTTCATATTTTTTGTTCTCGTTCTTTCCGTGTCGTCGGCGATCGTCTCGGACGCGTGCACTGGTTTAGATATATACGAAAATGAAACAATGCTGACTCACAAGATAAAACACAAACTTAGATACATTGTGTATAAGTTAGTTGTACTCTGGATGTGTGTGTGTGTGTATGTGTATGTGTGTGTGTGTGTGTGTGTGTGATATCGTTGCGAAAAAGGATCTCAAACGCTAGTGTCCATATCTTAGTTAAGTTTTAGGACCGAACTGAGATAATTTGTCTGTTGAGGCATGATTGTCGTTCGGTTGAATCAGCTCACATCATCAATTGCTAAATTTCTGCCGAGCTTGTCTACCCCGATCTGCTCGAAGCTAAACTCTTTCGGGAATATCTCTGAAACGCAAACTGTCTCGAACAACTCTGACTCCTAAATTTATTTACTTACGAGCGGAAATCCTAAACGTCTGGACTTTGTCCCAGAGTGACTAGTAAGCAAAAATTACTCGCCCTCTCATAGACTACCGGCTACTAATTTTACTTCTTTAATTTTTGGTGAATTATTTTCTCACATTCTCCGGGGTCTTGACTCTGATAGGGCTCAGTTTATAGTATCACATGTGTACCAAAGGAAACTCTATTCGGCATTGAGAACCTATTTGAAAGCCTTGAGACGTGTGGTATCATCACTCCATTGACGTTACTCCCAGATCCTCGAGACATCCGGAGTCAGTCTCATGTGCAATGCTACCGGTTTATTGAGTTACACAGTAACAATGCATGCAGACGACAGGCCTGCACTGAGATAAATATTTAGCTAAAAGAAAAGAGACCACGCCAAAAATGGCTTTATATTTGAAACAATTGACATTTTGGAATAAAAAGGATGACGTCTTGTAATAGACAAAATGACTGATTGGAAAGACAGGTTTACTATTGGAAAAACTATTGGCGCGGGAAAACCGACCAAGCTTACACAACTTACAACCCTTACTTGTGAAAATAATTGTAACGCCAACTGGATTGAATGAGAGCCCTTGATTGATTGAGAAGGAGGATTCGAGATTCAATCACTAAATGAACCCATGGCCACAAACACGGAAATAAATTTGGACGATGAAAGCGGCCAAGAGAGTGTAGATCATCGGATCGTAAAACACGTAGTAAATCCCCTGAGGGCGCAAACGTCAGTGGAGAGATTAATGCTACAGATATTTATCCAACTTAACAAAAATGAAAATTAGAAAGTATGAAATGCAAAAACAAGAGTTGGGTATTTGTCTGTCTGAGAAATATACCATTAGTCCTATTAATAGAGTATGATTGTACTATTTTAATGCTTAATTCAGTTTGCTATACTGTATCAACTGGCTTCACATCAGTGGGTAAGACCGGTATGCATGAAATCTGTAGAGAGGTAAGCCCCGAAACAGAGCGCATTCTCTCCTCATCAGCCTAACTGTGCTTTTAGCTACACGGTATGCAAAGGTATACCCGTATGACACCCGGAAGACGTTCTATTTTATTGAACCTTGACAAGTTCTGAGACTCCGGGTCAGAATACATGTAGATAATGGAAACTAAGGCGTGACTCCATACTCCTTAAACTCCCAAATGCAAGTATCAACACCGGATGCAGTCTTGTGTCCTACCGGAGACGGTAATAAAAAGAAAGTAACAGAAGGAGGGATAGGACAAAGAAGTAAAAAAGAAAGAAAAAAGAAGTAAAAAGAGAAAGAAAAAAAAAGAATTATAAGAAAAGTGGTGAGAGGAAGGGAATGACAAAAATACTTAAAAAGAAAGAGAAACATACAGAAGGTATATGAGAAAAGAAAAGATAAGTAGAAAAAGAGAAAAAAAGAGGCGCGTGTGTGTGAGAGGGAGAGAGAGAGAGAGAGAGAGAGAGAGAGAGAGGTTATATAACAAATCCTGTTCTAACGAGTCACGTATGTGGACGAATATATTTGAAATTCAAATATGTTTTCATAAATATTTGGAATTTCCAAATATTTAACAAATAATGACCTAACGGGTCAGGGGTGGTCTATTAAATAATAAAAATAAAATATATGTTAAATCGATAAAGGAACACGAAAGGAAAGGAATGAAAATAAGATAAATGAAACGATAAAAAACTGAAAGAAGAATGAAATGGAAAAAAATAAAGAAGGAAAGGACAACAGACAGAAAGGACAACAGACAGAAAACATGCGAGAGAGAGAGAGTATGTGTGGGTTTGAAAGATAGAGAAAGAGGGAGAGAAAGAGAGAGGTTGAGAGAGAGGAGAAGAGGGGAAATAAAAAGAAGATTAGAGAAAGAGAGAAAGAGAGAAGGAATATATATAGAGAGATAGAGATAGAAAGAAACAGAGAGGGACAGTTTGATTAGATATATAGAAGTAGACAGAGAGAGAAATAGAGGGAGAAAGAAAAGGAAGGAGTGTGTGTGTGAGATAGATAGACAAATAGAGAGATAATAGAGATATATAGAGAGAAGGAGAGAGTGAAAGAAAGCAGGTTGTGAGAGAGAGAGGGAGGGAGAGCAAAAGAAAAAAAACAACTTTGTAGCGGATGAGTAACGAGAAGTTGAGATAATGAACGCCCGTGTAAGAATGAGGGAAGGCAAAAAGGGGAGGTAACTCCATGAAACGACAGGGAAAACGCCAGGAAATACGCGTATAATGATTGTTCCTTGTAATTACGCCGATGAAGGGTCATATATTTTGTGAAATGGTCTTTTAATTACGGCTCCATTGTCGTTAGGGAGGAGCTGGAAAAAAGAATTGCAGCCGTTCGTTTCCCGTCAAATCTAACAGGCTTTCATCTGTGCAAACACCAAAAACACAACTGCATCGCTTTCTTTACATTTCTTTTTCACGTACAACGTGTGGGCGCACGTGCCATACCCTATCCTCGTCAGTTGCCAACCAGACGTAGTAACATAGTTCTGATGGCTAAGGCGGTACTATCGCACCTGGCAGCACCGATAGCTTTGGCCAGCGGACAGAGTATTAAAACATATAGAACCGGGCGGATATCATTTTCATTATTCTTTTGCTATGCACATATATCGAATGGGATGGACCTAGACAAAATAATATAGATTATTCTCCCTCACTGATGAATTAGACAATCATTCGTTTAACAGTAGAAAGATGTATTCCGGGGTTTGCGACGATTTCACGCGATTAGGTCCAGATTAACCTATAACATGGCTCCTCTGAAACTCTCAAAATTCTAAACCTTCTTTCGCCGGTGCTGTACGTACATGGTGATATATAATATATATAGTTAACATCAGTTATTAGTTATTCGGGGAAAGCATTCCATATTTCCTACAAAACAACTTTTATTAACAAACAATGTTTTTTTGTCCATGTCAAGAACATATATGTTCATGATATACAAAATATCACTGATATTCATTAGAAGGCATCATCAGTGTATAAAAATTCCAGTCAAACTAAAAAAAATAAAATAAAATGCATCTAACATTAATTTAACTCATACATATTTGCTTTCAACTCACAATTTTCAAAGGGAAAACTTATTTAACTGTATTTTTGCATATAAAGGCTCATGTTTATGATACCTGCTTTCCTCCCTTGTTAACATTGTCCATATTCAATCGATAAAAAAATCGATGAAAAACATACTTCAAAGTTAAGATATGAATAGTAATTGATAGTTTAAATATATTATATAAAGAACAGTTGTATGTGTGTGTATGCCTAGCTAAAAGTAAAAAAAAACAACTACTAAACAAACAGCCACAAAGTTGGTATATTCCTGATCGGCGTTCCCCGGGTGAATAATATATGAAATTTAAAAAAAAAAAATTCATTTTTTTTTTTTTTGGGGGGGGGGGGGGTCAACTTGGCCAGGTTTCGTCAGGGAGCGGGTTTTCAGCTATTTCTAATGTTATCTATTATAGAAAGGAGAGGTGAATGACTTACTTTATTCTTATCTTCAATACATTAAAACAAGAGAGAGGAATTGGGTAGAAGGACGTGAAAAAGGAGTAGGGAGACGGATGTGGAAAAACGGGAAAAGAAGGAAAGAGACACAAGATAGAGAGACGGATTGAGAGAGGTAGAAAGATAGAAGTTTTAATATAGAGATGTTACACTCACTTTTAAACCTCTTCTATTTTTTATGATGGCCCCGGGCAACGCCAGGTAGCCTTTCTAGTATAACGAATAATGGATATAGAAGAGTATTAAAAGTTTTTTAAAACATTCGATATTTAGATATCACAATCGGTCACTCAAAGTGTAGTATTTGTTCTGATACTACACGTAATCTCCTCTGTACTCAGTCACTGAATGATAAGTGTTTCTAGACTGAGGCAGTTTTTTTGTCTTAATACAGAGTGCTCTTTTAGAGGGGCACATTAAAACCCGACCTTGCGTCTTTTTGGGGAGGCAAGTAAATCGGTCAATCATCGTAGTTTGCATGTTCTGCGATAGTTGTTATACTTTCTTGTATGCGGCATTGTGGTTTAGTAAAAGAGTTGCCGCTTAGTATATGAGTAACGGGGTTCGAATCATGGGGTCGGAAGTGAGCCTTCTTAAACTTAGTTCTGAAACACGTGTAAACGACTGTTAACTGAACAATTGTTTCTGAAATATGATTTAAATGAATTTTTAAATCAATAAGCACAAGATCTTCACTGTTATTCTCATATCATATTGCCGGTGATTTTCATTGATACATTTTAATATGCTGATTAAGAAAATCATAAACTAGCCCGCAAAGTCGATAAAACGATTAACAAACTGACGAAAAAAGAAAAGTTCGTTGTCTTTAATCAGACATGTATTAATAACGATTTCTACCTATATATATATATATATATATATATATATATATATATATATATATATATATATATATATATATATATATATATATATACTAGCATTAGTTCTCATTTTCAAAGCTTATAGGACTGCTTTTTAAACCATCGTTCTAGCATTAAGAGGAAAGGGTAGCTTATATCACGTTCAAGACAGGAAGCTAGTATGTCGTCAATAACATCCACGTGGTATAAACCTGGGAGGAGTGTAACTTCACAACATCTAGGATTCTCAAATTGACATTTATTTGATAAGTTACTTGTATTATTTGTATTATTCAGACTACGGTTTTCATCTTAATTATTACTCTCACAACGATTCGGCCGATGTAAACTCCGACCTCCTTTAGGCGCATTTTGTCGAACTCGGCAATCAATACGAATTTTCTAACTGAGCCCTTTTATTTAATCCACAGAGGTAGATTGTTCTAATTCCGTTAGCCGGGCATGGTGTGATACTATGTACTGTCCCCCCCTCCAACCAGGACCCCAAACAATGAGAGGAAATGATTCACTAAGACACACAAAAACACTCAGAAATATGATGGTAGTCAGCTGGGAATGGTCAAGAGGGTGAGTCATTTTCCGCTTATTAGTCACCTTGAGACAAAGACCAGACGTTTAGGATTTCCAGTCCTGAGTCAATATATTGAGTTGACGTGTGTATAGCAGTTTTACGACAGTTTGCGGCAGTTGGCGAGTTTGCGACAATTTACGGTAGTTGGCGGCTCGGAGGTCCCCTGAGAGAGATCGGGTAGATTGGAGTCAAAGTCGAGCGAGAGCAGATCTGACCGAACAGGAGGTGAGTAGAATTCAACCTGACGGTGGTGATGCTTCGACAGACGAATTATCTCAATTGGGTCTTGGCTAATACACTGACACTTAACTAAGATGTGGGGGACTTTTTTCCACGGTGGTCTCACACACACACATCCAGAGTACAACTGATTTGTACACAATGTATTTGAGTTTGTGTTTCTCTTACGAGTCTGTGTTGTTTTATTTTTGTATACTTGTAAACGATTGCACGTTAGCTCGACAATCGCCAAGACGACATGGCCAGAATGAGAACGACGAGATATGAAGACGAACAGAAAACCACGGCACACACAGTATTAGGTTCGTTGGTGGTTGTCAAGTGACGGACATTGTTCTACAATGGTAGAAGTCTTAATAATTTGGATTATTTGGATTACTGTTTTTGTCGTCTTGGATGTTATTCTCACAATGACTCGGCCGATGTAACCTTTGACCTTCTGCAGGTGTATCTTGTCGAACTCGAGATTCTTGATGTTGAACTGAATCCGTTATTTAATTCACGAGGAAGATTGTTTTCGTTCCATCAGTCATGAGCGGGTAGCAGTCTTAACTAATTTTTATTTAATTCTTAGATAGCATTGCCTGTAGTGAGGATTGAACCTTCAACTTCCAATAGACTGTCATTTGGAACTGATTTGACTTTTTTTTCAAGGAAATTGCTCCAGACAAGGCATGATATAAGGAGCTAAATAAAAAACGAAAAAATACTACTTCGAGGTAAAAAAATATCCAACGATAAATGTTAGATGAATAGATTTCGACCCAGAACATAGCAATTTTTCCTTCTTTGTCAGAAACATTGCACATGGAATGTGAGGACTACAGGACAAAATAAGGGAAGCGAGAGTTACGAGGTTGCCGAAAGTAAACCCAAGGTCCACTTTCTACTCTCAGACTTTACACCTTTATCAGTTGCACCAAGTGTCCGTGTGGTTATATTGACCGAAGTGTTGTGAGAATAATCCAAGATGAGAACAGTAGTCCGAATAGTCCAACTTATCAATCTTCATCTAAACAAATCCCGAAACATAATGAGGTAATGTTGTTTAATTTCGATTATCTGACGAGATCCGTTGCGTAATCATGATTCAGCCATAAACGTTTTCGCATTCAGTAATTTAGAAAAAATGGGGTGATATGCCGTAAAACATAAAGACTACACTGAGGGTTTTATTCGTATTATTAGTAGGACTGAGTCTTTTTGTGCTGGGATCAAAGTGTAGTGTTTGTTTTTCCCTCGTGGGGAGGAAAGTTAATAGAGACTGATTGTTTATCTTGCATTTATTTACCTCCTCTTAAGGTGGGGATGGAAAAGTCCTTCACACTAGAGAAAGTGCATTCTAACCTAAAAAAATACCTGGGTAGCTCCGTCGGCATTTCCCTGCAGGGGCGCCTCAGGCAGTTATCAATAAACTAACTTCTTCTCAAAGGCAGAATATAAAGCCTGGGAGGGTGAACCTAGAACTGCACAGACAGAAACAAGGCCATCAACTTAAAAATAGCCACGACTCTGTTCGACTGATTGTCGAGGACGTACTTGGTACTTATTATTAATTCTTGTACTTTCAAAGCAATTTGGTGATAATAAACCTTAACAGCAACACCATTTAGTCCACGTTTGTTTATAAAGTAATTAAACATTAAAAAAGAAGTTTACGCACGCATTTAAAGACCACTTTGCTTACACGTCCAGAAACGAATGCCCATTACTCGTTTGTCGCGAAAAACCAGAAGAAACGGGCGCATGCGTATCGAGGCCCATAAAAACGCCCGGCTCATTTGTTTCCGACGTCGACCAGCGCGACTCTTAAAGCGAACAGCAGCTTATTAGGAAGCAGTGAAACTGTCTATCAGATTGTTAAACGCCATGTTCAATGGCTTGGGTTTATTTGGCGGCGATGGAGAGGTGGGGCTAAAAGGAAGGACACGTGGTCCCACATCTTTAGATCAAGCTGAGAATTCAAGTGATGGCGGGATCGTTTTTTTACTTTCTCTCAAGGAAAGACGAAGCATGGAGTGAGAAAGACAAGAACGTTTTATTTCGCCATTATTTATTGCACTTTTGTTTTCTTTCGGCCAGCTATGTTATTACTTTCTCCAAGCCACGTTAGAAAGTTAGCTAGATATATAAATAATGAATAGATAAATATATTTATTTATTAACTAAATAATATCCGAAAGACACACACGCAAACACACACACGTATATTTGTGCTGATGTACTATGTCGTGGTTTCTCTATCAGCCACACGATCTCTTAGGAGGTCTTCGTAGAACTGATGAGGTTTGCTACCATGTCTGTCAAATTCAGTTTTGATAATGTCATGTATCAGCAAATTGACGGCATTTCTATGGGGTCACCTCTTGGTCCTGCGTTGGCCAATATCTTCGTGGGTTTTCTATGAGCATAATCTTTTGACTTGTATCAATAAACCACTTACTTATTTCCGATATGTCGATGATACATTTTGCGTGTTTAAGGTAATCTGAGGTACACTTGACATTTTGGAGGACCAAAAAGTTTAGGCTTATAAAAGTGAGTGATCTTGGTAACGATATTAGAATTAACAATATCGAGAGGGTAACCATTTTCAACGAACAACTCTTTGATAAATTAAATCTCCGAATCAATCAGGGATTCATAGCAAATCTTTAAGGCACGATGA
The DNA here is from genome assembly GCA_963556195.1 of Sepiola atlantica. Lineage (NCBI taxonomy): Eukaryota > Metazoa > Mollusca > Cephalopoda > Sepiida > Sepiolidae > Sepiola > Sepiola atlantica. The sequence continues at coordinate 96,671,116 of OY744516.1, forward strand.
ACCAAACAGTCAATCAGATTTATTGTTCTTTGTATGGGACAAAAAAAGTCCCAGTGACAATATAAACCAGTTAATGTAGGTGTTCGGTAAACAGATGTAAGAAACAATGAATCAGATTTATGCACTAGTACATCCAGAAAAGGAAGGGTGGAGTTGTGTTCCCTCTCACAAGTGAACTGTAAGGCTGGGTGTAATCTTTAGGCCCGTATTAATAAACCACTTACTTATTTCCGATACGTAGATGATACATTTTGCGTGTTTAACGATGAGTCAGATTCGATAGTATTTCTTAATCCACTAATCAAATACACCCAGCCTTACAGTTCACCTGTGAAAAGGAACACAATTTCACCCTTCCTTTCCTGGATGAATGAATCTGATTCATCGTTTCGTACATCTGTGTACCGCAAACCAACATTTACAGGCTTATATTACCACTAAGTCTCTTTTCGTCTCAAACAAAGAAAAATAAATCTGATAAAATGTTTGGTTCATCATGCCTTAAAGATTTGATCTGAATCCCTCATTGATTTAGAGATTCAATTTATCAAAGAGGTTATAATCGATAATGGTTAAACTTTCGATATTGTTAATTCAAATATCGTTGCCAAGATCAACCACTTTCATAAGCCTCAACTTGTTGGTCCTCCAAAATGTCCGACGTACCTCAGATTACCTAGGTTGGGTCATCTTAGCATCAAATTTGCTAACCAAATTTCTGTAGTTGTACGTTGCTGTTATCAGGCTTTGAACCCTAGAATCGTTTTTTTTCTGCTCGACCTTTGTTAAAATCCGCGTACAAGGATGTTCTCCCACCACACAATATCAGTAATATTATTTACTAATTCAAATGTCGATGCGATGCCGTATACGTGGAAAGCACAGTGCAAAGGTTTGAATCCAGAATAAAACAACACATCCCCGCTGCAATACGCCAGGGCCGACTAAATGATTTAAATAATTTAGTCAACACATCCGGGTCAGTTATTGCTCACAATCTTATAAATAGAGCTGAATGTGCGTCGGTTTACACTAGTGACAGTTTCTCTGTCACATTCGCCATTCCCTCTTAAAGTCCTGGAAAATATATATATTAAGTCTTTAAAACCCTCCCCATGTAAACAAAAGGAGTGGCTTCTAGGATTAATGTGATCCACTTATGACCTCCCCCAAATGTTTCTTTTCGCCCCAAACTGTCACCGGTCTTCATTTCACTCGATATTTAAAATTTTAATCGTAGTGCATGACTTTTACTTCCACGTATTTACTCTGATGAGTGTGGACCAGTATATTTATGTAATTATAACTTTTCTCTCGCTTTTAACACTTAAATTTCACCCCCCCCCAAAAAAAATGTCACAAACGTCTGTATTCCTTACCTTAATAAAATTTATTCACACACACAATATATATATATATATATATATATATATATATATATATATATATATATATATATATATCTGCGTATGTATATGTTTCATCCTTTCGGGAATGGTCAGTGTAGAGATAATTATTCATACTAGTCGCAGGATTCGAAACCCGGAACATGTGTCATGTCATAACCCAAATTCCGACGCCTTAAACAACTGGGCAACTATAAACAATCTGGCAAATGCGCGAAAGTTTAAACCTGCTTAAGCCAGCTGTCGTCAATAGTGTTCAACTACTGAAAGAACATGCATTAAAGCTACGATGATGCCTGTGTTAATACTACTCATTAAAGTGCCCAGCCTAGTTTTGGGGCGACAAATAATTATAAATATTTATTTTTTATCCTTTTGGGAATAGTTTGTGTCGCGATAACTATTCATATCGGTCGCAGGATTCGAACCCCCGGAACACGAGTCATGTTATAACCCAAAATCCGACGCCTTAACTCACTGGACACTTATGAACAATCTGATTGGTCAGTGAGAGAAAGGATTTGATCATTGGGGGGACATTTGTATGTATTACCTAGCTAACAAGCTTGTGGAGCAAACGTTTGTGCCAGATCCTATGAAAGGCCGTTGATATGTCAAGAGCTATAGCTCTATACACGAAGCCTCCGTCGATAGATTCACTGACCCTGTTCAACATTACAGTCATCACGTTAACTGTTGATCTTACGAGACAAAATCCATATTATTTGTTATTAAGTAGATTGTTTTTGCTGAGGTGATTGACATTTTCTTGATTTATCAGATTCAAGCAACTTACGGATGATTCGTAGTCGACGGTATGTATTAAGCCAATCACGCTCCAAAAAAGGAAAGAAAAAGAAAACACAAAAAGAAAGAAACGAAGGCAATAAGAAAAAACAAAAAAAAAACAAAGATGAACGAAAGAAGAAAAAGAAAAAGAAGTGACTAGACAAAAGAAGAAAATGGAAGAGAACAAAGAAACAGATGAAGATAGAATGACAAAAAAGAAGAAATAAAAACGAACGAGAGAAGAAAGGAAAGAAAAAATAGAAAAGTCAACTCCAATCTTTTGTCCAAAAATGTAGCCTTCAAAATTCGACCGATACACGAATACTACAAATTTGTGTTTAAGCAGTAATCGATATATACAGATATAAAGCAAATGTGACTGCATGCGTAGAAGTGTGTATGGGTGTATGTGTGTATGTGTCAAAATAAAAAACAACAATTTTTTTAGTCAAGTAATCGAAGGTATTTTACATCCTTTTATTATGTTCTTCTTATTGGAACTTTTCTTTATGTTTCTTTTAAATTTATTTTAGACAATCGAATGTGGATAAATCATTACATCAAACTCATTAACCCTATAAGTAAATTAAAAAAGAAAAAAAAACGTTTGTTAGGTGTCAGTGTAGATAAAACGTTCGTCTTCAATTCAGTTTTATGCAATCTTTCAGAGTTCGAATCTCACGCTAGACACTCATTTTTTTTGCTATAGCGTTCCAGTTATTTCCTGGCCGATATCTATCATCACCATAAAGCTGAATGATGCACTTGTTTAGTTTTTAAAAATATATATATTTGAAATACATTTTTAATTTATTTATCAAATTTAAAATTGAAATTGAATTAAAACAAAAAAGAAAAGGAAAGGAAAACAAATTTAAAAAATTAAAAATAATAATAAAGTATATAAATAAACAAATATTAATAAGATGACAGGCTTTAAGCTGAATAATTATACAATTAAATTATGATAGGAATAATTAATATTGATATCCAATTAGCTTATCTAAACTCATTTTCTCCGAATCTGCCTTCAATTCTCTGCGGTATTTCATCAACAGTTGTGTCCATCTCGCCTTTTCGACCACTCGGTCATATTTTTGATCTTTTGATAATGAGAGGTTCCGCTCTCGAAAATTAAAGTTTACCTTTTCCGGAACTTTTTTAATTGCTTGACAGTAAACTTTTTTCTATTTACTGCTCTGGTATTTAATCTGTTATAACGTGAAATATTAATAAATTGATTTGAGATTCCATTCATATTTTCTCTTCTCATTTATTTTTGTTCATCTGTTCCACCTTCCGGTACCTATATCACATTGCTCCTGCCTCGGATTACAAACTTACATTTATATTTACCAGCAATGCTTCAAGCAAACTACAATCTCCTTTTACATTTTTAATAATTTATTGCGATTCAAAATAAAATAAAAACTTTTTTAC
>OY744516.1:96679750-96689750 GCA_963556195.1 Sepiola atlantica
TCAATTGTTTTACAAGTACTTCCACGGAATGGGCTCAGATGAACTTACTTCAATTGTATCTCCTCAACGTAAATATATATCCAACCCACCCGATTAGAAGCAAAATCCCACCCGTTCTCTATATCGTTTCTGACATACCGGAATATTTTCTACTCTAATAGCTTATTTTTAAAGAATAACTTATTTTTGGAATCCCCTCCTTGCTCCCTGTTTCCCCGACCTTACCAACATGCACAAATTTAAATGTAATGTAAACAAACATTTTTCTGTCCAACTCTCTACCGAGATATCTCCTATAAATGTGAGTCTTAGCCCCTTACGCTTCAGTAAAATATATGCCTTGTTGGGAGTGAATTAATATATATATATATATATATATATATATATATATATATATATATATATATATATATATATACTGATGATTGACAAGATTGGCCTAAAAAATACACTTATCCGATTTTGCCATGAAACGCGCGTAAGGGCTAAATATATTAAACTTAAATGAATTACATTTGTGTGCAAGATGATGCAAAAAAAAACAACTTTCATCGATGTAAAGAAATAAATAAATTGTAAAGCCTAATGCAAATTATTCTTTTGTATTAATTACTCACGGTCAAGTGAATGGGAATATATATATATATATATATATATATATATATATATATATATATATATATATATATATATATATATATACTCACTCCAATAAATGCAACAGTAATTTTGCCGTTTTTTGTCTTCTATCGCCGGAATTATCGAGTCACGTACGTGAACTATTTTTCAGTGATTTCATTTCTTTATCGATTCACGAACAAACTACCAAATCTGATATCATGCCAAATCGCAATGTTCAACTCCCTCTTCTAGTGTCACTAGCTACAACGTAAGCTTAATCACGGACACCCATTCTTTTGCGACCAAACCGTTTATTATTGATTATAGGAACACAATCAAAAGCAAATAGTTTTATTTATATATCGATAGAATCAATCCCAAAATAAAGGTTCGAATGTGTGTATGCACGCACAGAAGTCGAGTTCTAACGTTTATAACTTTAGTTACATCACAATGAGACAAAAAATTATACTAATATAAAAAATGAAATATTCTAGATCCCCATGATACAAGTAATTGTATCAGTATTTACCTTAACATGGAACTGTGGTGCAACGGATAAAGTGATAAGTAATAATAAGTACTAATGCATAGTCTTCGGGGGGTTTTAAGTTCAATCCTTGTTACAGGCAATGCTAACTAATAAGAATAGTAGAAAAACTACTTAAGACTTTTACCGGTTCATGGCTGAGGAAACGAGAACCATCTACCCCCTAAGGGTTCAGTTAAAAATTCTGTCGGATTCCCGAGTTCGACATAAAGATTCTCAATTTTTACAAGACGCACTTAAATCAGGGGGAGGTCACATCGGCCTAAACGTTGTGAGAATAACAAACTGAGAACAGTCGTCCGAATAATGCAATGAATATAACCATCACATTTTTTTTATAGAACATGTCTTTTTACCACAAAGAAAAATAAACTATTCCCCTTTTCTCTAGAGTAGATTATTACGCGTATAGGATTCCATAAGAAAACGGTTGAGGTAGTTTCAACGAGAAAATGGTATGCGATTCATACCTGTTGTAGTTTTATATATTAGGTTTGGGGCATAGAGCTTATTAAAAATGTTGTCCAGCTAGTCGGGCGTCGTGTATCTTATCTGCGATCTATTATCCTTTTTGATGAGGTAAAAAATTAGATACACTAATTGTCAAATTAGCTTCTAATCTCTCTACACATGTGTATTACTACAATCCGTAATTTATAGTTACGAATGGCACGAATGACAAATTTAGTGTGATTTTCCATAATGAAATTCTTTTAAGATTGAAATAGTTTCTATCTTCTATTCTACTTCAAATGTATTGCTTAGTTATTTATCACTAACTTGTTTTTCGCATTAATTTTTTTTATAGAATAACAAACTATACCAACCCGACGTTTACCGAGATGCAGTAGAGTCATTTTAGTTACAATATTTTTATTTGTTTGCACACTTTAAAACTCAAGGTAGACAAGTCCTATTATATTCTTCAATTTAAAATCAGTTATTCCCCTTGTTGATTTTTATTTTTTGGTGAAAATTTAAAATTATTTAATATCATCAGTCCTATCTAACAGAATAGGTATTTAAAAAAAATATTATGTTGTCAATAACACGGTTCAACAATAACAAATAAAAAGTGGCTAGTCAGAATCAAGGTTCGACTTGTTTGCTTGCAGTATACTTTGATTTGACTTTCAAAATCCGACAAGATAACATTACGTTGGATACAATGTGAGAAGACAAATTCCACCCGTGGAATCGTTAATAACATTTATAATTCTTTCTGTAATTGAAGCATATTGGGTGCAAATAAACGTCCGTATATGCCTGTGTGGTCGATCAAGTTTCAGTCATACATATCCAACAGTCTTTATTTTATCGCCATTAAATATGGATACAACGTGCCGAAATGTCAATAACTCTGACACGCTTTTCTCTAGGGACTGCCCTGACGTTGACTGCGATTGTCCCCTTCAGTTCAGAAATAATATGCGGATTGGTTTGATAGACATTACTTTAAAGTAACCCCACGGATAAAAGTTTAAGGGAAGGATTAAGGTCCGGTAAGTGTGAAACCCATTTGAGATCACACTTTCTACTAATGAGATGATCATCAAAGTGTCCTCGTATATTCTTGAACGGCGATAAAACAGACTGGATTCTCGTTCATTACAAGTACGGTCTGTTAAATATTCATGTCTGACACTTGGTGGACAAGTGAAGCATAGAATGAATTTTATTGGTACTAAATATGGTTAGATTACAGAAAGGATTGTGAATTTTCTTAACGATTCCATGGCTAACATATTTTTAGAGATCACTCTATATTAGACCAAAGACTGTTGGGTATTCATAACTGAAACGTGGTGGACAAGTCAAGCATTGACTGATGTTTATTTGTACCAAATATGGTTAGATTGCAGAAAGTATTGTGAATTTTATTAACGATTCCCTGGGAGGAAGTTTATTTTTTGGGGGGGGGGGGGAAGGTTGTAGTCACCCTATTATTAATCGTGGTATCAGGAAGCGATTCAGTTGATCATCTACTGAATTCTTGTAGGGTTAGTCCAAATAGTTCCTGCTTTATTCTACTTGATGTCAAATCAAATCAAATTTATTTGGTCCCAAAATAGCAAAGTGCAACAAGCCATGTAAAGAGACAAGTAGAAGCTATTTACATCAGCATACAGTCTTAATGATCGTCAAAGGTCACGTTAAATCTGGATATGGTAGTCACCGTGAAGACCTCCTTTGGTAGGCTCTTCTACGGAACAGAAACACAGACAGAGAAAGCTGGCATTCTTATATTGAGACGAAAGCGAAGGTGGTACATATTATGCGGCTGCCTGCGGAGACTGAAACTTGGCGCTGGTGAAAAACTCAAATATCAATTTTTGGTCACTGGTTTAATTCTCGTCGTGTGGCTTAACATCAATCACTGTTGTAGTCTAATACGACGTTGCTCGGGATTGAATGTGAAGCACTACTGTGGCCCTTTTCACTACGCTCATAACACCATATTACTTCTTTTTTTTAATGATCACCCCCGTTTCACTCTCTAATATGGTCGAAAGAAACTGAAATTTTTGAAAACCCTCTAAATTAGCGTCTTATGTATATGGTTTCAATTCCATTAAAATCAAATATATTTAATAAACACGTATTTTAAATTGTAAGGTCGTACTGTTCCCATAGCTCCCCCAGGAGGCATGTAGAGATTCGAAACACAGAGAGGAACGTAGAAATTCGGGACCACTTCCATCGTCTTCCCCGGAGAATCTTATACATATGATTAAAATTTTTTCAGAATGGGATATATTTGAAGTTTAAACATAGATTTGGCCTTCATAACTCCCTTAGAATTACACATAAAGGTTCGAGACCACTTTTATTGTCTTACCCAGTTCGTTTTATAGATATGATTTTAATTTCTTCAAAATAAGATATATTTCAAGTTTTGAGGGGCGTTCTACCCTCATAGACCCCTTCCGGGTGCACTGAAAGATTGGGAACCACTTGCATTATCCCCCAAACGATTTTACATATTAATGTACTTTTAGATTTTATGTAGATTCTCTAACCTTTCTTTCTATAGGCAATGCACAGAAACATTGCCATCTCTATCTTTATCAAATTAAATATGTTTAGATTTTCATATCTTGCTATGTACAGCATTCACTCCTAAAATAATTAACCGATCATTATGAATTTTGGAACACAGATGCTAGGCGTAAGAGGTCCAACTGTGAGCTATATTTAATTTAATTAAGTTTCATGCAAAGGGGTAAAAAGGCGGTTGAAGCTCTTCGTTAAAATCTAGATACGCCTCATTATTGTGTAATTTTCACAATAATTATTAGACATTAATTACTAAATATACCTAACATTTCAGTTTCTTTGTAGTATTTTAAAAGGTTTTTATGGTAAATTATATGGACTAACCCCTCCACTCCCTTTGAAAATTTAAATATATTAGATTTCGATAATCATTCATTTTAATTTCTTCTTAAGATCCGTTAAGCGTAGCCTTACATTTTAGGCAATTTCAAGAATCGAAACTAAGTAATACATTTTGATCAAAATTACAAAAAGTATTCTATACATAAGGTTTAGGATCATTATATCTTGAATTTAATTCTCCTAAAGGGGGCATAAACGTAACGAAAAACTGTTTGGGGGACGGGTAATCTTGTACTTTATATATATAGGCCCTCCGGGCTTAGACAGTTTATCTAGTATTTATATATATATATATATATATATATAACATTTATTTAAATACTGTATATTACATATTTCAGAAATGTACCGCGGTTTCATCAAAAAGGGGCTGCCCTTTTGGATGAAACCGCGTACATTTCTGAAATATGTAATATACAGTATTAAAATAAATTATAAATATATATGGTCGAGCACTTTATTTGATTTCTTTTCATATACAACCTGACACACTATATATATATATATATATATATATATATATATATATATATATATATATATATATATACGGGCCCAAATTCTAGTATATTTTATATATATATATATACGGGCCCAAATTCTAGTATATTTTATATATTTAACGCAAATACGAAGTTAAAGCAAAATAAAGTGTTTGCGACTATTAAAAGAATTCCTACGCTAATATTTTTAACCATTCATTTAATTTTATTATCGCTTATGTTTGAATTCATGTTTTGAAACATGACGTAAATCATTACTCTATGATGTCATGTCAAAGCTATAATTATTTTGTTATGGTAATGTTTTAAGATCTATTCGTAATGAACATCTAAATGTCGTAGAATATCAGTCTGAAGATATCACGGTTTCGGTTTCGATTTCCGGTCATGGCATCCACTTTATTTATTGGGAATTTATTATTTACTATTAATGCAATATTTTCTATTTCTAAAAGTAGTTAATATACTTCTGAGAGGCAGACACACACACACGCGCGCGCACACACACAGAAAGTGCCCCATATATTATGAGTGGATATATTTGGCTTAATGCCAGGACTTGATTAATACCATGTCCAACTAAATATTTGTAAGGATATTTCGTGTTTTATTCTACTTCAAAGAAAGTGTCTAGTTTTTAGTCACGAGTCTTTTTCTCACTGTGTTTTGTATCAATTACTTATAGCAGGTTCACGCCAATAACCGCCTTGTCTCGTGCAAAATTCATTAATTCATTCGCCATGGAATCTACTTGCAGCGGACATTGTGCTTTGCAATATCCAAATTCGTATTAGTAGACAGCCGCCATTTGTTTCTACATCTCCATACAACACAACTTTTAAGTTTTTCTAAAGACGTTATGACAGGCATTTAACGAACCACAACTGAAGACAGATACAACCGAGGGGAATGCCGACATATTGCAGCCTTTTATTAACCATTGCCAAAAAAAGAGTCGAGTCACTTTATGACAAGGTCATGGTTCCGTATATATAAACACATTTTATATATGTAGTACCATTAAGACGCTTCACATCTGCATTAAATAAAACATTAATACACAGGCATCGTCCTTCAAAAAACATAGAGACACATCAAGTAATAGTAATAAATACATACTTTTTTTCGTATTGAAGTTATGCATAGAACTATATGAATGTTTAGAATAAAAGAAGCATGAAACATAACCAAACATATCCTTAGAACACAAGTTATGACAGGTGTTTCTAAAGCCGTTAGGACAGGCGTTTCAAAGCCACGATTGAAGACAAAAACTGATGGCAATACCGACACATTGCAGCCATTTGTATTGTCCTTTCATTAATCATCGCCGGAAAAGAACTCCAGTCACTTTTTGACAAGAGCATGCCTCCATATATATATGAACACGTTTGATATATAGACAATTTATGGAATGCGCAAACATACCTTGTTAAAGCAGGACTTTAAACAAAATGAAGGTAAAAGTCAAAATATTCATATAAAATCATAGAAGTATGTCAGTAATTTAATTTTTTTATATATAATTTATAACATTATTATTTCGGATGACCTAAAGAAAAAAACAAACATCCACCGTTGACTTTTTATTATAGAGCGAAGGATTTCTTAACGAATTCATCTCAGGCGATTTAGTAAGTTTGAGGTTGTTGTCTGACTTGATATTTGCTTTCTACTTCCCCTCACCACTTGAAATGGTTTCATCTGGGGCTAGAGAGAGGCACTTGTTTTACTCGCTAACATTTGTGTAATGGGATAGAAGCACACATATTTATTTACGAACAAAATTTACCCACGCTCCGAGCAGCAATTAATCGAGAGGGGGAGGGGCGTATAGTAAAAAAAAAAAATTACTCACAGAATTCCATAATTTTAACAACAAACTTTGGTAAATTTATAGAATACCACCCTCAGCTAAATCATCCTTCTCCTAATAAAAAATAAGATTCTACTTTTTTGGGCAATTGCATGTGAACACACTGAAAAGTTTGGCGAAAAGATAAAGAAAACAACAAAAAACAATTATTTTAAAATTTAGCGTGGGGGATCAGTTTCGTATATAGATTTAAAGTAAAATGCTCATCCATTTACGGGCAATTATAAATTATTAGGACAGTTAACTATTTTTTAACACTTATCATAAGTCCGACGAGCAAGATCGTAAAACCACACATAATAGCCTAAAAAAAATGTAACGCACAGAATTCATCTCCAATTGAAAAAAAAAATAGTTTACTGCAATAAAACGCTAGAATTACCAGCAAGTAGAAGTTTACTTTACGTTAAATTTATATACAAAAATGATTCCCCTCTCTAAATTCTAAATTTTTGTTAATGTTATTTTTCCTTTCCGCCAAGTCTTGGAGGGGTGGAATTAAAAATCGAATACGATAATTCTAGGAAGAAGGACGAGGTTGACTATCTCAAGCTTTACTTAGCAAACTCATAATTCAAAACAGAAAATGAGTCAGCATTTTTTAGATTTTACATTTTAGTGGACACTGTCCGCCAGTGCCCGCAACTGTCTGCCTGTGCCCGCCAGTGTCCGACACTGTTCGCCACTGTCGGCCCTATAAAGAAATCGCCAACTCATAATTCCAAACAGGAAATGAGTCAGTATTTTTTAGATTTTACATTTCAGTAGACACTGTCTGCCATTACCCGCTAGTGTCTGCCAGTTTCCGCCATGTAAATAAATCGCAAACTCTAATTAAAAACAGGAAATGAATCTGCATTTTTATAATTTTACATTTTAGTAGACGATGCCAACCACGACCTGCTAATATCCGCCACTTTCCGTCAATGGCCGCCACTATCCGCTATGTAAAAAATCGCAAACTCATAATTGCTATGAGTTCTTTTATATGTCGGTACATAAATAAACATGATTTATGAGTTCTTTCATATGACAGGGGCGCTACATATATGAACATTATTTTATATAATAGGGACGCTACATAAACGAACATGCTTTACGAGTTGAAATGGAGGAGGAGGAGAAATCAAGAATTGACAGTGACCATTTATGCTTTTCGGCGTTGTCTGGGATCAAACATTGTATAAGTCATAGCATTAAAGTTCGATTTCCAAATCTTTAAAAAATATAATGTAAATTGATAATAAACTGTATTGAAGCAATCATTCTCACTGGTTGTAGCAAAAGTGAAACTGTTTTTATTCCGAGGATACCAATTATACCATCAAATATAACCTTTCACTCGAAGCGGTTGCAGTTTCCTGTACGACTTTGTTTCGCTATGTCCATCAATAAAAGTCAAAGCCTAACACTAAAAATTGCCGGTTGCAACTTGAAGAACCACGCTTTTCACATGGTCAGCCTCATGTAAGAGCGTCACGTGTAGGTGCAACAAACAAATCTGTTCGTGTATGCATATCTAAATAAAACACAACAAAATTGTTTATAAAGAGATTTTCAATCTTAATGCCGGATGATTTTCTGATTATTATTAAATGATTGCAGTTTGTATTTCCTTAAACTTTCTTTAAAGTTGTGAAACTTTCCATATCAGTTACAAACTTTTACTTATATATTTTTTCATCAACAGCATATGATAATTATGCATTTTATTCACTTGTATATTTGGTTTTGTTAACTGGAAGCATGTCTTAAAAATGTACACTAAAATAAAATATTTATGAGAATTATCCTCTGAAGGTTTAAATCTGTAACACACCATGTGATAAATAATAAAATCGACAATTATGTTTTTGTGGGTTGTATTTAAAGAAAACGAGTTAAAAAAAAGTTATTTACTTTACCTGGTTTCATTCGTCCTGGGAAACCATGTGTAAAAAATCCCCCCACCTGTACATAGAACAAGCTATACTAATGTTACTATTGAGCTATGAGATTGTAATCTACTTTTTCATGTGTGCACTACCTCCACTATTGCAAATATTAGGTGATAAGAGTTTTTAAGAGTATAAAAGCAAGTGATGTGAGAACAGTGATCAAAATGATAACTTAATCTGCCAACCAATTGAGTATACAAACATTGCTTTCTGATTCTGTACTCGGGCATCGTATATATATATATATATATATATATATATATATATATATATATATATATATATATATATATATATATGAGAGAGAGAGATAGAGAATAAATAGTGATAAAAAAACAAATCAAAAGATTTATAACATTATTTATTTCAGTTCCAAAAATTCAGATTTAACAATAGTCTGTCGTAAAATCGTTTCAGAGACGATTAGGAATCATATTTTATTTTTATTAATTTTTACATATAAATATGAGTCTCAATATGTCCCTTCTTAAGCGCCTTATACTAAGGACACCAACAGAAAATTGAGTAAAAACATCCACATCCCTTATATAATTAATAAACAATTAAAAACATGTTTGACATAAAACACATGAAATATATATTATGTTAGTTCAGCCATTAGTTAATATAAATACATCTACAACTACAACTATACTACTATAACTACTACTACTACTACTACTAATAATAATAATAATAATAATGATAATAATAATTATCTTAGTAAAGCTGATAATTATATATATATATATATGAATTATATGAGTAAATAACTTCGAAGATATATTTTAGTGTGAACATTTACTTTTTGAAAGAATACCGGTTATTTGCGTACACAAACGCTGCATTATGTTTATGAAACAATATATCTCGTGGAAAACAATCCACAAACAGAAAAATGAAACTTTTATTGTAGCAGCAAAATCCCACCTCTTCACTGTCGAGCTCTCTAGATGTCTGACGCTTTTCTACTCTGATAGTTACTTTTCTCGGACTTTTTGGCTTTGGGATTCCCTTTTTATTTCCTGTTTTGCTGAAACTACTAACATGCAGAAATCTAAATGTAAGGTAAACAAATATCCTGCTGCTCAAACCCTATCCAGATTTTTTCACC
>OY744516.1:96694750-96749750 GCA_963556195.1 Sepiola atlantica
TTAAACCTCGTTTCTATCTCTCCGTCTCAGTCTTCATCATATGTTTACGAATTTTATAATTTTTCTTTTCTTTTGGTCAAACTTAATTACCCCTGATAACCGTAGAAGGCCACGTTTGGCGCCGAAGCACGTCCACGAAGATTGGTAGGAACGGGTCTTCTTTTTCTGTTCTGTTATTAGAACACGCGCCATTATTTACGAGCAAGTACAATTAAAGGTAGTAACATTGCCTAATTAGATTTTTGAACGAAAATGTACGTGTTATTTATCTACCTATTTTATTTCATTGACGATTTGTTTACCTGCGTTTCAACAGCTTTGCATGATAATATCGATCGGATCTTCGCCTTTCAGACATTTATTATTATAAACATGCAGAAGTAGAAATTGTGTCTACATGTCTCATAACTTCTATGGCTAGAAAAACCTACGATATATATATACAGGGTGGGCAAAAATAAGGGTCCTATTTTTAAAAATTCATAACTTTTTTATTTATTGATTTTTAAAAAATTTTTTTTAGAATAAGTAAAGGACCCCTTCCGAAGCAAGCATGAGCCGTATTAGCCCTAAGGAACGTACCCTCATTTAGAAAACATTATTTTTGCTTAAAAAACTCAAAACAGTGTAAAAAACAATACTTTAGTTTTTGTAAGTTTTAAGAAGTTTTTTTCGGCTAAAATTTGTTTTGTTTATTTCAAAAAATCTCGGAAGGGTCAGTCTACACACACATACAGTTTGGTGAGTTTAACTTTTATTTTGTGGAAGTTATTCAAATTCAAGTTATTCAAATTTAAAGATAGGACCCTTATTTTGGCCCACCCTATATATATATATATATATATATATATATATATATATATATATATATATATATATATATATATATATATTAATTTTAAGTAAATAATATTAATTATTTTTTACCTACATACGCCAGCGTTTCCAGTTTTCGCTCTCATCAGTATAGGGATGATAATCTTAGACGGTCGTTAAATATGCGTATATGTTTATAAATATATATTTCATTGTACACGATAGACTCATACACATATAATGAATTTTAGAAGACATCTGCAAGGCGTAAGGATTGTTAATATGGGTTATATTTAGTTTAATTAAGTTTCATGCAAAGTGTGTGAAAATGTATACATAGGCATGAAAATATAATTATGGCAAATAAGCACAGAAAATATTATGTTTCATTCTCGTGTGATGATTTACCCCGGGAATGAAACATAAACGCAACTATGTTGATTACTTGCCATAAAAATACTTTTATACTACTATATATATATATATATATATATATATATATATATATATATATATATGTATATATATATAATTGTGTTTTATTAATTTACTCGCCATCACTCTAAACGTTTTCTCTGAGATTAGAACAACATTGGCGTATTTAATTGTCAGAAGAATGAAAAAAAAAGAGAATAACAGATTATAAAATAAATTTTACAAAATGAAAGCAAAATCAACGGAAATATTTTCTAAGCAAACGGGAAGAAGTTACAAAATGGCGCAAAAATCAGACGACAAATACACACATTTGAGAAGCCAAGAAAAACGGGTAAATTAAGTAAAAATATGTTTTTGTTAACATTTTAATTCATTCCGTTTTTCTCCGAATTAGTCATGTTTCTATAAACATATTTAAAAATATTTTTTTATTTTATATTACGCAAAATGAATGTTGGATGCCAACACCTAATTTTATTATGAAATAAAAAATGTGTGCGTGTCATACAAATAATAGATGGACATTTAAGGTAGGCGCAAAAATTTTAAATATTTTGCAAGAAAATGTTATTCATTGTAATTTACAACATAACGCCGGGTAAGAGAATATATATATATATATATATATATATATATATATATAATTTTATGTATGCACATGAAATGTTATAAAGAGATATAACATATGTGTTAATTTTCAGTATTTCAAGAGTGCTCAATACGTGAGTAGAGTTAGGTAGTAAGTTATTAAAATATATTTATGGCAATTAAATTGCCATAAATATATTTTACTAACTTTATATATATATATATATATATATATATATATATATATATATATATATATATATTTGTGTTGACCAAAAAGTTGGTTCTTTTTCTTTATGCGGATATTAATGCAATTCATTTTCCACGGTCGATTTGGAAATCTTTAGAATGCATGCGATTTGTTTGGTGGTAAACGACAGTCTTGTTCTACTACGGCTATCACTTCGTCACGGTAGATCATCTTTGGCCGGCCAGAGCGAGGGGCATCTATCACTGAAAAATGACCTTTTCGGAATCGAGCAAACCATTTCTGACACACCAGTTCTGTAACAGCATTCTCCCTATACACATTGCATATCTTTATGAAGGTTTCTGTAGCATTTTATCTTTTCTGTAGTAAAAAGCCATCAGATGCTGGTAGTGCTCTGCTTGATCTTTCATTTCAAGGCCTAAAATACAAGCAATAATGTAAGAACTGCGCGAAGACTTATTATACACCGACGCCAACTTACTCGCTACGTTAAATCAGGGATTGTAACATAAAACGATCTTCAGTAAGCCGAAAAGATGGCATTCAGAAAACGAACGAACGTTTTGGTCAACCCAATATATATATATATATATATATATATATATATATATATATATATATATACACTATAAATAATGAAATAGTGAAAATAGTTAGGGTACATACTTTATAATGGATTGTCAAAGAATTACTCTTTTCATCGTGGTTTTTGACTTTGTACTCGTTCTCTCTTACTCTCTTCTTTTATTGAATCGTAGCATTATGCGTCTACATGTTTTGACTGATCATTATAAATAACTTGTGAAGTATATAACTTCACTTTTTCCATCATTTCAATATTTCCAATAACAATGTTCTGTCCCAAATATCGAACACCTTCCTATCACGATAGGATCGAATATAACATAAGTAACTTTATATTATTCATATATAAATATATCTATATATATATATATATATATATATATATATATATATATATATATATATATATATGTATATATATATATATTTAGATTTAGATTTTTCACTTATAAAATAGATCATTTAGTGAAGACCGGGGTTGTTCCAATAAAAACAAGCTCGATGATACTCGATTACAGGGTACAGAGCATTTATATGTGATTTTATGAAGGCTTACCAAAGCATTCATTTCAGGACACCAATGATCACCATTAAAGATATTTTTTCTTACAAATATTATTTATTCAAATTAAATGTATTTTCCTACACGTGTTTCACAACCAAGCAGTTACTTGCTTTGCAGATCATCAGGGAAATTAAATGTCTGGAATACTGGTTTCAACTGCCGACAATAGACAATGTGGCGTTGCAATAGTTGAGGTCACTTAAGAAAAGAAGAGGAAAAAAATAAAAATTAAAGTTAAAATTAAAAAACAAGGAAGAACAACGATAAAAAAAGAAAGTCCTAGAAAAAGTCTTAGAAAAGTAGCTCGTGCATTATTTCTTCCAACAAGCAAATAATCGGTCCCAAATACATTAAAAAACCCCAAAAAACCGGAACAATGTGCGATAATACACTTTCACGTCGGCCGGCACAATGATGAATAAATCCCCCCACCCACAAAAAAACAAAAGAACTTAATTGTCTCCCACCTGTTATTTTCTCTTTATTATCTTATGTTCAATTTTTCATTTTTCTTTTAACCTAATTTATCTGTGTGTGTGTGTTCCCCCCCCTCTCTCTCTCTGTCTTTCTCACATACACACTCTCTATCTATCATTTGCCCTCTCTCTCACACACACGTAAGGCTTTATTTCATTTCTCTCTTTCTCTCCCATATTTTTTCTCTTGTATCTTTCTTCCTTTCACTTTTTTATTCTTCTTTTAATATAATTCTCTTTATCTCTTCTTCCTCTTCTTCTTCTTCTTCTTCTTCTTCTTTATCTATCTATCTATCTATCTATCTATCTTCCTCTATCGTTCTGCGTATGTGCGAATGCATATATCCCCACTTTAAATAATTCCCAAAACGATAACCCCTGACCCACCATGGCCCCGATCATTTTATATCCCCTTAAGCAATCAGAGCGCACTTCTGAAAACCTAAACACTAAGACAGCTACAACACTTCTCCTTCTTCGTCCCCAACAAGACCCAGCACTCTCACAACCGGGCCCCACCCACCTTGATCCCAAGCCCTCCACCAACATTGTCGCCTCGTCGTTCTGAGCAAATTTACCGTCTTATCCTGGGGCCATGTTAGACACGCGATGCTCACAGTACGAACACTCGCAGAATGTCTCGACGTACTAGCCCCGGGGGCTATGTCCTAACTTTGTATTTCTAGCTAGCGACGCAAGGGGGCGCGTTAACAGTACGATTTATGATATTACAGCATTGTCACAACAGGGTAAAGGGCGCCCCTAACCCGACCAAAGGTGGCGACCCCGACAGCCCCAAAGGAAATTCGCTGAGATAACAATAAAGCTATCGTGTCTTATTCGCGGCCAGTTAACGTGATAGAGAGTTTTAAAGCATGTGATATGTGAATCAGGGTTTTACAAAGTGTTGCTTCCTCTTAACGACATCATTTACGACATGCGTTTGTGGACCGAAAATGGGACTTTTAAGGCCACTTTACGTTAAATACATGTACATATTAGTGATCAGTTTTATTCATAAAATGGAATGTATACATTTCATCATGGCCACTGTATCTGAAGTCGGAAATTGCGACGCGGTGTTGATAAAAGAAAATCCCCAATTATATTTTAGACCGGATTTTTTGTTTGTTTTGTTTTTGGGGTAAATAATAATTTATTTACAACAATTTGTTTAATTATTAACAAATAATAACATCGAATTGTTTTGTTTTATAATTGGAAATTTTGTAATTTTTTTATTTAAAAATTATTTTTTAACAAATAATCCAATCAAACTTTGTATATACAATGGGAATGTTTTTAAAATATATATTTTAAATATGTTAATTATTAACCAAATATAATTATATTACAAAGTAACAAACAATTATTAATAAATTCATACTGTTTGCTTTTTATAAATGAAAAAGTAAAAAAATCCGCCAAAAGCTATGCGGCCTAAAATAATCGGGGGATTTTTTTTAACACGGATTCGAAATGTCCGATTTCAGATACGGCGGCCATGATACAGTAGATACTTGCTATTTTACCGTTTTGTTTGTGTACATACCTTCTTTTTTTCTATACTTTGTGCATCCCCGTGAGAGTTGGGGTGGCACAAGATTAGTTTAATGCAGGGATTATCTAGCTCTTACCCCAAAAGAGGCATTCTGGATGGGTAAAACAATGTTTAAAATGTCCCAGTCTATGATTCCTCTTTCTCTAACTGAATACAAAACAGATACTACATTTTGAATTATTTATTTGCAAAAAAAGTGTTAACAATTTTTTCGAATTAGACACAACGTCCCCAAAAGTGTGGGGAGTGACGGTTGTTGGTCATCCTCAGTCTACTTTACTTTAAACCCGACGCAAATATAAAAACATGAATCTATAGACGAAATACCTTTATGTTCACTTGTAATAATTATGAAATAACATGATTTGCCTTTTGGTTAGGAAGAAAGTGTAGTATCTGTTCGGATGCTGTATTTGGTTTATTCTGTTCTCGGTCACTCCTTCTAGACTGAGAAAATTTTAATTTTTGTTCCAATCAAAAGGGCCAGAGTTAGGGAAGCTTGATTTTCCTCACATTAAACCCGACCATGTGGCTAACCTTGTCCTCATGGGGAGAGCAAGTAAATAGGAACATGCTCTTCTCATTGTTGCATAAGTACATATCTATCAATGTTGTATTTGTATCTTCCCCAGTCTGGCAAAAGGATGTTGGTAGTGAGTGCTATTATCGTTACCTGCGACGATTGACTCCTTTGAAACAGAAACTGCACTTTGATTATTTATTAGCAAATAAAAAATCAATTTCATTTACAAATTAGGCACAAGGCCATACAAAGTGTGGAGGGGTTAGGGGGTCAATGGTCATCTTCCGTCTACTCTACTGTTAATAATTACCTCCCTCCCACCGCGAGGAGATGTGACACAAGGTCGGAAGGTGGGGATTAAAAAGCCAGCCCACAAGAGGCAGATAACTTTGGCCTACAAAATATGCCTTAGTAGCCCTGTCGGCATTCCCCTGCAGGGACGCCTTAGACGATTAGCAATAAACTAACCTTTTCTCAAAGAATATCGTATGAAAAGTGACGACATCCTTAAGGTCAGGGTGACCGTCGGATTGCTGTTAAGTAGACGCATTTTGACCGATTCGTCCATGTTTTTATTATTTTACTTATTTGTGTTGTTCCTATTTACTTACCTCCCCACGAGGGCAAGGTAAGACACAAGGTCGGTTTTTAATGTGGGGAAATTCTAGCTCCCCCAAAATGGGCACCTTAGATTGGAACAAAAAGTGAAAATTGCCTCAGTCTAGAAAGAATTCTTCAATAACTGAGGACAGAATAGACTACGTGTAGCATCAGAACAGATACTACACTCTGTTCCTATTGTTAAGTAGACGCATATTGACTCATTCGCCCAAGCACCGTTTCTTTCATCCTTTCACCACTTTGATCTTTGTTCGAGAGGCAGGTAATATTTACCCTTCTTCCCATAAAAGACTGGATGTGACACAAGGTCGGTTCTTTAGCGTGTGTAATTCGGCTCTTCGCGATCCTTTCCAAATTCCTGATAAGAGTTTTAATTCTACGCTTGAACCTGTTAATGAAGTAGCCATATTGTTCTAAGACCCAAGTACTTTCAGATTGAGCACACGGTGCTTTCTACTCCAATCTGAAGAATTTACTTTTAATAATAATTTTTTATTTGAAATAATATTTGCCACGGGTAAAATCACACTTTCTTCTTCCGTAAAAATAATTGTCATTGTCAGCTAAATATTCTGTAGTCGATGGAACGACATACTTTGATTCTCGAACAATAATATTTACTTATCATCTGTTTGATTTACAACGTTTTGTACATTTCTGACGCAGTCTCCACGAAATCTCTACGATGAACTATTTCATTCTTTAAATCTTTCTTCACCAGACACTTTGTCAACGGACATTTTCCCAAATAGATAGACTATATTTTGATAACCTTTTTACGTACGCACTTTTACTTTCCATTACTTTATATTATTTCTTTAAATTTTTCAAATTTTGAATTTTGGCTATTCTCATGCAAACTTATCCATCTATGTAATTCCTTTGATGATAAGATTTTAATCTTTGAAAAGCCTGGTTTAAGGAAATAAAAATAAACATGTTTTTATTGAGTCCAACCGAAGATGAAATAGATTTGTCATTCGCACATCTTTATCTCTCTTCCTTTATATATATATATATATATATATATATATATATATATATATATATATATATATATATATATAGTTTTTATTAAAAATATATATTTAGGAATACACTCTTTATGATCTCCAAAATTGTTTAAATTCCAAGCTCAATGATGTTGTGTTACAAGTTTTAGAGCATATATACTTTTTAATAATATTCCAATGACAAAAGGAAAAAGAATCCATAACCTTAATGTTTTATTTATTTTTTTCAATTTCCTCATTTTCTGATTTCTACAAATACCTGTATTTTTTCCTTTGTCTCACAATCACAATTTATATTTATTTTTTTAATTTTTCATTTCTTACGCGCGTTTCACAGCTCAGCGAAGAAAAATATGTCTAGTCTTTAGTTTAACATTTTAGAAAAAAACATAACTTGCTGTTATTTTTTATTAAGCCTTCATCTTAAGATTTTCTCATCTTCCTTTCTTCTGGACCCGTGGCGCACTGGATATAGTACTAAGTAAAATTCAGTTCTAAGTGACAGTCATCTGAAGGTTGAAGGTTCAATCCTCAGTGTGGGCGATACGAAGAATTGCGAATTACTGAGGACTTCCACCCAGTCATGGCAGATGGATCAAGTTATGCTACCCACTGGGATTTAATAAATGGTTCCGTTCAAAATTCCGCCCAGATTCCCGAGTTCGACAGAAAGATTATCGAGTTCGACAAGGTACACCTGAAGAATGTCGAAGGTTACATCGGCCGAAACGTTGTGATAAAAACACCCAAGATGAGAACAGTAGTCCGAACATACCAAATTCTACAAATTATCAAAGAATTCCGAAACCAAAAAATATGGTTATGGATTGATTTTTTCTTTCTGTCATTGGAATGTAACTAAAAAGTGTATATATATATATATATATATATATATATATATATATGTATATATATGTATATATATATATATATGTATATATATATATGTATATATATATATATATATGTATATATATATATATATATATATATATATGTATATATATGTATATATGTATATATATATATATATGTATATATATATATATATATATATATATATATATGTATATATATATATATATATATATATATGTATATATATATATATATATATATATATATATATATATATATATGTATATATATGTATATATATATATATATATATATGTACGTTATAAGGTTTAAAAAGACTAAATATACATTCGGATTGTACACATTATAAGTTATTTCGACCTTAACTAGGTCTCCTCGGATGTGTTTCCAATCACGTTTCAAACGTTTGAAACGTGATTGGAAACACATCCGAGGAGACCTAGTTAAGGTCGAAATAACTTATAATGTGTACAATCCGAATGTATATTTAGTCTTTTTAAACCTTATAACGTATTCATGCTCTGTTTTAACGGACATAGAGCTCTCTGATCCGAATTCCGATCGAAAATAATCGAACCTGAATACTATATATATATGTATATATATATATATATATATATATATATATATATATATATATATATATATATGTATATATATATATATGTATATATATATATGTATATATATATATATATAGTAGCAAGAATATCCGGTATTGCCCAGGATTCAGTGATGAACCTTTTGTCATTTAGCCACAAGGCTATAACAAATATTACATTTGTTATTTTTTTTACATTTTATATTTAATATTTGCCGTAGCAATAAGGATTAATGTGGTGGGAGAGGCTGTAAGTAGAATGACATTAAGCAAAATAAAATCCGCTAAATTTATAATCCTTAATCCACTCGAGACAAACATTTCCATTTTTATGTTTTTTATATGAAATTTATTAATAAAATAAAGTAAAATATCGTATATCAAATTGCATCCCCTTTGATCAACATGAAATTTGTTCTAGTATCTTAAGCACTCAAGTTCCAGGACACATATATGGCTAAAGATGTAAATCGCAACAACACACACAGGTTCGCTTACGTTTATGTATAAATATATATATATCCTCTGCTCACACTTCATTGAAAGCTTGAAAAAGGGAAAGGTTTTCGAAAATTACCCACAGTATATACTAACAAAAAAAGAAATTGGTATTGACCTTGCTTCTAAAATCGTCCCAAACACGCAGTACAAAATACTAAGTTACACATTTATTTGTTTATTCATGATTTTTCGACCCTTTTGGGTTTTTATAAATTTCTATAAACTTGTTACACGTATATATATATATATATATATATATATATATATATATATATATATATATATATATTTTAAGAAAAAATACCAGAATGTAAAGTTACAGCCCGATGAATGTTAACATTTAGCAACAGAGAATATATATAAGTGAACAATGATATTTCAAATTTCAATGACCAAGTCTTTATTCACATTTTTACTTGCTGAATTTAAAAATAAAATTCATTATAACTCTTGTCAATTATTTCCCGTAGAAAGGAACACCCAGGAATAAACACATAATTACCCGTATCTTCCACTCATGCAGCTCATCGGAAGATCGTCAGATAACTTCTGGATATATATATATATATATATATATATATATATATATGTATATATATGTATATATATGTATATATATGTATATATATTCATGAACATCTCGTTCTATCAATGTGGTTTGTAAAAGTACCTTAGGCTAACGTGCGGTTAAGTAACACACCAAATTCCATATCTGCCAAGTGGCAACTTTGATTAGTGTGCTAAATATGACTCTAGCCTGAATTACCAGCCTTAATTGTTACCCTTTATTGGAAAACATTTATAAAGCTGGGCATAGGATTGACTTCATAATGTTTTACTACGTAGTTCTCTGTGACTATGATCATGTGTAATTTTGACAATGACAAAATATGCCATAAATAATCAAATAAATGAAGATAGAAAAATAACACATTATTTCTAGAGTTAGGGGACAATAGCTTCTCTTGACTATATATATAAATCACCATCATCATCATCAGGGTGTTTGATTCCTTCTGAAAGAAGATCCCCTCTCTTGTGTCTGTTCACTTTATAGCTGACTATTTCCCCATAGGTAGGTGTCCATATACAGCGCGTGGTGTTCCCAATTGGCCACCCATCTTGTTCTGACCAGTCTCAACGACTCGTAACTTCGGTGACCTAGCGGGAACCTGTGTGTCAACGTTATAATGTCGTATATATAAATACGCATTACTATTTTTTATAGAGTCAAGGGATAAACACCATGGAATTTCCATGAGTAGTTATATTGTTCTCATCAATAGGTCTGCATTCATTGTTTTTCTTTGCGTTCTATCTGCCTTTCCTTTCGTCGTCTCAATCTATCCCCCCTCCCGTCGACTCAACTCCGAGGCTGAATCGCCATCAAAACTTCCCTGACAGAACCAGCTGATGCTGCCTGCCTGCATTTCCCTCTCTCTCTCTCTCTCTCGCTCTCTCTCTCTCTCGCT
The DNA here is from genome assembly GCA_963556195.1 of Sepiola atlantica. Lineage (NCBI taxonomy): Eukaryota > Metazoa > Mollusca > Cephalopoda > Sepiida > Sepiolidae > Sepiola > Sepiola atlantica. Next base: position 96,705,601 of record OY744516.1, read on the forward strand.
CTCTCTCTTTCTGTCTCTCTCTCTCTTATATATATATATATATATAATATATATATATATATATATATATATATATATATATATATATATATATATATTTAAAAAAAATGTCCAGCCACGTTGAGCCTACTCCCCCGACACTCCGGACAACCGACTCAAATTCTCCATAGATGTCCGACCGGTATGCCAAAAAAAAAACGAAAAAAAACAAAAAACAAGTGCCCTCCGACAGTGGATTACTTTACTATTAATACCACCCTCGTCTCTTCCAACCATCACTCCATATATTGTGTTTGTTTTTGCCCCAACGCCACCAGCATCCAACGCCGCCCTCACCGCCGATCGATAATATCAGCATTTTAAGAAAATAATTACAGTGTCAGTCAAATGAGCCGGAATGTATTGGTCTTTTTAATCTCGGAAGAGTTTGGACACAACAAGACGTAAGACTTGATGTCCGCAAGGAAAGGACAGTTGTGTGGAGCGCAGGGAATGCCGAGGAGACGGCGAGTTAAAGACCTGTATTCTGTCAGTTTTCTCTTTCTCTTCATATATCTATAATAAAGAACAATCTGTATTTCTCTTCCTCTCTTTCTTTCTTTCTCTCTCTCTCTCTCTATCTCTCTCTCTCTGTACACACACACACACACACACACACACACACACACACACACACACACACACACACATATATATATATATATATATATATATATAGTAATCCAGGTAGGGTAAAAATCCACAGGGTAGAAATCCAAAGGGAATCAAACCGGGCTTATAAAAGAGTGCTCAATAAAAAATATAGAGCTGTATTGTGAATGCTTTTATTCAAACATGTACAAGGTCTGCTACACTGGCATGTCGATGTTATCGATCTACAGCTCTCAAGAGCTGAGGTCTCATCAGGCAGAGATTTTTTTATGATCCAACCTGGTCGGTGAATTCCAGGAAGAAAGCGACCAGGTTGGATCATAAAAAATTCTCTGCCTGATGAGACCTCAGCTCTTCAGAGCTGTAGATCGATAACATCGACATGCCAGTGTAGCAGACCTTGTACATGTTTGAATAAAAGCATTCACTATATATATATATATATATATATATATATATATAAAAATGATTTATTTAAAAACTTTACCTTATATATTTCAGAGACGTACTATGGTTTCATCGACATAGGTAGAACATTAGTTTAGATCAGGTCCATTACAACCCATTTTAAATAGTCGGCGACTCACGAAATGAAGACAGTTCGAAAAATCGAATATCATTCCGAAGTCTCTTCATTCCGTGAGATGCCGGAGATTTGAGATGGGTTGTAAGGACCTTGTTGAAACAGTAAAAGTCCACCAACGTAAATTAAACAATGATACGTCTCTGAAATATGTAATGAATAGTTTTTTAATAAATAATTTGTATTTTAGCTCTCGCATTCTTACTATCGAGCTATTCATGTATTTCTTTTCAACATACCCCATATTCTAGTATATATATATATATATATATATATATGTATATATAATATATATTCTTCATAGTTGCATTCCAATGACCATATGAAAAATCCATCCCAAACCATGATTTTCATTAATATTTACAATTGCTTTATTTGTGTATTTCAGTGAATAGGTTTATTTCTTCTTCATGTCACAAACAAACAAAATTGTGTTTATTTCTTTCCAAATCTAATACCTTTTCTCTCTCGTACGCGCGTTTTACGCCAAGTGAAGAGAAATATATAATCCTTAGTTAACATTGCTGATCATCAGAGCAATAGTTCATTCAATGGTAATAAGAAAAACATATAATTCCAAAAACAGAAAAAAGGGAAGATGAGAAAAGTTTAAGTCTTAACCGAAAATAACGGCATGCCGAAATACATAAAAAAACTCACAGGAAAAATGGTGACAAAACCCCATGGACTCCACCCTACGAAAAAACTTTCTCCCGAAATTTGAAGCTACTCCTCAAACCATCGCTTATAACTCAATCCCAATTGAGCTAGCTTAAACTAATATTAAGAGCAAAACAAAACCCCGATGGAGGGATTTCACAAAAAAAATCTTAAGTAAAATAATTGATAAATTATTATTAAGCCTGAAAATAAATAATACGTGTTAGAAAATTTCAAATTCATATAAAAGTTTAATACAGAAAAGGTAGTTAATTTTAAATGCTAACTAATGTAGGACACATATGTATTTGTATGCAAAAGATTAATTCCTAATATAATTAACCGAGTTTTATGAATTTTAGAACAAAGCTGCGAGACTTAAGATGAGTGATGTGGACAATATATACTTTTTAAATATTCACTGAAAACAAGGCATATTGCCACTGAGGCATGATAGCTGTCTGTAGTTAACTATATAGGGTGTTTGAAAAATCGATAGCATAACTTCCGAGTTTATATATATATATATATATATATATATATATGTATATATATATATATATATATATAAACGAGGTCGATTTATTTATAACACTCCATTACTAGTCTTATTTTTTGTGATCAATTTTGTCCCCTGAGTAGTCTTTGTGTTGTGCTGATCACATTCATTTATCTGTTCAGTTATATTCTGTTTTATATCAAGTGTATTTTAGTTTTGTTCTGTATATTCTAAGAACATCACGAGTTAAAAGAATGTGGATGTTTGCGTATTATTTGCAATCTCAAAAGGTAACTTTGGAACGTTTCTTTATATTAGCCGTGTAATAGCTTGTGATTAATATGAAATGAACGGACAGATGGTGTAACACGAAAAAAAGTGACCTTAATTAGATTAATATCGTATTTCTATAATAGTATTATGAGTTGAAGACTACGCCAGTACTGAAAATAGTTAGTAAAATAAAAACGACCGAAAGGATAAAATATAAAAATCGATAAATTCGAACGAAATTTATTTTTTCTTTGGTAACATCAACTAGTAATCGGGTTAAATCACATATAAATCATACTTCTATGTGTAGCTTCTGTCTATGGAATTGTACCAGATAATCCAATATGGAAAAATTCACACTTTACTTTATATATATATATATACTATATAATATATATATATATATATATATATATATATATATATATATATATATATATATATATATATATATATTAATTATGAAGAATATGTATCTGTCTGTCTGTCCCCAACACCATACTATTTAAGACTATTGTACTTATGAAATAGTATAGTATATACTATTTCAGACTAATGTTCTATCTTTAAATGCGCAATTTAGGGGCATTGTGTAGTGTAGTATCTGCTCTCTTGTCATAATACGATTCTCCAAGGCATTACCTCTTTCCTTTTTAAGAAGTGTGGAGGTAATGTAGTATCTGTTCTGTTTTCATGATATCATCTTCCCAGGCATAACGTCCTCGTTTCTGAGAGCTGTGGAGGTAGTGTATTATCGGTTCTGTTGTCATGATACTCTCCTCCCAGGCATTACATCATCCTTTTTTGAGAGGTGTGGAATTGTTAGTAGTGTAGTATCGGTTCTGTAGTCATTATACCATCCTACCAGGCATTACCGTTTTCTTTTTGTGGGAGGTGTGGAGGTAGTGTAGTGTCAGTTCTGCTTCCAGTATACCATGCTCTCAGGCATTTCCTAATCCTCTTTTGAGAGGTGTGGAGGTAGTGTAGTATCTGTTCTCTTGTAATTATACTATCCTTCCAGGCATTACTTCTTCCTTTTTTTAGAGGTGGGAAGGTAGTGTAGTATCATCCTTATTTAATATGTATTAAATAAGGTATACATTTCATTGCAATTTGACTATTTGAATTTTCGGTGGGCCTATAGTTTAAATTTCAGTGTGTGTGAGGGGTGGCTTGTGCCCCCAGGAACTCTGTTAATATTATCGAAATTTGCTGAAATTTTGGGAATAGATATAATTTTTTGTCTTTTACCTATGATTCTAATTTCATTTGAATCTAAGGGAAACAGTTTTCAGTTAGAAGTTGTGCTACCTGTGGACCCCCAGGGTTGAAGTGATATATTTCTGATATAGCCTATTACCTTTACTGAGAAGTAAGTAGCCCACATGTCTATTTTCAAGGAATTCTGTCCAGTTGTTTGGGTGAACATAAGACACAAAGATCACGCGGATACATACACCCTTAGTTACTATAATATATATATATATATATATATATATATATATATATATATATATATATATATATATATATATATATATATATATATATATATAAATGAAGGAGAATGGAAAGGAATTAGAGAAAGCAAAAGTCAAATCAAAATTCAATTCAAAAGTTCAAAGCAAGGTATATTCCGCAAAAAGGCAATTTATTCAAGTTAAATTTTCCTTAAGCCAGGCTTTTCAAAGATCAAAATCTTATCATCAGAGGAAGTCGCTGGGATAGATAAGTTGGCAATGGCCAAGATTTAAAATTTGAAAAAATAAAATAAAAGTTGTAGGGAAAGAAACGCAGGGCAAAACTGTGCCAAGGTGCATTTTATTATTTCAAATTTTAAATCTTGGCCATTGCCAACTTATCTATCCCAGCGACTTCCTCTGATGATAAGATTTTGATCTTTGAAAAGCCTGGCTTAAGGAAAATTTAACTTGAATAAATTGCCTTTTTGCGGAATATACCTTGCTTTGTACTTTTGAATTGAATTTTGATTTGGCTTTTGCTTTCTCTAATTCCTTTCCATTCTCCTTCATTTCTACCTGCTCTATCCTGGATATTGAGCTGTATACTCTTCACAATAGGGTTTTACCTTTCCTAAAAGTTCGCTTTTAGTACACCTCTTTATATATATATATATATATATATATATATATATATATATATATATATATATATATATATAATGAACAAAACTATTTCAAATAATAAGGAAAACTGAGAAATAAGATAGCAAGTCAGACAACCACCTCAAACTGAAATGAATTCAAAAATAAATCCTCAACTTTATGATAAAAGTCAACGGTGGGTGATTTTTCTTTTAAATCATCAGAAATGATAATAATAATTTATATATAAAAACTTACATTATTGACAGAATTCTATGATTTCATATGAATATTTCAGTAATATATCTAGGTAAATTGCGAGTGCAAAGCCTAATGTCTTCCATAATCTCCAGGCAATACACCATATCACGGTTAATTCCAGTGACCAAGTTTTTATTCATTTTTCTCATATTTTGACAAATTCAAAAACTTCGATACATTTTGACGGACCGGTTCGCACATAAATAAACAACCAACAATTTGTATGTCAATTCAGAATCTTTCATCCATGCTGCTCTTCAGAAATCCAAAGTTCGCCTCCAGAAAAATATATTGTAAAGAATTAAAAGAAAAATTAGAATAAGAATAAGAATAGGACAGAAAAAATGTTTTCCTCGTAGGAGCCGTATTCAATGTAAGTTGCTTGTTTTATGATTTTTCTGCCTTACAATATACTTTTTGTAGAGGCAAATTTTGTATTTATGAAGAGTAGCATTGATTAAATATCCTGAATTGAAATATAGTTTTTTCGTTGTTCATCTCTGTGCGAAATGGTCCGTCAAAATGCCCCGAATTTTTTGGATTTAGAAAACAATTAATAAAAACTTGGTCACTGGAATATAGCCTCATATTGTTTATTTATATAAGCTCTGTTGTTTAGTGTAAACAATAATCGAGCTTTTACATGGAATAGTTTGGCAACAAAATTAGACGTACAGACATATATATATATACATACATACATATATATATATATATATATATATATATACATACATACATATATATATATATATATATATATATATATATATATATATATATATATATATATATATATATATATATATATATATATGCTTTTGAAAATGATTCGCGGAAAACTCTCTAGATCTGCTTCGACTATCATCTCGCCCGGGGAAACGATTGTATAAAGCAATCAATAATATTAGCGAAACTGATGAGCTAACGGATAAGTTCCCTGGAATTAAATCTAGGCTGGTTGACTTGGCACACCGATATTGTAACGCTTCCATTGACCACAGTGACTTTGCCTGGAATAAAATACATTTGAAAACAGTAAAAGCTTTAAAATCGAACACAAATATTTAAATTTGTAAACCAGACAAAGGTGAAGGAGTGTGTGGTAATGGATCGAACAGATTACGTTGAGAAAATGTTTAATATTCTCAATGATGTCTCTAAATTTTGTAAACTCGGTCCTGTTCAGTTCGCGGATAATACTTGCAAGAATCAGATCAACATTCACAAACGTTTACTTGCAATATTTAAAAAATAACTATTTTCTAAGGAAGTCTATGACAGGATTAGACCCTCTGTGTCAATTGGTTCTAGATCATATGATCTTCATAAAATAGACAAGCCGGGTATGCCAATGAGACCCATATTATCTATGATAGGGTCTGCTCAACATTCTTTGGCTCAGTTGCTTTTAGAAATTTTACAACCTGTGCGTAAGTTATACACTACACATTGCATACCTGATTCCTATCAGTTTGTTGACCGTGTACATGGATTAGATTCTGATTCTGAGAGATCATTTATATGTTCCTTTTATGTCGCCAGTCTATTTACGAATACACCATTGGATGAGATTGTACGTATCTGTACCGACCCACTCTATGGCGATCGCCTTACAGCTCCTTCGTTTTCAAAGTAGATACTTGTTGAATTAATATTTCTTTTTACACAATCAGTAGAGTTTAGCTTTACTGATATTATGTACAGCCAGGTCGACGGTGTCTCAATTAGGAGCCCCTTAGCCTCTACCTTAGCTGATATTTTCGTCGGATACTACGAATCTGTTCTTTTTAGCTCAATAAACACCCGCACTACGTATATTAAATATGTTGACGACACTTGTGCCACGTTTCCATCGCAAAGTGAAGCGTTAACTTTCTTTAACAAGTTGAATTCCTTTAATGGGGCTCTACAATTCACTATGGAAAAGGAGAAAGATAACTGTCTTCCCTTCTTGGATGTCTTTGTGGAACGTTCAAGAGGTGGTTTCCTCACTTACATTTAAAGGGAGCCTACTTTTTCGTGCCTGTAAATGAACTAGTCTTTTGTACCAAAATCTAGAAATATTGGTCTTATTTAAACTTTGGTATATAGAGCCGTTATGAGCTGTTCTCTCAACAGAGTGGATTCTGAACTTAATACGATCAGGGAAATATTCATTAATAATGGTTACTTAAAAGACCTTCTTAATGATTGTATAAATAAAAAGGTTGTTGTTTTTAAAAAAAAACTAAAATGTGTGGTCCTTTAGAATGCCCTATTTATTTAAAAATTACACTAGATTAAGGAAAATAGTAAAATCCTGGGTTAGCAGATTGTTGGAAGCATTATTAATTGCTTCTACTCTGTTTCCCTGCGCTTACTGTATTCTACAATACATGCTTTTCTTTCTTTTCGTATGGATAGTGTGCCATTTATCCATTATAGTAATGTTGTTTACCGTTTTCAATGCCAGTGCAATGCTGGTTAAATTGGGCGTACTTCCTTGCACTTGCAGACCCGCAAAACCCAGCATGCTTTATCTAGGGTTAGTCAGGGAAGGACAGGATCCTTTTGCCTCCCTTCCTCTGCGACTTTGGACTCTGCAATTGGTCAGCATTTGGTTGAAAATCCACGTTGTGCCAGTAACTATACTAACTTTCAGCGTACTGCATAGAGCCGATTTCAAATACCATTTACACCATTTGGAATCTGTCTCTATCGCTCTACGTAAACCTTCCTTGTGCCGGCAGAAAGAGTTTTTAAAAGCGCTAACTCTCTTTGGGGACCTTTGACCCCACTCAAGCTTTTATTAAATCCCACACTGTACCGTTTTTAAACGACTATTGAATTAAATTCATTTTAATCGCGTTTTAGTATTCGCTGGCACTTTAATTTCCCACTTAACTCTTCATTTATCTAATATTATTGATCGATTTATATTATCGGTTTCTGCTGACGAGATGATAGTCGAAAGAGCTCTAGAGAGTTTTCCGCGAATCATTTTTTAATAATTATTTATACAGAAAGCCGGAGGTATTTTTACTCTCAAACTCATATCTACTACCACTGCCATCACCCTACATCGCCGGGTATTATTCAATCCAAAATTATTACTTATTAGAATGTATTTTTAACCAATTATATCGCAAGGTTATGCGATTTGCAAATTTGATACTTAGCGTTGTATTTTTTTACTCGTTCAGTTTCTATATAACATTAATAGCGTGAAGTCAGCATTCAAAGCGTCAACCACAAGCAGCAAATTATTCAATAGTTTACGGTCAGGGTAAGGAATTTCTTGAGTTACTTTACTTTCTAGGGCTACGGCGAGACACTGGTCCGCTAGTAAATAAATACTTTATTTCGCTTAACGTCATTTATTTACAGCCTCTCCCACCTAATTAATCCTTGGGCTCTACAGCAAATGTAGAATATAACATGTAAAAATAATGTGACTTATTTAACTATTTACTGCAGTTTCATCTGCCATCCCTATCTATTTCATAAAATTTGTTCACTTACAGACTTTATAAAGACATGAACCTGCGATTTATGTGCATTTATAGGTGAAATAACAACTTATGGGCAACTAATCCTATACAACGAATCTTCTACGATAGACATTGTGTTTCGGACCTACCCCCCCCCAAAAAAAAACAAAACAAAACAAACAAAACAAAACAAACATTGATTCGCCATAAAGTTCTCGACTGAGCTCCAATCTTGGTTCATCCTTGTAAGATATGCATAACAAGAACTCATTTTCCTTTCTGCGTCTTTGTATCTAGCGACAGACGGAATTTCCAAAGACAAAGCTTCATTGCAAGGGCTTTACACCTATGAAACACATTACCGAAAGACTGCTTATCTGTTGATTACAACTTAGTCTTCTTTAAATCCAATATGAATAAATTAGGGTTCTAAACCACGCTATAAGTAATCACCTGCAGTTAATAATTTTGATCAATATTTGTACTCCTATAGTGTTCCCCATCTCTCGGCTTTCATCTCATTACCCCTTATCTCGAGTGGCTCTTAGCATTTCTAAATAGTGACCCAATAGTAAAAACAAAAACAAAAACAGACACGCCTAAATCCTTTCTTTTTTCTTGCATGATATTGTAAAACACATTACAGCGAGACTGCTTTCCTGTTGATTACAACTTGGTCTGGAACAGACCACAGGTGGTCCTGTTGACGGCCATAATAACTCTGACCCACGGCTATGAGTTTTTTTTCTTTTTCTTCTTTCATTTAAAGTATAAACTGACTCGCCGGGGTCTGGCAGTGTGGACAAAGTCAGGCTCTGCTTGATCGAAGGACAGATTGAAGCCTTTGGGAATAGGGATATACAACACGAGGGTCAATCGAATTACACAATGTCCACCATATGGACTGGACTTGTTTGGTCAGCTTAGATGTGTTGGTCAAAGCCATGGGACGCTGTTGAGACCTCATCAATCAGCTGCTCTCCATAATTGATTACATTTCATTACAGTGTCAATGTATAGACGGATTGTTGATGATGGGGTCGCTTATATATATATATATATATATATATATATATATATATATATATATATATATAAATGAACGGTCGCTTACATATATATGTGTGTGTGTGTATATATATTGACGAATGGTCACTTATACATATATATATATATATATATATATATATATATATATATATATATAAGCGACCCTTCATCAATAATATGTATATATATATATATATTAATGAACGGTCGCTTACATATATATATATATGTGTGTGTGTGTGTGTATATATATTGACGAATGGTCACTTATACATATATATATATATATATATATATATATATATATATATATATATATGTATATAAATTTTCAAAAGGGTCGCTTATATATACATACATATAAATAAATATCTATCTCTCTCTATATATATATATATATAAGTATAAGTGACCCTTCATCAATATATATATATATATATATATATATATATATATATATATATATATATATATATATATATTGATAGCACTTTACAAAGACTGAAATGGAGTAAGAGAGTGTGAACAAAAAAAAACAATCGAAGATAATATTTGGGTGATGCCCCTTCACATTATCTATTTATATTTCACATGTCAAATCAGTAAACAGGAAACTTACTGCAAAATATTAATAGATTACCTGACATAGTGGAACATCTTTTAATAATTTCGAAAGAAACTCTTTCTTCTCAAAGATAGAATACAAAAGTGAAACCGTCCAGCGGAATACAACATCCAAGATTATATATATATATATATATATATATATATAATTAATTAATCAAGTTCAAATATATTAATAAAATGAACATAAAACAAATATTTTCTAAAGTACTCAATAATAAATAGAAAATTTATCAAAGTACATAAACACTATTATAGTGTACGCCAATCAACCAGTTTATTGGCGTAGACTATATTAGTGTTTATGTAATTGTATGTATGTGTGTGTTAGTGTTTTATTGTACGTTCGTGTAGGCATTGTCAATGACATAAATCACGACCATATGTTGTTCCAAGCAGGCTATAAGCCAAAATGACGGCCTCGTGTCCCCTGGCGTCAATCGCCGACTTTCAAACCAAGTCACGAATTGTTATTACCTTTAAAACCATCCATAAAACAGAGGGATGTAACGGATGCTCCAACAACTGTCTTTTTTTATACAAACTATTGAAAAATCAATGTTAGCATGTCGTCGTACCTTATGTCTCTATGCATGAAGACAAGTACCTATATATATATATATATATATATATATATATATATATATATATACATATATATATATATATATATATATATATATATATATATATATATATATATATAGTCTAAAGAAGCTTTAAGTCATTTTAATAAAAAAAAATGTAAAATGCAATTTAAATTCCCAGAGAAACTAACTAAATCCAAGATATTGCAGACTTAATATTCGTCGGAAAATTCATAAATAAAAAAATAAAATAAATATAATAAGTAAATAAAATTTAAAAAAAGGGGGGGGGGTTAAGTATCTAACAGTGAAACAAAAACAGGAGACCTTAAGTGTCTAATATTAACACGGGGATCATCAGCTGTTTACCATGTAACTGTTTCGGAGATTTAAAAACAGGACAGTTATAATATTCATGGCTCTCCAATGGTACTGATTAAACTACCATTTCCCCAATAATCAAGTGTCGAAATAATTCAGCTTAAAATTTCACTAATATATACATACATAAATAATAATAATAATAATAATAATAATAATAATATATTACCCTTAAGACTACCGTATGATATGGTAATATCGTACCGTATATATATATATATATATATATATGTATATATATATCATACAAAAATTATTGGTTACATATGTGCATACATGTTTCGATTGTACTGTTCAGAGAATCAACATTTTCAGACCAAAAAAACAAACTTCGACGGTTAACATCTTCAGAAACTAATATAACACATGTATATATATATATATATATATATATATATATATATATATATACCATCAAATACACCTTTGTTATTCAGAGAAACATGCAATATTTCCTTTTTTCCTTTAATCCATTAGATACGTTCACTTTTATAGATTTTATTCATTTTAAAGTATTTAATGTTAAAATATTTCATTATTTGAACCTGTACTTCACTTTATTCGTTCTGATTTTTTGATTATTATTTTTAATTATTTTTATTTTTAATGTATTTTATTATTATTTATTCTACTTTAATTATCATATATTTAAGACACTATTTACTATTATTATTATTATTATTATTATTATTATTATTATTATTATTATTATTATTATTATTATTATTATTATTATTATTATTATTATATAGAGTAGTATTAAATAATAGAATGAACATATTTATTTTCCTATCACAACTGAATATATGTATTTTTAAATAATACTTAATTGTGATGTTTTTCTTGCTTGACTGCTACTTGTGATGTTATGTGGGGCGATGAAAAAGAGACTTTTTAGAATCATAAAAAAGTACATTACAACATAAAATATTCCAAATTGTTTTAGAAATGATCGTACGCCAAATTCTGTTGTGTTTTAATACTTTGAACTTATATAAATAATGTGATTATTCTATTATCTCAACCTACTTCATAATAGCTCTGTTTTATCTTAAAATCAACTATTGAGCTGATGTTAATAACTGCAGTATTTGGACCATTTACATATCTTTATCTCGAATTTGCCTATATTTCTATTGTTCATTTACACTCTACTTAAGTTCAATTATTTTAATTATACATTTTAAATTTTAATAATATATTAATATGTATATATATATATATATATATATATATATATATATATATATAAGCGTATATATAACATCATATGAACCTTACTTATTCAGAGAGACATTTCATATTTCTTTTTGAAAGAAATATGGGAGGTTTCTTTTAATAACTAAAGTTTTATAATTGATAAATTAAGAATTCTAGTCGTACACTATTAAGCTACTACATACAACTTTGTGATATTTTAAAGAAATTTATATTATATATATATATATATATATATATATATACATAGTAAGGAATGAAAATATATATGGCAATCAAGCATTTAGCTAAATGCCTGACGATTCCCCCCGGGGATGAAACACGGGAGCCTCTGTGTAGCTTGATTGCTATATATATTTTCATTCCTTACTACCTTGCTCTACTTACGTATCGAGCACTGTTGAAGTAAATACTGAAAACTGACACATAAAAAATTATATCTCCTTATAATATTTTATGTGGATACATGAAGTACTAATATATATATATATATATATATATATATAGTCTCGGAAGTTCTTTTAACCTTCAAAACTGAAAAAAAAAAAAAAAAAATTTTTTTAAAGATTTTAGTCTAGTAAGTATATATATATATATATATATATATATATATATATATATAAAGACACTATACGTTAACTAGTTTGATCGTCCATGATTTCTTTGATCAGAAATACTAGAAACTCAGTCCGTAAGACTAAAGATACTAAATGGTCCCGTTTTTCAGTCGGTGTGATAATCATCAACTTGTTTTCTTACGGCATATCAACACTTTTCGTTTTTTTTTTCATATCTTCACATATTAATTCTATCTGTAAATGCATGTTTTGTATATGATTGGTTAACTTGTTTTGCAGGCGTATATTCTATGTAAACCATAAGAAGGGGAGGTGTCAGGTGCTGCTATTCCCGGTTCGATCTGTGGTAAAAGTAATTGCTACCACAGCTCCCAAATCTGGGTCTCGCCATTGTTTTAGTTTCGTTTCTTTCTATTGCATGTCAGCAACACACAGATGTTATGTGTGTCGACATATGTCCTGTGCCCGCAGGATATCGCAACACTATGTTGCATAACGCATTATGTTATACACCGTAGCATTATCATAACATTACCATGATATTGCCATACTATCACAATCCTACTTAGCTAGCTTTATTGTGTGAGCTATGTCCTGCTTCCTTTTTTCCAACTCGTTTTGCTCGTTGGTCGAGCGGTCTCCATCAATTTGCTGTTTTGATACCTAATTGTAATACAGCTTCGTATTACAGTAGATTCTTTTCAAGAACTGCAGGCTTGTGGAACTCTCTATCTGCTCACTGTTTTCATCCTACCTATAGCCTTGGTATTTTCAAAACTAAGGCCAATAGGCATCTCCTGGCTTTGCAATAATTATCTTTCGTTCTTGTTAGCCCAACATCAAGTGGCTTCATGCCTTGTCTGGAGAGATTTCCATAAAAAATCCCTAATAACATACAAAATCAATTTACTGCATAGCAAAGTAAATAGAGTTTCTGCCAAGAGAAATTCAAACTAACCCATAGATTTATTCGATTAATATATCATTCAACATTTGACAAAATATAAGTATTAGATTCAAATAATATACGCTAAGGCAATTTCATGTTCATATGTACGTCATCACCCTCTACACATGTTTAAGATGGCATTGCCTGAACGCCGAAGAAGCAATGCAAAAAAAAGTATTTTAAAAAAATTTTCATTTGATACTTTCTTGGGCTTTGGATAAGGATCAAAGTGTTTAATCTTTTTAGTTCAATGGTGGTATCGTGAGGTTTGCGTTTTTGCCGGACGCCCATAAAATGGAAATATGTTACAAATTCCTACAAGGGTTTTCTTGAGATAGACCACCATAAGCAGATATATTCTGAAACTACATTAACCAGAGTGTGTAATTAAGTATGCTTCCGTTTGAACAAAAGTGGTACAATAATATCGTGGGGATCTATGTTCATGGCGGACGTCCATTGAATGGAAATATTTTTAAGCGCGACAGCAGTATACAACAGATGAAAAATATAACCGTGGAATTTCCACGGGCCCTACGAGTAAGGTGTAAATTTCAAAGTCAATGTAAACATGTACTTTGTTCTCATGCTATTCTAAATAGTATTTTTCAATTGCGAAATTTAAAGAGCCTATATGCGGAATCTCAGCACGTTTCATTAAATGTCCTGCTGGCTTAGCAGGCATAGAGCAGGCTCGAAGCTTTCCATCGAATAAAAGTGATGGAGAAGCGCTCGTAGAGACAAGTCAATTGAAGCGCTCGTAGAGACAAGTCAATTGATAATTTGTCCCTGGTATAGCGCGACATTAACAGACCCAGGCGATTGAGAAAGTCTCACGTAGCGAGAGTATACGCTGCACTCGTCTCCACGGCGATCGGGTAGCATATCCTAACAAATGCTACCCCTAAATGTCCGAATGGACTTAGAATATCCTGACGGGTGCTACCCGTAAGTTTCCGAATCAACTTAGAAGTAATAGCAATTCAGGAGTGACTCCAAGCTCCCCAAAGCTCCAAAGTTGGAGGCTCACCACCGGATGTATATTGAGGTCATACGCAGGACAGAAAATAAGGTAGATTAACAGATGTCATTAAACTGAAATGTTGCAGTGTTTCGGGAGAAATACTGTGAATGTTAGCAGAAGTGTGAAGTAGGATGCGTTGCTATGTTTTCACTTTCATCGCAGATTCCACACGCAAACCTCATTTGAATAAGATGGCCTGCATCACATTAGTAGACGACTGGACATCTGTCACAAGTTTATAGGCTCTTATGCAGGCACGTCAAAGTACTTTCTATATTCGGTACTGGTCCAGCTTTTAAACCAGACAAAAACTTGTTAGAGTAAGCTTAGAGTATGGTTAGGAATTGTTTAGGGTTAATTTATGGGTTTGTTTAGGGTTAGGGTTAGAGTTAAAAAAACAGTTAGGTTTTTCTCCGGTTCAAAAACTGTTCCAGTACCCTATATTCATTACTTCATTAGTCATCCTTGTATTTAGTTTTAGTAAAAGGGTCACTACTTATCAAGGCCAAAAGCCACTCGAGGATAAGGGTTAATGAGATTGAATGATTGCCAGTTGAGATGCAGAACTTTATGGGATGACTGAAAATGAGTGATCGAATAGACCAAGTTCGAATAATTATGGGAGGCGGTTCATGACGCGAATCTTTTGAGATTGGATTTGAAGACGACAATGTTGTAATTTGCAGGGAGGCAGTTCTGTAGCAATGTGTTACCCAGGCAAGACATTTTTGCCAAGAAGTTCAGCTCGAGGAAAGAGTGCTCAATATCAAATAGAGCTTTTATATATATGGTTATTTTTATTTATACATACGCTGCGACACTGGCATGTCGATGATATCGATCAACAGCTGTTAAAAATTGAGATCTCATCAGGGAGAATGAAAATCTGATCCTTCCCTTACGTCATACTTGAAAAGAATGACGTTGGAAAGAAGAAAATATAAGATAAGAAAAGAAAGGAACAGAAAACGAAATTATAAATTTAAGCTTGGAATGTCACGTGGTCAGATTTGAAACCGTCGAAAACCAAGCATAACATAAACCAAACATAATATAAACCAAACATAATATAAACTTATGTTCGGTCACGGAAATTTGACCCCCTTTTCTCCAAAAGGGGGTCAAATTTCCGTGACATATTTTAACGGCAGATTAATGGCTGGATATGCGTTAAGAGTTAATTTAGCGTGTCAATATTATGCACGATATGGGAGTAAGGAGGAACACGCAGTCCTCAATCTGGCCTTGATTCTGGGTGAAGTGGGGTGGCGGTAAGTCCTTTAGATCAAATAGTGTTGATATTTTCATTTTATCTTTTTTAAATTAACATTTTGTTTAGCTTTTTAATTTTTCTATATTTTCAAAATTCTTTATCCTGTTTTTACTTTTATATTTCATTAATTACTTGACGGCGATCTCAGTCTCTAACAGCTGTTGATCGATAACATGGACATGCCAGTGTCGAAAATAATATACACGTATGTATACATAAAAACATATATATATATATATATATATATATATATATATATATATATATATATATATATATAAGCAAACATTATTAATAACACAGTGTTTTTGCTGGATAAGACTTTTTTTTTTTTTAAATTTTCCAAATAGTCCATTTAGTATTTCGGTCAAATTGGTGTATGTAAGTTCCGTGAGTTTCTTGTTCCATTTTTCTTTACTTTTTCGCGAGTACTTTCGATTTGATTCGTCAAATCATCTTCAGGCGGTGTTAGTCTTGGCGTCTTTGCAAATATGCCTGTTGAGTTTTGTTTATTATAACGGCTAGTAATTTACACCTTTAAAAATAGTGCCTATAATATTGAAATGTGAAGTCACGTGTCACTCTGGTTTGACGCGTTATTTGCTTAGTGTTATGTATATTTGTTTAAATTTTGTGTAAATAAGGTTTAATAAGATTTGAAAGGGGAGGGGTGAAAAGTAACAGTTGAGATTTAAAAATGGAAAAGATTTAAAAATATAATAATAAAAAATAAAAATTTACAAAATATTTCTATATAAATCCCGTGTGTCAATGTTTACAAGTAGTGTATATATGGCCGTTACTGTTTTGAGGGTTAATAATGTGTCTTAAGAAAATATGGAGAGAAAATGGGTTTAAGGATTATACTTATGAAGAGATAAAAAGGTTAAAAAACACGCATTAAATTCAAGTTTAAATCTTTGATTAAAGGAATATATATATATATATATATATATATATATATATATATATATATATATATATATATATATATATATATATACAATAATACTTTTATAAATAAATATTAATTATTTAAATACCTAGAGACATCGATGTTTCATGCTAACGCAATCTTCAGTCTAGGAACTAATTCCCGACGGTCGGTGGGCGCGAACCCCGAACACAAATCGCCACTGATTCGTAGTCGGTGATCTTATCCAAACGGCCATCGTCAATTAGTTATTAAATATAGAGTAACTTTAACTGTAAATAGCGACAATCGGCAGGCAGATAGAGTGATCTTACGAAACGGTGTTCGGATCTCGCATATATATATATATATATATATATATATATATATATATATATATATATATATATATATATATATATATATATATATATATATATATATATATATTGGCTGAGAGAACAACAAAGAATATGATTGGTTAACTAGCCAGCCGTGTATATAAAAACACCCGGAAAAAATAACTCCATACATTTTAGCCTGAAGATTCCCCCCGGGGATGAAACGCGGGAGCGTCTGTGTAGCTTAATTGCCATACATATATTTTCATAGCTTACTACTTAGCTCTACTTACGTATCGAGCATTGTTGAAGTAAATACTGAAAATTGATACATACAAAAAATATATCTCCTTATAAAATGTTTTGTGGATACATGAAATACATATATATATGAGAGCGAGAGATAAACAAGAGGAAGAGGATTTCCTATTATTTACATAGTTTGTTTTTTCTTGAACATCACTATTTATAAGAAGTTTAATTTTGAAGATGATGACAAGGTAATTTTATAGAAGACACCGTTTGATACGAGACAAGGTGAACAGAAAAAA
This sequence comes from Sepiola atlantica, assembly GCA_963556195.1. Lineage (NCBI taxonomy): Eukaryota > Metazoa > Mollusca > Cephalopoda > Sepiida > Sepiolidae > Sepiola > Sepiola atlantica. Next base: position 96,723,595 of record OY744516.1, read on the forward strand.
ATGACAATATAGAAGAATTCAATAATTTTCAATTGCATATTTATTTACCAACGTAATGTGTCGACCAAGGTATGGTATCGATAGTGTTATATTATTTAATCCTTTTTAGGTAACACCTCCTTTTCTGAAAGCAATTACCATTCAATCGGAGTGCGTTTTTGACTGGACGTCGAGAAATTATTTTCTTCTGAAAAGGAGGTATTCCTCAAAAATTAAAAGAATAGAATATTACACCATCCATACGATCCTGGTTTCACACATTACGTTCATAAAGAAATATTTAATTGAAAATTATCGAATTTTCCAATGTTGTCATTTGATCTGTTTCCCTTGTCTCTTATCAAACGTTGTTTTTCTACCAAACTGCATTGTCACAGACTTTCAAAAATCAACTTCTTACATACCACGCACAATGCTTCGAGCAAACTACAACATCCGCGTCAATATCTATAATCCTACTACGTTTCGGTCGCAGTGCCTTCCTGTTTTTGTATTGGTATTTTTTAACGTTTTAAGTATTTGAATACGATTGCTGATGGTACAGTAATATTTACGTCTATTGTAAAAAAACCCAGATTGTTTAGATTTTCCCGCCAGTGATAATTAATAGCTTTCGCTAGAGATCAAGTGACAGCAAGTGTTCACAAAATAGCATCACTTTCTACACTACCAAACTAATCTCCCTCCTCCTTTTCTCATTTTGGTGATATACGGCGTAATCACGCTGACTCACAGGTTAGACCACCGAACGTTGAGCAACGTTAAGCCTGGCTAGTACCAAATGGGTGATCATTTAGGTGTACTAAGCGCTTCATGTAAATGGACGGTGAAACCTTCCTGCAAAAAAAAAATGTTAATTGGATAGGTCTTAGAAACTTCCTCACTTAGAGGAATCGAGGCTAAACCGACGCAGGTTGTGTGCTGCACCAGGATGATGACATTATTTTGAAGACAGAGAAAGTATTTGCTAACTACAGATCAATTAATAAGCAATTTAACATGCTGAAGGCCATTGTGTCTCATTGAGCTTATCTTGCTTTTCTTGATTGACCAGCGACGGCTCGACAATCCAGACTTATTATGTCTTGAAATATGTTTGCACGGGACCACTACGAGTGGCTGGTGTTATTTCACAGTTTTATGCAATAATTACCTCAGAATAAAGTCAAGCAAATAATTTAAGACAATATTCGATAGTAGTACAGCTTTTGAACAAGAAAAAAACGACTTTGTTCGGCATCTTCCGGTCGTTTACGTAAACAGCGGAAGATGCCGAAGCGCTTAACCAGCTACAAGGTTCGAGAATCAGACGACAACTTTCAGTCTTAGGAGGATATGACCCCGCACAGGAGGAGGGTTTCCTGTTGACAGTAGCAGACAGGAACGCCGAAACCCTCCTTCCCACGTTTGCGATAACCCCAAAAGAAAATCTGCAAAATTTTCTAAAATGACTAAAATAAAATTCTCGCAAAAAAGCTCATACAGGTTTTGAACTGTACAAAAACTGAACCGCTTTTTTATTACTCTAACCCCGAACTAACCCTTGCATAACTCTAACCCTAACCTAAACCTAACTATTTTTTTTCAAAAGCTGTACCAGTACTCTCCCTTAAAAATAGAAAATTGTCTGTAAAAATAGGTTTCATTGATATTTTTTACAATCTCCAGTTTATTCATAAAAAACACCATTTATTGAAAATAAATATTTAATCGATTTTCTTTCGTCAAAAGATAAATAAATTGCTATAAAACTAAACAGACGTGTTTTTCATTCATTTTTTCTTTCTGTTAAAAAGCCGCTTTGTTTTGACTTTGACGCCTGTTCTTTTTTCATTCGGCTTTTTCTGGCTGTTTATGAATTTCTGCGTCAGCAAAAGTCGGTTTTGTCTCGTTCAAAAGATGTACCAGTACCCAAATATAAAACATTCTTGATATATTGTGCTTCATATATGTATTCCGTGAATGTTTCCATCTGAGTTGTATTTATGCATATTTTCGTAGCTTTTTTTGTGTTTACCTCTATTAGTAATATTTACAATTAAACTATTAAATAACTTTATTATTTATCGGTATGTCTGTTTATTTATCCTTGTCACCGATTTGAGGTGATTATTTCTGTTGACATTTATCTTCAATCTATTAATGGATGTATTTAATACTTTGCCTCAACTTAACGTGCTGACCCTTTCCGGTTAGATTTCGTAGACATTTTTATTCTCTGTTATCAAATTATTTCAGTTTCTTCTTCTTCTTCTTCTTCTTCTTCTTCTTCTTCTTCTTCTTCTTCTTCTTCTTCTTCTTCTTCGTTGTCTTATTCCCCTCTTCGTTCTTTCCCTCATCCGTATTCTTCTTCTTCTTCTTCTTTCTTTTTCTTCTTTCTTTCTTTTTATTTTCTTCTTTTTCTTCTTTCTCTTCTTCCCGTCCTTCTCATTCTCCCTTCTCCCTACATCCTTCTTCACATACTCTTACTTCTTTTTTGTCTACCCTCTTTTCTTCCTGTTCCCTCTTCTTATTCGTCTGTTTTTTCTCCTCCTTCTTCCCATCCCCTTTCTTCCTCGTTTGTTCTTCTTCCTCTCCTTCTTATACTTTCTCTCGCGCCCTTCTACTCCCTCTCATTCTCCTTCTTCATCCCTTTATCCTTCTTCTTCTTCTTTTTCTCCTTCCCTTCTCTTGATTCTTCTTATTCTTATTCTCCTACTCTTTCTTCTTCTTTTCTTTCTCTTCCTTCTTTTACTCCCTCCCCTTCTTTTCCTTCTTTTCCCTCTATACCGTTTGCTTTTTCATATCAATTTTTATTAACTTTCTCCTTCATTACCTTTCTTTTTCTATCCATACACTTTTCCAATTGTCGTTGGCACGTGTTCTCAACTCAGTCATTTGCCCTCTTTTCCCATAATCTTTAGGGTCGTTAGCCGACTCACAAACGATCGTACACAGGAACAATCAAACAGACAAACAAACAAACAAAAACATACACAATTACCCTCTCTCCCACCGACAACAACAACAACAACAGCAAGGCACACACACCAAAAAGAAGTTAATTGATTTCGCCTGATAAGCGATCATCTCGGAAATAATGTCCGAAAGAATTCGGCCATCTTTTCAAATGGAATTTTGCCCTGCTTAGACGCGCAAAAGCGATAACATCGCCCCTTTGACACCGAGCAAATGCCACGTGATTCATTTAATGTGTGAAACCGGTGAACATCAGGTAATGACCAAAAGACGGGCGTCGTTATTCACCGTTTTGATTGCTGTAACAAGCTTCCGGTTTACTGCGCCACAGATATGCATCTGGAAAAGTCGGTAACGAGTTTATGTAGAGAGAGGGGAAGGACGAGGGACTGGAAATGAAAGCAAAGCGACAGACTAAACGCGAGGGGATGTGAAAACAGAACGATAAAATGAACGGGAATACAACATAGAGAACAGAGTAAAAGCGAGTGCTACGTCGGATGATTGCAAATATGTATATATACATATACACATCTGTGAATGTATATATATATATATATATATATATATATATATATATACACATATATACACATATATGCATATGTATACATATATATACACATATATATATATGTATACATATATACATATATATATATATATATGTATACACACACATACACACACATATATGTATATACATATATATATATACACACATATATATATATATATACATATATATACACATATGTATATACATATAGACATCTGTATATATATACATATATATGCACATATATATATGTATACACACACATACACACACACACATATATATATATATATATATATTCCAGCAGAGAGGAAGAGGGGTTAGTTGGGTTTCAGTAGTTCTCAGAGATGGATGGATTTTCGTTTTTATTAGTTCGTATTGCAAGTCTGTCGTTCGGGGGATAAGTATCATAGTAACCTCTGAAAATAAAACATCCTTATTTGTTTTAAACCGGAGTTGTAGTTTCGTTTAGAGAGAGATAGTCCTTTTGCTACAGGAGTTAGAGAACACATGATTGGCACTGCAACCGGTGTCGGAATCAAGTACTGAATTCGGACAAGCACAACGAGCGGACGATCACGGCCTGTCCAGCGCGGTGAACGCACGCAAATGCGGGGTCACAAAAGTAAAAGCAAGTGTAACTGTAATGAGCAAAGCCGACTGTCCTCCCAAGAACTAACTGACAGAAAAGCACCCGGGAACATGCATGAAAATCTTGAACAAAAACGTAAGATGCAGTGAAGCTGATTCAAACTGTCGGCATAAGGGCTACAAATGATTCGGCATTTGTAGTTCCATAGTAGGTAGATGATTCACCTGTAAGACAGAAAAGACTCAGAATGTCCCTAGCGCCAGTTCAGGGAGAAAGAGAACGAGAGAGGGGGAGAGGGAGAGAGAGGAGAGAGATGTAGATTTAGCGATAACAGGTGTTTTTGTTTAAAACGCTGGCCGAAGATTCCGGCCAATAAGAAACCAACAGGTAAGCTTGACCACGCGTGAGTTGACTCCCTATAAAACAAGTCACGCACCCTCTTTTCTTTCTTTTTTCTTCCGCTTTCTGGCCGAACGCACACAGAGGAGATCGTCGACAATCCCCTCACCGGCTCGACCGAGGAGGTGGGGGAGGTAAAAGTAAAAAAGTAGGTAATCTCTTTTAATTCCTACCACGAATAACGAACTGTTCTTCAATCACACATACCCATTACAATTGCCACACAAATCACTTTACATCAAACACGCTCTCATATTACACATTCGTACAAACATAAACTGAAAAATGTTCGGTTTGATTAAAACCGAACATTTCACTCCTTAAAAATATGGACTCTATAGCTTATAGCCATTCAAAATATCTTAGCCAAATAAATTGTTTTGTTTTAATATAAATGTTTTATTCTAATTATTGATTTTACAAAATACCATTCTTGTGTGTTAGCTTTATTATTCCTTCGCTTACTTTCTAATATAATTTGCAAATAATATAATGTTTTTCCTTCTTCCCTTTGTTTGTTTTATTCTGTTAATTATATCCATACGTGGTCGGGTCACATTCGAACAGTGGGAATGACATGCTGCTATAAAGGCATCTTTCCTACAACCTTTGGTCGGGGGATCCCACATGGGCTTAACCCTTTGTCCAAAGAACAACCTCCCGGCCATAAGGTCATTCATGCAAGATTTTAGTTTTCAGCTTGATTTTTTTTTCTTTTTAAAGGTCTAATCCATCATATTTTCCAGAATAATGGCGAAGCCATAAGCGTAAATAAATTTCTTATCGATTAATAAAAGTTCACAGTAACATAGAACAATCACCGGCGGCCATGACAAATCTGAATATAAGTATATATTGCAATGTATCAATAATAAAACAATCCTGTTTCAAATAATACAAATTAATAATGATAAATTGACAGTAGACAAACGTATCAGCGAAAGTATGACCGGTGACGAATGACAAAATGAAAGTCAAAAATACTTTATCTCAGCCTTCAAAGTGTAATATCTAAGTAAAGCTATTCTAAGTAAGATTTCCCTAGAGTAAATGTGGTATTTTGCTGACTGCAATTATTCTAGCTACAAGATAGACAGAAGGCGAACATTGACCCTCCATTCCCCACACTTTTGATGATATTATGCTTAATTGATTTTTAAATATAAGTTTATATTTTTTAAAAATAAATAATTCAAAGTGTAGTATTCAGTCAGTAAAGAAAAAATCCTAGACTGAGATAATTTTTTATTTTTATCCTTAACCAGATTGCACCTTTTGGGGAGCTGTATTTCCCACAGATTAAAACTCAAGTGTTTTGAAAGATTTAAAAAAACAGCATTTCCAAATATATGAAAAAACTAAATACAATAGAATAATAATTAATTTGATAATTAATAATAATCAATTAATGTGACAATTAATAATAATCAACTAATTAATGTGACAATTACTAATAATTAATTTGACATTGCTATTCTAGAGTTTGTATTCAAATATCGATACTCATTGTCAAATATCTGTCAGAGATCAGCTCATGCCAATAAACTAGACCCGGCGTTGATCATTGGTTGCCTGAAGCCTACCAGCTTGAACAACTTGCATCTCCTCGCTGGCATTGCTCCTGCTGATGTGAGACAGGAAGTTGCGAACCGAGTAGAGATCACAAAGGCTACCAGTGATGAACGCCATTTACTTCAAGAACGTGAATCTGTGTCCTACCGATTGAAGCCCAGGAGAATCTTCCTCAGGAATATACAATTTCTAACAACACCTGAGAAAGAAACCAGACTGCGGCTGTGGACCAAAAATCTAGAGAATGACCTCCTCCTGTTATCATTCATCTCGTAAGCATCGTGATTCTAGTGGAATACACTCAACCGCCCGAGAACCAGAATGGGGCGATCAAAAGCTGCTATAGCCAGACTTAATAATCTGCGAATGCTGATAGGAAAACCGTACAATGCCTCACTAGCTTGTCTACTCTTTTCGAACCTTTGGCCAACCAATATATTGTGTGTTTGACCCCAAAATAAATACCCCTGATCGAAGAAAACCCACGAAAAATCAGTGAATTTTCTGATCTTAATTTTCAGCATTTTGACCTAAATAGCATATAAGCGGACATATTAAACTGATTCTGACTAATAAATTTTCAAGCGCAACTTGAAAGATCTCACAGAGTTCAATGATAATTTAAAGGGATGTGTAAGGAAATGTGAAACACGTGCTTTAAGGATACAACACGAAGAAGACAGGTTCTTGAAGTTTCATTTTGAAAATATTTCTGTGCGATCAAGAATTGTAAGAGTATTGCATTCGTGTACAAGTTACCCTAAGTTATAAATAAAATAGCAACTTGTGTTTACTCTCTTGTATACAATTTTTATAGATATCGTATTTCGTAACCACAATGAGCTTCATTTGTTACACAACAAATATCGTAGACTTCTCTGTTTAAGACAGATGAATATTTGAAATATTTCCAAGATGAAATACGAAACTACGAAAAGATATAGCATACCGTCTTCGGAGAGTTTCGCCACGTGATTGGGAACAGCACTTCCGGCCATGTGAGGGGGTGTTCTGTTGTGTCCAGACATGGGTGGATAAGCAGATTTTACTGAAGCATTTGCTAAAAGCATCTTCAGGTCTTTATTTTGGGACAGAGAGTTTTTGCCGTCTTCCCACATACAGCGCTTGGCTGTAAGCGTTGTTTCGTCAACCATCACTCAAGCGCTTTCGATCTCGCGATCGTTATCAGGAGTTGTGTCTCATTTTTCTTCTTCGTGCTTTTATCTTTTTATAGTGTTTTGTTTTTGTATTGTTTTTAATTTTTTGATATTATTTTAATTATGGAAGACGGATAGAGCATTCGTGCCGGTATTTAATGATATTTTGTTAATTTTGGGTTGCAGTACCTTAACATATAGGGCTTCAAGGATTTTTAGTCTGCGTGTGAAATTATTTTTATGGATGATTTTAGTGTAAGCTTGTATTTTCTTTATTTCGGCTGATTGTATGGTCTTTTGTGTGAGATTATATGTCGTCGAATAGCGCTTGTATCGTTTAGGTGGTACGTAAGACGTCGGGAGAGGGTTGTTGTTGTGTGGCAATATCGGTGCTGTATTTGTCTGTTTTAATATTAGGAACACATTCCTCGAATGGGCATTGGAACAAATGCAGCAAATTTGTAGTGTTATCGTTTTTGATTATTAAGTTAGACGTTTTGGTATTTTGTGTAGTAAATTGTTAATTTGATTTGTGTTCTTGTTCGATAGGTTTAGTGTCTCGGTTTATCATGTTAGTTATAGCATTTTTATATTCGCCACACGAAAACGACCTCCCGACGTCTGATGTACCACCTAAACGATACCAACGTTATTCAATGACATATCATCTCGCACAAAAACTATACAATCAGCCGAAATAAGGAAAATACTAAAAACTAACACTAAAATCACCGATAAAAATAATTGTACACGCAGTCTAAAAATCCTTGAAGCCTTATACATTAAAAAACTGCAAACCAACATTCACAAAATATCATGTCATACTGGCTCTATAAAAAAGATAACAGCACGAAGAGGAAAAATAAGACACAACTTCTGATGACGATCGCGAGATCGAAAGCGCTTGAGGGATGATCGAAGAAACCACGAATTGAGCCATCATGTTCAAACTACCACCCGAAACTAGAAAACTTGCTCGCCGCGTAGAGAAGATAATAAAGAAGATAATAAGAGAAAATCCCGTCGTATCAATGAAACCTGCGTAAATAATAATTTACTGCCTAAATATATATATATATATATATATATATATATATATATATATATATATATATATAAAGATTCAATGAATTAAAACATTACAATTGTTCCAAGAATTAGAACATCAAGTCTAGTATGGCGTACGATCGTTTCCAAAACATTTTGGAAATACTTTATTTTATTTTTTTTTATAAATTAATAAAGCTAATCCTAAATGTGTCTTCATCAGCGCCTTTAGCAACACGTCTTACAGAAAATTAAAGAAAAAATTCAAAAGCTCGTCGTAAAGAAACATCTATTGACACAGAGACAAATATTAGAAAAAAGAATAAATTACAAATATAAAATACAAGAAATTAAATAAAAATAATAATAATGATAAAAAAATTAAATCAAAAATTATAAAAATAACATATAAAAAAGTGTATGTGTGTGTGCGAAGATGCTGATATGGGCACGCACGAGTCACATGTAAACATTTCTTCACCTCATTGGCTATACTTTTTCCCCTGCCACCAAAACCCACCATATACATGCATACCACCCAATGCAGAAGGCCGAAGGAACGACCGAAAATTCTGCTCTTTTTGAAAAAGATTTTATTTAAAGGACATTTTATGTTCCTATACGTCAAACAATTAAGAAATAAATAGAGAAAAAATATGAACATTTATGTATCCTGCATATTTTGATATATATATATATATATATATATATATATATATATATATATATATATATATATATATATGTGTGTGTGTGTATATATATGTATATGTGTATATATATAGAGAGAGAGAAAGGAGGGGGGAAATAAATAGATAGATAGATAGATAACACTTACGTTGTGTCTATCAAATTCTGTAGTACGTGATCTTTTGGCGAATAAAAAATACTGCAAAATTATATTTGTTCCTCGAGTATCGCGTAATTGACTTAAAGAGCAAAAACCAAAAATGCGCCTACTTGGTATGCTGGCGAGTATCCGTGACATGCGGGGCTGATAGCATTTTGATAGGGTGCTAAAATGAGGTCGTTCCATATGACACTGGCGGGGGACACGAAGGGGTAGGCAGAGCAAGGGCGATCGTAATGCACTCCCTGATTGCTATAACAAACCGCTGAGAATGTTCCCGACGCAGATAGCTATCTTGGGAAGCCATTTACTTTGCCTTCGAAAATGAAAGTGGACGTGCGAAAGAATAAGAACACAGATAGTAAGGGTGAGTCTATTCAGTCTGCGCGGTAAGCGATTAAAATGAGATTTTAAACTTAAGCATGACAGACAGAGAAAATGTTGTTTTAAATGTAAGCATATTTAAAACAACAAAATTAGTTTAAACTTAAGCGTGAATACCAACGAATGTTATTTTGAAATTAAATTTGACAGATTATTAATATTAATACTACTACTACTACTACTACTACTACTACTAATAATAATAATAATAATAATAAGAGCTAAAATAGATAAAACCCAGGAAAACAGTAAATGCAGACTGTGTGGACAAAGAGACGAAACAGTAAATCATATAAGTGAATGTAACAGACATGGCTGTGTTGGGAAAGCAATACACTGGGAACTGTGCAAACAATTGAATTTCGAATACGCAGACAAATGGTACAAACATAAACCAGAAACGGTACTGGAAAACGAAAAACACTAAATTCTCTCGGATATGGATATATTAACAAATAAACTCATGCAAGTAAGGAGACGTGATGTTATTATAATCGACCAGATGGAAAGATCTCGTAACATCGTTGACTTCGCCGTTCCAGCAGCCCACAGAGTGAAAATCAAAGAAACGGAAAAACAAAGCAAATACACGGAACTAGCCAGAGAACTGAAAGAAATATGGAGCATGGAGAACGTTAGTATGATACCAATAATCGTAGGAGCACTAGGAACAATCCAAAAAAAAACATGGAGAAAAGACTGGAATAAATTGGAATCAAAGAGATCACTGAGACCATACAAAGGACGGCAATGATCAAAACAGCTGCAATCTTAAGGAAAATCCTTGAATGCGGAAACCGACCCCCATAAGCTATGAATGGTAATCAGTTACATGGAATTTGCAACAGGAAGTAAACAGAACCACATAGAGAAAAACACATCACGAAACACGGAACAGAAAATGCAAGAAACATCACATCATAAGCTGACCCCCTTCCCACCAATAAATTACACCGGCCTCAGCTGACACCACGTCAAAATGAACCAGTGAACAGAAGTTTCAACAAACATCATAAGCTGCGCCCCCCCCCCCCCAAAAAAAAAATAGCGCCGGCCTAGGCTGACACCACACAAAATATTGGTAGAGGGTCAAGGAGAATGAGAAGACCGAGGAGGGATAGCTCAAACCAGCCCTCCACTGAAAGAGAGCGGAGAGTGCTGGGACCTTGGGGAGGCTTATTGTTACCCAAATCCCAGATAAAACCAATGGTGCTTACCAGCGAGAAATCAATGGTAAGCGTCTGTTACGATACCGCAAGGTTATTTGTGGTGGTTATCGAAAAGAGGTGGAGAATACTGGACATCTGGGGAGGCTTGCTGTCACTTAGACTCCAGGGAACACCACCGGTTTTTGTTGGTGAGCAATTTCTGACGATGTACTGTGTGATAACTCCTAGTGAGTACAGATGATAATAAAAAGAAGAAGAAAAACGGAAAAAAGTGGACAAAGACGATGACGAAGAACACAAAAAATAAAGAAATAGAAAAAAAAAAATGAAAAGTAAAAAAGAAAAAGCGACGCGATAATCGCCAAATCTGATGATTTCACGACTAACCGTTTCTTCAATTCGACTTTTTTTAGATTTCTCTCTACCGTTTTATTTTTATTATCTGTCTGTCATTGTTTTCCCGTCCATATACCGATGTACAATTTGCGCGGACACCTTTCTGGATTGTCGACGTGTTCTGATAAGACTGGGATTACCTTCCTCTATTCGCTCTTTCCATTTCACCGACGTGGTCGCTGCGTTGAAACCCATGCCTCATCCAGGACGGAGAGACCGCTTTGATAGAAGACCATGAAGAACGGGCGGGAAGCCAACGTTCACGGAGAACTCATTTATAAACACTGGCTTGTGTTTCAGCAAAAGGTGAGCGAAAGAAATATGGCTATAAAAGTGAACATTTCACCAAATTCTTCACGCTTGTTTTTCTAAGACGCAACGTTTTTTTGACTTATCTTACCACTTTCAGACTAAAAGTAAAAGCTGGTCAGAACTTCTAGTGAGTAAAACAACAACAACAACAACAACAACACTACTACTACTACTACTAATAATAATAATCTATATAATAATAATAATAATAATAATCTATATAATAATAATAATAATAATAATAATCTATATAATAATAATAATAATAATATTCTAGGGCGTTTAATGTTCTGATTGGTGATTAATCTGATGTCTATAATCTTTTTTTAATCCGACTTTACCTAATTTACAATGAAATGTTTCAACATTAAATTATGTCACCCCGTCAATTAAAACAGTAAATCTTTAATAAATACATTCTGTTTTATCGATTTGAAGAATATTTCGCTGAGAATTATAATACGGTAAGAAGACAGAGAATATTTACTGTTTTAAAAATAAAATAGCTACAATTTTAAAAGAAAAAAAACCTATTAGTTTTATATATTCAAAGAATATTAGCTGACAATTATTTTTTTTTGAAGAAGAAAGAGTCATTTTTTTAATAGTATTGAAAACTGACAGACATTTAGTATTTCAAAATGAATATTATTATTATTAACAGTAAATTATACAGATTGATGTAGAAAGCACTAGTACTATTCATATGGCGATAAAGTTACAGTCATATTTATAGCAGAGGCACACAACACATATAAATACACGTATTCTGTTTGTCATAGGTCAATGGAAACACATCCGGCCACTCTGCTAATCACCGCTGTATTGCGCGCGACTCACATTATGTTCCAAATTTGAATCTGTTTGATACATTGCGATTAGCTTAACGACGCGCGTCGTCTAAAGCCGCCTCGATGCCCCCGCGATATCATTTGGCGGCTAGTTTGATTAGATCATCCCCGCACACCCAAACGGTCTTTCCTCTGACTTTGGCGATCCCTTCTCTTTCAAACCGATTTTTGACTCTGTTATGTTTTCTCCCCTCTGGTTTAAGCTTTATTTTCATTCTTCAATTCCTTATAGATGATATGAAAATCAAAAATTATATTAGATCCTACCGAGATACGATTGAGCTATATATAGTAGATAGAGCATTTATATACGGATAATGAAGTGATGAAATAGATAAAATTTACATAGTTTACAAGGAATACAAGTATACATTGGCTTTCAAGTCAACACTCTTATCGTCAGAACGACTAACCAATTACAACTGAATATTAATTATTGGAGGTAATTATGTTGAAAATGCAAAAGATTGTTCGAAATATTAAAATTTAAATTATAATTACACTTATGATTTTACGTACTTTTATGTTTTCTATAAAGCAATCATTTTATTTTTTATCAATCAAATGTGAAGAAATTCATTATTTATAGACATAAAAGACACTTTATTTATATTTATATACATATATATATATATATATATATATATTTGTTAAAAATAGACTGTCAAAAAGCTCTAATCTTAAGTTCCGAATACGTTCGTAGAACACTCTCGACTAGTCTTCTATCTGTACCCGCTTCTAGGTACATATAGATCTTAATTTCCCTTAAATACGTCACAGTTTCTGTTAGTCGAGTGGATATGGCGACTGCTTGTACCAGGTTCGCGCCTCCCGACGATCTGAAATTATTTCTTTACTGGACTGATGAGAGCAATAAGCTTGAAACGCTAGCGTCTGTAGGTATTTATAATTTAATATTTATTTATAAATATTATATATATATATATATATATATATATATATATAATGTCTAAAAAAAGCTTTTAGTCATTTTAAACAAAGAAGGTAAATGCAGTTTAAATTTCTAGAATTACTAATTAAAATATTGCTGACTTACCGCTGGAAAAGTAACAAATACAAAAGGTGATTCATGTATAGAACAGTGAAAAAAAACAGGGAACCTAAACTTGAATTGTGAAATATTAAACGGAGATCATCAGCTGTTTACCATGTAACTGTTTCGAAGAGTTAAAAACGGAACAGTTGTAAAATGCATGGCTCTCCGGTGGTACTGATCAAATGACCACTTCCCCAATAACCAAATGTAGAAAAAAATTCAGTTTATATTTCACTAATATATATTATATATATATATATATATATATATATATATATATATATATAAAGTAAATAATAATAAAAATAATAATAATAATAAAACGTGACACTTAAGACTACAATGTGATATGGTAATGTACATATCAAATGATATTAATTATAACAATAACAACAGCAACAATAATGATTATATTATTAATAATATTGATGATAATAATAATAATATTGATAATAATAATAATAATTCTATTGAAACACTACACTCAAGAACCATTCTTCGATATAGTAGTTTGCATACAAAATTATATAGGAATTTAAAAAATGCATAAAAAAGCCGAAGTACCTTAGTATATATATATATATATATATATATATATATATATATATATATATATATATATATATATAAATTTACTATGTCATGTATAAACACATATGCTAATATAAGATGATAAATTATGCATATAAATGTTTTGTATTTACTTAAACACTTTTCAATACGTGAGTCTACAGTTGGCTGCTATTTCGATTCTACAGTTTAGTTAGTTTAATCAAAGGCATCGTTGACCAACCCACAATATTTACCAAAGCAAACTTGAATAACCAAAGAAATACTGCGTAGGATAACTCCCTTAAATTCTAAAACCAGCTATAAGAACCATAAAAATACATTCAACAACTAAAAACATCGATTTAAAACATCATAAGCGAAATATTACCGAGAAATCAAAGAAAGCAGACGCTTGCCAGTAATTGAGTAGAAAATAATACAATGGACCAGTACATGTAGATATTCAGATGACCTGTGTAGATTATGTTTGAATAGGAAGCTTGAAATTCTAAATAGCAACCAACTGTAAACATAGAATTAAGTTTAATTTAGGATCACTATCTACATAACAGATTAAAAAATACAATAACATTTTTAAACGAAAAGGAAACCAAATCAACATCTAAAGTAGCAACGAATAACATAAGAAATAGAAAATAAATTATTTCAATCACGCACGTGCTAAAATAAGGTCACCCGTTAATTAGACTTACTTGCAGAAATGATGCGCAACAACTAAAGAAGAAAAGGATTCATTTTCGACGCGGTATTTGTTTGAGAGAAGCTCACGCATTGGCTAATAACAACATACACCGGTTAGAGAGAAATAACTACGAATCTGATTACTTAGTAAACTAGACTAAACACAACGCCGATATATAAGAACAATATAAAACAAATGTCCGTGAACTTTGCCTGACGATTACCTGTGGGGATGAAATATGGGCGACTCTATGTAGCTTAACTGTCATTAATATATTTTCATACTACTACTACTACTACTACTACTACTACTACTGCTACTACTAAGCTCTACTAACGTATTAAACATTGTTGAAGAAAATGTTGAAAATTCATACACGCTATATCATATCACTTCATAATATTATGTGTATACATAAAATAATAAATTATATATATATATATATTTTTGATATTATATATGTATTATATATATATATATATATATATATATATATATATATATACATTTTAACCTAACGATTCCCTACGAAGTTGAAACGCGAAAGCCTCTGTATAGCTTAATTGTCATAAATATATACATGCTATATCATATCACTTCATAATATTATGTGTATACATAAAATAATAAATTATATATATATATACATTTTATATTATATATGTATATATACATTTTAGCTTGACGATTCCCTACAAAGTTGAAACGCGAAAGCCTCTGTATAGCTTAATTGCCATAAATATATGTTCATAACTTACTACCTAGCTCTACTCGCGACTTGAGCACTGTTAAAGTAAATACTGAAAATCGAAACATAAAAGATTATATCTCTTATAACATTTCATGTGGCTACATGAAATAATATATATATATATATATATATATATATATATATATATATATATATATATATATATATATATATATATATTCACAGAGAGAAAGAGAGAGAAACAAACAGGCACGCGCTCATACAACTATTTTCGCTATCTTCATTTAATGGTGGACGTGTTTTCCCGCCTTTTCCATGTCAAATTCACGGTTTTAGAACAGTTTTTCTATTCGCAGTTTTATTTTGTATTACTTCTTCATTTCCGTCCAAATATAATGTTTTCCCTTCACCTTATCTGCACCAATAAATTTTCTTTCTTCTTCTATTTCTCCAGGTTTTGTACGTTATGCTTCTCCTTCTCTTTTTTCGTCTTCTCCTCCTCCTCATCCTCCTCCTTATTCTCCGTCTTTTTATTATTAGTAGTATTTTCCTTCTATTTCTTTTTCTTCTATATTTTACCACGTCATCCTTCTTCATCTACTGTCAATTCATATAACTTATGTGTGAATATTCTATTTGTTTTCACGTGAAAATCTATATTTATAAAACTTTCTTGTATATTATCCTGTTTGTATCCGTTTACAGTGAGTGTCGTTACAAAGAGAGATAACGTCATCTATTACGAAAACAAAGGCAGCATAGGGACCATTCTCGATTTCAATCAGAGTATTTATTTACTTCTCTCCAGGAGTTAGGCACAAGGCCAGTTTTTATCTTAATCCCACAAGTAAGGTGTTACCCAAGGTCGGGTCGGGAAAGTGGGGTTTTAAAAGCCAGCGCCCGAGAGGTGAGCACTCTGGCCATTAAAAATTTCCTGGGCAGCCCCGTCGGCATTCCCCGGTAGGGGCGCATCAAGCAGTAAGCAATAAAGTTACTCCTCCCCGAAGCCTGGGAGGGTGAACCTCCTAGAACTGCACAGGACAGACCCATAGACCGGCGTGAATCAAGCCCGGAAGGCCAAGACAATACCAGTCTATGGGGTGCAGTATCCATCGGAACATATACTACAATTTGACCTTAGCCAAAAGGCTTGCATCAGAGTAGATAATTCTACAAATACTGGTGCGCACATATATGACATCATGAAAGAGATATTTGATTTATTTAAACAGTCAGGGTAGACGAGATTTTTTATGACGTCACAAAAGCATGACGTTTTCCCTTACGAGAGAGAGAGAGAGAGAGAGAGAGAGAGAGACAGACAGATGCGCAACAGGTAAACTAGTAAATACTATGTATTTTAAGTGAAATCATAAAATTACTAACTTTAATATACATCATAAAGGATCTCTACGTCCTCCTCTCTCTGTGTTTTATTAATAACGCCATCTAGTGTTCGCGACCACAAACAAACAAGATGACACAATCTACAATTTCAGTAGTATCTAGATCACCCCCACTCTATAATAAAACAATATATATGTATTTGTATATACATTAAGTTTATATGTTAAATATAAGTTCCCATCAACTCAAGGTTGTGGGAATATTCTTTCTGCCTACACAAATACGGTCGCCGCATATTACTAACTACATTTTCTAATATTTTACGTGATATTTGTTAGACATTTAGAAATGGGTAAAGCCGTTGTTATTAATATGTAGCGACCGCTTTTGTCTAGGGAGAACGATTATTCCTACAACCTTGAGTTGATGTAAATTTATATTTAACATATAACATTTAATATTATTATTATATAAAATTAAATTTCCTATCAACATGATGTTGAACACTGTTAAGATAGTTGAATATGCTGTTCGCCCGAAATGACATGAATAGGGTTTATTTATCTACTCGCCGCATGACGATTTTAATTGGCCTCATCTGTTGGATCGCTCAGATTTAAGTTAAAGGTGATTCGTGTTCCAGGTTCGAATCATGCGACCAGTTTGAACAGTTATCTCCACACTGAATATTCCGTTAGGATCAAACGTATACGTATTTGCATGATATTAAATATTATTATTAAATAATTGTACATATACTAGCAAAGGTACCCGGCGTTGCCCGGGGATCTCTCTATTGATCTACGGCTGTCTCTCTCTAAATATACGTATCTATCATCCTCTTATATTACAACTTTAATCACTACTACTACTACTACTACTACTACTACTACTACTACGACTCGTCTCATTTCCTGCCCTGTGCCGTTTGATTTCGGTCACGACATCGTAATAAAACTGAGGATCTGTCGATCGCTTTCTCAAAGTGATCTGAGTCGACCGTTATGGTCTAAAAGTCCGAGATAAGGACACAACGGCCTCAAATTGATTGTCTCAAATAACCCTACCCCAATCCATCCCCGCTCACAGACCCCCCAAGACAATGCAATAAAAACAAGAACAAAATAAATAAACGGAATAAATGCAACAAAAAAGATCACTTGTAAGAAATGAGTATCCAGAGGATAGTCCCGGAAATGACAGAAGCAGTTTACGATTTGAAAGCACCTTCATTTCTTTATTCTTTTAGAAAGTTTTTAAAGTGTTTTTTTGTTTGTGTGGGTGGGTAAAAAATGTCTAACTTTAACTTAACTCTTCTCATGCTTACTGTCGTCTGCTTTTTAGCATTCTTTTCCTCGCTTTCAAATCGTAAACTGGTTTGGTCATTTACAGCACTTACTCGGAGTTCATCCTTCGATACTCGGGACTGACTCATTCCCACTGTATAACGTAACAAATGGAAAACTACATAAATGAATGACATCATCCACTAATGTTGAAGACACAAGAAAAGCGAAATTTTTTTACCTCACAAAAGGTGAGCTTGTCGCATTACACAAGATTATAATGCGACAACCTCACCTGCATAAAACCAAGTCGCCGTCATTATAACAAAAACACATGAAAGTTCACAAATTGTATTCATGTCTTGTTAGCTGCTTGTTCTTGCACGCGACCCTTCTGTGATGCTTACAGACTGAAGGCTTGTCGTCCTTAAATCAAAGCTCCTTATTTATACTTTCAAATAGACTAAGTCAAGAAAAAAATTGATCGAAGACAGAGGAGGTTTATTCGACTTGATCCTCGTTCCAAATCACTGAACAGTGAAGGGAGCAGGGAATAGAGATATATCGATAATCACTATTCATATCTTGTCAGCGCAGTTCAATTTCTCATGTTCACACGTTGCGTTCTTCCAAGGAACTATTTCTCTCCAGGTCACTCTCTTCTTGAGCCATGTGACGTTCCTATTAATCCTTACAGACTTATAAACTTAACGTCTAGTTCAGCAACTTTCAATTGTGTTTTTCTCAAATAACTGTTTCATATACTAGTGCATTTACCTGGCTAATATTTAACGAATTAACAAAAAGAATAACCGTAACCATTTATCGGATCACAGGTCGTCTATGTGGACAGTAATTATATATATATATATATATATATATATATATATATATATATATATATAACGATAATTGCTCCATCTTGTATATTGAGCTTACACCACTTCACTATAGGTTCTATCTACTAAAAGTTTACTTTTAGTTTCATATTTTATTATATATATATATATATATATATATATATATATATATATTATACTAGATAAATGGTCTAGACCCGAAGAGTTTAGTATAATACTAAAAGTCTGTGGATCGTGTTATCTTGTTATCTTGCTTGCTTGTCATTGTGCACGACGGATGACGTCACAAAAAAGCGAATTACGTAAATAAACGGTGACTAATGAGAGGCGTAGAATTAGGAGTTGAATCACGTAAATAATTAGAAAAAGAAGGAGAGATAAAGAGGAGAGTGAAGGAGTTAAAAGGAAATAGTAAAGGGAGACAGGGAGAAAAATATAGCAAAAGCAGAAGGAGGGAATAGAGAGAGATAGAGGGTTAGGGAAGAGCGGATAAAAAATGAATGGTTATTATCAAGAAATATATATATATATATATATAACAAATACTGACCCAATGGGTCATAGGGTGTTCAGTAAGTATTAAAAGTCTCAATTATTTACCACTGACACTGCCATCTCTCATTTAGTATAAATGTGACACATTGTATCTTTGGTTCCAGGATCTTCATCTGACATAAGCAGTAGAATAGGAATAGAAACTATTGCATTAAGTTGTTGCGGGACCGACCGACCGATTGACCGACCAGTTGGGGTGGATGTTGACAGTTCAAAAAGGCATTGTTTATTACCATAAGGAAATGGTAATAAGAAGAAGTGAATTGAGATTTGTGATGACGTAGTTGTCGGAGTAGCCCTGATAAGGGATGTTTAAATAAATATCGCAGTAGTTTGTAGCCCTGATAAGGGCTGTTGAAAAAGGAAAGTTGGAGACGCAGGTGCAGGAGAGTGTTGTTGCAGGAGTTCAGGACTGCAGGGTGCTGATGCAGGCAGGAGAGTGCTGTTGCAGGAGTTTAAGGCTGCAGGATGCTGGTGCAGGAGAGTGATGTTGCAGGACTGCAGGGTGTTGGTGCACGAGGAGAGTGCTGTTGCAGGAGTTCAAGACTACTGGATGCAGGAACTCGACACTGCAAGATGCAGGAGTTCGACTGCGTGGGGGCCTCCTGACCCCCGGCTGAACTGAAAATTTGAGCGAGGAGCTAGAGATCTTATGAAACTTATGTCAAGTTACTTTCGTCGGTCCCGTGAAAGGGATTAATTTTTGACAAATATATTCCAAAGAGATCCCTCGCCGTAAAATCTGGTTGACAGGCGACTTAAATGTATTAGCAAGATTATCGGTATAGTTGCCGAAACGCTTGTGTATCCCTTAAAGAAAAATTAAGGAAAATATTCGCTGGCTGATTTCTGCTTAGTCATTGTTGACAAAAATGGCGATTAAAAACTGGGGTTTTCCGATCTTCTAAAAATAACATTAGCGAAATGTCAGAACACAGGCAGCAGCTAGTACATTTCGATGGAAAAGGGTTAAGAGGCCACTGCTGCTCCTGCTGTCCAAAATCATGGCAGAAAATTAAAACAACGACTCCTGCTGCTGCTAGTCTTTCCAAGATGGCGTATTTTTCAAATGTAAACATACGTCGCGGTTGCGGTGTATTGAATCGCGACAAAGTCTAAAAGAAAAGATGTGCAGTCGAAAAGACGCCTTTGAAGTTAAGACTTTACAATGCATTGATAGTTTCTAGTGCTGTATATGCAAGTGCAACATAGACTATAGTGGCAGAGCATGAGAGGAAGCTTAATGTATTTGAAATGCAGTGTTTAAGAACTAACCTTGCAGTAAGTTTGCGAGATAGACACAAAAATGCAGATATCAGAAAGAGGCCTAACATTAGCAGATCTATCAATAGCGTTATTTGGAAGAAAAGATTAACGTGGTGTGTCATGTTTTCCGGCTACTAGACCAGACTAATAAATCATAGCTGAAAGATTTAATTCAAGAAAGACCAAGTGGACGGCCAGCAAATAGTTTGATTGAGACCGTGATAAGTGGCGGGATTTTGTTCTCAAGTATGTGGCGAAGCTGTCTTGAGTATGGACATAAGTTAACTAAGGCAAGACATACATGTTAATGGGTAGTTTAGTAACCATTAAAAGTGATTACTTTACCACCGCCACTACAGTTCCCGTTAGATCACTGAGTGACCATTTGGGGATACCAGTCGCTCTATGGGAGAGGATGGCAATACTTCCCTGTAAAACACACACATAAAAAGAAGACTAACATCGTCATCTCCTCTGGTCAAGATATACATGTGATTGGGGGCTGCTTGTGAATTTAATACTCCCTAGAAACTTCCTTCTTCAAAGAAAACCGGCTGAACTCTCCCATGGTTAATGCTGCACCAGATACAGGTACTGCCACGGCCCCCTCCTATTTATGACTGCTATGACTCTTTGTATCCTTGAGTCAGAAAATGTCTACAGTTGAAAACTGATTACAACTGAAAGACTGGCAGATATTAGCTCTGCCTTTAGAGGGTAGTGCAGTGTATGTTCATTTGTCATGATACTGTTTTCCCAGGCATTACTGTCTCCTTGTTATTTTTTTTGGGGGGGGGGGTAGTGTAGTAGTTATCGCATTGTCATAATACCGTCTTCGCAGGCATTACCTTCCTCGTTTTGGGGGAATAATGTAGTATCTGTTTTGTTGTCATGAGACAATCCTCTCATGTATTACCTCCTCCTCCTCCTCCTTTGGGAAAAGCGGTTAACGTACGTCAACCAGGAATTATCATTAGCAAAATCAACATTTATATTATATATACTAGCAAATATTTTCGACTGAAGGTAACATATTATTGCTAGTAGAGATGGGCGGTTTTACCGAAAAACCGCGGTTTTTCGGTTTCGTCTCCATACCGAATACCGAATCGGTTTTTTTTTTTAAAACCGTAACCGTTCGGTATTGTGTTTTTACTACAGTAAGCACCCATATACAAGGAGACACGATTGAAAAGATTTTCCGATTTGAATAAAATTGAATATTACCAAAAAATGTTATATTAGTAAGAGGTAAGATTGAACAAATATATGATAAAAACATTTAATGTACTTAGCAATACACATCGACCAGAAAACTGTTTGGATAATCACATATTTGAGGGTAGTTCTATTAAAATAGTCATATCTTAAAAACTAAAGCACTTTAAGAGCTCAAAATACCATCATTTTGTTAGGAAATGAATATCCTTACATTTTTCGTACCCAACTAGTAAATAAATTAATCTTTCATTTTTTTTATGCATTAAAATTATAATTGTACGTTGTTTTGTCTTTCGGTATTAGTAATTTTAAATTATCTTATTCTAAAAAATATTGCCCTTTTTTGAGCGAAAGTCAACAATGGCTGCTAGTATTGCTGATATAACAATCAATCAGCAGCAGCGTCTTGTAAAGCTTTGTAAAATTTGTTTATAAACTTCTTTAAAAGTAAGATAAAAATACTTTTTGTGCTTAAAAAAGTTAATCCTATTTGGTTCTTTTATAAAAAATACTTTAAAAAATACTGGTTTTCACTCAACTTTCGAACTTCTAGTAGTAATGAATTTCTAGTCGCCAATTAAAAAAAAAATTAAGATTCTACTTTTTTAGGCGATTACGTCTTAAAGTCTTGGCGAAAAAAAGAAAAAACAAAACAAAAAATAGTTTAGAATTTAGAGTGGGGGATCAGTTTCGCATACAAATTTAATGTAAAATGATCTCCGATTTCCCGGCTATTCTTGCCTTTTAGTGAAATTCATAAAATAAATAATTACTCTACCATTAACTCTAGGTACGACTAACAAGCCCACCTCCTAAAAATGCCTTCTTGAACGTATCGTACCATTAACCTTAAATATGAGTGGCAAGCCACCCCTAAAAAACTCCCTTAACCCTAACACTAAGTCCGAATGGCAACCTCCATCCAAAACAAAACCTCTTCCTTAACCTTATCACTAACGCTAAGTCCGAGTAGGAAGCCCTAATCCTACAAAAAAGCCCATTAAAACCACACATAATCATCTAAAAAAAAAAAAAAAAAAAAGAAGACGCCCATAAAAAAACGCACAGGATTTATTTGCCATAGAAAAAAAATGATTAATGCCCTAAAACGCTAGAATGGCCCGGAAATTGTGAATTATTCTACATTAAATATATGTGAAACTAATCCCCCACTCGAAATTCTAAATGAATTGTTTTTTTTTCTTTCTGCTAAGTTTTCAGGGTGTTCACACTTAATTGCCCCTAGCCCTACCACTAACCTGAAGTTCAAGTGGTAAGCCCCTCCTCCTCCCACAAAGACCCTCATAATCGTCTAAAAAAAAGAAAACAAAACAAGAAAAACGCACAAGATTTATCTCCCATAGAAAAAATAATTAACTGTCCTAAAACGCTAGAATGGCCTTGAAATGGGGGATTATTTTATGTGAAACTGATCCCCACTTTAAATTCTAAAATAATGGTTTTTGTTTCTTTCTTTCTGACAAGTTTTTCAGGGTGTTAAGATGTAATTGCCTAAATAAAAAAAGTAGAATCTCATATTTTGGGGAGGTAAGGAAGTGAGTTAGCAGAAGGTGTAAATCTACAACAATGCTAAAGAAATCTTGCAATATATTCATTTTTAAACAGTCCTAGTATTAGATTTTAGTTTCTTGTACATAAAATGTATTACAATTCAACTTTGAGTTTTCTAACTTCTTTCTTTTAATGGATTCATGGTATTTTTAAGGTATTGCAGCATATTTATGTGCACTTAGTGCAGATTACTTGGAAACCATTAATTTCTGGAGATTTTCAGTGGCATATTCTGATTCCTTGTACAAAAATACACTTATATGGTAAATTTCATTGCTTAATCTTGTGTTTTAACAAAGATATAACATTTTTACTGAAAAATTTGTGTAAAAAATGTGACGAAACGCATATGGTCTTAAAGAGGGGAAAATATCCAATTGTGTGAGGCACAAAAATAGTCATAACTTCCTTATTTTTAGTCAGATTTAAAAATTTTAAAAGATTCTTTCTTAGATCATCAAGCTCTTTCTATATATGCCATTATTGAGATATTTTAAGCAATTTAAATTTTTTCATGTGTATTGCTACTTGTAGGAAGAAATCTTTGTTTACAGTTTGTTTATCATTAACATTTTGAATTTTCAAATGAAAAAAAGAGAAATACGACAGACAACATGACATCGTATTTTTAGCATGAACTATTTTCAAATGAAAAAGAAAAAATCAAACGCGTTCCGTATGATGTCGAAAATCTATTTGATTCAACTCAAAATTGTAAAATAATTATTTGTTTGTTTCAGAGTTATCTAAAAAAATAAGTTATTAAAATGAAATTTAAAAAAAATACTTGTAAAAGTAAATAAACGAAAAGTAGTGAGCGAGTATAAACATTTAAAAAGAAAAAAAGTAGTTGCCAGTGCTAGTATCACTTTATTCGGATTTTAAAAATTATTTTAAACATTAGGCATTTCATTGTTTACTTTTGAAAAGCCACTTCATACATACATTGTCATTTCTAGAGAACTATCTCTCAACTATACCGTTTTCTCTCCCAAAAATGGGTTATTCAAAAAGTAGACTATGCAACGATTTATATTTTACTAAATTGTTAATATGGTATTTATTTAGAGTTGACAATTTATTCGAAAGTTTAATTATTAAACTTTAATCCAAGTCATGAATTCTATGACTAAAATTACCTTAAAGCTTAAAAAATGACTTTAGGTGAATTAATAATCTCTACTTTTTTTTAACCATCCTTCCTTTTCCTTTGGCGCGGTTTTCTGGTGTACTACTAGTCTTTTACGCATGTCTATAAAGTTTTATTACCCTGTCTTAAAAACAAATATTAACCCCAACACGCACCAGTTGACAGAACTTCGAGCACACAAAATGACAGACATCCCAACAGTCAACACCGGCAATTCGAGAAGTATATGGTGTGTTTATTTTACGTGACAAGACACAACGTCTTGCAAACATTTTCACCTATTAAAAAATTAAAATTTTTATCTGTCAAATAATTTTGACAATATTTCATTTTCATCATCATTTTTGCTAAATTTTATTTGTAAAATTATTTTGTTTGTTTAAATAAATTTTGGTTTTTTAATTTCTTGCATTTCTGAGTTATATTTTAGCTTCTGATAGGTTAAAGAATTAGATAGAATGTATATTCAAACTCAGTTTTATTCTTCAGAAATCTTTCATGAATCTTTGGTCACTGTTTTAACGAGTTAACTGTTGAAAAGGTATCAGAACTTTGATTACAACAGTCAACACCTTAAAACTTATATGATTCATATCATGGAGAATGATTCAGTCACAAAATTATCGAAACAGTGACATAATTCAACTAAACGTTGAATAATAACTAATCATCACACAAGAGAATGAATAGCTTCCATAGTAAAAAAATTTTTTTCAAAAAAACCGAACCGTAAACCGAGGTTTTAAAGGGAAAAAACCGAAACCGATACCGAAACCAAAATTTCAAAACCGCCCAACTCTAATTGCTAGTACATTTAATAATATAAATAACAAATACTGACCCAACAGATCATCGGTGATTTAGTAAATAGGAAAAGGCTTCCACAATAAATTGGAACAAATACATAGAAGACATTGCCAAGGCTGCTGCAAAGAAAGTGGGCTCCATCTACTGTGCTAGAAAACTTCTCACACCTGTCAGTATCATATATATTTACAAAACCACTATCTGCCCATTTCTCCTTCTTGGACAAGGTAAAAAAAAAGAGTCGCTAATCTGATAGGTCCCTCACTATCCATCAAGCTTCAGCTCCTGTCCCATCGCCACAATGTTGTATCTTTGTGCTTGTTTTACAAGTACTTCAATGGAATGTGATCCAGTGAACTTGCTGCTCTTGTGCCGGCTCGACGTAAATACACTCGACCAATCCGACAATCAGCTAAATCTCATCCATTCACTGTGGAGGTCCCTAGATTTCGGAGAGTCTTCTACTCCAATAGCTTTAGTCTACGTGCTACAAGCCTTCGGAACTCTCTCCCTGCTCCCTGTTTCCCCAACTTTACTGATATGCAGAAATTTAAAACTAATGTGAACAAGCATCTCGCTGCACAGCCTCCAATTTAGGATGATCCCCAAAACTTTCACCCTAATTCTCAGTAGGCCTTTAAGTCTACAGTGGCAACCTGCCTTGTTTGGGGTGAACTATGATATATAAAAAAAGTTCCAATACTATTTCCCATTTAGTACTGTCATGGTACAGCGCATCTTTGAGTCAGAAAAAGTCTACGCTTGAAAACTGATTACAATATCCAGGACTTTGTGTCGAAGACAAATCTTATGCGACAGCGA
>OY744516.1:96754750-96777250 GCA_963556195.1 Sepiola atlantica
CTTAGGGAGTATGGGATCTTTTTGATGTTAAAGCTTTTTATTAGGTTGGAAAGAGAGGTGCTAGTGATACTATTATTATTGTGTTTAAAAGAGTAGATATGGTTAGAGATTCGAGTCTTTATGGGGAAAGCACTGGCACTAATATAGGTATGAATTTTGTGGGGGTTGTTGTTGTATTATTTGTGTTGTTTATATTATTGGCGATGCTTACGGTTTGTATGCTCGGATTCAGGTCGAAGTTTAAGTTAGGGTTATTGGTTGGGGAAAATGGGGTGTCTTGGGGGATGAGATCGGATCCATTATTAGTTAGTGGTAGTTGTTGGTCAGTGTGGAGGGTGTTATTTAGTGGAGGGCGTTGCTGATGGGGATGGTTGAGGGGAAAAGGGGGAGATTGTATGTTGGCATTATTTTGCATATTGGTATTAATTTGTGTAATGGTGTATTGTTTAACGGTACAGGAATATATAATGTTACTTTGTATGCAATCACCGTTTAATGGGCATTCTCTAGATTTTTGGCAGTTACAGTTATTAGTGGGGTGTATGGTAGGTGCTGTTTGTTGGGCAGATTTAATTTCTTTTGTTGTTAGATGTGATGATGGTTTGTGCTATATTGGGCATTGTGGAGTAAGAAATTTTAATAGAGTTCTTATTTAAAATAGTGCTGTATTTATGTGGGTGCTTGAACGAGTTATCTAAAATTTTGAAAAATTCCATAGCTATATTAGTTTTTACATTGCAATTATAGGGTGGGTTAAACCAAATATTATCCTTTCTTCTAGTTTTTTTAATTTTTATTTTCACTGTGTTCTTGAGGGTTAGCTGTTTTAACTATATTAATAGTTTTAGTGTGTCTATTTACATATTTCTTAGGTTTCTTGGGTATCGTGGTGCTAGTTCGTTGTCTATCTTGTGTAGCCATTTTGTAGGTAATAACATTTAAAGGTTTATTCCCCTGGAGAGGTGGATTATTTTCATATTTAATTTTATCAGTGTATCCCGAGTTAAGGAGTGCGTTATTATAAAAACTAGAATTTTGTTCGAAAATAGGTTTATTAGCTGAAAGTCTTAAAATTCTATTTGAAATTGAAGGGACTATTGAGTTAATGATGGATTTAGGGTGGTTAGAGTGCTTATGTACGTAAAATAGGGTTAGATTAGGTTTGTGGTAAGGGCTAAATGATTCGGAGTTAAGGTCTAGTGTTAGGTCAAGGAAATTAGATATTCTTTTCTCGGGTTCTATGGTTATGGTTAATCCGAAGTTTTTAAAGAAATTGTGTAGGTTTATTTTGGTGTTGTTGTATTGTCTGGGTCTCTCCCTAGAGATAAAGAGCGCATCGTCTCTGTAAAGTCCACCGTGTAAGTGTCCGAATTCAAGCTTTAATTGTCTCAATAAATATAATCCTACTAGGTCAGTAACCTGGGCAGAGTCTGAGGCTCCCATGGTGATATCAAAGTTGTTGGGGCTATCTTTCCTTGTCCGAAATTTATTGTCAAATTCTAAAAGGGATCTCCTGGCTAAAATTATTAGATTTTTTTCAGAGTCTGTGATATCCGAATTATTCTTAGCGAAAATAAGAGCTTTGTTTAGTAGAATAGGAGAAATGGACTGATAATAATTGTCAATGTCAAAGGTGATGAAGTTCAAGCTAGAATTAGATTTATCTTTGAGGTTTAAGAACCAGTTGGAAACCTCTCCAGATGGCTGCCAAAGGGAGTATGTAATTTTAGCTTTTAATGTAGGAATGGTTCTATCTAGGATATTTTTGCTTATAATGCCTATGTCTTATTTGGAAGGGCAGATTAGTCTAATGTAGGGGTTTTCATGAAAATTTATTTTGTGGTCTTTTAAAGTACATCTAAGTGTAGCAGGAGTGAAGATTTCAGCGTAATTCAGGATGTTAAAAGAAGTTAACAAGGATTTAGCCTCATTGTTAATGCTATTTAAAATGTTATCAGAAGAAGTTTTATATGATTTGTTCAATTCTTTGTAGATTAAATCTTTGTAATCAGAATATTTCAATTTGTAGTAGTTTTTTGTTTTATCCGCTGGGACTATAATGTCAGGGAGTTTTTTGATCTTGTTAGTGAAATTGTTAATTTTTTTGATGAAAGGGTTAGGATGCTTATTGTGCTTTTTGAATTTTATGTGTCTAATTAAGTTGAATAAATCATTTTCAAAGTTATTGAGAAGATCATTTTGCTTGGGAAAAGGAGATGTTTTTAGGCCGTACCTGGATGCAGTTAGACGTCCCAATTTTTTTATTTCCCTGGAGGAGTTCATGGGGAGTGTAAATCCTTTGTGTTCTGGAGAAGAGATCGTATTTCCGTCATTTTTCCGGTTTTTATTTTTTGAGTTTAGGTCATAATGGAAGGCTCTCCATCTTACGTTTGTAATGAACTTTTTCATGGATTGTATGAGTTTGCGAATGTAGGCTTCATTTGAAGGGATCGGAATGTTTTTAGCTGAGAGTGGGAGAAATTCCTTGCTGAACATTTCACAAAATAGGAGAAAGAAGCTCAACTTGGTAGGAGCTTAAAGTAGGATCAAAATAAACCAAAGTGAAAACTTTTAGTAGATGGAACCTATTGTGAAAAGGATTAGTTCAATATACGAGATAGAGCAATAGTAGAGATAGAAGAAAAAAGAGTGATAAATATGTGACGATTGTCCAAATTTATTTCAAATTTCAATTGTTCAATGCAAGGTGTATTCAGTAATAAACTAGTGTTTATTATTCTTTCCTTAAGCCAAGGCTTTTCAAAGATCGAAATCTTATCATCAGAGGAGAAATACAGATGGATAAGTTGGCTTATATATATATATATATATATATATATATATATATATATATATATATACTAAATAAACGGTCAAGAGAGTCTAACATACGTACTCCAGTTAACCATGCATGCTTGTACCCGTGTATACTTCATCTGTACATGAATGTTTTTGATGGTGGGATTAAGGGAGAATAACGTAAATAAAAGACTAATAAGAAGTAGTAAGAAGAATGCCAATATGTAAATAAGTAAAAGGGAGAAAGAGGATGAAGGAAAGAATGAAAGGGTAGAAAGGGCGAAAGGGGTAAAAGCAGGAAAGGGTGAGACAGAAGAGAGAGACATAGTGAAGAAGAAGAAGATAGCGAGAAAGTCTATATGATTAAATAAATTCAGTACACATTCCCGAGTTTGGCATAAAGATTCCCGAGTTTTATCAGACGCACCTAAAGAAGATCGGAGATGACATTGGCCAAAATGTTTTGAGAATAACATCCAAGATGAGAATAGTAATCCGAATCGTCTAAATAATACAAATTATCAATTCTCATCTTATAAACTGCGAAACATATATAACAAATACTGACTCAACGGGTCACCGGTGATCTAGTAACAGATAAGATTGTTATTTGTTGAAAGAAAGAAAGATGGAAATGATGACGAAAAGAAGAAACGTAGTAAGGGTCCGAAAACGGTAGGAATAGAAAACATAAAGCTTGCATTTGCTGGAAAGAAAGACAGACAGAAAGAAAGAGCGTAAGAAAGAAAGAAAGAGCGTAAGAAAGAAAGAAAGAAAGAAAGAACGTAAGAAAAAGAAAGAAAGAAAGAACAACAGAAAGAAAGAACGTGAGAACGTAAGAAAAAGAAAGTAAGACAGAAAAAACGTAAGAAAGAAAGAAAGGAATGATGAATTAACAGAGCAAAGGAATTTGTTTCAAATAAAAAAATTAGACCTCGGAAAGAAAAAGAAAGAAAACGCGTCAAAACGTGAACGTCTCGCAAAAAGAAATTGAAAGTGGACGTTGGAGAGGGAAAAGCGACGAACACGTGGTGAACTTGACGGCGAGAAAGATTCGAGCGGCCGAGTGGCGTGCCGATGACAGCTGATTGCAAAGTATGGGGCTTATTAGGGGCAATTCATGGCGAATGCTTCGACAAGTCGAGAACTCGCGCGTCTCTTGGACTGAATCCAAATGTTGTCACCGATCGGCCACGGTGTCCAAGAACTAGGTGGACGGACGAAAAGCGAGCGAGAGATAGACAGAGAGATATAGATAGATAGAGAGAGAGAGAGAGACTCGATTGAATATAAGCAAATGTATATAAATAAAAGAAACCATTCGAATAAACATTTGCATTGAGTAATGAGTAAAAATTAGTCTTCCAGCTTTCAGGACATCTTGCCGGACGTACGTGCTCTGAACGCTTGGTTTTATAGCTAAACCAATGTTTCCCAAACAGTGGGTCCCGGCTCATAAACGTACCACAAAATGAAAATAGAGAAATCGTGAAAGGGCAATATTACGTATGCAAAACGTAAAAAAAATCAGTAGATATTTCGTAAATAAAAGAGAAAACATATGTACAATATTAAGTATGTTATGCAAATTTATAACATTTATTTCGGACAGTATACACTATGTTAGGCAGTAAGCTGATCTTTTTCGTTGATGCTATTGTATGCGCGGATAATATAATTAAACAAACAATTATTTAGTTCGTTGGGCTGGAAATAAGCAAAAAATACCACAAAGTAAAAATGAGACGCATACAAAATTCGAACCTGATCCTCAGATTAGCCTACCATGGACAATATAGTAAAATAGTTAGTATAATCATTAGCAAATATTTACTGGAAAGCTTGTGGGCGAATTATTTGTAAAATTTCAGTTTCTCTGGGCGTATGGCTCATTAGGCAAGCGGTCCAAGACGACGCCAATGTTAGGCGATCCCTTTGCTGAGACATAGGTTCGAATTCTGTACAATTCTCATTTTATCGTATCATATGTTTATTTTCAGCCTCGCGGACTTAAAAATGGCTCGTTTAGTCATATTATCCGCGCAAAAATAAAAACAGTTTAATACATAACATAGTGTATACTGTCGGAAAAAGATTTCCAATATTGAAGACATAAATATAGTATTACTAAAATAAAACAAATAAAACGTATTTCCTATTTATTGATGTCCAGCGCGGACGCAGACACCACGATATTATTGTAAACAATTCCTAATGAAAAAGATAATATTATTGTAAACAATTCCTAATGAAAAAGATAATATTATTGTAAACAATTCCTAATAAAAAAGATAATATTATTGTTAACAATTCGTAATGAAAAAGATAATATTATTGTAAACAATTCCTAATAAAAAAGATAATATTATTGTAAACAATTCCTAATAAAAAAGATAATATTATTGTAAACAATTCCTAATAAAAAAGATAATATTATTGTAAACAATTCCTAATAAAAAAGATAATATTATTGTAAACAATTCCTAATAAAAAAGATAATATTATTGTAAACAATTCCTAATAAAAAAGATAATATTATTGTAAACAATTCCTAATAAAAAAGATAATATTATTGTAAACAATTCCTAATAAAAAAGATAATATTATTGTAAACAATTCCTAATAAAAAAGATAATATTATTGTAAACAATTCCTAATAAAAAAGATAATATTATTGTAAACAATTCCTAATAAAAAAGATAATATTATTGTAAACAATTCCTAATAAAAAAGATAATATTATTGTAAACAATTCCTAATAAAAAAGATAATATTATTGTAAACAATTCCTAATAAAAAAGATAATATTATTGTAAACAATTCCTAATAAAAAAGATAATATTATTGTAAACAATTCCTAATAAAAAAGATAATATTATTGTAAACAATTCCTAATAAAAAAGATAATACTATCGTTGGACTCGAGGAAAAACTGCGTTTGATATTTGTATAAAACTTTGTTTTCCATTGCAATTTCCGGAAAGATAAATCAAAAACATCAAACTATAGTATAGACCAGACCCTCCCGGCCTAGACAGTTTGTCTAGTGTATATATATATATATATATATATATATATATATATAAACTATTAAAAGAATTTCCAACGCTATTGATGATGTTTAACCATTAATTCATAACAAAATGATCACTTATGTTGAATTAATGTTTTGAAACATGATGTGAATAATAGCACTATTACGTAGCGTCAAAGCTATAATTATTTTGTCAAGGTAATGATTTAAGATCTATTTTTAAGAAAATCTAAATAGCTCAGTTAATAGATCATCAGACTAAAGACATGAAGGTTATGGTTTCGATTTCAGGTTATGGCACTCGGTTTCTACGTTGGGAATTTATTATTTAGTATCAATGAAATATTTTTTCTATTTGACAAAAAAAAAATTGTGACTAGCGGACAGACAGACACACAGATACACACACAGAGAAAATTCTCCTTATATTATTATTTCTCTATATTTCATTTTTGTTTATATATATTTATTTACTTTGTACTTTATTTACTTTTTCTTCATTAATAGTTTTATGTACTAATGAGTCACGACTTATCAAGGCTAAAAGCCACTCAAAGATAAGGGTTTATTAGTTTGTAAAGTGGGCGGTGAGACAACTCCGTGACAATTGGCAACGATTGTTGAAACTGTGCAGAATTTGATTATTTAAGAGGACGGCTCAACAAGAATTTGTTTACATTGGACTTGAAAACAACAATATTGTAGTCAGCTGGGAAGCATCCCAGTGGTCATGTGTTCCACAGACGGGTAATGCTTAGAGAGAAACTTACTAATCGCATGAGGCACCCTTATCGGAGAATACCGACGGTGCTGCTCAGTCATGTTTTGTTGGCCATGTTACGCTTTTCTTTATTCGCTAGCTTTTAAAAACCGCACATAACCTTGTGTCTCGTGAATATATTCAAGACATGTTGGACTCTTTCTCTGCTTATCTCCCATATAACAAAAACACGCGCGATTCTAATTGTTTTCTCAGAATCTTTCACTGTTCGTAAAACATTAGACTTTCTCTCTTTGTAACAAGATTAAGTATAGATTAGTAATGCAAAAAAAATGTCCGTATCCCTTATGAAACTGTCTTTTAAGACGAAAATTTTTGATTCAAATAAATGTTTTAATTTTTTTAATTTTGTTTTAAATCCTGCATTCTGTTATCCAGTTTCTAACTGGTTTTCATATTTCTCACTTGCTGATGCTTTTAATATAGTCTTATTATATTATATATATATATATATATATATATATATATATATATATATATATATATATATATATATATATATATATACAAACGAGTCATAGAAGGCTATCATATATGAACTTTATATAAACTTTATATCCAAATTAAAACATCCAACGCTGTTTTAATGTTCATATGAAGTTTATTTATAAAGCTCTCCTTTGTAGTGAGCACTTTTTAATTTTTTTAGTTTAAAGTTAAATTTGATCAAATTATATAATGATAAAATGATAAAATAATAAATAAATGTTGAAAAAAAACTTTTTACAAATCTTGGTAGCAATACACATTTACATATATACGTTTATCTCGTTGGAACTGCACTGATGCTGCACTACCCTTTTTTCTACATATATATATATTATATATATATATATATATATATATATATATATATATATATATATATAGCTACTGAGGATCTTTACACTAATATCACATCGATACGCCAAAAGTGGTCATATTCGATATCGAAGAGAAAGCTACCATATATACATGTACATGTATATATATATATATATACACATTATATATATATATATACACACATTATATATATATATAAATTATATATATATACACATTATATATATACGTATACACATTATATATATATACACATTATATATATATACACATTATATATATATATATACACATTATATATATATACATTATATATATATATTCATTATATATATATACATTATATGTATATATATATATATACATTATATGTATATATATACATTATATATATATATATTCATTATATATATATATATCACATAATATATATATACATTATATATATGTATATATATACATTATATATATATATACATACATTATATATATATATATATACATTATATATGTATATATACATTATATATATACAGTATATATGTATATATACATTATATATATATACATTATATATATATACATTATATATATATATACAATATATATATATACAATATATATATACATTATACATTATATATATATATACATTATATATATATACATTATATATATACATTATATATATATACATTATATATATATACATTATACATATATATATATACATTATACATATATATATATATACATTATACATATATATATACATTATACATATATACATATATATATATACATTATATATATATATATATACATTATATATATATATATATATATACATTATATATATATATATATATATATATATATGTGTGTGTGTGTGTGTGTGTGTTTATTTCGGCAGCAAGTCATTTATTATACATGCGTCGTTGAAGACCACGGAGTTGTCTTTCTTCGCTATCCTACATTCACCTTTCAAGATATCTATAAAAACGATAACTCAAGTCTTCTCATTCATAATACACAAAAAGGAAGGTCGAAAACGCTAGAGAAATGACCGACTTACGAACAATCGGCGAAATACGGTACAAGCTACCACCCGAAATCCGATGGATTGCTCAACGATTCAAAAACTTCAGAAAAAAGCTATACAGACGCGAAAATTCCGTGTTGTTTAACAAAGCCTGCTTACATATACATATTTATTTATTTATTTTTGTGTACAGAAAAATTAGTACAACATTAGTACATCGGTTTCAAGCACAGAACGACTTAGCCATCCAGCTCTCTTCAGCTTATGTTATAAATATATATATATATATATATATATATATATATATATATATATCCGTGTGTGTGTAGCTCCTAGAAAAACCCGTCTAGAAGAGCACTGTAAGTGTAGTATTAACACAGCATGACGTCGCTTGCCATAAATGCATATTTCCTTTCATTAAGTAGAACGCTCTTATGATGTAAAGCCGCCGTATAAAGTGTTAAAATTGTCACTGTGTATTCGCTGTTCAACATGGCCGAGTTGTTCGGGTGTCAGGATTTGAGTTGCAAAATACTCGTAATCCGGGTTTTCGAATCGCATGACTGGTAGTGAATAGTTATATCTCTATGCTGATGAGTCCCGATTATAAAGGACGAAACGTCACGTACATAGGTAATATATAATGACATATATATATATATATATATATATATATATATATATATATATATATATACATATATATATATATAATGTATATACATGTACCATATTTAAAAAATAAAAAAAGAATAGTTCCAATTAAATACGATCTGATCCTCTTAACTATGAGTGGCAGATTTGATAGCTTAGTTGGCAGAAGACTGAGGTTCGAGTTTCGAATCTCGTTGCGCCTATCAACACTGATGGCTCGTAGAGACGCCAATATACGTGTCTGTTGCTTAATATTTTATTTCTCCGTTTTGTTGATATCAAGGGGCACTTTCCTGGGGCTATATGAGATAAATAGATATTCGAATATTCTATTAAAGCGTCCCTTTATCTATCAAACGTTGAGTTAGTAAAGAAGTTTAGAACATTAATTTTCCTCATCCCCAATTGACCAGTTAATTATGTTATATTATATCTCTATTGTGATCTCTGTGTCTTACCGGATTCCAAGGCAAGAATTAATCTAGTCTGGTGGAGTTTCCAGCTAAGTGTTGTTACTTGAGAGAATATCACTAGGAGAAGGTGCACCAATTCTTGTATGAGCAAGTATATAGCCGTGTTGAAGGGATCTTATCTGTGATTCAAGTACTATCTTATTTTGAATATTTGATAAGGGTTTACTTGTAGGGAAAAGTATCCTCATGTGATGTTTTCCTGACAAACCCTTGTACACAGAGACGGAAGGCACTCGAGGATAGTGTCTAGTAGGTAATTGAAACTCCCCTATATAATATATATATATATATATATATATATATATATATATATATATATATACATAGTGTAAGTCTGTGTGGGCGCATGAATATTTGCATGCATTTATATATATATATATATATATATATATATATATATATATATATATAATGTATAAATGCGTGTGTGTCTATGGAACACGCAAAGTCTCTGACTACCCCTCCTCCTCTTCCTATCCATTACTCAGACGATCGAACGAAACCAGGTGATAATGAAGATGAAATTGTTCGTGTTCCGTGCCATACGGGGAGTTTTCTGTCCGTTTCGCCGCTTTTGTGCGCTAAGCGGTCCCCAGCCGATGGACAAGGGCCGGTGGCTAAGGGGCGAGTAATGCCGCCCAAATAGATGGGTGTCGATTCGAGGCTCATATGTCATGTCTTTTTTTTTCTTCTTATCCTCCTGACTTTGCGAATTCGAGTTGCACGACTTGGAAGCCGGTCGCTGCCCGCTCCATAGCAACGCACGGGAGAAGAGATTAGCACTTTAATTTGTATCGTGCGTATTCCACGGCCTCGAAAACACTCCGTACTTCATCGGACTCCTGTAGACCTGGAGAGGAGGGAATGTTTCGGAAACTCAATTTATAAAATAAAATAAGTATGAAAATATATATATATATTTTACTTTTGTAGTTTAACATTTCATTTATATTATATTTACTCGAAAAATATGACCCGTTAAGACACCCATTGCGTTCGGGTTTGATTGTTTGAATCAGTAAAAAGTGAGTTTGCAAAGCCAGTAAAATTCAAAATTAGTCTATTACTGCTCTCTCTATCTCACACATACACACACAAACTATCTCTGCTTCTGTCTGTCTGTCTGTATGTCTCTCTCTCTCTCTCTCTTTCTCTCTCTCTGTTAGAGTACGCCTTACCTTTATAATCTCGCGTTTCGTTCTGAACCCATGTTTGTGATAAATGCGTTTTGATCTTTTCGTCGCGGTCATCATCAGCGTTGTAAGCCAGGCTACCGTCTTCGTGCATTGATACAAACCAAACCGAGTTGTTTGGTTTATAAAGGTTTATTCAAAGAACAGGAACAGAAAACTTCATATGAGTGAGAGAGAAAGACAGAGAGAGAGAGAGAGAGAGAGAGAGGGGGCGGAGAGAAGGGATATAGCAAGTCGAAAGAGACTTATTGGGAGTTTGCCTTTTTATTTTTTTCATATTTAACTGGCTTTGCAAACTCCCTTTTCCTGATTCAAACAATCTAATCCAAGCTTGATGGACGACATAACAAGTCATTCGGACTACTGTCCTAATCTTGGATGTTATTCTCACAACATTTTGGCCAGTGTAACCTCCGACCTTCTTTATGTGGAACTTGTCGAACTCGGAAATCTATATAGTATATCGAACTGAACTCTTTATTTAATCCACGTGGGTATATTGTTCCCGTTCCGTCAACCATGACCTTCTAGAAGTCATAAGCAATTAATGGGTATGTTATTCTTAGTTGTTATCGCCTATAGCGAGGATGAAACCTTCAAACTGCAGAAGACCCGTGACTTGCTTACATAGAGTTAGGGCCTACCACATCCTGCGACGCATAAGGTAGTCAAAGTGACCAAAAGCTATCGGTCTAAAGCCAGATCCACAGCGTCTCTTCAGCTTTTCCCCGCTGCGAGTCGATCTCTCTCGATTGTTTGCTTCCAGTTCATTTTTGGTCTCCCTCTTCTTCTTCCGAAGCACTTGGTTAGCAATCATCTCTGAGGCCAATCTTAGGGCATGTCCGATCCAGCCTAGACGTCGTTTGCAGATTATTGACGATACAAGCTGTTGGTTACTGCGCTCTCGGACTTCTTTGTTGGTAGTTCGATCGCTACGCAACTGATAAAAGCGTTGATCCACGATATGTGTTACGTGACAGTCACTGTCTGGATAGATGGGTTACGAGTCGTCTATATTCTCTGCTCTAATGAATGGCGTAATTCTTTTGTTACTTCAGCATTTATGCCGGCATAAACACTTTCTTCAACCGGTTTCAGTGTATGACGCCTTCCTTTTGTGACGTTATAAACGATTTGCCCAATGTCTTCCAACTATGTTTAAGTAAATGACGTCACCCCTTTGTTATCTCATTCTTTTATGATGTCATCCAGTCTACATGGAAAAAGACAAGCAAACAAAAAACAAATTCCACAGAGTTCTAGTAGTTTTTGTTGTTGTTTACTTTTAACATAGTTCACCCCAAACAAGGCAGGCCGCCACTGTAGACGTATGGGGCTACTGAGAAAAAGGCTGATAATTATTGGTGGGGGGTCAACCTAAATTGGGAGCTGTGCAGCGAGATGTCTTTTTACATTAGTTTAAAATTGCTGCATGTCGGTATCGTCAGGACTACAGGGAGCAAAGAGAGAAGTTCCAAAGTCCAGCAGCACTAGGAGAGAAGCTTTTGGAGTAGAAGGCTGTCCGGCATCTGGGGACCTCCCCACTGAATGGATGGAATTTGGCAGATTGTCGGGTTAGTCTAGTGAATTTGCGTCGTGGAGGAACAAGAGCAGCAAGTTCATCAGAGCACAATCCATTGAAGTACTTGTAAAACAGGCACAAGGATGCAACATTGCGGCGATGGGACAGGAGCTGGAGCTTGGTGGATATTGAGGAACCTATTAAGTTGGCGACTCTTTTTGGACCTTGTCTAAGTGGGAGAGGCTTGTGGATTATGCCCCAGCCCAGATGTGGCAACAATACTCCATGCATGGGCGGATGGTGGCTTTGTAGAGATATAGGATAATGTCAGGTGTGAGAAGTTTACTAGCATGGTAGAGGGAGCCCACCTTCTTTTAAGCAGCCCTGGCAATATCTTCAATGTATGTGTTCCAATTCATGTTTTCTGTGAAAGTTAGGCCAAGGAGTTTGAATAATGAACTCTCAGGTAGGGTGTTATTTGCAATGACAATCGGTGGTTGAAGTAGTACATAGATATGTATTATTTGGATTATTCGAATTATTCTTCTCATCTTAAGTGTTATTTGCACAACGTTTTACAAACGGAACTCCCACAATTCATACTAGAATTATCCGCAGTGACATGGGGTGAAACGGATAAAGTAAAATTCAGTTCTAAGTGACACTCTTCTACAATTGCGAATATCTTAGGATTTCTGCCCGGTCATGGATGACGGAACGATAGCATGTTACCCCCGTGGATTAAATAAAGAGTTCCGTTCGAAATTCCGTGCAGATTCCAGAGTTCGACAGAAAGATTCCCGAGTTCTACAGGATACACCTGAAGAAGGTCGGAGGTTACATCGACCGAAACGTTGTGAGAATAACACTCAAGATGGAAAAAAATCCGAATAATCCAAATCATACATATTATCAATCCTCTTCTATAACATTCAGACACGTACATAGATAGTTCTTAATTATTTTAGTAGTAAACAGATAATCTTAATCTTCGTTCTGTTTGGTGAAATAATTGTTATTATTCGCTAAGAGGTTACCAGTCCTGGAACGCGTAATCTGCACGTTTTTAAATCATTTTGATTACGACGATTATGATGTCGAATATTGTAAAGTAAAATGGCACCGAAGACATTGATGAATAGCCTGAAGTTAATGAAGAAGGGGTTAATCTCTTTCTGTGTCGGCACTGGCCACAGGAGATAGGCCGAAAAGTGTCTGTGCACAAACTTCTGGAAAAGCTCGGTCGAATTCCCTTCTCTCATTTATTTTCGTTTCTTTTTTTTTTTTTTCACTTATTTCTTTTTGTTTTCTCTATTGGGCATTACTCAACAAAACTGGTGCAAAACTTTTCTATTCGAAGAATTACTTTTACTTGTTCCGTGGCGGGTATGCTTCTTATCTCTCTCTCTCTCTCTCTCTCTCTCTCTCTCTCTATCTATCTCTCACTTTCTCTCACTTTCTCTATCTCTATCTATCTCTCTGTCTCTGTCTCTCTCTTTATCTCTATCTACCTCTCTGTCTCTGTCTCTCTCTCTCTTTTTCTTTCTGTCTCTCTCTCTTTCTCTCTCTCTCTCTCTCTCTCTCTGTCTCGCTCTCTCTATATACATATATAATATATATATATATATATATATATATATATATATATATATATATATATATATATGTAAACATCATCACATGATCAATTTGTGTTACAAGAAATCAACAAACAATAGAACAATAGAATAGTGTACGATCGTTTCAGAAACCATGTATTTCTACGTTTACTATCTGATGTTCACGCCAGCACCTGCTAGAGAGTAAATTAAAGGCATACATACAGCATGAATGTAAAAGCATACTAAAACCCCTCATTTACACAGCCAGTAAGAAATAAAGGGAAGAGTTGCTGTATTCA
Source organism: Sepiola atlantica (assembly GCA_963556195.1). NCBI lineage: Eukaryota > Metazoa > Mollusca > Cephalopoda > Sepiida > Sepiolidae > Sepiola > Sepiola atlantica. The sequence goes on from OY744516.1 coordinate 96,768,974, forward strand.
TTCCTCCCTTTTGGCTAGGAAGAAAGTGTAGTATCTGTTCCGATGGATACTGCACCCTATAGACCGGTGTCGTCTTGTCCTTTGGGGCTTGATTCCGCCGGTCTGTAGGTTTGTCCTGCGCAGTTCTAGAGGTCTACCCCCAGGCTTTGCCTCCTCTCTTTAAGGAGGAGTAAGTTTATTGCTTATTACCGGAGGCTCTCCTACCGGGGAATGCCGATGGGGCTGCCCAGGCAATTTTTAATGGCCAGAGTGCTCACTTTCTCAAGCGCTGGCTTTTCAAGTCCCACTTTTCCGACCCGACCTTGAGTCACATCTTACCTTGTGGGAGTAAGATCATAAACTGGCCTTGTGCCTAACCTCCTGGAGAGGAGGTAAATAAACATAGAAACATAGTTTTAAAATGTATATAAGGGTTCAAAGTTAAAGAAATTCGATGTCATATTACATGTAGGGAGTAGCACACCCAAGGAAACAGCAATACATTGATCAAATCATACAAAACATAAAAAGTTACTAAAAGTAAAAATTATATATATATATATGTATATATAAGAAAAGAGCAAAAATGTTCGTAAAAAAATGGGTTTCTGAGTTATTTATTTATTAGCTGTTAGTTTAAGCGCTCCGTATTTTTCTTATTTTGTTTTGCTTTCAGATAATGTGCGACTTGGTTGAAAGGTGTGCTACACGAAACATTTATTTTTCGATTCACACACACACACACGGGTAATGTATAGCTATTGTTATAAGCATACAAACAAACAAATCTCATACACACATACATAAAAACAAGGACAGAACGTACCAATACGAATACATTTTCACACATACAAATATATATATATATATATATATATATATATATATATATATATGTATATATATATATATATACACACACACACAGAGGTACTCACGCCTACCTAAAAATATTAACCGCCCAGTATATCTTCATACATACATACATATGAAGTATATATAGTGCATCATAATTCAACACTACAGAAAGGGAACATTTGAAACGAGGAATAAAAGAAAAGGACATACAATTTGGAATAAAACGAAATAAACAAAGAATCATGATTCGAATCGATATTTCGTCTCGAACAAGGCTTTTTCAAGAATAAAAGAAAAAGGAAACAGACATCAATATTTATATATATATATATATATATATATATATATATATTGTGTAATCATAGGAATAAAAATTCAAAATTTGTGAAAACGGGATCAGAGAGAATATTAGGATGGGAAGAGGAGTCGTAGTAAATTCTCTTTTGCGAATATATATATATATATATATATATATATATATATATATATATATATATATATATATATACTGTTTAGTTGCATTTCAATGATCAAAGGAAAATCAGTCTACAATCATTATTTTTATTTATTTTTTATTAACATTGAAAGTCTGACTATTAAGGATAAATATGTGTGTATATATATATATATATATATATATATATATATATATAAATTGATATAGGCAAAATATATATATATATATATATATATATATATATATATATATATATATATATATATATATATATAGAATAATAATAATGATCATAATAATCCAGGCAAGGTAAACGTCTACAGGATAGTAATCCAAAGAATTTCAACCGGGCTTATAGAAAGTGTTCAATATCAAATAGAGCTTTTTATATATGATTATTTTTATTTACACAGACATGTACAAAATTTGCGACACTGGAATGTCGATGTTATCGATCAACACCTGTTATAAACTGAGATCTCATCAGGCATTAGATCGTATTTGGAAAGATTTACATAGATTTGTTATATGCACAAGTACGTGCTATACACCCTTATATATATATATATATATATATATATATATATATATATATATATAATTTTTTTGTCCGTACAAATATCATAAGCTACATATGTGCATACATGTTACAGCTGTGATTTTATTCAAAGTCCAGTACATTCAGGCCATTTTTGTTAAACCAAGATGAATAGATGAGTTAGTTTTCCACCATATCGTTATAGTTGGAGCGGAAGTGGAGGCAAATAGTGGAAGAGGCACGGTATACATAAGCGCCCACATAGTTATGTATCCTTATATCCCCACACAACTTATGTATCCAAACGCATATTCATTCGTACACTTGTATGTATATACAAACATATTCATACACTCACAGCATAACTGTGATGATGTATACCTTGCCTCATCCACTATTTCCTCTGCCTCCCCTCCATCCAAAACGATATGCGCAAAATGTAATTCATCTACTTTTATCAGTTTAAATTATATGGCCTGAAAATATTGAACTTTTCATAAAAATCGCCGCTGAATCATGTATGCACATATGTAGCTAATAATTTTAGCATAAATAAAAAGAATGATACTTTAATATAGATCTACGTTTTATTGAGCACAATTTTATAAATACTGGAGTTTCATTGGATTAACATGTTTAAAACAACAACCATACTAGTACTATATATATATATATATGTATATATATATATATATATATATATATATATATATATATATATATATATACAGTACCGCCCAAAATTAAGGAACAAAAATTAAATCTTCTTAATCGAAACAAAATTATGTATTAATTTTTGTGAAAATTAAACTGAATATACACATTATGTAGTTGGACTTTTACCGAGATTTTCAGATAAATTAAAATAATATTTTAAAAGTTATCCACTATTTTACAGAATTCAAGTGTCCAAAATTAAGGAACACAATTTCATTTTTAACTAAATCACATTAAAAAGGCCAATGAGATTTAATATTTGGTACTTCCACCTTTGTTTTCAATAATTGCTGCGGATCTACGACTACAGGTTTTCACTTCATCTTGACATTAAGCCACAGTTTTCTTGGTCCATTCATCTTTCAGTTTCAGCCACAAGTCTTTGATGTTTTCCGCGTTCTTTGCTGTAACATTCTGTCCTAGTGTCTTCCATAAGTTTTCTATAGGGTTCATGTCAGGACTCTGAGCAGGCCAGTCCATTACCTCTACTTTTTGATCAGCCAGATAATCTATGACCAGCTTTGTTATATTACAGGGAGCATTATCCTGCATAAAAACAGGCTTTTCGATACCAGAATTGTGCAACACTGCAAAACATACTATTCTACAACATGCTTGTATACAGTGGCATTTAGTCAGGTATTTAAGCGTACAAGTGGTGATGTACCCTGTCATATCATGCCGAAAACAATCACGCTACCTCCACCAAAGTTAACAGTTTCTTTTGATCCAAACTTTCGCCTTTTCTTCTTCTTACAAATTGTTTTCCATCACTGCCAAATACATTAAATTTCGATTCGTCACTGAAATAAACTTTTTCCTAATTTTCTTCTGACCATATAACATGCTTTTTTGCGAACGCCAATCTAGCTGCTTTGTTTTTTTTTTTACTTATTAGAGACTTTTATCGAGGAAATCTTGCAAAAATACCTATTTCGTGCACATTTCTGGATACAGTTTGTCGTGAAACATTCGTGACACCTTCCATTTGTTTCGAAATTTTGCCATCTGTAAGGAAACGGTCTTTTAACACTAGGCGTTGTATAACTCTGTCCTCTTTTGACGTTGTCTTTCTTGGTCTACCAGGTTATTTTGTTTTACTTAACCTTGCAGTTTCTTTATAGAGTTTGAGAACTCGGCTTACAACACTTTTTGAACGTTTCACACGTTTTCCGATTTCTTCTATTGTCAACTTTTCCTTTCTGAATCTGACGATTTTGGCTTTGTCGCTTAAATCAGTTTTATTTCTTTTTGACATGATTGATATTGCGTGACTTGCAGCAGTGATGATGATTAAAGTTTAGAATATTTATTTTCATCTTTTTATACAAACAAAACCCTACTGTTTTAAACTTTAAACAATTATTTTTCCTTAATGTTCCTGAATTTTGGACACTTGAAATATGTAAAATGGTGGATAGCTTTAATAATATTATTTTAATTCATCTAAAAAATCTAACTACATAATTTACGTATGTAATGAAATTTTCACAAATATAAAAATATAATTGATTTGCGATTAGGAAGATTTAATGTTTGTTCCTTAATTTTGGACGGTACTGTATATATATATATATATATATATATATATATATATATATATATATATATATATATATATAATCAAGGGAGGCGCGAGAGCGCTCTATCCCTTAATGGACTACACGAATGGCCTATGCTGGAAATCTCATTTCTTTGATCAATCATAACTCAAAAACCAATAAACCAAATTAGTTAAAACTTTGCACAATATTTTTATTTGATAGGTTCTATAAATGTGTAGAATTTCAGCATCATTAGTCAAGGCAACCAATAGATCCAGAAAGTTCAATCATGAAATCATGTTATCTGTGTGTACGTACGTATGTGCCACCCTATATCTCATCAACTATTTGATGGATTTAGCTGATTTTTGGTAGAGATAGAGGTTGTAGGGTCTAGTTGATGGCATTTTAATTTCAGTTTACCATATACCTTTGTTTTCCAGAAAATTCTAAAAAAACTTAAAACTGACCAGTATTCATACACTTTATTCTATATCTTATCAACTATTTGATGGATTCAGCTGATCTTTGGCAAAGATAGAGGTTCTAGTGTCTAGTTGATGGCATTTTAATTTCAGTTTACCATATACCTTAGTTTTCCAGAAAATTCCAAAAAAAACTAAAAAAATTACTAGTCTACATACAGTTTTATTCTGTATCTCATCAACTTTTTTTTTGACTAAATCTTTGTAGTCCGAATATTTCAATTTGCAGAAGTATTTCGTTTCATCTGCTGGGACTATAATGTAAGGGTGTTTTTTGATCTTGTTTGTGAATTTGTTGATTTTTTTGATAAAGTGGTTGGAATGTTTATTGTGTTTTTTTAAATTTAATGCGTCTAATTAGGTTGAATAAATCATTTTCGAAATTCGTAGATTCCACTTATCTCGCATTTAACTACGCCCCTTGGTTACTTCTTAAATCGGTCCTTCTTTTTTTCCCTTATAAAGCCTTTTATTACTTCAATGCACTGGCACTACACTTAAGTTTCACTTGAATCAACCCAACCCCACCCCATATTACTTATAATGGAAACCAATTGTTACAAGCAATCTAACGTTATCCCCTGAACTGTTCCCTTACCCTAAACTTTAATATGACTGAGTTGGACAGGTTAGATGTATAACTATACATCGAGCTAATCTTAATTATTTATTCTTTAATTATTTAATTTCTTAATCATTTAATTTTTCATCTAATTGTTCATTTGGGCCTTATTTAATAAATTATTTAATTATTTTAATTATTTAGTTATTTATATACTTTTACTTATTCTACTATACTTTTAACCAATTTAAATTTCTAGAAATTTTAGCTAGTAAACGCTAGTTGTCGCCCAATTCTTGCTTATTACATTTAAACTACAGACTTCCATTTATTGGAATTCTAATCTCAGCATCGGTAACCATCTTAAACTCTCGAAATTTTTGTGTCCCCACCCTAAATCCGGTTTTTATCTACGATCCTTTTTCCCTTTCTTTTTCTTTTCAAATAATATTTACACTCAATGACTTATTTCTTAACCTTTGACAAATCTCCGCCCGTATTCCTACCAACCAATCCCTTATAAGTTGAACCCCTCCTCCCCCATCCACCCCTCTTTTTATCCCTCCCAGCTGCAACCGCGGCTTTCTCAACTAACCTGACCATTGTATTTCCCTCATATTTCACTCTCCCTTCCAACCCACCTCCTAATTGAGCATAGCTTTTTCACTTAAGTCTTTTTCTTGGATTCGCTTGCTTGAATATCTCACCAATAATACCACTCGCTTTTCTACTAAGGCCCGGGAAGTTATCAAAAATGTCCAGCTTTCTCACATAATTTCCATTTAAGTGCGCTCCATCTACGATTTGATTTCAACATTTTACTTTTTGATTTACTTCATTTTGAACACTTTCTCCATACTGTCCCTACGAAAAACTATTTTCGTCTTCTTCAAAATCTCCTTTTCATTGGAAACCTTTTCAACGGACAATCACCATCTGGACAAACCACATATCTTTTTTACACGAATTATTTTCACTCCATTGTTAACAATATTTTTCAAATATTTGAACTTTGGCTTTTCCACAGCCAACTAATCTATCTGTATTTCTACTCTGATGATAATATTTCGATCTTTGAAAAGCCTTGGCTTTAGGAAAGAATAATGAACACTAGTCTATTACAGAATACACCTTGCATTGAACAATCGAAATTTGAAATAAATTTGGACATTCGTAGATGTTTATTTCTGTATGTATATATTTATATATATATATACACACACCTATATATATATATATATATATATGTATATATACATGTATTTATATGTATATGTATGTATATATTTATCTATATGTATATGTATGTATATATAAATATGTATTTATATGTATATATTTATCTCTCTATATATATATATATGTATATGTACGTATACATATATGTATTTATATGTATATGTATGCACACATTTATCTCTCTATATATATGTATATGTATAGATATATATGTATTTATATGTATATGCATGTATATATTTATCTCTCTCTCTCTATATATATATGTATTTATATGTATATATATGTATATGTATATATATGTGTATTTATATATGTATATATGTGTATGCATTTATATATGTGTATATATATGTGTATTTATATATATGTGCATTTATATATGTATATATATGTATGCATTTATATATGTATATATATATGTGTATTTATATGTATATATATATATATATATATATATGTGTGTGTGTGAATGTGTGTGTTATAATATCATAACAGATTTACAATTCGTACACTCTAGTCTTCAGAAACGATATGTCCTCCCCTGTTTCCCACGCACATGCGTGCTGATGCGGACAACCGAAGGGCTGTAATTACTCAGTAAATAAATAGATGCGATTTTCGCAGAGTAGGAATTTCAAAGTTCCAAACTAATGTCTTTCTCGAGATTCTCAAGACTTCGTTTTATTTTATTTTTATTTCTTAAAGATTTTTTTTTTTTTCTTTCGTGCATTTGTTTTTGCTTTTCTGAGTTTCATATATATATATATATATATATATATATATATATCTTTATATGAATCCTTATAAAAGATATATATTAAGGTGTATACTCTTAAAAATTTCCAATTCCAATTACAAGCTCAATGAAGTTGTATTACAAATTCCGACCATATATACTTTATAGTTGCATTCCAATGACCACAGGGAAAAAAATCCAAAATCATAATTTTCATATTCACTTTAATTTCCATTTGTTTTTATTTTTCGGTGAATATCTGTAAAATAATTTTGTTTGTCAAGAGAAATAAAGAGAAGTACAGGTATTCCACGAAATGTGTAAAAAAAAGGAAATGTAAGTGAATATGGAAATCATGAATTTTGATTGTTTTTTTCTTGTGGTCACTTGAATTTAACTAAAAAGTATATATATATATATATATATATATATATATATATATATATATATATATATATATATATATAGTCTATAGAAGCTTTGAGTCAATAAAAAAAATAAAATAAAATAAAATGCAGTTTAAATTCCCAGACAAACCAACTAAATCCAAGATATTGCAGACTTAACATTCGTTGGAAAATTAATAAATGAAAAAATTTAAGTAAACAAAAAAAAATAAATAAAAATAAAATAAAAAGTAAAATAGAAAAGGGGGTTAATTATATATATATATATATATATATATATATATATATATATATATATATATATGGTAAATAAGCTGCACAAACAAGTCTAGTATTATTCCTGCAAGAAATCATCATAATAAATTCTATTACTCAAATAATACTGAAAATAACACTGAAAATATATATACACAATATATTATATCACATCATAATGTTATATGTGTATACACATAAAATAGTAAGTATATGTATATATTATACAAAAATACCCGCCCAGTTAATTTTGAGTGTTGTAAATGTTTGTAATATTGGCTTGGGTAGGTAATATACAGGGTGTTTCAAAAGTCTTGGGAACATTACAAATGCGTATATCTCATGAACTATTCCAGGTAGAAAAATGAAACTGGTGCCATTTTAAAGCTTGCTTAATCAAGTTTTTGGTCATACTAATGATTTTCGTGTTATCTTTCCAGGTGCAGTAATGGCGTTCTCTAAACAAGACAAGGCATTTTGCGTCCTCCAATTTGCAA
>OY744516.1:96786330-96788830 GCA_963556195.1 Sepiola atlantica
AGATATTTCGTAAATAAAAGAGAAAACATATGTACAATATTAAGTATGTTATGCAAATTTATAACATTTATTTCGGACAGTATACACTATGTTAGGCAGTAAGCTGCTCTTTTTCGTATGCGCGGATAATATTACTAAACAAACAATTATTTAGTTCGTTGGGCTGGAAATAAGCAAAAAATACCACAAAGTAAAAATGAGACGCATACAAGATTCGAACCTGATCCTCAGATTAGGACAGCCTACCATGGACAATATAGTAAAAATGGTTAGTATAATCATTAGCAAATATTTACCGGAAAGCTTGTGGGCGAATTATTTGTAAAATTTCAGTTTCTCTGGGCGTATGGCTCATTAGGCAAGCGGTCCAAGACGACGCCAATGTTAGGCGATCCCTTTGCTGAGACATAGGTTCGAATTCTGTACAATTCTCATTTTATCGTATCATATGTTTATTTTCAGCCTCGCGGACTTAAAAATGACTTGTTTAGTCATATTATCCGCGCAAAAATAAAACAGTTTAATACATAACATAGTGTATACTGTCGAAAAAGATTTCCAATATCAAAGACATAAATATAGTATTACTAAAATAAAACAAATTCGTATTTCCTATTTATTGATGTCCAGCGCGGACGCAGACACCACGATATTATTGTAAACAATTCCTAATGAAAAAGATATTATTGTAAACAATTCCTAATGAAAAAGATAATATTATTGTAAACAATTCCTAATAAAAAAGATAATATTATTGTAAACAATTCCTAATGAAAAAGATAATATTATTGTAAACAATTCCTAATGAAAAAGATAATATTATTGTAAACAATTCCTAATAAAAAAGATAATATTGTTGTAAACAATTCCTAATAAAAAAGATAATATTATTGTAAACAATTCAAATAAAAAAGATAATATTATTGTAAACAATTCCTAATAAAAAAGATAATATTATTGTAAACAATTCCTAATAAAAAAGATAATATTATTGTAAACAATTCCTAATAAAAAAGATAATATTATTGTAAACAATTCCTAATAAAAAAGATAATATTATTGTAAACAATTCCTAATAAAAAAGATAATATTATTGTAAACAATTCCTAATAAAAAAGATAATATTATTGTAAACAATTCCTAATAAAAAAAGATAATACTATCGTTGGACTCGAGGAAAAACTGCGTTTGATATTTGTATAAAACTTTGTTTTCCATTGCAATTTCCGGAAAGATAAATCAAAAACATAAACTATAGTATAGACCAGACCCTCCCGGCCTAGACAGTTTGTCTAGTGTATATATATATATATATGTATATGTATATATATGTATATGTATATGTATATGTATATATATGTATATATATATATATATATATGTATATGTATATATATATATGTATATGTATATATATATATATATGTATATGCATATATATATATATGTATGTATATGTATATATATATATATATATATATATATATATATATATATATATATAAACTATTAAAAGAATTTCCAACGCTATTGATGATGTTTAACCATTAATTCATAAAAAAAAATGATCACTTATGTTGAATTAATGTTTTGAAACATGATGTGAATAATAGCACTATTACGTAGCGTCAAAGCTATAATTATTTTGTCAAGGTAATGATTTAAGATCTATTTTTAAGAAAATCTAAATAGCTCAGTTAGTAGATCATCAGACTAAAGACATGAAGGTTATGGGTTCGATTTCAGGTTATGGCACTCGGTTTCTACGTTGGGAATTTATTATTTAGTATCAATGAAATATTTTTTCTATTTGACAAAAAGAAATTGTGACTAGCGGACAGACAGACACACAGATACACACACAGAGAAAATTCTTCTTATATTATTATTTCTCTATATTTCATTTTTGTTTATATATATTTATTTACTTTGTACTTTATTTACTTTTTCTTCATTAATATTTTTATGTACTAATGAGTCACGACTTATCAAGTCTAAAAGCCACTCAAAGATAAGGGTTTATTAGTTTGTAAAGTGGGCGGTGAGACAACTCCGTGACGATTGGCAACGATTGTTGAAACTTGGCCGAATTTGACTATTTAAGAGGACGGCTCAACAAGAATTTGTTTACATTGGACTTGAAAACAACAACATTGTAGTCAGCTGGGAAGCATCCCAGTGGTCATGTGTTCCACAGACGGGTAATGCTTAGAGAGAAACTTACTAATCGCATGAGGCACCCTTATCGGAGAATACCGACGGAGCTGCTCAGTCATGTTTTGTTGGCCATGTTACGCTTTTCTTTATTCGCTGGCTTTTAAAAACCGCACATAACCTTGTGTCTCGTGAATATATACAAGACATGTTGAACTCTTTCTCTGCTTATCTCCCATATAACAAAAACACGTGCGATTCTAATTGTTTTCTCAGAATCTTTCACTGTTCGTAAAACATTAGACTTTCTCTCTTTGTAACAAGATTAAGTATAGATTAGTAATGC
>OY744516.1:96793830-96801330 GCA_963556195.1 Sepiola atlantica
TACTGTCCTAATCTTGGATGTTATTCTCACAACGGTTTGGCCGGTGTAACCTCCGACCTTCTTTATGTGGAACTTGTCGAACTCGGTAATCTATATAGTATATCGAACTGAACTCTTTATTTAATCCACGTGGGTATATTGTTCCCGTTCCGTCAACCATGACCTTCTAGAAGTCATAAGCAATTAATGTGTATGTTATTCTTAGTTGTTATCGCCTATAGCGAGGATGAAACCTTCAAACTGCAGAAGACCCGTGACTTGCTTACATAGAGTTACGGCCTACCACATCCTGCGACGCATAAGGTAGTCAAAGTGACCAAAAGCTATCGGTCTAAAGCCAGATCCACAGCGTCTCTTCAGCTTTTTCCCGCTGCGAGTCGATCTCTCTCGATTGTTTGCTTCCAGTTCATTTTTGGTCTTCCTCTTCTTCTTCCGAAGCACTTGGTTAGCAATCATCTCTGAGGCCAATCTTAGGGCATGTCCGATCCAGCCTAGACGTCGTTTGCAGATTATTGACGATACAAGCTGTTGGTTACTGCGCTCTCGAACTTCTTTGTTGGTAGTTCGATCGCTACGCAACTGATAAAAGCGTTGATCCACGATATGTGTTACGTGACAGTCACTGTCTGGATAGATGGGTTACGAGTCGTCTATATTCTCTGCTCTAATGAATGGCGTAATTCTTTTGTTACTTCAGCATTTATGCCGGCATAAACACTTTCTTCAACCGGTTTCAGTGTATGACGCCTTCCTTTTGTGACGTTATAAACGATTTGCACGGTGTCTTCCAACTATGTTTAAGTAAATGACGTCACCCCTTTGTTATCTCATTCTTTTATGATGTCATCCAGTCTACATGGAAACAGACAAGCAAACAAAAAACAAATTCAACAGAGTTCTAGTAGTTTTTGTTGTTGTTTACTTTTAACATAGTTCACCCCAAACAAGGCAGGCCGCCATTGTAGACGTATGGGGCTACGGAGAAAAAGGCTGATAATTTTTGGTGGGGGGTCAACCTAAATTGGGAGCTGTGCAGCGAGATGTCTGTTTACATTAGTTTAAAATTGCTGCATGTCGGTATCGTCAGGACAACAGGGAGCAAAGAGGGAAGTTCCAAAGTCCAGCAGCACTAGAAGAGAAGCTTTTGGAGTAGAAGGCTCTGCGGCATCTGAGGACCTCTCCACTGAATGGATGGAATTTGGCAGATTGTCGGGTTAGTCTAGTGAATTTGCGTCGTGGAGGAACAAGAGCAGCAAGTTCATCAGAGCACAATCCATTGAAGTACTTGTAAAACAGGCACAAGGATGTAACATTGCGGCGATGGGACAGGAGCTGGAGCTTGGTGAATATTGAGGAACCTATTAAGTTGGCGACTCTTTTTGGACCTTGTCTAAGAGGGAGAGGCTTGTGGATTATGCCCCAGCCCAGATGTGGCAACAATACTCCATGCATGGGCGGATGGTGACTTTGTAGAGATATAGGATAATGTCAGGTGTGAGAAGTTTACTAGCATGGTAGAGGGAGCCCACCTTCTTTTAAGCAGCCCTGGCAATATCTTCAATGTCTGTGTTCCAATTCATGTTTTCTGTGAAAGTTAGGCCAAGGAGTTTGAATAATGAACTCTCAGGTAGGGTGTTATTTGCAATAACAATCGGTGGTTGAAGTAGTACATAGATATGTATTATTTGGATTATTCGAATTCTTCTCATCTTAAGTGTTATTTGCACAACGTTTTACAAACGGAACTCCCACCATTTATACTAGAATTATCCGCAGTGACATGGGGTGAAACGGATAAAGTAAAATTCAGTTCTAAATGATACTCGTCTACAAGTGCAAATATCTTAGGATTTCTGCCCGGTCATGGATGACGGAACGATAGCATGTTACCCCCGTGGATTAAATAAAGAGTTCCGTTCGAAATTCCGTGCAGATTCCAGAGTTCGACAGAAAGATTCCCGAGTTCTACAAGATACACCTAAAGAAGGTCGGAGGTTACATCGACCGAAACGTTGTGAGAATAACACTCAAGATGGGAAAAAAATCCGAATAATCCAAATCATACATATTATCAATCCTCTTCTATAACATTCAGACACGTACATAGATAGTTCTTAATTATTTTAGTAGTAAACAGATATATCTTAATCTTCGTTCTGTTTGGTGAAATAATTGTTATTATTCGCTAAGAGGTTACCCGTCCTGGAACGCGTAATCTGCACGTTTTTAAATCATTTTGATTACGACGATTATGATGTCGAATATTGTAAAGTAAAATGGCACCGAAGACATTGATGAATAGCCTGAAGTTAATGAAGAAGGGGTTAATCTCTTTCTGTGTCGGCACTGGCCACAGGAGATAGGCCGAAAAGTGTCTGTGCACAAACTTCTGGAAAAGCTCGGTCGAATTCCCTTCTCTCATTTATTTTCGTTTCTTTTTTTTTTTTTTTCACTTATTTCTTTTTGTTTTCTCGATTGGGCATTACTCAACAAAACTGGTGCAAAACTTTTCTATTCGAAGAATTACTTTTACTTGTCCCGTGGCGGGTATGCTTCTTATCTCTCTCCCTCTCTCTCTCTCTCTATCTCTATCTCTCTCTATCTCTCACTTTCCCTCACTTTCTCTATCTCTATCTATCTCTCTGTCTCTGTCTCTCTCTCTTTTTTTCTCTCTGTCTCTCTCTCTCTCTTTCTCTCTCTCTCTCTCTCTCTCTGTCTCGCTCTCTCTATATATATACATATATAATATATATATATGTAAACATCATCACATGATAAATTTGTATTACAAGAAATCAACAAACAATAGAACAATAAAATAGTGTACGATCGTTTCAGAAACCATGTATTTCTATTTTTATTATCTGATCTTCACGCCAGCACCTGCTAGAAAGAAAATTAAAGGCATACATACAGCATGAATGTAAAAGCATACTAAAACCCCTTATTTACACAGCCAGTAAGAAATAAAGGGAAGAGTTGATGTATTCATTCCTCCCTTTTGGCTAGGAAGAAAGTGTAGTATCTGTTCCGATGGATACTGCACCCTATAGACCGGTGTCGTCTTGTCCTTTGGGGCTTGATTCCGCCGGTCTGTAGGTTTGTCCTGCGCAGTTCTAGAGGTCTACCCCCAGGCTTTGCCTCCCCTCTTTAAGGAGGAGTAAGTTTATTGCTTATTACCGGAGGCGCTCCTACCGGGGAATGCCGATGGGGCTGCCCAGGCAATTTTTAATGGCCAGAGTGTTCATTTTCTCAAGCGCTAGCTTTTCAAGTCCCACTTTTCCGACCCGACCTTGAGTCACATCTTACCTTGTGGGAGTAAGATCATAAACTGGCCTTGTGCCTAACCTCCTGGAGAGGAGGTAAATAAACATAAAAACATAGTTTTAAAATGTATATAAGGGTTCAAAGTTAAAGAAATTCGATGTCATATTACATGTAGGGAGTAGCACACCCAAGGAAACAGCAATACATTGATCAAATCATACAAAACATAAAAAGTTACTAAAAGTAAAAATTATATATATATGTATATATAAGAAAAGAGCATAGGCTGACGCTTCAATAAGTGGCAAAAATGTTCGTAAAAAAATGGGTTTCTGAGTTATTTATTTATTAGCTGTTAGTTTAAGCGCTCCGTATATTTCTTATTTTGTTTTGCTTTTAGATAATGTGCGACTTGGTTGAAGGGTGTGCTACACGAATCATTTATTTTTCGATTCACACACACACACACACGGGTAATGTATAGCTATTGTTATAAGCATACAAACAAACAAATCTCATACACACATACATAAAAAACAAGGACAGAACGTACCAATACGAATACATTTTCACACACACAAATATATATATATATATATATATAGAGAGAGAGAGAGATAGAAGAAAAAAGAGTGATAAATATGCGACGAATGTCCAAATTTATTTAAAATTTCAATTGTTCAATGCAAGGTGTATTCAGTAATAAACTAGTGTTTATTATTCTTTCCTTAAGCCAAGGCTTTTCAAAGATCGAAATCTTATCATCAGAGGAGAAATACAGATGGATAAGTTGGCTTTCGAAAAAACCAAAGTTCAAATATTTGAAAAATATGAAAATTATTATTAAAAATTAGTAAAATAACTTTTGTTAAAAAAACGTATTGAATGAAAAGAAAAGTTCCGTGAAAAAGATATGCAAATTGTCCGGGTGGTAAATTTCCGTTGAAATATATATATATATATATATATATATATATATATATATATATATATATATACATTCACACACAGAGGTACTCACGCCTACCTAAAAATATTAACCGCCCAGTATATCTTCATACATACATACATACATATGAAGTATATATAGTGCATCATAATTCAACACTACAGAAAGGGAAAATTTGAAACGAGGAATAAAAGGAAAGGACATACAATTTGGAATAAAACGAAATAAACAAAGAATCATGATTCGAATAGATATTTCGTCTCGAACAAGGCTTTTTCAAAAATAAAAGAAAAAGGAGACAGACATCAATATTTATATATACATATTTATATATATATATATATATATATATATATATATATATATATATATATATATATATATTGTGTAATCATAGGAATAAAAATTCAAAATTTATGAAAACGGGATCAGAGAGAATATTAGGATGGGAAGAGGAGTCGTAGTAAATTCTCTTTTGCGAATATATATATATATATATATATATATATATATATATATATATATATATATATATATATATACTGTTTAGTTGCATTTCAATGACCAAAGGAAAATCAGTCCACAATCATTATTTTATTTATTTTTTATTAACATTGAAAGTCTGACTATTAAGGATAAATATGTGTATATATATATATATATATATATATATATATATATATATATATATATATTTATAGAATAATAATAATGATAATAATAATCCAGGCAAGGTAAACGTCTACAGGATAGTAATCCAAATAATTTCAACCGGGCTTATAGAAAGTGTTCAATATCAAATAGAGCTTTTTATATATGATTATTTTTATTTACACAGACATGTACAAAATTTGCGACACTGGAATGTCGATGTTATCGATCAACACCTGTTATAAACTGAGATCTCATCAGGCATTAGATCGTATTTGGAAAGATTAATATAGATTTGTTATATGCACAAGTACGTGCTATACACAATTATATATATATATATATAATTTGTTTTGTCCGTACAAATATCATAAGCTACATATGTGCATACATGTTACAGCTGTGATTTTATTCAAAGTCCAGTACTTTCAGGCCATTTTTATTAAACCAAGATGAATAGATGAGTTAGTTTTCCACCATATCGTTATGGTTGGAGCGGAAGTGGAGGGAAATAGTGGAAGAGGCACGGTATACATAAGCGCCCACATAGTTATGTATTCTTATAGCCCCACACAACTTATGTATCCAAACGCATATTCATTCGTACACTTGTATGTATATACAAACATATTCATACACTCACAGCATAACTGTGATGATGTATACCTTGCCTCATCCACTATTTCCTCTGCCTCCCCTCCATCCAAAACGATATGCGCAAAATGTAATTAATCTACTTTTATCAGTTTAAATTATATGGCCTGAAAATGTTGAACTTTTCATAAAAATCGCCGCTGAATCATGTATGCACATATGTAGCTAACAATTTTAGCATAAATAAAAAGAATGATACTTTAATATAGATCTACGTTTTATTGAGCACAATTTTATAAACACTGGAGTTTCATTGGATTAACATCTTTAAAACAACAACCATACTAGTACTATACATATATATATATATATACAGTACCGCCCAAAATTAAGGAACAGAAATTAAATCTTCTTAATCGAAACAAAATTATGTATTAATTTTTGTGAAAATTTCACTGAATATACACATTATGTAGTTGGACTTTTACCGAGATTTTCAGATAAATTAAAATAATATTTTAAAAGTTATCCACTATTTTACAGAATTCAAGTGTCCAAAATTAAGGAACAAAATTTCATTTTTAACTAAATCACATTAAAAAGGCCAATGAGATTTAATATTTGGTACTTCCACCTTTGTTTTCAATAATTGCTGCGGATCCACGACTGCAGGTTTTCACTTTATCTTGACACTAAGCCACAGTTTTCTTGGTCCATTCATCTTTCAGTTTCAGCCACAAGTCTTTGATGTTTTCCGCGTTCTTTGCTGTAACATTCTGTCCTAGTGTCTTCCATAAGTTTTCTATAGGGTTCATGTCAGGACTCTGAGCAGGCCAGTCCATTACCTCTACTTCTTGATCAGCCAGATAATCTATGACCAGCTTTGTTATATTACAGGGAGCATTATCCTGCATAAAAACAGGCTTTTCGATACCAGAATTGTGCAACACTGCAAAACATACTATTCTACAACATGCTTGTATACAGTGGCATTTAGTCAGGTATTTAAGCGTACAAGTGGTGATGTACCCTGTCATATCATGCCGAAAACAATCACGCTACCTCCACCAAAGTTAACAGTTTCTTTTGATCCAAGCTTTCGCCTTTTCTTCTTCTTACAAATTGTTTTCCATCACTGCCAAATACATTAAATTTTGATTCGTCACTGAAATAAACTTTTTTCTAATTTTCTTCTGACCCTATAACATGCTTTTTTGCGAACGCCAATCTAGCTGTTTTTTTTTTTTTTTACTTATTAGAGACTTTAATCGAGGAAATCTTGCAAAAATACCTATTTCGTGCAAATTTCTGGATACAGTTTGTCGTGAAACATTCGTGACACCTTCCATTTGTTTAGAAATGTTGCCATCTGTAAGGAAACGGTCTTTTAACACTAGGCGTTGTATAACTCTGTCCTCTTTTGACGTTGTCTTTCTTGGTCTACCAGGTTATTTTGTTTTACTTAACCTTGCAGTTTCTTTATAGAGTTTGAGAACTCGGCTTACACCACTTTTTGAACGTTTCACACGTTTTCCGATTTCTTCTATTGTCAACTTTTCCTTTCTGAATCTGACGATTTTTGCTTTGTCGCTTAAATCAGTTTATTTCTTTTTGACATGATTGATATTGCGTGACTTGCAGCAGTGATGATGATTAAAGTTTAGAATATTTATTTTCATCCTTTTATACAAACAAAACCCTACTGTTTTAAACTTTAAACAATTATTTTTCCTTAATGTTCCTGAATTTTGGACACTTGAAATATGTAAAATGGTAGATAGCTTTAATAATATTATTTTAATTCATCTAAAAAATCTTGGTAAAATTCCAACTACATAATTTACGTATGTAATGAAATTTTCACAAATATAAAAATATAATTTATTTGAGATTAGGAAGATTTAATGTTTGTTCCTTAATTTTGGACGGTACTATATATATATATATATATATATATATATATATATATATATATATATATATATATATATATATATATATATATAATCAAGGGAGGCGCGAGAGCGCTCTATCCCTTA
>OY744516.1:96808830-96821330 GCA_963556195.1 Sepiola atlantica
CGCAAATTTTGTACATGTATTTGTATAAATATAATCATATATATATATATATATATATATATATATATATATATATATATATGTGTGTGGGTGTGTGTATGTGTAGCTCAATTGCCATAAATATATTTTTATAACTTACTACCTAGCTCTACTTACGTATCGAGCACTGTTGAAGTAAATACTGAAAATTCATACATAAAAAATTATATCTCCTTATGAAATGCTATATGGATATATGAAATATATATATATGATTGAATGTACATTGTTTTACGTTTCAATATGTAGACACCAACAAAAGTCTAGCACAAAAGCTTGCATTTTATAAACAAAATATTATAAATATGCAGATTTTGGTCAGTTGAACGCAAACAATAATCACACAGGTCATATTTTCGTCCTCTCGTGAACCCGGTGGCCATTTTGTGACAAGTGATTCGTTCTAAGTCTCGCAACATTCATTGAAAATAAGCCTGTCTATGTTGTTGGCGGTGCAGATTTGTTTAAAAAGAAAGAATGGCCGATTCCAGAGGTTTTCTTGGCTCCTTGGAACTCCCGGGAAAAATATAATCGCTTAAGGGTGAAACTATTCTGCGAACGTGTAAGGGGTGAGCGGGAAGTATCCCTTTGGGTCGGCGGGGTACATTGACGGGAGACCGCTTGGGCGTTATTAGACGGACGAATCGGATAATGAAATTTGCAGATGGAACTCTGCCCACACACCTGTGCACGTGATCAACTTTCGAAAAATAGGAAATAAAAGAAAAGGACGAAAGAAAAATGATGAAAAGGAAAGAAGAAGAAGAAGAAGAAGAAGAAGAAGAAGAAGAAGAAGAAAAAAGAAAGCCGCAAAGAAATCCAGAAAAAGAAAGGAAAGAAAAGCAAAGAAGAAAGTTGAACGAACAAGCAATACAACAAATAAATATGGAAGCTAAAATAGTATGGATAAGAATACATTCTGACGCATTTTCTTTACCGTTACTCAAGCGGTCTAAAACGTTTTGTGGTATCTCTTCTGGGGAACCGGTGCGAATTATATACGAGTCTCATTTATTTACTTTGTTGTATTCTTTGTTTGTTTCGTCTTATTATTCGTGCAAACATAAGCATAAAATACAGGTTAATAATAATAAGTTCCGACTTCCGCTGTAGAATCCTCTTATGACTAGTTTACTGTGTATGCCCGCCGACTCGCTATTATATAGAAATGACTTCCCTTCTTACCCATTGTAATTGATGGTGGCCGATGGGTTGAATACAAGGCTGCAGAGTCAAAGGTGACTTTGTTACTGGGTTCGAATCCTTCGATCAGCAGTTATTATCAACTCCTACAATGACAATTGCGTACGCATGAAACACATGTATGTGTAGGTAAAACATAAAACTATCATATATATGATTATTTTTTAATAAATATGTATTTTCAATGTTCACAAAGATGTTCATCTGTGCGGATGGATTATGTAACTGTACCTAACGCTTCGAACTCTGTATCCGATTAACTCGAATCCTCTCACCGTTCGGCCCTCGTGACAGCCGCATTGCAAGTGAGAGAAAAAATAAAGCCTATATTCTTATTTGTAAGCGACAGACAATGTTCTATCTACCCAAGGGAGAGAACTCAAAACGTTGCTAAATTTAATTTTTTTATTATATTTCTCTCATAATGCTCGACTTGAACGGGGCTTAATAATTATTTTTCATAAATAAATATTTTTCATAAATAAATATTATATATATATATATATATATATATATATATATATATATATATATATATATATATATATATTTAAATAAATGTTTCGTGGTACAAAATTTAATAACGGCGAGGAATGTAGACGTTTGGGACATTTTTGGGGGGTAGAATGAAATTGAGCAAGTATAAAAACGAGAAGAAATTTAAAAAATTAATTAATGTATTAAGCCGGCTTTCGTCCACACTCATCAGAGTATTAACGTGGAAGTAATTAAATACGACTAAAAACTGAAAAGAAATTTATAATGAAAACTAGTGACAAGTTTGGGAGAAAAAAAGAAAAAATATATATAGGGGAGGAAGGTCACAAGTTGATCACATTAAGTCCTAAAAGCCACTCCTTTTGTTTACAAAGGGAGGGTTTGATTGACTTGATATATATGGCTTCCAGGACTTTGAGGTGAAATTTTGTTGATAAATAGCGCCGAATGTGCGTCGACGTACACTAGTGACTGGTTTTCTGTCATAAGTAGATCGCATTCTCTATTCCACCTCAAAGTCCTGGAAGCCATATATATATATATATATATATATTAGTTTTTATGTTCACCAACAATCAGCAGTGCGGATACTGTAACTGTATTGCCGGTCGAACGATTCAAACCCCGGACCCGAATAACTCGAATCAAAGCTTATTACAACTCGGGCGTTGTGACAACCACATTTAAATCGTTACTAAAATTCCTAATCATTTTTGTAATCCAACCATATTTGATGCAAATAAACTTAAGTCTCTGCCTGGTTTGTTTACCAAGTTTCAGTCATGAATTTCCAAGAGTCGGTACTTGTAATGAATGAGTATCCAGAGGGTTACAGTACTTTGAAAGAGAATCCGGAATTGCTTAATTATTAAGATTTGACGGACATTTTTTATGGGTGGAATTTTGAAGGGATTACTATTTCTTAAGCTTTGGTATGACACCTACTCTAGGAGAAGAAACATTCAGAAATGACACTAACCCTCGGTATTTACACGCCCACCGCCACCAACGCGGGAAGATATGGCAAAAGGCCGGAAGGTCAGAAAAATAGGCCAGACCACGAGTGTGATACTATAGACTCCCTCGCTCCAGAACCAAGGAAATAATTTACAAAAAGGGGGAGAGCTTTAAGAAGTAGGATAGGTAAAATACCATGATAGAAAATGACTCACCAACGCACACAAAGGCAATCGGAAACAGTAAGATGCCTCACAGTTGGTAATAAATTTCGGCTTATCAATAACTCTGGGACAATAGTCAGGCGTTTTCGGGGTTGCTGAGGCATTTCCGCATGTCGGTGACTAAGACAAAAGACTGGACATTAGACTGAATTAGGAGAAAAAGTTGCGTGTGACAATCTTTTGCAACAGCTAAGTTTCACGACGGTTTAGGTTACGGCAGTTGACAGTTGTAGTTAGTGTGGCAGTTTCGCGGCAGTTAGCGATCCGGGGAGAACACGATCAGATTGGAGAAGATCAGACAGAGCCTTAGAAAACTCGAGATTGGCTGACGACCAACAATGGGGGCCTCAACAGTCCGTGATTATGCCTTTTATAAATTACCTTTATATACACACTTAACAATTCTTTAAGAAAACTACATTAATATATATATATATATATGTGTATATATATATGTATATATATATATATATATATATATATGCCGCCGAAATACGTGTTAAAATTATCACAGTTTATTTAGCTTGTTTAAGAAAACTACATTAATATATATATATATATATATATATATATATATATATATATATATATATATATATATATATATATATATATATATATATATATATGCCGCCGAAATACGTGTTAAAATTATCACAGTTTATTTAGCTATTCCGTGATGGCAGAGTGGTTCTAGATGTCGGGATTTGAGATGTAAAATACTTGCAGCCCGGGGTTTCGAATTGCGCGATCAGTAGTGAATAGTCATATCTCTATGCTGATGAGTCCCAGTTGTAAAGGACGAAACGTATACGTACATAGATAATAAACAAAACAAATATTATATATATATATATATATATATATATATATATATATATATATATATATAGCATAATATGCAATGAAATAATAAAATAAGGTGCGAATAAAATTTTATTAGAATACAAAGTTCAGGCAAAGTATCTTAAAGTCCTTAACTCATGAGTTTTCAAAGATAATTCTTCTCCTCAGAGGACCATTACCGCAGTGACATCACTGCATGTGTTAAAATTACACTTTGAAAATATATAAAAATATATGCAAAAATGCATAAAAGTATATAACACATCAAATATATCAACCCAAAACATACTTTTATTAAAGCTATACAATCCACCTAATACAGTTTAAAACAAATCTAGGAAAGATATCCAAGAGGTTGATTGAAGATTGATCCAGATAGTGAGTGACAGTCCAAAAAGTAAAAACTGATTAAATTGAAAAAGTTTATCCAGTCGGGAAATGCGTCCGCAAACGATGCAATAAATAACAGTTAAAAATGCATATAATGTTTATGTTAAATTAATAAAACGATAAAGGAACCAAATCAAATAAAAAGTTCAGTATACTCACTTAGTGTTGAAATCATATGTTCAAAATTCAGGGTTCCAATGATTTGATCGGATTCGTGCAAACCATAATTCGCTGGTTAAATGGAAAATCCACTAAATCCGATTCGAATAAAATTAAATAAAATTGAGCTTACATATTCGGCTATTTCTTCTTCCGGGTCCGACAAAAATTATTCTAATGAAAAAATTCAAATTTAAAGGTAATCACTCCCCCGCAAGCCAAATAAACAGAACATCTCGCCGATCAGAAGTCGCTAAATGCCTACTTATTCAAACGACGTTATCAGAACGGATGTTATATGTCTAAGTTAACAAAGAAATAGCGTCGTCATATATTGACAGATATGTTAAATAGATTTAACCCATACCGGATGTTACTTGTCTGGGTCAAATCATAAGTCTAGGTCAACGGGAGAAGGGTGTGTAAATTTAGGTCAAAGCCTCTAATCGCCCTCCCCTCCCAAATAGCTACTTAATTGTCCGCCCTAAGTATAAAAACAAAATTCACAGGTCTAGCCCAATCAAATAATTTAGAAGATTTATGAAATTGATAATTACGAAGTTATTGAAGTAATTAGAATTTAATAATCTAATAGTTTAATTTAAGATATAATTTCATCAAATTAAGAAGTTTAATTTAAGATTTAATTTTTCCTAATTATGAAGTTGTAAAAATATTTCTAAACCTTATAGGCAGGGAGGATTTAACGAACACATCTCCAAAACTGGAGACTCCCGGTCTCCGACACTCTCGGTCCCGACACTCACTCAATCAGCTACGGTGGGATTGGTGGTGGTCTCCACTGTGCATACTTGAATTTCCTTCTATGCCGACATTTGGAAACGAATTCATTTCTAGAATTGATCAGATTTAAACGTTTAGGTGCAGTGGTGATCATCACGGCCTTTGAAGTGCATAGACCGCAAGATCTAGATGCTGGGCTATAAGAGTTTGATTTTTTTAGGATGGACCATTTTATATTGTGTGGAATAATATTGGATCTTAAATTTTTAACTAAAGTGGTCAGTGATGTTTTGTTGTTGTCGACATCGTTATTGAAGGAATAATTATGCATAGATATGCGGGTTTTAATTAAATTTGCTGTGGCCCCAATATGTGTATCTTATGATTTACTATTGTTCCTGAGCCATTTATATTCCTATTCACGAGTCTACTTCTATTTACTGTATTTTCATGATGTGGATTAGGTTGGTTAATTGATTGTATATTATTGTTAGCGTTATCGTTACCTACTATTAGAAACTCATTATCGGCTTGCAGAGGTGGAAGATGGATAGTAGAATTATGAGGTATAGAATTATGGTGCACATTAGTCATACTGCTCAGTTGTGGAGTTTGATTAGGGGCTGCATTTATGTGATCTCTAGGATTCATTGTAGAATTATTTTGTTCAGTTACGATAAAAGCATACACAATGTCAGAATGTTCGTATCTATTATCCAATGGGAAATCACTGGTACGCCTGCAGTTGCATGTATTTATGGGATTGGAACAACTAACATTAGATTGGATAGATTTTATTGTTTTGCTATTTGCTGAGATCATTGTTTGGGCTATGTTAGTCATAGTAGAGTAGGAAATTTTGATTGAGTTTTTATGAAGTATGGAGCTATTTTTATGTGAGTATTTAAAGGAGTTTTCTAATATTTTAAAGAATTCCTTAGGAATATTGGTTTTAACGTTGTTATTAAAAGGTGGGTTAAACCAAATGTTGTTTTTCCTTCTAAGGCGTTTTCGTGAATTCGGTGTTGGCCTATCTATATGTTGCTCATTCTCATCAGGTATGATAGAATGCCTCTGCTGTCTATGTTTTTTTACATTTCTTTTGGTTCGGCTCCTATTGCTAGTAGTCATATTGTATGTAATAATATTTACAGTTATATCATCCTGTTTGTTCTGGTTATAAGTTATTTTTTTAGAATATCCTGAGTTAAGCAAAGCATTGTTATAAAATTGTGCGTTTTGATTAAATATGTTTTTATTAGCGGAAAGCCTAGATATTCTATTGGAAACCGACGGGACTATTGAATTGATTATAGCTTTCGGGTGGTTAGATAGTTTGTGTATATAAAAAAGAGTTAGATTAGGTTCATGAAAGGGGCTATATAATCCGTCATTGAGGTTAAGGGTGATATCAAGGAAGTTAGAGGTTTTCCTCTCAGAATCAACAGTTATGGATAGGCCGAAATTTCTGAAAAAGTCATGCAAGGCTTTAATTGTTTTGCTATACCTTCTAGGCATCTCATAAGAGACAAATAAGGTATCGTCTCTGTATAAGCCCCCTTTTATATTTTTAAACTTAGGTTTGATTTCATTTAAGAGGAAAATGCCCACTAGGTCAGTTATTTGAGCAGAATCCGTAGGACCCATAGTAATATCGAAGTCATTGGGGTGTCCTTTCTAGTCCATAACTTGCCCTCGAATTGGAGAATAGATCTTCTGGCCAGAGTAATAAGCTTAATTTCCAAATGAGTACGGTCTGAATTATTTTTCGCTAAATTTAGAGCTTTATTTAAGAGAATTGGGGAAATAGATTGGTAATAGTTGTCTATGTCAAAAGTTATAAAGCTTAATCTATGTTTATCCTTAAGGTTCAAAAACCATTCAATTACGTTATCTGAAGATTGCCACAACGAAAAGAAAATTTTATTTCTGATGGCTAAAATTTTGGTACTGATTATGCTTAGGTCAGATTTTGATGGGCAAATTAAGCGTATTGATGGGTTTTGTTGAAAGTTAGTCTTATGGTCTTTAAGGGAAAATCTAGGTGTGGCTGGCATTACTACTTCTGCATGGTTGGTTAGATTCATATATGTAAGTAGTGATTTAGCCTCTAAGTTTATATCTATAATCTTATTGGGAGGTGCTATTTTATAGGAGTTGTGTAACTCACGGTATATAAAGTTCCTGTAAGAGATATAGTTCAATTTGTGGTAGTTTTTAGTCTTGTCTGCCGGAACAATGAAATCCGTATGCTTGTTAACTCTCCTGGTAAATCCATTTATTTTTTTGACGATGGAGCTGAGGTGCTTAGTCCGCTTTTTCAATTTAATTCTTCTGACCAGGTCGAAAATGGCATTCTCAAACTCGATCAAGTCATCATTCTGCCTAGGGAAAGATGTTGTTTTAAGGCCGTAATGAGCTGCGGCAATTCTCTCAGTTTTTTAAAGCTCTTTAAATGAGTTCAAAGGAAGGCCATTTTCATTAGTGTTTTGCCGTTTCGCATCGTCAATGTCAACCCGGTTCGGTGATGATTGCAAATCATAATGGTAAGTTCTCCATCCAACATTTATCAAAAACTTGTTTATTGACTGGATCAATTTGTATATATTAGCCTCCTTACATGGGGTAGGTATCATTAGAACTCTGAATTTTGAACATCATGATTTTAACACTAAGTGAGTTTACTGAACTTTTTATTTGATTTGGTTCCTTTATCGTTTTATTAATTTAACATAAACATTGGATGCATTTTTACTGTCATTTATTGCATCGTTTGGGGACGCATTTCCCGACTGAATAAACTTTTTCAATTTAATCATTTTTTTTTATTTTTGGACTGTCACTCACGACCTGGATCAATCTTCAATCAACCTCTTGGATATCTTTCGTGAATTTGTTTTAAATTGTATGACTTGGATTGTATAGCTTTAACAAAAGTATGTCTTGGGCTGATATATTTGATGTGTTATATAGTTTTATGCATTTTTGCATATATTTTTATATATTTTCAAAGTGTAATTTTAACACATGCAGTGATGTCACTGCGGTAATGGTCCTCTGAGGAGAAGAATTATCTTTGAACACTCATGAGTTAAGGACTTTAAGATACTTGGCCTGAACTTTGTATTCTAATAAAATTTGATTCGCACCTTATTTTATTATTTCATTTCATATTATGCTATTAATGCTCTATCCAGTATATTGAGCTTCAGTTTTTATCCGGATGTTTCACTAATTAAAAGATATTAGTTGCCTCTTATATCTTTTGTTGGATTAACTTTATATATATATATATATATATATATATATATATATATATATATATATATATATATATATATATATAATAAATATTTGTTTTCTTTACTATATATGTACGTATGTATACCTACGTATGTATGAAATTCTTTCCAAATTCAATCCAAATATGATCTAAGGTTAAGATCGGATTCTAACTCTGCCTGATGAGATCTCAGTTTATAATAGCTATTGATCGATAACATCGACATGCTAGTGTCGCAGAGTTTGTACATGTCTGTGTAAATAAAAATAATCATATATATATATATATATATATATATATATATATATATATATATAAAATAAGTAAATTTACAAATCAACCGTATACAAACAACGTGAGCTTTCCGCATAAACAACATGCTATAAAACCCTAAAACCGATCAACCAAATAATTGTATGTTTGCGTTTCGATGACGCATACGTTTTTCCGTCATATATAATACAGTACGTCTTGCAACGTTGTGATATGTTATTCATATAATGCAATTACTCTTTCTGCTAGATTAAACCCGTATGATTAGGGGTCTAATTTTTTTTAAATGAGTTGCGTACTTTTCTTTATTTAAATGTGACCCTTTTTTCCCGTACGGACTCCCCTTTTTTATTAATCCTTAATTTGTAATTTTGTCGCGTACTTCCAGCAGCCGGAAGGATTGTAAGATTTTTTCAAAAAATGTTGTTTCTAGTAATTTGTTTGTTTGTTTGTTCGTCATGTGTTTTTTGTTTGTTTGTTTGTTCGTCATGTGTTTTTTGTTTGTTTGTTTGTCATGTGTGTGTTGTTTGTTTGTTTGTTACGCGGGTGTGGAAATTGGCTGCAGTGTTTTGTATTTGGTGACGGCGTGTGGAATTTGGGGATAGGGTCACAAAATGGTCCTGCAAAATAAAAAGCTGCTTCGCTTAAGGACATAATGGAGGATGGAGAAACCGTTTAAGAAAATCCAGTTTCTGTAGAATGTTTGAAAGAACGAATGGTTCCAGCCTCCAGCTCATCGTTTGCAGCTCCGTCGGTTCCATCCTTTTTTTTTCTTTTTTTTTCCTTTTTTTTTTTTTTTGAACGGAGTTCAAGAATTAGTCGCCATTAATTTCTCACATTACGCCATATTTTTTTTGTTTTTTTTAAATTTTTATGTTACGCTTCTCCTTTCTCTGTTTCTATCTCTCTCTCTCTCTCTCTCTCTCTCTGTGTGTGCGTATCTATCTATTTTTCACTTTTTCTTTCACCCTTTCTTTAAGTAACAATGTCACTCTATGTCGCTTATGTTGCTCTGTTCATTCTCTCAATCTTTCTCCCTCTCTGTCTCTCTCTCACCTACTTCCTTCATTTCAGCTTTCTCTGCCCCCTCTCTGTCTCTCTCTTTATCTATCTTTATCTTTTTTCTCACTCACCCTCCATTATTCCCTTACTTTCTCCCTTACTTTCTATCTCTTTTACATGCTTCCTTTCTTTCTTTTAGTGACATTATAATTCTATTTTCCTCAACTTCCTCTATTCTCCCGTCTATCTCTCCCTTTTTCTCTTACTCTTGTCCTTCATCCCTCCCTCTCTCGCTCTCTCACCCCTCTTTCTCTGTCTTTTACATAAGTGCTTCGTTTATGTCTTTCTTTCTTTCTTTCTTTCTTTCATTAACAATGTCACTGTATCTCTCTCATCTTCTACTTTTCCTCGCTCGTTCACTATCCATCTTTCTCTCTCTGTCTCTGTATTTCTCTCTCTCTCTCTCTCTCTCTCTCTATATATATATATATATATATATATATATATATATATATATATAATTATATTAAGTATTTGACTAAATACAGCCGTAAATAAAATATGTTTGTCCAGAAGAGGTCCGTCCGGCTATCCATGGCTTTCGTCGAAATATGTCTGCGAATGTGTAGCCAAATAATGTTTGTATTAATAATATATATATATATATATATATATATATATATATATATATATATATATATATATACATTCCTTTCCCTTTTTAAATGCAGTTTTTTTCTCTTTCTCAATTTCCTCATTTCTTTCATTAATTGTCTTTCCTTAAATCTGTTTAGCTCTCACAATTAAATCAAACTCCTCTTCTATTTTTCCCCTTCTATCCATCTTTCTCGTTCTCTCTCTCCTCCTCTTTCTCTTCCAATCCATCTATCTATCAAGTAAGTTGAGATAAACAAAATTACAACATTGGTTATATCAGTTCCAAAAATTCAAACACAACGAATATTTGGCGTACGATAATTTCTAAAACTATTTGGAAAATTTTATTTTGTATTCTACTTTAGATGATTTCAAAAGGTCTTCATCAGCGCCCTTAAAATATTACACATGGAAGTCATGCAATCTATCTATCTATCTATCTATCTATCTATGTCCTTTTCTTTTGTTTAATTCATTTGATTGTCCTTTACTGTGTTCGTTGTTTCTTTCTTCTTGTTTGTCTTTCTTTCATTCGACCTATTCTAACTCTCTTTTTCCCCATTAAATTAAGCTCGTCTTTCTTTTCTAACGCTCCCTTCTCTCTCCCTCTCTCTCTCTCTCTCTCTCTCATTTTCCCCATTCAATTAAGCTCTTCTTTCTTTTCTAATGTCATCTTCTCTCTCTCTTTCTCTCTCTCTTTGTCTGTCTGTCTGTTTGTCTCTCTCTCTCTCTCTCTCTGTATATCTCTATTTATCTTAAATGCATTTTTCTCCCATCTTTGTTCTTTTTTTCTATCTATTTGCCATTCAACTCGTCACCTTACTAACCTTCTTAACCATAATAATAATAATAAAAAACAACCTCCTTACCTTCACATAAAATTCGCACTGAACATATTACACTCTATCAGTCTTCATCAAATTAATTGCACTACTCGCTGGGCCCGAACGCTGTCACAATTTTCTCGGGGATCTGGACAAAGACCAAACGAGAAAAAGAAAGAAAAAAAATACCAACAAGATCGGCGAAACCCCTAAACCCATAACCACGGGACACATGTCTGTACTCAGATGGATGACCGCTAATACAAAATGATTCTGTCAACGCTGAATTTTTCCCCTACGTCCAGCAACCCAACATTTCGGACTCACCATGCAGTGAAACTGACCATCAATAACTATTTTTCTTATTCGTAGATTTCTTGTCCGAGTGACGGACATGAAGCGAGAAAAGAACAGTCCGATTTAACGGAGAGGGGCGCCAAGGTATATTAATGGACGGATCAAGGGTCAATGTGGAATTTTCACGTAAGAACGAGTTATGAATATTAGCTTTTAAAAAGAAGATTAGAAAGACGGCAGCGTTGATATTAAACGCCCGGATGTATTGTCCAAAGCAAGCACTCGTCGCTACACGATCACTCTGAGTCATATTAAACGTCTTAGAGTTGGTTCCATTCATTTTGGGGCAATTATGGCATGTGTTCTTCGGAATTGGGTGATCTATTCCCTGCTTCTTTTGCTCCAGCTCGTTTGACTCGTTGGTCTAGTGGTCTCCATCAATTCGCTGTTTTTATACTTCATTATAATACAGCTTCCTATTCCAGTAGCTTCTTTCCAAGAACTGCAGGATTATGGAACTCGGTTCCTGTTGACTGTTTTCAAGACTACAGCCAATAATAATCATATTTAGTTACTGAATGAATATTTAATATAAGCAGATCCTTGTTAGCTAAAATAGAGATCCAGGTAGTTCTTGATGGCTGTATAATTAGAGAATCTCACATTTATGCGGGTGTGACCAAGGGGTCGATACTTTCACCTTTATTATTCCTGATCTTCATAAACGACCTCCATGATGCAATCGCGTACGAGATGGATATATTTATTGCATCACGACGCTCTATTATCGGCGTGCTGGCAAATCGAACACATACATATCAAATGCAATGGCTGAATCTCTAGCAAATGACCTTAAATCTGTCGTAGAATGTGGTCAGAAATGCATGGTTACATTCTAAGAGTGTGTGCGCGCACTGCGCATGGTTGACCGGGCGTTATTTTTTTTTCAAGGCTAATTTTTCATTCTTCGCAGAGATCTACGAAAGATACTAGTTTTTAATTACTAATGGAAATTTAGTATCTGTCTTAGGTCGCAACTGCATTATTACTTCTATTACACAGTAAACTGAATACTCCTCTAAAATTCAAACAAGTGTTGTTTTT
>OY744516.1:96823830-96833830 GCA_963556195.1 Sepiola atlantica
TATTGGTATTTTACTAACTTTCTTCATGCTTCATATTCTTTTCAGTTCTCTGGATAGTTCTGTGCATTTGCTTCGATTTTCGTGTCTTTGATCTTCACTCTGTGGGATGCTGGAACGGCGAAGTCTACGATTTAACAAGATTTTTCCTTCTTGTCGATTATAATAACATCAGATCTCCTTGTGTGTATGAGTTTATCTGTGTGTATATCTATATCCAAAAGGATTTTGTGTTTTTCGTTTTCCAGTACTGTTTCTGGTTTATGTTTGTACCATTTATCTGCGTATTCGAAATTCAATTGTTTGCATAGTTCCCAGTGTATTGTTTTCCCCACACAGTCATGTCTGTTCTTGTATTCTTTTCGAGCAAGTTTGCTACATTCACTTATTATATGATTTACTGTTTCGTTTTTTTGTCCATAAAGTCTGCATTTACTGTTTTATCTATTTTAGTTTTAATTTAGTTTGTCCTAATAGCATTGTTCTGTGCAGCCATCAGTAAGAATTCCGTTTCTCTGTTCAAGTTGCCTTTTCTTAGCCATGTCCAGCTATTTTCGTTGGTTTCTTCTCTTGTGAATTTTATGAAGCGTCCATGTAGTTTTTTTTTTACCATACTGTTCTTTTCTTGTCTGTTTGTGTCCAGTTCATAGTTTGGTGGTTGTGACAACACCAAGCCTAGGCTTAGTTTACCTGTGATCCTGTCACAGGGATAGTGTTTCTCCCATTTTCATGAAGTTCAAGGTGCACTATCACACATGCATAGACACATTTACTGAAAAAATATAAGATAAATAAATTAAAAAAATAAAAATAAAAATAAATATTATTATTATTATTATTATTATTATTATTATTATTATTATTATTATTATTATTATTATTATTCTGTATACCTATAACCAAACGGAATTTCGATTAATAGAGTTTTATTCCAAGTATTTCCAATCTGCGGAGCACAATACAACTAGACTGCTACACTGATGACTGCAACATTGTTCTCTCCACGTCCAATGTCAACAAATATTTGTCGAGCGGTCTTTAGTAATCAGCTTTCACCCGTTCCACCTATCCTTTCCTATCCTCTTATATAGTATTGTTCGTCATTTAATTCACAATCTCATTAATACTCATCGCTTTTAGCCTTGGTAATTGGTGACAAATTAGTATAAAAAAGCGACTGAAGGTTTATATATCTAAGCAGAACTTATTCAAAATAAAACGGTAAAATCATTTGGCAAGTCAAACCGAAAACCAACTGGCCTTACTTTGCGCTAGTTCGGCGTCTGCCATCGGATGACGGCTTACCGTACGCCGTCATGCGTATTTTTATCTTATGGTCCTGAATGACCGTTGTTCCTTGAAGTGCGCTCATCTGTCCTTTGTCAAACCTTGATTTGTTTTAATTATGTTAACACTGATACAGTAATACAGTAATACACGTTAAGTATTCGAGTTATCAGCGAAAAAAACGGTTCTTTCCCCAAGTGATTAGAGTTAAGTCAAACAATATCCATTTGCAATCTCTCACTGTGATCTTGATTTAAGACCGTAGGTTTCAAGTTCTTTGTCAGGGGAGACACAACGAGTCACAGTTTGCTTTTCTGATTCCTCATATAAGCAACAGTTTCTGAAAAGATTACGATAATATGTTTAGGTAATACTGGATTGCAAAACAATTGTCTTAGTGCCTGCTGAGAAAAACTTAACGTTCATCGTAAAGTTTGCTTCTCCACGAATATATACGTACAATTATGGATCGACCCTAGTAACTGGAACCTCCACCCAACGATATTATGAGTACGGCAATCACAACGGGTGTGTTACGACATGAAAGTCGAGTTATAATGACTCGAATCTTAGAAATGCTTGTGGTGTGTTGGTGTCGTGGGGTGGTGGTCAGATAGGGGGTCTGCAACTTGGAGACTGTTTCGGGCTGGGGATGTGACACAATCACTCTTCCGATACGCTGTCCTTAAATTTCGATTTCGACGTGATTGGTCTACTTTATGGAAAGTGACTCTTATATCGTAATTTTAAAGGAGATTTTTTCTCACGATTTGATTGGTACTTCTTTACTTCCTTTGTCTTTTCATTTATCATTATCTAGAATAATTTCAAACCGAAAATCATAAACAAAAACGAACGATTTAAATAAGTACTTACAAAAAATAAAGTACAATTTAACATTGATATTAGATTAAGAAAAAAAAACGGGAACTTTTCACTAGAAATGAAATTAGAATTTAGTTGACGTGTCACAGTAAGTGACGCCAGGAAATAGAAGTCGACGTGGTAGAATAAGCTAGTCTGATCTTTCGCGTAGTTTCGATCTGCATGAATAACGGACGTGTTTTCGGAGCACTA
Organism: Sepiola atlantica; assembly: GCA_963556195.1. Classification (NCBI taxonomy): domain Eukaryota; kingdom Metazoa; phylum Mollusca; class Cephalopoda; order Sepiida; family Sepiolidae; genus Sepiola; species Sepiola atlantica. The sequence goes on from OY744516.1 coordinate 96,826,192, forward strand.
CCCCCCTACGGGGTGGATGACTTGTTATTAATAATATTTAATCCTCTATAGAAGAACTTAAAGAGAAAATAAATCGAAAGAAAATGTTTGCAGTTTCAAATTCTTCCGAAAAACTATTACTACAATAAATTTGTCATAAATATAAATATGAATAAATTTTCAAAGAATTTACATGAAATAAAAATAAAGTATTATTATTATTTATTATTATTGATTAATATTAATTTTAAGGTTTACATTATCCTAATATATATTTTTTAATGCAACTCATTACGTCTCTTATATTATCGCTTCTTATACTTTAAAACATCTATAGTTCATATTTTTCTTTGAAATTAAAAATTTATATATATTTTTTATTTCTCACTTTTAAAATCTTCAAATCGTTCAGAGTTATCCGGCGTTGTCCGAGTCAAAAGTTAAACATATTTATATTAAAACTTCTATCTCTTTACCTCTCTCTATGCGTCGCTCTATCTTTCTCTCTTTCCCCTTCCTCCCGCCTCCCTACTCCTCTCCCGCCCAACCCATTCCTCTGTTTGGACCCACACACACTTACACACATACACACACAGACAATCCTTTTTATAGATTTCGCGAAGAATGAGTCGGCATAAAAAACTAAACTCCTTGATTAAAAAATCAGAGTTATTTCCCTTTAGTTAGTACATAAAATGGCTGAAAAACTGACACCCCCTGACGAAATCTGCGCCAGTTTAGGGTAAAAAAATGAATATTCTTTTCTAAATATTAGATATTATTCATTACTGGCAACGTTGATCAAGAATATACTAATTTTGTAGGGATTTGTCTTTTAGTTTTTGTTAGTTTTAACTTGACATACACACATACACAGCCAACTCCCTTTTACATGCAGTCTGCAAATTTGAATTCAGACTGTGACAATATCGGATGTTAACGAAATATTAAATTGAAATAAAAATGCTTTCAAAGACTTTAAAACAATAAAATTACACAGGTCGGTTCGAAAGTAACCTTTATGTCCTTAAGTAACAGTTATTTGTCGAATATTTCTTTTTTCACCTTTTATTTCTTGTTAACTATACTGCACAATCGCCATAATTTTATATAAATATTAAAAGTTTCCACATTCACATTCCGTATGTTTATATTTTCATGTTTCTTTTTTACGCTCTATATAATCGTCAATATTACATAATAGTTGATGCAAATATACAATCAAATCATGTTTATAATTGTAATTACTGTTATATGTATAAGATCAATGTTTTGACTCAAAATGAGTCAAATAAATATACATATTGGCTTCTACAACAGAAGGATCGCCCACCGTATACTGCCATTCGCATTCATATGTTATGTTAATAAATGACCGGTGATCCTAAAAACGCGATCATTTCTCTTTTATTTAAGTTAATATGCCAAAGGAAGTCATATCCGGAACGAGAAGTCAACATGGCCAGATAAGCTAGTCTGATCTTTTGAGTAGCTGTTGGTCTGTGAGAAGAGCGGACGTGTTTTCGGAGTACTTTTTCTCCCCCTTGCTGTCCAACCTATTTAACCTTATAATTTGTGTTTTGACCTTACAGGTCATCCTATCTATGATTCATTCTGGGAACCGGTCTGTTTTGCAGATTTCGTGTCACCACGGTCTGTACTGTTCGCCCGACTCAAAGATCCATACAAGCTCATTTAATGGCCATCCGACATAAGGTTATTCATAATGTAACACAAGGCATGAAGCCACTTGGTGTCAAGAGTTAATCATTATAATAAAAAAGGAGAAGAAAGTAGAATCAGTTTATGACAAACCAAGCTTGAAAGATACGCCACCACCAGCGTTAACTCCTCTGGACTCCAAATACGCTAGCCAAAAAGTAAGCCCTTCAAGAGCCTAATAGGGAATGAATGGGTTTACAAGACTAGCTGACAAAAAGAGAGTAGAAAATAGACTTTGAGTTTTCTTTCGGCGGCCTCGTAACTCTCGCTTTTCTTATTTTGTCATTTAGTCCTTACATTCCATGAGCAATGTTTCTGACAAATGGGGAAGAATTGCTGTTTTCTACGTCAGAATCTATACATAACACTTATCGTTGGCTAGTTTTTGACCTTGAAGTAGTATTTTTTAGCTCTTTACATCAAGTGGCTTAATGCCGTGTCTGGAGCGATTACCATTTAAAAAAAATATCCCCCGCTACAAGTACCGTAATCTAGTAATGTCCCATATTCGGGTTATCAGTGACAAAACCGATTTCTTCACCAAGCGTGGCCAGTGAGGAGGGTGGCTAATAACGCAGCAGAAGAAATAATGAAATAAAACATACACACATACGCGCGTACACAATACCTTAAATACGACGTAATGTGACAGAGACTCACGTCATTTGAATGCATTATTAGCCACGATTTATTATAGAAAATATAAAGGTCACACCCATGGCCTGTGAAAATACTGTTCCACCTTTATAGCTGTGGTGGGCACTTGTATATTAAGTTTCCAAGAACAGTCGGGAATAAATCAGTTTTATTTATCACTCGTTTTGCCTTGTCAACTATAAAAATCGCAATAAGTTAAAAGCTTTTCTTTTCTTCGCATAGAATAGAGAGATCTATTGTTATCAAGTATTGCTTCCCAATGGAGTCTAACGCATACAATCGGCTTGGACATTACAAAGTATGAAAGAACGAAAATTGGTGACATATATGTGTTACTTACTATTAGGTTTATTTAAATAAAAACATATTTCTGCCACTAAATGTTTTTGGTTCATGTTACAATACTATTTTGAAAGAACGATATATTGATGGCGTTGGAAATAATAATGATATTAATCAAGTTGAGATTGATGGATATTTTCTTTCGATTATTCGGCAAATTTTTCGGACAATTAACGTTGAATTCTGTCTGAAAGATTTATTGGTATTTTTAAGAGCCCGCATTTACTCACCTCCCCACGAGGACACAGTTAGACACAATGTCGGTGTTTAATGTAAGAGAAATTCAGACTCCTCAAAAAATGTGTAACTCAAGATTGGGACAAATTTTTTTAAAAATGCATCAGTTTGAAGGATTTCTCTTTCACTGACAAACGACCAAAAAAAGATGTAGTGTAGTATCAGAACAGATACTACACTTTTTCTCTAGCAAAGTCGTCGATAATATTTATAGGTGCGGATTTTCATCTTTATCAAACAGTCGGGTTTTCACGCTTCAGTTTCAAATAAACTTTCCGTCTGTTTGTCACACTCAATTTTGATATACTATTTTATTTCGTTTGTGACGCTTAAGTATGAATGCCATTTATTTTTTAACGAAGTTTGTAATGCTTTGGTTTGAAATAGCATTTGTATGCCTGTCACGATTAAGTTTAAGATATATATTTTGTGGTCTGATACACTTAAGTTTAAAAATAAATCTCTTTTTTTGTCGTTCTTACGTTTGAAATAGCATTTTCGTAAAGATGTCATGCTTAAGTGTGAAATAAAATTTTCGTCTGTATGTCACGCTTAAGTGTGAAATAAAATTTTCGTCTGTATGTCACGCTTAAGTGTGAAATAAGATTTTCGTCGGTATGTCACACTTAAGTTTGAAATAAAATTTTCGTCAATATGTCACGCTTAAGATTGAAATAGGATTTTCGTCGGTATGTCACGCTTAAGATTGACATAGAATTTTCGTCGGTATGTCACACTTAAGTTTGAAATAAAATTTTCGTCGGTATGTCACGTTTAAGTGTGAAATAGAATTTTAATCGGTATGTCACGCTTAGATTGAAATAGAATTTTCGTCGGTATGTCACGCTTAAGATTGAAATAGAATTTTCGATGGTATGTTACGCATGAGTTTGAAATAGAATTTTCTTCGGTATGCCACGCTTAAGATTGAAATAGAATTTTCGTCGGTATGTCACACTTAAGTTTGAAATAGAATTTTCGTCGGTATGTCACGCTTAAGATTGAAATAGAATTTTCGTCAGTATGTCACGCTTAAGATTAAAATAAAATTTTTCGTCGGTATGTCACGCTTATGATTGAAATAGAATTTTCGTCGGTATGTCACGCTAAAGATTGAAATAGAATTTTCGTAAGGTATGTCACACTTAGATTGAAATAGAATTTTCGTCGGTATATCACGCTTAAGATTGAAATAGAATTTTCGTCGGTATGTCACGCTTATAATTGAAATAGAATTTTCGATGGTATGTTACGCATGAGTTTGAAATAGAATTTTCTTCGGTATGCCACGCTTAAGATTGAAATAGAATTTTCGTCGGTATTTCACACTTAAGTTTGAAATAGAATTTTCGTCGGTATGTAACACATAAGTTTGAAATAGAATTTTCGTCGGTATGTCACGCTTAAGATTGAAATAGAATTTTCGTCAGTATGTCACGCTTAAGATTGAAATAGAATTTTCGTCGGTATGTCACGCTCAGATTGAAATAGAATTTACGTCGTTATGTCACACTTAAGTTTAAATAACATTCCCGTCGGTATCTCACACTTAAGTTTTAAATAAAATATTCGTCAATATGTCACGCTTAAGTGTGAAATAGAATTTTCGTCGGTATGTAACACTAAAGTTTGAAATAGAATTTTCGTCGGTATGTCACGCTTAAGATTGAAATAGAATTTTCGTCGGTATGTCACACTTTAGACTGAAATAGAATTTTCGTCGTTATGTCACGCTTAAGATTGAAATAGAATTTTCGTCGGTATGTCAAACTTAGATTGAAATAGAATTTTCGTCGGTATGTCACGCTTTAATTGAAATAGAATTTTCGTCGGTATGTCACGCTTAAGATTGAAATAAAATTTTCGTCGGTATGTCACGCTTGAGTTTTAAATAGAATTTTCGTCGGTATGTCACGCTTAAGTTTGAAATAGAATTTTCGTCGTTATGTCACGCTTAAGTGTGAAATAGAATTTTCGTCGGTATGTCACGCTTAAGTTTGAAATAAAATTTTCGTCGGTATGTCACGCTTAGATTGAAATAGAATTTTCGTCGGTATGTCACGCTTAAGTTTGAAATAGAATTTTCGTCCTTATGTCACCCTTAAGTTTGAAATAGAATTTTCGTCGTTATGTCACACTTAAGTTTGAAATAGAATTTTCGTCGTTATGCCACACTTAAGTTTGAAATAGAATTTTCGTCGTTATGTCACACTTAAGTTTGAAATAGAATTTTCGTCGTTATTTCACACTTAAGTTTGAAATAGAATTTTCGTCGTTATGTCACGCTTTGATTCAAATAGAATTTTCGTCGTTATGTCACGCTTAAGTTTTAAATAGAATTTCTGTCGTTATGTCCCTATTAAGTTTGAAATAGCATTTTCGTTTGTCAGTCACGCTTAAGTTTAGAATGTTAATCACGTTTAAATTTGAAATAGAATTTTCGTTTTTATGTCACGTTTAAGTTTAGCATAGCTTTTTTTGTCCGTTTAGCGTCAATTAGAAATACATTATTTGTTTGTCCGTCACTTTACCCTCAAATCTAAAATGCCATTTTCGTTTGTCTGTCACGCTTAAGTTTGAAATAAAATGTTCGTTTGTCTGTTACGTCAGCCTCAAATTTGACATGTCACTTTCGTTTGTCTGAAATAATATTTGCGTACGACTGTCATTCTCAAAATTAAAATAATATTTTAGTTTGTCTGTCAATCCCGAATTTGGAACAGCATATCTGCTTGTCTGTCACGTTTCAGTTAAAAATAGCATTTTCGTTTGTGCGTTACATTCAAATTTGAAATAACATTTTTGTTCTCTAACGTTTTAGATTGAAATTATAATTTCCTTTGATATTTCACATTTATGTTTGAAATAGCATTTTTGTTCTGTAACGTTTTAGATTGAAATTATAATTTCCTTTGTATTTCCCATTTAAGTTTGAAACAACATTTTTGTTCTGTAACGTTTTAGATTGGAATTGTAATTTCCTTTGTATTTCACATTTAAGTTTGAAATAACATTTTTGTTCTGTAACGTTTTAGATTGAAATTGTAATTTCCTATGTATGTCACACTTACATTTGAAATAGCATGTTCGTGTGTCTATTACTTATCTTTTAAACATTAAAGTTTAAAATAGCATTTTCATCACTAAACGCTTAGATCGAATGGACTCATCTTATTAGAAACGCTTCTATATTTGGCTTTATCGGTCTGTCACGCTTAAGTTTTAATGATATTTCATAGCTCTGTCATCCGTCAGTTTGAAATAGCATTTTGTATGTCTGTCACACTTAAGTTTGTAATAGAACTTCTGTTGGTCTGTTACGCTTACGTTTTAAAGATCATACTCATTTGTCTGTCAAGCTTAAGTTTGAAATTGTAATTTTGTTGGTCTGTCACGCTTATATTTTAATGGCATTTCATAGCTCTGTGAAGCTTCAGTTTTAAATAGCATTTTTGTTGGTCTGTTACGCTAAAGTTTAAAATTCTTGTTTGTCTGTCAAGCTTAAATTTTAAATTGCATTTTAGTTTCCCATGTGAAGCTTAAATTAAAAATGCCATTTTTATTTTTCTGTCAAACTTAAGTTTGAAATAGATTTTTTGTTTATTTCTTACGCTTAAGTTTAAAATAGTTTTCTCGTTTGTGTGTCACAATTAAAATAATATTTTCGTAGATCTGTATTCCTTAATTTTTAAAAAGCATTTTCCCTTTATGTTTTAAATAGCGTTTTCTTTTTTCTGTCATGCGCAAGTGTGACATCGTATTTCCGTTCGCCTGTTACGGGAAGTGTGAGATGGCTTTTTTGTTTGTCTATCAGGCACAAGTTTTAGATAATATTTTCGATTATTCGGACTATTTTTCTCATCTTGAATGTAATTCTCACAACGTTTCGGCCGCTGTAACCCCCGGCTTTCTTCAGGTGTATCTTTGCGAACTCTGGAATATTTCTATCGAACTTGGGAATCCCTGCGGAATTTAAACGGAACCCTTTATTTAATCCACGGGGATAACATGCTTTCGTTTCGTCAGCCATGACTATGAGAAGCCTTCAGTAATTCGCAATTCTTCGTATCGCCCGCACCGAGGATTGAACTTTCAACCTTCAGATGATTATCACTTAGAACTGAATTTTACTTAGAACTATATCCACTGCACCATGCAATTATACAAATTATCCATCCTCATCTAAAAAAATTAAGAAACAATATTTTCGTAGGTCTGTTCGTCTTAAGTTAAAAACAACATTTTTCTGGATCGTTCACGCTTACGTTTGAAATAGTATTTTGTTAGCCTGTTATAAAAGTAAGTAAATACTGAAAATTGATATATAAAAAATTATATCTCAATATGAATATTTATGTGGATACATGAAATAGTAATATATATATATATATATATATATATATAGATATATAGATATATAGATATATATATATACTTCTTTTGTAATATAGCAGGAAAAATCCCAGCAGAGCGCTCGATTAATTGAGATTTAAAATTAAAAAATTAAGAGCGTAATATTTATTTATTTTGGTACAGAAAAATGAATACAACATTCGTACCGTCGGTTTCAAGCACAGAAGGACTTAGCCATCCGGCTCTCTTCAGCTAATGTTGACATCTGTTTCCGAAATGTGAAGTCACGTGTCACTCTCGTTTGGACGCGTTATTTGCTTAGAGTGTAATGTATGTTCGTTTAAATTCA
>OY744516.1:96838830-96843830 GCA_963556195.1 Sepiola atlantica
TAATAGATAAATGAAAAATGCTATTTCGAACTTAAACGTAACAAATAAACTATATGCTATTTCAAACTAACATGTAATAGATGAATGAAAATGCTATTTCGAACTTAAACGTAACAAATGAAGGATATGCTATTTACAAACTACCATGTAATAGATAAATGAAAATGCTATTTCAAACTCAAACGTAACAAATAAAGGATATGCTAGTTCAAACTACCATGTAATAGATAAATGCAAATGCTATTTCAAACTTAAACGTAACAAATAAAGGATATGCTAGTTTAAACTACCATGTAATAGATAAAGTAAAATGCTATTTCAAACTTAAACGTAACAAATAAAGGATATGCTATTTCAAACTACCATTTAATAGATAAATGAAAATGCTATTTCAAACTTAAACGTAACAAATAAAAGATATGCTAGTTTAAACTACCATTTAATAGATAAATGAAAATGCTATTTCAAACTTAAACGTAACAAATAAACTATATGCTATTTCAAACTAACATGTAGAGATAAAGTAAAATGCTATTTCAAACTGAAACGTAAGAAATAAAGGATATGCTATTTCAAACTAACATGTAATAGATAAATGAAAATGCTATTTCAAACTAAGATGTAATAAATAAATTAGAATGCTATTTCAAACTTAAACGTAACAAATAAAGGATATGCTATTTCAAACAAACATGTAATAAATAAAGTAAGATGCTATTTCAAACTTAAACGTAACAAATAAAGGATATGCTATTTAAAACTAACATGTAATAGATAAATGAAAATGCTATTTCAAACTTAAACGTTACAAATAAAGGATATGCTAGTTTAAACTACCATTTAATAGATAAATGAAAATGCTATTTCAAACTTAAACGTAACAAATAAACTATATGCTATTTCAAACTAACATGTAGAGATAAAGTAAGATGCTATTTCAAACTTAAACGTAACAAATAAAGGATATGCTATTCCAAACTAACATGTAATAGATAATAGAAAATGCTATTTCAAACTTAAACGTAAGAAATAAAGGATATACTATTTCAAACTAACATGTAAGAGATAAATGAAAATGCTATTTCAAACTTAAACGTAACAAATAAAGGATATGCTATTTCAAACTAACATGTAATAGATAAATGAAAAGGCTATTTTAAACTAAAAAGGTAACAGATAAAGAAAACTTCCATTGAAAACCTTTACATAACAAATAGACGAAACTGCTATTTCGAACTGAAGTGCGGCCGAAAACATAAAATACTAATTCAAGTTTGAGTGTGGAAGACCAACATAAATGCTATTTAAAACTTAAGTCTGGCGGACGATCAAAATGTTATGTAAAATATAAACGTAGCAAACCAGCAAAATGTATGCATGGAACGTAAACGTGACGTTCAAACCGAGATGTTATTTCAAACTTGAGTGTTACGGATCACAAAATACTATTTTAAACTAAGACGAAAAATATCAATGTAATACTATGTCAAGTTCAAGCGTAACATCTTGAATAGTTCTCCCTAATATCTCTATATCTATTTCTTTACAAAAACAATTCAAATCTGACATAAAATTGTGACATACGCAGGAACACTTTTGCCCACAATTTTGTCTTCACAAACTGCACCCTTTTCGAAGCGGGATACTCTCTTCCACGCCGCAAGTGCATCGAAAGCGACGTAATACTTCTATCATCACCATCTAACGTTAACCTTAGGTTCGGTCTTATCCATTAACCAAACATCTGACAAAAAATCGCACTCAAATAAGGCAAGGTACCTCACCTCTGCATAACAAACCTCGATCACGGTTAAAGTACTAATTATTATTTTACTGACTTTCATCAAGGTTTCCATTTGTTATTTTACTCATCAACTTTTTCTGTATCCCCCCTCTTCCCAAATAACGTCTTTGTCGCACGCGCCGCATAATGTTTTCAAATAGATACGCACGTGCCAAAAGCATCCCGTTTTGCGTCTTCTTTTTCCTATGTTTTGTTGTTATTGAATACATTTCAAATCTTCACTTGTTCTGAAGACGTTCGTTGATACGAAGGTAACCGGTAAATCGATCGCTTGATGATTTCTTCCTGTGTTAAAAATTGTTTTTCCTTTCGTCTTTCTCATACATCCTTTCTCTACTGCATTTCATGTTATGATATATCATGTATTTAATCCTCACATTATATATATATATATATATATATATATATATATATATATATATATATATATATATATATTGGTATAGAAAATTAGTACACCATCAGTTTCATTAGTTTCAAGCTCAGAAAGCATTAACCATCCGGCTCTTTTCAGCTTATGTTGTCACCTTGTAAAAAATGGGACTTCACGTATCACTCTCGTTTGGATACGTTATTTGCTTGTGATTGTTAAATATAGTTGTTTAACATTTTGTGTTAGGGAAAAGAAATGTGAGGTTAACAAGTTTAATGAAGTCCGAAAAGGGAAGGGGGTAAAATATAACAGTTCAGATTTTAAATCTAAAAAATATTTTAAAATATTTTTGTAGAAGTCCCGTGATTCAATGTTTATTAGGAGCGCACATTCGGTCGTTATTGTTTTGAATGAGTAAATTAGTATCGTCTAGTAAGTGCTAAGGAGAGAATGTGAGTTTAAGAATACAACTTTCAAGAGAGTAAACAAATATCAAATTTAAATTCAAAGCCTGAAAAATCTCCTTAATAGTATCAATCCACCACCTAATCCTTGTTCGTATCTCTACATCAGACTTAATCCATCTATCATCATTATTATTATTATTTCTATAATAAGTTTACATGTTCATTAGGCCTCAGTTATAAATGTTAGATTTCGAATACAGAATCATTAAGTATTTCGTAGAATTACTTCCCTTTGATTGATTGCCAGCTTCCGACATCTGAATTGGTTTTAATTTTAATTTAAATTTTTATTTTGGATTTAAATTTGATATTGTTTTATTCTCTTGAAAGTTTAATTCTTAAACTCACATTCTCTCTTTAGCACTTTCTAGGCGATACTAATTTAACCATTTTCAAAACAATAACGGCCGAATATACACTTCTAATAAACATTGAATCACGTGACTTGCATACACATATTTTTAAATATTTTTAAAATTTTAAATCTGAACTGTTATATTTACCCCCCCCTCCTTTCGGACTTTATTAAACTTTTTAACCTCACGTTTCTTTCCCTAATACAAAATGTTAAACAATTATATTGAACACTCCAAAGCAAATAACGTATCCAAACGAGAGTGATACGTGAGGTCCCATTTTTTACCAGGTGACAAAATAAGCTGAAAAGAGCCGGATGGTTAACGCTTTCTGAGCTTGAAACTAATGGTTCTGATGGTATATTAATTTTCTGTACCCAAAAATAAATAAATATTACGCTCTTATGTTTGATTCTCAATTAATGGAGCGCTCTGTTGTGATTTGTCCACCATCTTACAAAAGATATTATATATATATATATATATATATATATATATATGTGTGTGTGTGTGTCTGTCTGTCTGTCTGTTTTATACCAATTTAACTACAGAAAAAATTGAACGATTTTCTTTAATTTTACAGATCACAATGGGAAAGATACTCCTCTCTACACAGGTAAGACTTACTCTTTTAATTAAACATGCATATATATATATATATATATATATATATATATATATTTATACATACATACATATATAATTATAAATATTTATTTTATCTACATACGTATACAGGAATTATTAGTGTACAGAAGAATTACTCACACCGGTCGCCGGACTCGACCCCCGGAACACGTGTTATATTTAAAACTCACATTCCAACGTCTTTTCCCCCACGGCCGTTGTCAACAACTCGATAAATCAGCGAGAGATTAATCCTATTTAAAGGCAGCTGTCGTAGTAATTTCGACGTTTGAAAGGAAGATTACATTTAAGCCACGATAGCGGTTGTGTTAATACTATTCGCTACAGAGCCCAGCTAAGTTTTAGGGGGCGACAAATTATATATATATATATATATATATATATATATATATATATATATATGTGTGTGTGTGTGTGTGTGTGTGTGTGTGTGTTAAGTCAGCTATGACAGTATTTGTTATATATAGATTAAGTATATATGAAATCTGCTGGAATTGTAAAATATTTTCTATCTATTCATTTGTTAAATATCTATTGCGTTTTATACAAGTGGTAAACACTGCGAATCAACCACGATCAGAGTTGCAAAGACGGTCGAGTCGACCAACAAACTCGCTCGAAAGATATAAGACCGATGTTCCGAGACAGGGATTAAGTTGCTACTGATCATCCTCAAGCGCCAGTTCGGCCGACTGACAAGACGTCGTTGAATCTGGGGTGGAATTGGATTGTTTTAGCGGAGGACAGATAGCACTGGATTGTTTATTTGACAGATTGACATTTTACAATACGCCACCTAAGGCCAATAACTACTCGACGATAAGAGTTAACAGGATGCAATGATTGTCAGTTGAAATATGAATAATGTGATGAGAGGATTGAAAATGATTAATGCAATGAACTAAGTTTGACTACTAATAGGGCCGGTGTACTGGTCCAGTTTTTGAACCAGACAAAACCGACTTTTGTCGACACAGATTTACGTAAAAAGCCGGACAAAGCCGAATGAAAACAACACGGCTTTCCAACAGAAAAACACATAATGAAACAACTTGGAAAGCAAGAAAAACACCCCGCGTGTATTATTTTTTATGAAAAAGTATTTATTTTTTACTTTGAAAATGAATGAAACAAGTTTTATAATTATCATTCTTTCAAGAGAAAGTGAAATTTTATGTTTTTTCGTCGGGAAACTATAATCTAGATAATTGTTCAAAAAATGTACCCGTTTTTAAATCGATGTCCACATTCTGCATTTTGTATTCGTGCATAGCCCATAATATTGATCAGTGATATTATTTCTTTTTGCAAGCTTGCAGATGTGTTCGCATGTTGTGCAAGTTATTTGGGGG
>OY744516.1:96848830-96853830 GCA_963556195.1 Sepiola atlantica
TTAATATATGTATATATTAATATATGTATATAGAGAGATAGAGAGTGTATGAGAGAGAAAGGGAAATATAGAGTGAGTAATATATATACGTAAATACATGTGCGTGTGTGTCTGTGTATAGAGAGAGAGAAGAAGAGAGAGAAAGAAGGATATACACAGAGAGAGGAGAGAAGAAGGAAGAACGAAAGAGAGAGATAAAGACAGTAATAGATAGAAGTGTGTATATATATATATATATATATATATATATATATATATATATATATATATATATAAGAGAGAGATATTTCGTGTGAATCGGATGATTATAGTGTTGGCATTGGTTTCCCTAATATCTTTCTTGTTAGAATTTTTTCTAGAAAGACTTCGCGTACTTACTGGAAGGACTACGTGAAGGTTACCAACATCCCTAAGTAGTAGACTGTGTTTGATAAGTATACATTTATATATATATATATATATATATATATATATATATATATATATATTATTATTGTTGTCATTACTATTAAACATTTTCTCTGCCAGCTGCAGAATACGCACTAACATGTCTGAGTATCCTCCAAGCCTTACGATCGTGGCCAAGGTGTTCGCTTGTTCCATGTTCATGTTCGTCCATTCACAAACGTTGTCTATCCATCTTTTCTATTGTCTATCTTTCGACCGGCTTCCTTGTATCATGCCTTCAACGCATATTTTGCATAGCCCCACACTAGAACGTTTAATGTGGCCAAATAATTTCAAGACTTTACATTTGATGACCGAGGACATTGATGGAATGCCAGTGAGTTTCCGCACTTCTGCGATACTGATGTTTTCAAATAGTTTACAATCAGTGATAGTGATAATCGCATGATGTGGTTTTGATCATTTCTACTTTCTGATATAGTGTTTACAATCCAGTATACATATTCAAGTCTTTGTAAGACTAACATATGTGTTATACATTTTCGCTTTGATTGTGTATGCTATGCGTTTAGAAGTTAAAACGTTTTTTTTTGTGAAGGCGGCCCGACAAAAGATGGCCACCAATTAAAAAACCAGAGCGATGTCATCCACATAGCTCAGAATAGACAAAAATTGAAAAACCCAAGTCATGTCATACGCATAGCTCAGATTCGACAAAAGATGGCCACCAATTAAAAAACCAGAGCGATGTCATCCACATAGCTCAGAATAGACAAAAATTGAAAAACCCAAGTCATGTCATCCGCATAGCTCAGATTCGACAAAAGATGGCCACCAATTAAAAAACCAGAGCGATGTCATCCACATAGCTCAGAATAGACAAAAATTGAAAAACCCAAGTCATGTCATCCACATAGCTCAGATTCGACAAAAGATGGCCACCAATTAAAAAACCAGAGCGATGTCATCCACATAGCTCAGAATAGACAAAAATTGAAAAACCCAAGTCATGTCATCCGCATAGCTCAGATGCGACAAAAGATGGCCACCAATTAAAAAACCAGAGCGATGTCATCCACATAGCTCAGAATAGACAAAAATTGAAAAACCCAAGTCATGTCATACGCATAGCTCAGATTAGACAAAAGATGGCCACCAATTAAAAAACCAGAGCGATGTCATCCACATAGCTCAGAATAGACAAAAATTGAAAAACCCAAGTCATGTCATCCGCATAGCTCAGATTAGACAAAAGATGGCAACCAATTGAAAAACCAGAACTACATTGTTGATCTGTTTTTCAAATAATTGTAAAAGTACATAAATAAATGCAACAAACAGGATTTTTTTTTAATTTGATGGACAGCCCTATTATCTGCTCTAAGGGGATAATTTGCTCAATAGTACCTCTCTCTAGTTGGCATGCAGCTTTAAAATTAGGGAATGATGTATAAAGATATATTTTATAGGTTCTGCTCATACTGTGACAAAAAATTGTTAACATGACTATAAATGTTGATTGGACGTTAATTTCTGCAATCAAGGCGACTGTTCTTCTTTTGCAATACAACGATCAGTTAATATTTGAAAGTTTGCCGTACATTACCAGTTGAAATTCTTATGTTGAACAATTGCAAAAGAATATTTAGAAGTGGTTCTCCTTCAGCTTTGATGAACTCAGTGCAAATGTTATCAAGCCTTGAGCATGTGCCCTCCTTCAAAGACGGAATAGAATATCTATTTCGACTTTTAAAATAGGTTGTAGTGTGTCTTCCGCATCGGTATCAATTTGAGGGATGTCAGTTGAGTTATCCATATGACACTCTTCATAAACTTGCGCCTATCGTTTCAAAATATCATTTTTATCAAATAGGATTTTTCCTTAATCCTCCAACTTATGTTTCTTGGCCTTGCTTTTAGCCTTTTTTAAGCAGCAAAGTACTTTCCTTCAACAACTACAAGAAACACCATGGCAAATAACACCCTACCTGAAACTCCTCGGCCTAACATTCATAAGTAACATGAATTGAAGCAAATAGAGTGGGCTCTCTCTACCGTGCGAGAAAACGTCTCACACCTGACAGCGTCTTATTGCTCTACAAAGCAACCGCCCGCTGTATTGTTGTCACATCTGTGCTGATGCACTATCCACTAGTCTCTATCTCTTAGACAATGTCCAAAAAAGAGGCGCTAATCTAATAGGTTACTCACTATCCACTAAGCTTCAGCACCTGTCCCATCGTCCCAATGTTGCATTTTTGTGCTTGTTTTATAAGTACTTCAATGGATTGTGCTCCAATGAACTTGCTGCTCTAGTGCCCCCCCCCCCCCGACGTAAATACGCTCGACTAACCCGACAATCAGTAAATTCTTATCCATTCACTGTGATGCCGGAGAGCCTTATATTTCCATAGCTTTTTTCCTCGAGCTGCCAACCGCCAACCTTTGGAACTCCCTCCCTGCTCCCTGTTTCCCCGACTGTACCGATATGCAGAAATGTAAAACTAATGTGGACAAACATCTCGCTGCACAGCTCCCAATTTAGGATGGCCCCTTAAACTTTTACCCTTATTTTCAGTAGCCCCTTACGTCTACAGTGCCAACTTGCCTTGTTTGGGGTGAACTAAGTTTTAAAAAAACACTGTTTATGAAGAGGCGGTGTTCTTATTAATCGTCCTTTTTATCAATTTCAAGTATTTTGTCGTTCTTTATAAGCTTCTTAGACTCTGCCATTGCGATATTGTATTCTATGGAAGAACATCCTTTCTCTCGTCTTATCTCAAGCGTGTTCTTAATTAGCTTGTTTGGTATTATTTGACATCCTATCAGGTAATAACGGCTTAACTTCATCTGCAGAATCTTTTATGTTTTTGCTGGTACTTTCAAATAGCAAATATAGAACAATGTTTTGCTTACCAATAACATCCGGATAGTTATCATGGAGATTACCGACTTCACAATTGAAGTCTCTCATGGCAAAAACATGATCTTGTTTTGGTGTTTTATCTTAGATTTCTTGGACTTGATCATATATTTTATCAATTTCTTATCAAGGGTATGAAGAAGTTAAAAAATAGCATCTTATAAAAATATGTCTGGCAAATTTTTCTTTCAGGATAAAAAGAGCAAGTCGATATGAGATAAGTTCATAATGTTGGAGCGCATGCACAAGAGATTTGTTGACTAAGAAGCCAACTCTATTGGATTTGGATAGTTCATTGGATGACATAAAGAGTTTGTGCCCAACACCAATTGATTATATCCTGGATTCTTTCATTTTTGTTTCTGACAGACTAATTATATGCCATTTTAATATCACAGATCTTATGTAACATGATCTCCAGAGCATCAGCGTATTAATATAGTTTATAGTTCTTAAGTTATAAGTGCTAATATGAAGGCATTGTAGGTTGCATTTTCCTCTGGTCGCTCAGGGCATTCCAATACGAAGTAAGACGTATAAGTTGTAGGCAAAGTAGAAAGTGTAAATCTTAGGCTAATATGTAAAAGAAAAGTCTGAACTAAAGTAACAAAAAGTGCAAATGTAAGTATAATTTGTAGGCAAAGTGAGAAGTGTAAATCTTAGGCTAATGTGTAAAATAATAGTCCGAATTAAAGTAAGAAAGTACAAATGTATGGGCAAGTTGTAGACAAAGTGGGACGTGTAAATCTTAGGCTAATGTGTAAAAGAAAAGTCCAAACTAAATTAAGAAAGTGCAAATGTTAGTGTAAGTTGTAGCGAAAGTAGGAAGTGTAAATTTTAGGCGAATGTGTAAAAGAAAAGTCCAAACTAAAGTAAGAAAGTGCAAATGTTAGTGTAAGTTGTAGGCAAAGTAGGAAGTGTAAATCTTAGGCGAATGTGTAAAAGAAAAGTCCAAACTAAAGTAAGAAAGTGCAAATGTAAGTGTAAGTTGTAAGCAAAGTGGAAAGTGTAAATCTTAAGCTAATGTGTAAAATAAATGTCCGAACTAATGTGAGAAAGTGCAAATGTAAGTGTAAGCTGTAGGCAAAGTGGGAAGTGTAAATCTTAAGTTAATGTGTAAAATGAAAGTCGTAAGTAAAGTAAGAAAGTGTTTGTTCTAGGCAAAGTAATGAGGTTAATCTAAAGCTAATGTGCAAAATTAAAATCCAAACTAAATAAGAAATTCATAGTTTTAAGCAAACTAGGAAGTGTATATCTTAAGCTAATGTGTAAACTTAAAGTCGTACCTAAAGTAGGAAGTGTAACTTATTTACAAGGTATGAAGTGTAAATCTCAAGTTAATGTGTAAGATGAAATCGTAACTTAAGCAAGAAAATCTAAGTCGTAGGCAAATTAGTGTAGTGTAAATTTTAAGCTTATGTGTAAAATGAATGTCGTAACTATATTAGAAATGTGTAAGTTATAGCCTAAGTAAGAAGTGTAAATCTTAAACTAATGTGTAAAATGAAAGTCGTAACTAAACTATGAAGTGTAAGTCTGAGGAAAAATGTAAAAACAAACGTTGTACCTAAATGAAAACGTAAGTTCTTCACAAATAAATATACTAACTTTAGTAATATTGTAAAGTACATACAGAACATAGTCAGGAAAAACATGAAATTAGCGGTAA
>OY744516.1:96856330-96883830 GCA_963556195.1 Sepiola atlantica
AAACGAGAGCTTTCCCGGTTTTGTTCGGATCACCGAAGTCTTCTAAAGGGGTTCGATGATCCGTACAAAACCGGTAAAGCTCTCGCTTTTGATGATTTATTCCTGTGTTTAATTTGTTTTTGTCCTTTTGTCTTTTTTCACACATCCTGTCACCACGGAATTTCATATATTTTATCCTCATATATATACATATACATATAAAAGTCGGGCAGAAGTCGGGCGATTTTAGAAGCAAGTAAATTTAAAACTACAGTTTAATAAAAAAAAAACTAAAAAGAAAACATATCACACAAAAAAGAGAGTTGAAATTGAAATTCAGTGAATCTTGATTCATTGGTGAATATGGATCAAATTTAATGCAAATCTGAAATACTTGAATTTTCAAATGGAAGCTTGTGCTCATATTATACACTTAAAATACTCTAAAGAAACTTTCCTTTTCATATTGTCACCTCTTCTTCTTCGACGTGTTGTTGTTTTTCTTTTCTTCTTTTCTTTATCATACTCCTTCTTCTTCCTGTTTTCGTCTTCTTCTTCTTCTTCTGATACTTTCCCTTCTCCTTTTTCTTAATTTTCTTCTCCTTGTTCTTTTTTCTTTTCTACCGACTTCACCCCTTTTCTTCTTTTCTTCTCCTACTTTTCCCTTTTCTTCTTTTTCTTTTTCTTCTTCTTCTTCTTCGTGGTATCGTTGGTGTTGTTGTTCTTCTCCTTCTCTCTTTTCTCTCTTGTCTTCTTATTTTTCTTTTACTTTTTTTCTTTTCTTCCTCCTTCACATCTCTTTTTATTTTCCCCTCTTCTTCTTCTTCTTGTTCTTCTTCTTCTTGTTCTTCTTCTTCGTGTTACTGCTGTTGTTTCTCTTTTTTTCATTCTTCCTCTCCTCCTTCTTGTACCTTTTTTCGTATACGTTTCTTTTGATATTATTAACGTGTTATTCTTACTAGAGACAAATCAAAATATTAGAATAAACGACGAAGAAGAAAAGAAATGATAGACAAAAAATAAAATATGAAGACAAAAGGAGAAAAAGACGAAGAAGTTGACGACAACAAAATAAAAAAGAAGAAAATGAAAACTAGAAATAGACGTACTTACAGTCTATAAATAAGGTTGGAATGAAAAATGAAGAAGAAAAATGAAAAATAGAGAAACATGGATATAGAAATGTTAAACAAAGTTAATCGAAGATATCCATGCTAAAAGAATGGCGACGGCAGGAACGCTGATATAAGCATATCGAAATAGATTAAGTGAGAGGAGAAAGAAAAACGTATAAGAAAGAGATATAAAAGGAAATGTGTATGATAGAATAAAGAAAAGTAGAGAATCATAAAGTCAGAGACAAAATGGCGTCGAGTAATAAAAAAGTAAATATTATAAAACAATGGAGAATTGAAATAAGAGGGGGAAGGGAATAAAAGGTCATATTAATAAGACGAAAAATGTTACTCTGCGCATCGCAAGCAAATGAGGCGTTCCGGTTTTATTGTAAAATGCAACGGCGAAGAAGAACTTATTTGATTTCCGGGCCGGACCGTAGCTATGTATTAACCCCGAATAGAAAACACCAAAATGATTGCGTCTGGCAGCCATCTTTGATATTACTTTTTTTCTTCTTCTTTTTCGTTCTGATGTCCACTAAGTTGTTTTCAAACTACGTGCGCCTTTTAGTTGCAAGGGGTGTGGGTCGATGAGGGAAGGAATGTAGTCAGGGCTTCTTGCTTAGATTTGGGGTGGTTTAAAAAAAACCAGAAAAAATGACAAGACTAAGGGGAAGAGTTGACTGCCACAAGTTATGAAGAAAAGTTATTACTGATGAAAATCTTGAAAGTTGTTTTTGCCATTATATTTTAAAAGGTGACGCGGAATCACAAAAATGTTTATGGGTAAGATGGTGCTTAAGGAATTTGAAAATAAGATAAAATAAATAAAACACGTGTGCTCTCACGACGATCACTACTGCTTCTGTAATAGAAAAGAAGCGATGTAGCTTTGAAAATAGCGAAAGTTAGGCTCTCATAGTGACGTTAAAAAGGAAATACGTGTCGAATAGAGGAGAGTAGTCCAGCATCTTGTGTTTTGTCTGCGGAACGAAGCATGCGTATTTCGGAGATCTTCTTCACTCTCTCCTACGCGGGACGGTTGAGGAAAGGAGTAACTTACAGCACATTAATTAATTAATACCTACTAGGTCCAATTTCTCAGACTTTAGCTTCTCTCTAAGAAAGGGTTAGTTTATTGCTAATCGACCGAGGCGGCTCTACCGGAGAATACCACCGGGGCTGCTCAGTGCGCTATTCTTTTTTCAAAACTACACATGCCCTTGTGGCTAACCTCCTGGAGAAGAGGTAAATAAACATACTAAATATGTGAGATCTTCAATGACGAAACGTGTTTTCTCCCTGTCTATTCGATATTCAGCATTCATCATTCATTGTTTATAACAAAAATTGTGACTAACATACTATTCGTGTAAAATAATAAGTGTGATATGGCTTGAAATACAGCGAAAGTCGCGCTCCTCTAATGACGTAAAATAATCAAGTACGTGGCAAAAAAAAACGGGGATCTGTTCGCTTGTATAAATATTGAATTAAGACACTTAGTGTTTCATGCGCAGGAATACCTATTTATACATCTAGATATTGAAACGGAAATTCAACGCTTATTAGAGATTAAAATAATAATATTCAATTGTAATATTTGTATTTTATGACTAAGATAATAATATTAACTATAATTAAAGTTTTTAATTATTGCATTATTTTATTATTTTGATATTAAAATAAACACTTAGTTAATTGTAAATTAGTTTACGATTAGAATAATATTTATTATTTTACAATTAAAATAATGTAATTTTTATATATACTAGTATGTTTATGATAAAGATAAAAAAGTTGAAATATTTTTTATTTTAGTAAATTTGCGTTAGGAGTAATATTTTATGATTACAAGCAGTTAAGAATAGGAAAGATGTGTTTTGTTTTTACTAGGATATAATAACCTCACCCTAACCCGACCCTAAAAGAGAGGTAATCGCTGGGGTGATGCTGTGATCACCACAAGACAGATACAACACTACTCTTGAAAGGGAATGCATTGGAAGATGGTATCACGACGAACGAACAGATACAACACTACGTCTCCAAAGGAGGTGATAATACTTGGGAGAATAGTTTCAGGTCAACAAAACAGATACTACAACACCCGCAATGGAGAAGGTTACGGCTGGGATGATTGTCTCATAGCAACAGAACAGATACTACACTACTCCCTCCCCCCCCCCAAAAAAAAATAGGAGGTGGTAGTGCCTGGGAGGATTGTCTCATGACAATCGAATAGATACTAAAATATCTCCCTCCATAAAGGTAGAGGTAAAGTCTGAAAGAATGGGCTCACCACAACAGAACAGATACTACAATACCCCCTATCTCCCCTCAAAAGACGAGGTAATGCATGGGAAGATCATCTCATGGCAACAGAACATATACTACACTACTTCCCCCCAAAAAGGAGGGTGAGTACCTGGGATGATTGTCTCTTGACAATAGAACAGATACTACACTACTTACCCGCCAAATAGGAAGTGCTTGGAGGGTGGTTTGATGGCAAAAAAACAGCTACTAAATTATCCCCGCTGAATTGAACATTAAAAAATAGTACAATAGTATAGTAAACTGAATTTAGCATAACAATAGTAATATTAATAGAAATAATAGTATAGTTTCGGCTTCAGACAGACAAATACTAAATCTTCATTAGTAATAGTTTTTTAAAGTGATAGAATTTGACGGCATCAAAACGCATATGTATGCGACTGTCTTAATCTCTATATTAATAAAACTATCAGACGGCTTCACGTGTCTCGGTGTCAGTGTCATTACTCATGAAGATTATGTAATAACAAACATAATTCCACCATAATGCATTTCGCTTTTCGTAAATAAGTAGACAATTTTTAATCTTTTGTTAATAGTGGAAAAAAAATCAATTATTTCGTGTCATTTCAAATTTTAAAAGTAATTTGGAAGCATTTCAATCGTTGAATAGAAATTCAGTAAAAGTGTCTTTAAAATTATTAGCAGAACCTCGTGTATTAAAAGAGTGAATGTTTTGGGAGCTATTTACATCCAATAATTGTATATATATATATATATATATATATATATATATATATATATATATATATAAGATTGAAACAACATTACACAAACAATTCTTTGTCGATATTAAATTACATCTTTACGCATTCAATGTTTGTTAAGAAGGGAGATAATTCATGTATAAATAATGCTTATATGTTAATTACCCCTTAATTAAATACATAATTCAAAATTTGACAAAATATGACAAAATATGATTTAAATTTACAATTTAATGAAAATATTTTTTAACCACCAACTGTGAAAAGCTTATATTCGAGAACATCAGGTAGTTTCATTAGATGTCCTGTTGGCTTGGCAGGCTGGAAGCAGGATCAATGCGTTTCCTCGAACAATGGCGATGGGGAGACGTCCGTAAAGCCAAGTCAATTCATGATGATTCCCTGTATGGTGCGTCATTATATAGACAAAGGCTGTTGATGAAGTCCCGCGCGGCGCGGTCAATCGCTCCACTCATCTCCACGGCGATCGGTTGAAACACAAATCTGTCAAGAAGACTTACGAATTTTGATCGCTCTCTTCATATCCAGAGTTTGTTGTCGATTCCGTTACTAACGACGGCGCAATAATCTCGACACAAGTCGCATCCCATATTAGCGAATTTCCGTTTAGAAAACAGGAAACACCGTCAGGCCATAATTAGTAATAGTTTTATAACAATTTAGTTCAATCAATAAGTCAATGGCGAAACTATATCATTTAACTTTGAAAATCCTATTCAAAAAATAATAATTTAGTAATAAGAAAATAAATGGCACAGTTAAAGAGGTGTAACAAAACTAAAAGAAAAATGACTCCCAGAAAACGCCGAGTTGGTACAGATATATTTTATCGGAAACTGTTTGGCTATTTGGTAAACGTAACTAAAGCACTAGTCTCTATTTATTTATCTTTTCACCATAAGGAGTCTGAGACTCCACAACTCTAGTTTTAACAGACTGAACAAATGAAAGAAAAATTCCAACTCACATCTAACCAAGACACATGAAATGGCTTTCTGATTTCTTAAGAGAATTCTGCCAGGAAGATTTGCCCCTATTTACTTGGTTCCCCTCGAGGACAGAGTTAGAAACGAGATCGGCTTTTAATGTCGGGAAAACCCCAGCTTTCCAAAAAGCGGCACTCTGTATTGGAACAAAAGTAAAAATTGCTTCAGTCTTGAAGGGCATCTTCACTTTACAAATTTAAGGAATGGGTTTATGTGACGTAACATAAAACAACAAATCAATTTATTTGTTTAAAAATAGAACTCTCCCCGACTTCAAAAATATGTCAATTACCTTATTTTCAAGTAAACCCATATATTATCTTAAACATCCTAAAAGAAACGAAATATTTTTTACAAAAATCTAAAACTACAAAAATCAAACAAAATCACTCAAACATTGTCAATAATATAAAAGTATTGCATACATCAAAAACACCTTTACAAAAAGAAGTATCGTAAATATAACCTTCTTGGCTCTAAATAACCCAACAGTGGTTGATGTGCCGTAAAGCAAAATCAAATCAATTAACTTCTCCTTCACTGACCGAGATCAGAAAAGAGATGTAGTATCATAACAGAAACTACACCTTTATCTGAGCCAAAAGTGAATGTTTATCGAGGCAACTGGTAGACAAAGATGTCTCAGATATTTCTGCGATTCCTGTAATATCGGTCTCATTGTGGAGGAGGGGAGCATTTTTTCCAATGAGATGAAAATGCAATTCCAACATTTTTACATCAGGAATATCATCCGAGCTGGAATTCTATGATTAGCTGCGAATTCCGACACGCCAAATCAGCCCCGAATCCATAACCCTTAAATATGCTCTTATTAGCCCCATCCCCTGACTCCACCCCCACTCTTCCTAATATCTCGACCCTGCTTTCCGTCCACGTTACATTTCCGTGGGTTATTTGTGTGCTACCCACCCTGTCCGCTTTCGCGCAGCAGCACTCAACGCGTCGATCCTTTAACCGAACAGGCTCCCAGTGTAGCTCTTTTAAAAAGCCCGGCTGGAGAACGGGGCAAAGATGGTGGCACTCTTATGTCCATTTCAGACAAGACTAATTTCCCATCACTTTCCATCCGTCCATTACATTTCTTCTTCAAATTTCCATATTTGCATCCCTTTTTTCCTGTCGTGCAGATGATTCTTTTGACTCGGTTTATACCATTTTAATATGACTGACTTTCTATTGAGTGTCGTCCATTTTTTTTATATCAAACATTTTATCTTCTAGGCTTTTTTTCTTTCACCATCACTTTTAAAATGGAGGATCATCCACATCTTCCATTTAAATTCATTTTGTTTTATTTACATATATATATATATATATATATATATATATATATATATATATATATATATATATATGATGTAATTATTTTTTATATACAGACATGTACATAATCCGCGACACTGGCATGTAGATGTTATCGATCGACATCTGTTAGAAACTGAGATCTCATCAAGCAGAAAAGGAAATCTTGTCCTTCCCTCAGGTCATATTTGGAAAATATGATCTGAGGGAAGAACCAGACTTTGGCTAATATGAACTGTTAATTTCCCTAACGTTTCCTTGACATAATTGTTAGGGAAATTAACAGTTTAGAGTATATATTAGCCGAAGCTGATAAACCCGAATTTTTTTCAAACTAACTACCAACTGCTTGACCCTAATATTACTAAGAATTACAAAATACCGGCCATAAATGCTCATTCAATAATTTCAAGTATTCAATAAAACTTCACTTGCTATATACCACTGGGAACTAACCAATAAAAATCAATCACGAATAGTTAAGTACACTATCAGAAAAAAACAGTATCTGTAGAAATTAACCCTGTAAGCTATGCCTAAGTAAAAACAACTTGAGATAGTTAGATTTAGTGATAGAGATAAACTTATAAACAAAAACAAGAAACCTCAATAAACTGTGGACACAATAGATCACACCTTCTTAGTAATATACATATAACCCCTTGAACAAATGTTACCACTAGAAAAAAACTTTTAACTATTAACCCTAACCAAACCCATCACTCTATAGTCCCTACCAAATTCCCTAGAATTAATAACATCCTTCATGAACCCCTAAAACACAGCAACAATGTGGCCCCTGTTATAAATAAAAATAGAGAACATATGTATCCACCAACTAACATAGATAACATAATAATGTACTTATTATATATTATCATATCATATATTATATTAATGGCGGCATATTTATTACATTAAATTACTCGATTATTATTACAATAATAATTACGATACCTTATTAATCTCATTATTAACACCATTACTATTATTATTATGCGAATCATTAATATTATTATTAATATTACCATTACCGCTATAACTATTATTAAGTGTGTGACCTTCTCATTTGTATTTTTATTCCACCATCATTTCTTTAGTATTATTAGTGTTCATCATTATTGTTATTATCACTATGATTATTATTATTACCATTACTATAATATAATCCTAATTCTCTCTATTCTATTCGATTATTACTATAACTAGTTAAAGTTATATCACCCGTTATTATGATTATTAATACTATTATTATTATTATTTATTACCATGATTACTATTATTATTATTAGTAGTAGTAGTAGTAGTAGCAGCAATAGTAATATTAGTATTATTATAGTTGTTGTTATAACCATCCTTATATTATGTCAGTTAAGTTCAGTTAATTTTAGTAAATTTTAGTTTACTTTCCTATTATCATTATAATTATTATTGTTATTTTATTATCAATACCGACTAGCTGCTCTTCGCTCAAATTAATAAAAAATAAAGATAAAAAAAAATATATAAATAAATAAACAGATAAAAAGTGAAAAATCCACCTCATTAAGTCTGAATGGCTTAACACACCACCCCAACCCTTCACCTTGAATAAAGCAAGACGGAAGACAGTAATTCGTCTTCCCTCTTCTTATATCTCGCATATAATTGACGCCGTCGAAATAATTCTTAATACATATCGACCGCTCGACGGATATTATCTAGACATATGATAGCCTTTTTAAAATGTGCCACGGGTGATTGACCCCTTTTTATCTTTAACATGAGTTTACAAATGATTGTTTCCAGTTTTTGACTTTTTCAAATCTGACCACGTGACCTTCCAATCTTTCATTTTTAATTTCGTTTCTTTTTTCTTCATTTTCCACTTCATTATTTCCAAATATAGTCTCTAGGGAAGAATTATGTTCTCTTTCCGCCTGATGAGATCTCAGTTTCTAACAGCTGCTGATCGATAACATCGACATGCCAGTGTTGCGGATTATGTATATATATGTATGAATAAAATAATTATATATATATATATATATATATATACTTCTTTGTAATATAGCAGGAAAAATCCCAGCAGAGTGATCTATTAATTGAAAAGTAAAAGTCAAAATTAAAAATTAAGAGCGTAATATCTATTTATTTTGGTACAGAAAATTAATACAACATTCGTAACGTCAGTTTTAAGCACAGAAGGACTTAGAATCCGGCTCTCTTCAGCTTCTGTTGTCATTTGTTTCGGAAATGTGAAATCACATGTCACTCTCGTTTGGACGCGTTATTTGCTTAGAGTGTTATGTATTTTCTGTTTAAATTTAGTGTAAAGAAGGTTTAATAAGGTTTTTTAAAAGGGGGGGGGGGGGTGAAAAGCAACAGTTGAGATTTAAACCAGAGAAGATTTAAGGAGATATAAAAAAATAAAAAAATATTTTTATATAAATCCCGTGAGCCAATATTATGAGTATCGTATATTTGGACGTTACTTTTTGGGGGTTAAATGATGTGTCTTCTAAAGGAAGTACAGTCTATTTGAATATTCGAGATTAAATCTTTAAAGGGTGTATTCACAGGTTTGGGAGTGAATCCTGTACATACAAATATCTAGACATACAAGCGTATCTAACTTTTGATAGATAATGATATTATTATTAGGTGTTTTTCTTCATCTCCTTCTTCTTCATTACTGCTTCTTTCTTCCCCATTTTCTTGTTCTTTTTCTCTTACTTTTCTTCTTTTGCTGCTAATTATTCTGCCTCTTCTTCTCGGATTTCTTATTTAATCTTCTACTCTTTTTCTTTTTTTACTTCCTCTTATGCTGCTACTACTACTCACTGTCTTCTTTTTCCCCCTTCGTCTTCTTTTCCTGCTATATTCTTTCTGTATACTAGTTTTCTTCTTCTTTTCTTCGCGTTTTTTCTTCTTCTTCTTAGCATTCTTTTTTTGTGTTCTTCTTCTTTATAGTCCTCTTCTTCTTTCTTTTTCGCGTACTTTCTTCTTTCTTCTTTGTGTTCTCCGTTGGTGTTTATGTTCTTCTTTGTATTTTTCTACTTTGCATTCTTTTTTTTCTTCTTCTTCCTCTTTGCATTCTTCTCCGTCTTTTTCTCCATCTCCTTCCTTTTCTCCTCTTTCTTCCACTTCTTCATTTTCCTACTTTCACTTTGATTTTCATAACATTACAACCTCAATGGGGTCCCCTAAATCCAACCTACTTCCCTCATCCACTTAAAGACCCGTGGACTCCCTTACTCTACACAATTCAGTGTGGGGTAAACATTTAATTCCACATGAGTGATTCCTGGCCCAATTTGGCAGAAAGTGTGCAGATGCCGGCAGCTGATGGTGACATGGCCGAATTAGGCGCCATTCGCTGGGAATTGGCAGTCAAGAATGACGGCGACCACGACGATCATGACGATGTGCGTTGTCCAATAACTTCATGCTCGACAAATGGCCGCTTAAAGAAAAAACACTTTTCCGTTTCAATTTTCCATTTCTTTCATTTTTTCTATTATTATTATTATTATTATTATTATTTTTATTATTATTATTATTATTATTATTATTATTATTATTTGCACTCACTAGGAGTTCTCACACAGATCATCGTCAGTGATTTCTCACCAACAACAACCAGTGGTATTTCCTGGTGTCTGAGTGACAACAAGCCTCCCCTGATTTCCAGTATTCTTCATCTCTTTTCGATAATGATGCGGTATCGCAACAGCCTCTTACCATTGTTTTCTCGCTGGTAAGGACAATTGGTCTTCTCTGGGATTTGAGTGGCAATAAGCCTCCCCAAGGTTCCAGCATTCTCTGCACTTTTCCAGTGGAGGTCTGGTTTGTTTCCCTCCTCGGTCTTCTCATCCTCCTCGACCCTCTACAAATATGTTGTCTGGTGTCAGCCTAGGCCGGCACAACTTGAAAAAAATAAAATATTTTTTTAAATTAATTTTTTTAAAAAATGTTTAATTTGTTTTAATTTTAAAATTTTTTCCTTTTTTTCTTTTCAGTTCCTTAATTTTTTCCTTTTCTCTTTCCTTATTTGAAAAAAACAATTTTTTAATTAAAAAAAAATTGGGTGGGGTGGGGAAGGAGATAGGAGCTTATAGTGTTTCTTGTAATTTCTGTTTCTTTGGTTCATTTTTGTGTAGTGATAGCTGAGACCGGTGTAATTTTTTTTATTTTTTTTTTTTTATTATTATTATTATTATTATTATTATTATTATTACTACTACTACTACTACTACTATTACTATTATTATTATTATTACTATTACTACTACTACTACTAATATTACTATTATTATTACTATTACTATTACTACTACTACTACTACTAATATTACTATTACTATTATTACTACTACTACTGGCAAATATATGTTCCCTCCAGTCGCATATTTTCGCTAGCCTGGGAAAATGGTATTCGACGGAAGAACATATATTACACTGCCACTCAAAGAGAAGGGAAATGCCTGGGAGCATTGTATTATGATGAACAAACATATTCTATTCTACACCTAAGGCTTGGAGGTTTGTATTATACCAACAGAACAGATACTACACTACAACCAAAAGATGAGGTATGTTATGGCCTCGTGATAAAAGAGCAGATACTACACTACACCTCTCCACCCAAAAAGGAGTAGGTAATGCCTTGGAGCATAATATAATGAACACAGAACATAGTACACCATCTCCTGTAGCTGAGCATTGGAAGATGATACATGCGTCTGAAATAGTATAGTAAACTAAATTGGGCAATTAAAGATAGTACAATTAATAGAAGTCATAGTATAGTTTCGGATTCAGGCAGATACCAAACCTCTATTAGTAATTGGTTATTGGTATTTCTTATTCATTATGAGCTCTCACACAAGTCATTACCAGTGATCTCTCACTCGCAAAACATGTGTTCCCTGGAGTCTGAGTGACAACAAGTCTCCTTAAATTACCAGTATTTTCTCTTTCGATCGCCGTTGCAAATAACTTTACACTCTTGCAACAGCTGTTTACCATTAAATTCTCGCTGATAATAACGGCCGTTATTTGCCTTCTCTGGAATTTGAGTAACAATAATACTACTCAGTATTCGAGAAATCTCTGTGCCTCCCCCAGTGGAAGTTTGGACAGTGCTATACCATCTCAATTTTTCTCTAAATGTGTGCCACCTTTTTTTATTAGGAGCAGAGAGGTGGAACGAATACCAGATTATACGAATTTTCTTACATATCTCTGAGGTACGCGTACATCTTCTCTCTATATATAAATACTCAATGTCTCCGTGTGATGTTTGTGTGGCCCCTAAAATGTAAAAGTTTATTCTTATGTGAAGTTCACCGGGGAAGACAATAGAAGTGTTTCCGAATCTCTAAGAGTTTTCAGCTTCTTCCGACTACATACGGGGACGAAACGGGAGGCGGTTGCAATGAAAACAAAGAAAGTATTATCAGTATAGTGAAAAATTCATATTAATGATCCTCTTTTAATCCCGAGTAAGGTCGGGCCTTCCTACTATATAACTTTTACAATAGACCCGTTTTAGATTTGCCGACCGGATCTACTTTTTAGAGGGGTACTTTTAAATTTTTGAATTAATGAATCCATACGCGCTTAGATAATTTTCCAAAGCTGTGTCTATGAGAAGCTGACGAACACCCTAGTTGCTTCGTTTACTAGGATTTTAAAACAAAATATCCAGTATATGTATATATATATATGTATATATATATATATGTATATATATATATATATATATATATATATATATATATATATATATGAAAAAGGAAACACCAAAAAAGATGTATTTTTTATGTGTTCATCAACGTTTCGCTTTTATTTGTAAGACTTCTTAAGGATGATAATATTAAGAAAAATGTCACGAAAGTACGTGAATATGTTGGGTTTACATGATGGGAAGAAATAGTAGCCACTACTGGAAGCAGTAGGAAACGGCGTCCGGACTTGGTGAAGTCAGTTGTGTGGAATGAGAAAATGTTGATGGTTCTGGGTTGAAGAAAGTGGAAGGGTGGGGGTGAGCAGGGATAATGTGGAGGGTTGTGAGTGAAAAAAGTGGAGCGGTGGGGGTGAGCTGGAATAATGTGGATGGCAGTGAGTGAAGAAGTGGAGAGGTGGGGAAAGAGGAGGGGGTGTTTGACCAGGTGACTGCTTCAAGAATGTGAGGGATGAGTAGGATGGAAGGTTTGGGTTCGTGGTGAATGAAGATGTGTGTGTGCGGGGTGTATGCAGAGAAGTGGAAGGTAGGTGTGAGGTATTTGAAATATTTTGAAAAGGGGGAATGTATGACCGGCTTGCTATGTTAAGAATGTGAGTGAATGAAGATGTGTGTGTGTGTCAGGGTGGGTGTATGTGTATGATCTGGGAGGAGTTTTTGTTCGGTAAGGATGATTTTGCTTATTAAGGGCGATAGGTTACATAAGCCATTTCGTTGCTTGATGGTGTTGGAGGCAGTGATTAATGCAGTTTCCAGTAGTCTTCGCCGAGCTTTGTTGTGGATGTATTTGGTGATTTTGGCTTGTTCAAATTTGAACCTCATATATATATATATATATATATATATATATATATATATATATATATATATATATATATATATATATATGTATCTTCCTATTCATATATCTCCTCATTTTCCCGTATTTTAATGGACTCAAACATCGAGAAATAGACTAGCTTAATTTTATATATTATATATATTTCATATACTTTTCTATATCTCTGATTGTATCTCCTTTATGTTCTTTCTTCTCCAACCTACCCCGTCTCAGTCAATAAATCATATTATCCTCTATAATCTACCCGATTTACTTATCTCTCTCTATATATCTATCTATCTATCTATCTATCGATATGTGTATATATATATATATATATATATATATATATATATATATATAGTCATCTTTTCTATCCCTTATTCCTTCTATATCTCTTACTTTCCCCCCATTTTAATGGACTGAACAATTTGTGTCTGTCTTTATTTGCTCAGTAACCCCGGCACTAAAAAGGGCCACTCTTTGCCCACGAAACACTTAAGCGTATCTTTCCCTTACAATGGAGATTCATTAGGCGTTTATTAGATTTGGGAGCCAATCAGAGATTTTAAGGGTGAATCCAGCAGACATCGTGATCTGTGATGAACTGCCAGCTTCCTGGGCGCATGTGTAAAACCATATTTCGCTGACAAGGCTTTGGCGCATTAGCTTATGCGCAGTCAAATATGCAATCTTGAACGCGGACAATAGCCAAAGAAAATCTACTAGAAGAATTGAACCTAGAATAAACGCCTTTGTGCGCATAGCCGTCTATAAAATATTGTACCATACAAGGCTAGTCGGAATGTACCTTCGAACTTGTCTCCCAATGACGGCAAAGTTAGACACAATGGCGTTTTTATGTGGGGGATATTCAACTCCCCAAAAAGGGACACTCTGGATGGATTAAAATGAAAATTGCTCCAAACAAAAAGGATTTCTCTTTTTCTGACTGAGGAAAGAGCATATACTATTCTTTGATCCTAGGCCAATGTGTTAAAGAAAATAAAAATTTGACGCAAGTTAAGTAAAGATTGAACATCTGATTGTAAGATGAGTAACACATCAAGAGATAACTTCCCGGAACACGGTAGACGTGGGAGTCGGATGCGGTTAAGTGGATAACAACACCGACCAACGACTTGGTGTGTTATTGGGGGGGGGGGGGGTTGTCGAGTCCATATCAACACTTTCATTATTGATGTTGGCAACCATTAAGTGTCCTTTCCCGTGATTACCAATGCGAGCAAAACTAAATCATGCGGGTCAAAATATGTGTAATTATGCAACTTGTTCATAAAACTAAGGAATGAAGGAATGCACGCAAGATACCCAGAGAACGCATGAAGCGCGAGCACGAACTAAGTGTGGTTCACAATATAGCATATATAGATTATGGCATTAACTATCTCTTGGTCGTCTTTATCCGACATTAAATTGAATATATCTGGTTTTCGGATAGCTTTGAGTGTCTTCTTTGATCCACATAGATTGTTCGGCGTTTTCTTCGTCGATAGAAACAGCTGTCCATATTTTGTAGCACGTAAGTAGTTAGAGACGTCTTGTTGTAAAAGTAGCCGTAGTGGTGATGCAGCAGTCGAAGTGTATGTGTCTTCCTCTCTACCTTTAGCTGTAATAATGTGGCAGTTCGCATCGCCCGCTCTCAAGCAGGTCGAACGAACACTGACCTTCTGAAACAAAACATACAAACAGATATATCCTATATTTATAATTAAATCATATGTATAACATTTTCTGTGGAAGACAATGGAAGTGGTCACGAATCTCTATTTGCCTAAGTGAGCTCTTCGGGCTAAACCCCTTTAAGACTTTAAATATGTCCTATGTTTATAAAATTTGAATAGTATGTATAAAATTTTCTGGAGAAGACAATGGAAGTGGCCCCAAATCTCTTAGTGTCGTCCTGACGTACGGGAGCTATGGGGGCCGAAACTCCTTAAACATTTTCGGATAACGGCTATGGAAGTTGTCCTACATCTCTATGTTACCCTCTATGTGCCGAATATCTACGTGATCCCACCGCTACGTAATCCATGGGGCAGAACATCGTTAAAACTTACATATATCAGATTTTAATGAAACCATATATATAAGACATTAATACAGAGAGTTTTCCAACATCTCAGTTTCTTTCAATTCTATAAGGGGGAGAAACGGGAGATGGGGGCAGTAAAAAAAAAATGGTACTTATGCAGTTTACGGACCAGGCTGAAATAATGTTATAATTTAGAAATGCATTCTTAACATGGGAATTTGGGAGGGAGTGATTAAGTATTCTGTACTTCCACCTAAGAATTTAATAAACAAAAGATACCGTAAGAATTGAATTTAACTCGAAAATCCTATTTAAAAAGAATAGCCCGGTCCGTAAACTGCATAAGCACCATATGGTTTTATGAGCGTAGTGAAAAAGTACATAGTAGTGATATGCATTCAATACGAGTAACATCGCTTCTTCCTGCTGGTTATATATAAATGAAACATATGTATCAAGCAAGCCATCAGGCAAATCTTTCTTTCTTCTTCGATATGTCTCATTTCGGACTTCTTATCCCTTACACGTATTCCTAGTTATAAAACTTAATTTTCTTTTAGAATTTTTCACTTTTTTACATAATTCTAACCTTGCGTAAAAAATTCCGGTTTTAAACAACGGCATCTAAATATTGATGAATACGACATTTTTAGATATATACGTGTTATTATGTCAGTTGATGTAGCTATTTCGGGAATAAATTGCAGTTACAACTAAACATCGAGGCAGTTATTGATGGCAGTTATGTCCACAGAATCGAACGCATACTTTCTGTAACATACTTTTTTTAATACACTATTGTTAATTATAAAACTGTATGTTGTCTTGATTATTACCGGCCTTAAAGGTCACAACAATACGAAAGTTCATTTACCAAGTGTATAAGTATGTTTATTTACCTCCTCTGGAGGGTTTGAAAAAAAGCCTCTTTTTTTCAAACAATATTATACCTCCCTTACACTAAATTTATACAAATATACATAACACTCTAAGCAAATAACGCGTCCAAACGAGAGTGACACATGACTTCACATTTCCGAAACGGTTTTGAAAAAAGCATCGGTTAAAAGAAAAAGAAACAAAAACTGATTTATTAAGAAAGTTCGTGTGAACTCCTTTTTTATCTATATTATTTAAAATGTATCGGTTGAAATCTGTGATTTATTCGATATTCTCTCCTAACTCTAAATTGTTCTTGAAAGATATCTGTTATGTATACATAATGTGACCAATGATTGAGAATTTACACATTTTGAAATATACTGATGAAGATAATCATTTACATTCTGTATATTTACTGAAATGGAATTTTACTAACCAAAATGTTCTTTTAGAAACGTGCGTATATGGAAAGTGAGGTGGTTGAGTATTTAAGATATTATGAATCGTAATGTATGTTTTAACTTTTGATATATATATATATATATATATATATATATATATATATATAGTAAGTTATCAAAATATATGTATGGCAATTAGGCCACACAGAACAGAAGGTGTTGTGCTTCATCCCCCTAAGGAATCGTCAGGCTAAATACATTTTCTGTGTAGCTTTATTGCCATACATATATTTTCATAACTTACTATCTGGTTCTACTCACGTATTGAGCACTGTTGAAGTAAATACTGAAAAGCGAGACATAAAATATTATATCTCCTTATACCATGTTATGTGGATACATGAAATAATATATGTATATATATATATATATATATAGAGAGAGAGAGAGAGACAGAGAGAGAGAGAGACAGAGAGAGATGTTGGAAAATATATGTTTTTTTAATATACTTCATAATTTTTTGATAGAATTACAGTTTCAAAGTAAAAACCCGATGATTGTTAACATAAAACAACAGAGCATATATAAAGAAACTATGTGAAGCTACACTCCAGGCACCAAGATGTTATTCATTTTACTGATCATCGTCTCAAAACAAAACCTTCGCTCATTTTTACGGACCGTTTCGTTCACAAAAGAACACCAACATTAGTATATCAATCCCAGACCTTTTATCTATGGACTCATCAAAAACCAAAAAGTTCTTCTTTCAGAAAATATACATAGCAAAGCAGTAAAACAAAAATCACAAAAAAAAAAACTTACATTCACTCGAAGAAAGACATATGAATCGCTTTCGTTTGTATATTTTCTAAAAGAGAACTTTTGGGTTTCTGAGGAGTCCATAGATGAAGGATCCGGGATTGACATACTAATGGTCAAAAGATATAAAATAAATAAATAAAGGATAATAAAGAAACAAAGAAGGAAAGAAAAAATATAGAAAAGAGAAAGAAAGACAGCAATGAAGAAAGAAGAAAAGAAATAGATACTGAAACAAAGAAACAGACAAAAAAAGGGAAAAAAGAAAATCGAAAAGAAAGAAAAAGAAAACAAAAAAGAAAGAGAAAAAACGGGAAAGAAAGAAAGAAGGGAAAATCAAGAAAGAAGAAAAGAAAGAAAGACAAAGAAAGAAAAAAGAAAGAAAGAAAGAAAAAAAAAAGAAAAAGAAAGAAAGAATAAAAAAGAAAGAAAGGAATTAACACTACTTACTCTTTAAATTTCTCTATTTTATTGTTTTCGGGTAAACAGAATGTTTTAAACAGACACCAGACCAATAAGAGAAACCAATAAACATGCCTAATTAAGCGCGCTTAAGAAGCCACTTCCTCTTGTGGTAGACCACTAACACGGACTCCGCCCTCAACAGACAACACCTTGCGCATTTCCCGCCGAACAAACCCCTTTACTCCCGCCAACAAACGAACCCTTCTCTATCAAGATGTTTGAATACAAAAGAGGGGTTTGTATGCAATGAATTAAAAACTGGCTCCGTCTCTTAATCTCAGCCTCCTACTCATAACTTCAGACCCGACGTTGTCACTGCAATAAACCTGTACTCACTTCCTCCCACCCCTCTACAACGACCGGCTTTTGGAAGACCCTCGACTCAAAGCAAGGTCACCAGGTGAATTCAAGGAGTCAACACTCGACGGACGGTGTGGAAATTTTCTTAACAATGCCCCCCCCCCCCGCCCGTTCATAATCCGGCGAGAACGGACAACAATAACCATGGTTTAATATCCTCTGTGCCCATCTTCGATTTAATAAAATTATTCTCAGCCTTTATTTGTAAATTTTAGTTTGCACAAAGAGCTGGAGTAAGGTCTGAGGTGGGTCTCTTTTTTTTCTTTGCAATCCTGCTGCTCGTTATTCTTTCCAGACGATGTTCGACATCTTGGTCTGAACGTGCGCGTGAGACTATCGGGTCCGGAAACTAACCAGTAAAACTCAACATAGGTGGCGCTGTTTCTGTACGAAGTGATGAGGCTGTATTTCTTTGTCAATGAACAAATACCGTACGATTTTTTACTCTTTGTTCACGATTGTATGGATACTTCTAAATACTTGAATGCCTCTATTTTTATTTGAAAGAACGGGGGTAAGGTATATCATTGGATATATATATATATATATATATATATATATATATATACGTGTGTGTGTGTGTGTGTGTAGATAAAAAGAATAAAACAATCCGACGGGAGGAAATTAAAAATGGAACAGTAGAAGATCCATGAGCTCAACGTTTCGCCCGATGTGATGTGGGCTTTATCATCCGCTCTTGATAAAGCCCACATCACATCGGGCGAAACGTTGAGCTAATGGGTCTTCCACTGTTCTATTTTTAATTTCATATATATATATATATATATATATATATATATATATATATATATATATCACCTTGTTTCATTTTACTTCAGTCGAAGTTCTCAGAAATAAAGGGGACCCTTCCTGGGGTAAACATTTGATTTCTATATGAGATACATAGATAGTCGAATATTCCATTAATGTTCTCCTTTACTTGTCAAACGTTGAGTTAGCAAAGACCTTAAGAATATAAATTGTCCTCTCTCCAATTGATTCGTGTTATAGTATGTTATAGTATATATTTTTTGTGGTCTCTTAGTCTTATCAGATTCCAGGACAAGAATTCATCTAGTCTTGAGGAATATCCAGCTAAGTGCTGTTACTTGAGGTAACAGTACTTGGAAAAGGCGCACTATTCCTCGTATAAGACAGTGTATAGCCGTGTCGAGGGGATTTTGTTTGTGTTTCGGATACTATCTTATTATGAATATTTGGTCAGGGTGTACTTGTAGAAGTATACTCATGTTAAGTTATCCTGACAAACCTCTGTACAGAGAGGATGGTGTCAAGTAGATAATTAAAAATCCTCATATATATGTGTGTATATATATATATATATATATATATATATATATATATATATATATATATATATATATATATATATATATATATGTGTGTGTGTGTGTACTAGTAGCAAATATACCCCCCGGTCGCATTGTTTTGCGAATCCGGGATAATAACATGGTGAACAAACATATACTACACTGACCTCCAAAGGAGACAGTAAGGACTTAGAGGATGGTATCATGACGAACACACATATATTATGAAATTAAATTCTTAGAAAGTTTTTAAAACGCTATCTTTCTTTATTAAATCGCTTTAATTGATTGTATTAATAACTAGCAGACCCGTGTCCCGGCGTTGCCCGGGGGATATAAAAGGATGCTTTAACTTTTAAAAAATAAACATTAGATTATTACTTCTGAAAAAAAGTAACTCACTGTAAATTATGTATGTGATTAAGATAAAGATTTAAATTGTTGTCAAAAAATTACCCCTACAGAAATAAGACTCATAAATTGTATTAAATAATAATAATGTTAATTCAAATGAGTCACAAATTGATATGTAAAGAGAAAAATGTGTGGCGTTGTTGCTGTCAGCCTGGACATGCCAGTAACTCTGAGTCCGTGTGCCCCCCCCAAAAAAAAACTCAAATAAAAAAAAAAAATAGCAAATTCACAAAAATAACAAAAAATCATTTGTGACGTACTTGTGTTTGATTTTTCGGTATTTTTTATTATCACACCGGCGTAGATTTCCCCCCAAAAAATAAAACTAATTCTACTATTTGGAGGCGATTACATGTGAACAGCCTGAAAAGATATCCGCGAAAAAGGAATTTAAATAAAAGTATTTTAGCTTGTAGAGTGAGCGATCACTGCCATATATAAATTCAACGTAAAATGAACATCCACTTCCGGCTCATTCAGCGGTAATATGGAGACGTGAAAACATTTTTTTTTCTATATTTTAGAGAAATTAAAATTTGTGCTAGATGGAGGTGGGTGTGGGTTAACTAAACCTATATTTTATTTCATTTCTTTTTTAGGGGGTTGGACTTATTTTTTTTCCTACAATAAAATAAAGTGCGGAAACAATATTTTAGCTTTTAGCATACATTTTTTGGGGGGACCATCGTCTAATTTTTTGTGTGTGTGAATGGGGGTAATTTTTTGGTATGCTTTTTAGGAATAGATATCCAAAAACTTGCAGTCGTGGTGTAAACAGTTTCCGACTTTTCGGAGAATAAAACGAATGAAGTTCCGATGCTTCTACACAATACGAACCGAAGTAAACCGACTTTGCAAACTAAAACTAAAACTTAGTTCACGGTTAAGTAAAGGTTAGTTTAGGGTTAGGGTTAGTATAAAAAGTAAAAAAATAAACAGTTCAGTTCGTATTGTGTAGATTGTTCGATGAATTTTGTTAACGATCGTTATCGTCACTTTTACTTAGCGAAATCGAATCCATAATGGTCGATTTTTTTCTTTGGCAAGTAGTCGCTAATTTTAGAATAAAAAAGGCCCCTCTCCCCAAAATCTAAAAAAATAAAAACTTTTCAAATTAAAAATACTCCCTTGATTTATATTTTGAACGAAAAAAGAAGACGACGAGTAAATTGATGAATTCGTAAATAAGCGATTGTAAAGAATTTCCAAGATGAAATAAGGGGTGAAAATAAACCAACAAAACAAATGATTAACAAATAACTGTTACCAAAGTTTTTTAGGGTAAGGTTATGGTAAAAAAACT
This sequence comes from Sepiola atlantica, assembly GCA_963556195.1. Lineage (NCBI taxonomy): Eukaryota > Metazoa > Mollusca > Cephalopoda > Sepiida > Sepiolidae > Sepiola > Sepiola atlantica. Next base: position 96,877,387 of record OY744516.1, read on the forward strand.
GTTTTGTGTTTGTCTTATTCAAAAGCTAGACTAGTACCTAACTAAATTATTTTTAACTTTCTCGGGAAAAGGAATTTATAACAGTTATTTCATTAATTTTCTTTCGTCAAAAAAAAAAAATTTTTCATAAAAATAAACATACGGCGAGTGTTTTTCTTGCTTAAAATGTTGTTTGATCAATTTATTTTCTGTTTGAACGAAGCCCCGTTTTTATTTTGACGGTGGTTCGTTTTCATTCGGCTTTTTCAGGTTCTTTACGTAATTTTGCGTCAGCAAAAGTCGGTTTCGTCTAATTAAAAAGCTGTCCCAGTACCGCAATTGTTTTTTAACCCAAAATAAATAATACTCCTTATTACTTTTAAGCTGGCTAGTATGATAACATCTCAAACAGTTTTTTTTTAAATTTACATTAACATTTCCGATGTTTGGGCATCATTTTCTACCTTAGTTTTATTCATTCGCACCTTCAGGGTGATATCTCTTTCTATCTCTTTTCGACTATGAGTATAATAAGACTATTTCGTTCGTTTCCCTCGGGCTTTTTTTCCTATATGTTTTAATCACGCAAAATACATGCAAAAATATTCCACAGGTTCGGGATTGAGCTATTTATTTAAATTCTTTTTACAACCGGGTAACCGCTTCTCAAGGCCTACATGCCACTCGAGGATAAGAGTTATTGAGTTTGACAGGTAGTCGGTGAAACACCGAAGGGGATTAGTAACGATTGGTCAGAAAGTGACCATTTAAGAGAACGGCTCAACAAGAATTTGTTTACATTGGACTTTAAAACGGCAATGTTATAGTCAGTCGGGAAGCAGCCCTGTGGAACTGTGTTCCACCTACGAGCAATTCTAGGAAAGAAACTTTGCTCATGGAAGTTCCGCCTAGTTCTAGGTACACGGAGGGAGAAAGAGAATTAATGTTTTAAGAAACTTTCATTTTACGTCGTCTAGTTAGCCATACTTTGCAATTAACTGAAAAGTGTCCCATTTAGTTCTGCTTATCATTCTCTAACTCTCTCATATCATATTGGTTTACTTCTCGCTCTTTATTTATACTCTATAATTCAACTCCCTCTCTTACATGCCTAACTCTCTCTCTCCTCAGTTTATACAAAGTTCAGTTTATAAAACCATACTCCTTCTACAACTGTTCTATATTGACGAACACACACACACACACGTATATATATATATATATATATATATATATATATATATATATATATATGAGAGAGAGAAATAAAAAAAAAGAGAAATAAAAGATGTGACAATAACAAATCTATTACATCTTCAGTTATTCAAAACAAAGTATATTCAATTAAAGAATATTTATGTTTCCTTCTTTAAGCCATGGCTTTTCAAAGAATGAATTCTTATTATCAAGAGGACTACACAGAGATAAGTTAGCAAAGGCTATACTAAAGGATTAGACCTTTTCAACTTATGATTTTTGGTATATCGAGCATAAATTATTTCATGATAGGTTCAAATTTAAAAGTATACATTATACTTTTAGTTTCCTATTACTGGCGCTGAAGTCTTTTTTACAGACACCAAAGAAGTAATTTTCATTAGACATTTTGGTAATTTAGAGAAAATTGTTAAAAAATGATGATTGTCGTAGTGTTATTTGATATATTCCAATATGGGGGAAATATACCGTGCATGAACGTCGTCAAATTTTGTTTTTTAGGAAAAAACAGCAAAAAGGTTCATTGATATGGTCTTTAAGATATTTAACGTCGATAAATTGTATTTTGCTTCGGCATAAAAATTAAAATGAATTCCCCATAAAAACTGGTTATGTAATGAAATGAATAAACATAAGGGTGACACGTCGATTGATCAAATGCTCCACTTTTATATTACTGAGTAATTCGAAAGGGCTACTTTGTACTTTTCACTTTTATTATAAACGAAAAAAATATGTAAAGAATAGTAAGAAAAATACTTTTTTTTAATTTAGAAAGATTAAATGAGGGTTTATTTCTTTTCTATGACAAATTTTTAATTTATCATCATCATCATCATCATCATCATCATCATCATCATCATCTCTACCGACATGTTAACTCCTTGGCCTTTTGGCTAGGAGCAAAATGTAGCATCATACTAATACCTACTCACACTTGCCAACAGGTTCGTTGCAGATGTTAAACAAGTTTACATAGGCATTTTGTTGAAATGTGTCATATTAAAATAAAAAGCATTTAAGGGTTAAGCTGTCACTGGCGTCAGGGCAGAAATACGTAAGCCAGAAAGTGAAACAAACTACGTGATTTCATATTATACTGGAAGGGTTTTTAAACGAGTAAGTTTTGGGAGATGTTCGTTATGGAGCGAAGTAGACCAACACCTTAAAAAGTATGCGGTGTTAAAAGCCGCCAATAGTTAAGGTTCTGTCTGTCTCTGCCCGAAGCATACATCTTGAAATTAATAAAGAGCTATATATTTTGTCTAAAATGTGTTCATGTTTAATCATTTACGAGAACTAACAACCCGGTCACAAACGTTCTGTTGAAGGAATCTCTACTATAAAATGTCCCGACCGGATATCATCATGAAAAATCGTGACATGTATTTAACACCAAGATCTAATATCTTTTATGGATTATAATTTTAGTATTTTTTATATATATATTTTTTAATCTAATGGTAATATTAATTTTGTATTGAGAGATTTCATTATAATATTAGACGATATTTCTATTTTTTGTATTGTTTTGGATTATTCGGACTACTGTTCTCATCTTGAGTGTTATTCTCACACAGCCTTGGCCGATGTAACCTCTGACCTTCTTCAGGTGTAGAAGATACCCGTAAGGATAAAGTGCTAAATTATAATCAGTTCATAGTGACACTCTTCTACGATTGCGAATTACTTAGAACTTCTGCCCAGTCATGACTGACGGAACGATAGCATGTTACTCCTGTGGATTAAATAAAGAGTTCCGTTCAAAATTCTGTACAGATTCCCAAGTTCGACAGAAAGATTCCCGAGTTCCACAAGATACATCTGAAGAAAGTCGGCAGTTACATTGGCCCAAGCGTTGTGAAAATAACACTCAAGATGAGAACAGTAGTCCGAATAATACAAATAATCAATTTTCATCTCAAAGATTCAAAAACATTTCTATTTTTGTTATGTGTTCTCTGATTTCAAATCCTGCCTCTTATAGACGACAATTCTGTTCATTTTGATGTGGTCATTACCGCCATATCTAACATTTGCATTGTGTGCATTGATCTAGCTTCTCTTCCCCCTTTTTCTCCTTTTTCCCCATTTTCTCATTAATGTAGTTAGCCATTTCACTTCGGCTGGTTTACAACTGAAGACTCGAGAAACACAAAAGGAATTTTTATCGTTTACTTTATTTTATGTTACAATTGTTTCTCACGCTCTTCTATTTTATGTACCGTCGGAGCTCTGAGACCCCACTACATTAAAAGCAAACGCGTACACTGTCCTCGCCATCCAGTCACAAAATCCGTTTTCTGGGGTTTCATTCAGTAAATAGCATCTCCAAGATTATTTTTACGCATACCTTAACAAATCCATTGTGGGATAATGAGTGTGTATGTTTACTAGCATATATTTTAGCACAAGTGAATGAGTGCGGGTACAAGCGACCTTGTCCGTGTGTGAAACAAGAAAATTCACAGACTGCATTCTAGAATAACCTGGTACCAGGGAAGATTGACCGGTGAGGTCAGAAACGGGCAAGACTCAGAACGATATGCGGATGGTGGCCCACAGATGTGACGTCACGTGGGACGAAAGCAAGAAAGAACGGTTGGATTTTGAAAGAGAACGTTTTTGGATGTTGACGCGGACGATGGTTAAAACAATGACGAGATAAGTGTTGAGGGTCGCACACGACGATGGGTACTGATGTTGTCAATCTGTCTGTCTATCTGACTCTCGATAATTACCCTAAATTAATATTTGTGTCTCTCTTATACTTAATTAATTCTAAATGGTACTTGTGACTTATTTAATCTATTTCTTTTAATAAAGCTCCATTTCCGAAACTTTGTCCTCTTTTAATTATTGTTGTTTTAACTCAAGAAAGAAGTTATACGCACAACGAAGAGCCAACGCCGTACTAACCAGAGATGACATGACAACAAGAAGAAGCTGTCAGCAAGAAAATTTGAAAGAACGGCGAAGCGACAACACAGATCCGACGAAATGCGAAACAGAAAAGATGATAACGCAACACCAAAATCACTTTTGTTTATTTTTCAAATCAACCCATAACTCACAATATTGTATTCGCATTCCATCAACGCATTCTTGAAGGAATTCCGAACTTAATCTAGTGCATCTTTTGTCACAATAAACGGGTCTAAAGTTGCCAAAGTTGCCAAAAGCGACATTCATCCTTTCTGACGTCATCCATTTCCAAGTAATTTCTTTTTTGGTAATAATAATTCGTTTTTTTTTTCGGAAGTTTTGAGATGATGATTAATAATTTGTATTATTTGGATTATTCGGACGACAAGGACCCGTGGCGTAACGGATATAACAGATATTACGGCAGGCGATACTAAGAATACAATTACGAATTACTTAAGACTTGCCCTGTCATGGCTGACGGACCTAGAGCAAGCTATTACCGTGAATAAAATAAAAGGGTACCGTTCGAATTTCCGTACGGATTCCCGAGTTTTATCGAAAGATTCCCGAGTTCAACAAGATACATCTGAAGAAGGTCGGTTACACGGCCGAAACGTTGTGAGAATTACATCCAAGAAAAGTAGTCCGAATAATACAAATAATACAAAAATCATTCGTTTTTATGCACTCTTTCATCTTTCTTCTCTTTTTCCCCTCGCCATCTTACCCCTGCTGTCTCTTTCATCTCATGATGACTTATCAATCATCCTTTAATTTCGTCATGACGTCATAAAGGATATGTTCCCCTCCCCCCCCCCAGTTGTAATTGATGACGCCATTCTTTTGTTACATCATAAATCATCTCTTTCACCCTCTGTTTTAATGGATTTTATACTTATTTAATGACGTCATCTGGTATGCATGGTTATTTTCATCTTGCTTTCGCGGATGACGTCATTCTTTAGTAACGTCATCCACGGTGCACAGTTATCTTAACTTCTGTTTTTAACGTCATTCAGTGTCGCCGTCCCAGCAGTTAACAGAGTGAATATTAAGAGGACAAAAAAACATATATAGACCAACTCACATAACCAGATAACGCTGAGCAATCACATCAAATAGAATAACACTTCGTAAACACAATTAAAAACATAGAATAAACATTACACGAAACCAAGGGAACTGGAACTATCCCAGTAGATAACTATCCCAGTAGATAAGAATAATCACAGAAATAATGGCCTCAGCATCAACATCGATTGACACCGCAGAAAATATGTGTCAAAGAAAATGGAATGACAGATGTGAAACAGCACAACTCAGACCTCCACTAGAAGGATACGGGAGCCCTAAAATCTTGAGGAGGCTTATTGTCACTCAAATTTCAGAAAAAACCAACGGCTGCTATTAGCGGAAAATCCTTGGTAAACAGCTGCTGCGAGAACGCAAATTGATTTGCAATGGTTATCAAAAGTAGTGGACATTAATGGAAATCTGAGAGGACTTGCTGTCACTCAGACTCCAGAGATTACACCTGGTAATGACTCATTTGAGAACTACTAGTGAGTATATAATAATGCGGTATAATGTTTTTAAACATGTTTTTTTTATCTAAAACCACTTTCTTGGAGTGATTTAGTATAATGGGGGTGCATGTTTAGAGATATCAAGATTAGATGATGAATTTGAAATCATTTTCTTTTAACACATTTTTTTAATGGAAATCGGTCCAGACAAGGCATGAAGCCACTTGATATAAGGAGCTAAAAAAAAAACTCCACGGTCAAAAACTAGCCAACGAGTAAGATGGTTAGTTTCCGACCCAGAAAACAGCAATTCTTCGCCCTTTGTCAGAAACATCGTTCATGGAATGTAAGGACTAAATGAAAAAAATAAAGGAAGTGAGAGTTACAAGGCTGTTTGAGGATCGATTGTGAATTTAATATTCTCTAGAAACTTCCAACTTTTAAGGAAGCCGGTTCAGCCCGCATACGGTTAATGCCGCACTAGGTAAAGGTACAGGTACTGGAGTAGATAATAATGACGAAGACAAATAATACGAGTCCAGCAGTAGAAGAAGAATGAAAGCAGATTTAATTGTAATAAAGTATCAAGATGGTGACTCGTTCGGGTTAGGGGAGGGGTGACCTGCCGACTGGGAAGGGGTGACTTGCCGACTGGGAAGGAGTGACTTGCCAACCGGGGAAAGGGTGATCTGTGAAATTTGTGGTTGACAGATTTTCCGAAACACATTAAGTGACAAGTGAGGAGTTTCAAGCAAACTGGACGGTTGTGATGCTGAGAGAGAGAGAGAGAGAG
>OY744516.1:96888830-96893830 GCA_963556195.1 Sepiola atlantica
GAACTAACACATTCTTTGTTCTTTCCGTCTATCTTTCCTTATCCTTGTTTCTTCCTTCATCCTACTCAGTTTCTCATTTTTATCTATCGACACTATCTTCCTCTCTTCTTTCCATTATTCTGTCTTTCTTTCTATCTGAAATAATGTTGTCTTTTGTGAGTGGTAAGACGCAAATATGAAGAAATAATTTGAATACAAACGATTCTGTTTAGATCAACAATAATAATCAGTTATCATATAGAAATAACTGAAAAGTGATTACGTTGAAATAATGACATCTTTAATTATCTGTCGCCTAGCGAACGTCCAGTTAAATATTTTCACAATGTCGGCTGTAAGGAAAGCAAAACTCTGCTTTCCAAAATGTTGTTTGGATCTAAGGACTGAAGAGTAGAGCTACTTTCTTTTTTTAAATATTAAAATATTTCAAAAAAATAATGAATAAATTTAAAAAAATAAGAAATAAGAAATAACAAGAATAATGTAAATAAATAAATAAAATAATAATAGGAGATACATATCGTAATAAAAAGTAAATAAATATTTTATCATAAATTAACAATATAAATAGAAAATAAGAACAAATATTTAAAATCTGTTCCATCTACCGCTCTCATTCTTTGTCTTTTATTCCTCCGCCCTATTCTTTGATTTCTTCATTCCTTCATTTTTCCCCGACGCTCCTTTATTCCTTTCTTTCAGTGTTTCCTGCCCTGTTTTTTTTTTCTTTTTCCACAATCTTCTTCATTCTCTCTTCTTCATTGATTATATTTTTCTCTTTCTTTGAACAATTTTCCTTTCTTCATGTTTTTCTTTGTCTCTGTGTCTTTCTTGCTTCTTTACATTTTCCCCCCTTCCACCCGTAAAACGTTCCCTTCTTTCTGTCTTTTACTTCATATGTTCGAGTTATTTATCAATTGTTTCAGCTTCTTTCTTTTACTTACTTAAAAAACGATAGAAATAAAATAAAAATATTCCTTTCTTCTTTTTTTTCTCTTTTTTTCCCTTATATCTGTAGCAGTTGCATGTCAGATCTAGTTTGTGTGTATGTATGCGCAATATCTTCCGTTATGTTGAGTTGTGGTTCGGCTTGGCGCTTGCGCAGTGATGCCTAGACTTATGTAATGGTGTAACCGAAAGAACACATCTGTGCAGACTCAACTTTCATTTCCCGCTCAGAGAGTTTTGCGCCAAAGATGATTCAGTTCCCGATAAGATGTCGTGACTATACAACGTCATAACCTGTTCTTGTTCTTCACTAGAAGCAGCAAGACGAGATGGAACTCCAGAATACCACCTTTTGTTTTCTGCTGAACATCTCTATTCATGTTCCAGTATTTCCTTTGAATATAGTTTATTTATACTTTTGATGAGTTGTTGGCGTTGTCCTTTGAAGATGGTGACACTTTTTCTTATTCAATATTCAATTTAAGTTAGATACGTCCAAACACGGTTAACTCTACCAAATGGCTATTTTGATCCTGGAACTCTTCCAATCAACATTTAAGCTTATTACAAAAAATTGGTGACCCCGACGTAACTTCCTTCTTTCTTTTATTCTATTTCTTATATTCTTGCTTATAATATTCCTGTCTTTTTTTCATTATTTTCGTTTATTTCTTCCATTGTATTCCTTATCAACAATCCGTTTATTCCTTTTTTATATACTTTCTTTTAATTTTTCTTTTCTTTTTATTGTTCTTTTGTCTTTTAGGCACTACTTTTATTGCTTCCTGCATTTCCTCTTTCCTCCTTTAAATTTTTCTTTCTTTCCTTGTTTCACTCTTTCAAGCACTACTCTTATTTCTTCCTACATTTCGTGTTTCTTTTTGTTTTCTTTTATATCTTCCCTTTTTTATTTCTTCCCTTTCCTACTTTCTTCTATCCTGCTTTTTATTCATTATATCTTTCCCACCAACTATTCTTTTCTTTCTTTCATTCGTTCAACTTTCCTCCTGCGCACTAAACACTACTTCTATTCCTTCATACATTTCTTCGTTTTTTCTTTCTTTCATCTATTTTCTTTCTCTTTCCCCACACTCTTCATATTCCATTTCTGTTCTTCTCTTCTTTTTTCTTTTATCTTCATCTTTTTTCCTTCCCTTGTACCACTTCTATTCATTTATATATTTAATTCTCCTTTCTTTTATTTCTTTCATTCTTTTATTTCTCTTTCCTGAACAACTTTTATTCCTTCCTACATTTATTTCTTCGTTCATTCCTATATTTATTTTATTCTTTTCCCTACTTTTTCCTTTTCTCCCACGTACTATCTTTGTTCCTTCTTTCTTCCATCTTTCATTTTTTCTTCTATTCTTTTATTTTGACTACCTACCATCCTTTCTTTCATTTCTCCGTTGTATGTTCCCTTTGTTTCTACTCTTTCTTTCCTTCCTTCCTTTCTTCCTCCCGCCATTAATTTCTTCATTAATTCTTTTTTTCCCTTTCTCATTTTGCTTGTTTTCTCCGCTTGTTTTATTGCTCTAATTACCTCTTTCACTTTTTTACCTTTGCTCCCGTCCTTCTATTCCTCTCCCCTCGTGTTCTTCCTTTCAGTTATTTGTTATTTCTTTCATTTCTTTCTTCCTTCCATTCTCCCTTAGTCTTTTCCCCATCACTTTCCTTCATTTCGCCTTTTCTTCCAATCCCTCGTTTCTTCCTTTACTCCCTTATCCCATCCCCGTTTCCTTCTCTCCCGTTCTTCCTCCCTATCCTACCCTATCCTCTCGCCTACTCACCATTCGTTCTCTGTTCTTTCTTTCTTCTTCTTTCCTCTAATTATTCTTCCTAATATTTTTCTATACTCCCTTCTTTTGTCCTTTCTTTCCTTCCTCCCTTCCTTCCTTTTCTCCCTCGCTATTCTCCTCTACCCTTTCCTTCTTTTCCTTTTATTTTCTTCTATTTTCCGAATTACTTTTATTCTTGCTTGCATCTTTTTCTTATTTCCTTCTTTTATCTCTTTCCCTTCTATTTCCCTACAGTCCTTAAATTCCATCTTTCTTCTTTCCTTCTTTTGCATCCATCCTCCTCTTTCATTCATTCCTCTTATTACTTTTATTCTTTCATAAATTTCGTTTTCCTCTCCTTCTTTTATCACTTTTCTTATTTCTTTCTCTCTCCTTCTCTTCCCTACACTATTTTTATTCCTTCCTCCATTCCTTACCCCCTCCCCCCGAAAAAGGCCTTCCCGCTTCCTTTGACCAATGACGATTTATCTTGTCATGTCAAATTTACGTTACTCGATTCGGGGAAGGTGTGCTCCTTTAATATGTTCCAACAGTGATGTAGCACACTTGTCTTTGCTCGTTACGTTTTCAGAACTTTTCTCCAAACTCCAAAGGAGGGTGCAAGAGGGACCTGGGAGTGAGGGGGGCGCAATAAAGCATAAGAAATAAGGAATAGTCAGAAAACACGTTGGGAAGAATTTCCCCTCACTCCAAAACTCACAAACACTCACACACACATACATACATACATACATACATACATACATATATATATATATATATATATATATATATATATATATACATTTAAGACTGAAAGTTTAAAAAGTACAGTATATGTATTTTAGATATATGGTAATGTTAAAAAATACATAATACACAAACACACAGAGATAAATATATGTGTGGGTGAGAGAGTGGGCGCTTCATGTACTTTGTAACATTACTATATGTATATATATATATATATATATATATATATATATATATATATATATATATATATATACTATAGTTTCAAAACTTTTTCATTATATATAGATATGTATAGAAGAGTTTTAACGAGTACAATATATATATATATATATATATATATATATATATATATACTATAGTTTCAAAACTTTTTCATTATACATAGATATGTATAGAAAAGTTTTAACGAATACAATATATATATATATATATATATATATATATATATATATATATATATATATATATACAGGCTATACTAACTAAGAATCAGATGAGGATTATTTAAGATTTCTACACGATGATTACTCACGGAAAGAGAACAATCTGCCCCGTGAAATAAATAGACGAACCCGAAGAAGATAAAAGTTACATCGGTCGAAATGTTGTGATAATAAAACCCACGATGAGTGCAGTAGTCCAAATGATATAAATCATCAATCCGCATCTGAAAAATTCACACAAAAATGAATTCATTGTCGCATAATAGTTTCAAGGAATGTAGTAAAAAAATTCAATTTTTTTCTTCGTAGATTTGACGAACATTCACTTGAATAAAATTTTCATTTCGAAAATGGCAGCTTTGGCCCCTCCCCGCCACAAACTCCACAAAATATATCTCTCACCGAAGAAAAATTAAAAGTAATAATTGTGGTTAACGGACACGTAATAAGCTGGGATGGGCCGGGAATGTCGGGGCATTTTACTTAAAATTTATGTGTGAAACTTATTTTCAATAATTTGTTTTGTATTATTATATTACTTTTATTTATTCTGCCAAGGTGTTAACTGTGTACACGTAATCTCCTAAAAATAGAATCTAATTTTCGAATAAATAAACCAGAACAAAGTTAGGTGTTTAAATATTGGAAAAAAAAAATACTTATCTGGTTTGTTATGACGTACGATTTGATGCGTAATGTCAATGTAAGCTTTGCTATGATTGGATGTTTTACAAATTCTAGAACGGTTCAACTTGATTACAGTTCCTTGTGAAATAATTGCTAAACGGTGTTTGAGGAAGTTAAGAGTTGTTAATTCATATAGAGAAATTAGCGTGCTATCCTCTCTTTGGTTCAATTAGTTGGGAGAGGCTTACGGTGCAGAATAAAAGTAATGTTTTTGGTTTAGCTTATAAAACTAATTTATAGTTTCTTGAAACACGCTCGAAGATATTAAGCGACTGAATTGATGTGTTTCGATGCATTTGATTCATTACTTTTATAGGCTAGTCTGACCGGGTTGAAAGGGGAAACTCAACTCCATGTTATATATGTAGATAATTTTGGATAGGTAATA
>OY744516.1:96898830-96963830 GCA_963556195.1 Sepiola atlantica
ATGTGGCTTGTTGACTGGAATCGACTTTTCTTTGCCACCTTGTCCAGTGCCCGGTCTTGTCTTTCAGTGGTGCTTTTCTTTCGTCCGCATTTCTTGCAATTGCTGTTGGAAACAACCTTAACATCTTTCTGGAGCACTTTGGTCACTACCGATTTTGAACATCCGACCTTGGTTGCGATTTCTATGTGCGTCTTTCCTACTTCCCGCAAATCGAACATTCGCTGCTTCTCAAACAAAGATATGTCTTTAGAGCGACCCATAATGAGAGATTATGATTAAATTACTTGCAAAATCTTTTTAAACACATCATTTTTTTGAGTTTAAGATTACTCAACGAATAATGTTCTATTAAATTGAAACGCTGAATTTCCCAATGTGACAATAAACTACTCTGTGACAATAAAGTCTGACATATGCAAATATTACAAATGATTAACAATAGTTGTAATTGTTATTTACATATAGAATATTTCACCTACACAATTTAAAAGCCGAAAATTATCTCAAACGGAATGATTTTTACAGTTTTATACATATGTTCTATTTTTTTGACCAGCACGTGTGTATATGTATATGTATGTATTTATATACATGTATATGTATTTATATATATGTATATGTATGTATATATATATGTATATGTATTTATGCATATATGTATATGTATGTATATATATATGTATATGTATTTATATATATGTATATGTATTTATATATATGTATATCTATATGTATATGTATATGTATGTATATATATATATATCTCTCTCTCTCTATATATATATATATGTATATCTATATCTATATATGTATGTATATGTATATATATGTATATGTATGTATATGTATATGTATATATATATGTATATGTATGTATATGTATATGTATATATATATGTATATATATATATATGTATATGTATATATATATGTATATGTATATATATATGTATATGTATATATATATATGTATATATATATATGTATATGTATATATATACGTATATGTATATGTATATATATATTTATATGTATATGTATATATATATTTATATGTATATGTATATATATATTTATATGTATATGTATATATATATATGTATGTATATGTATATATATTCATTTATATGTATAGGTATATATATATTTATGTGTATATGTCTATATATATATATTTATATGTATATATATATATTTATATGTATATGTATATATATATAGATATGTATATATATGTATATATATATATTTATATGTATATGTATATATATATAGATATGTATATATATGTATATATATATATTTATATGTATGTATATGTATATATATATTTATATGTATGTATATGTATATATATATTTATATGTATGTATATGTATATATATATTTATATGTATGTATATGTATATATATATTTATATGTATGTATATGTATATATATGTATGTATATATATATGTTTATATATGTTCATATATATATGTTTATATATGTTTATATATATGTATATATAGATACTTTATTTTATGTATATACACAACCTAATTTTAAAAATTAAAAAAAAATCATGGGTACACGTTACTCACCGTGTAGTTTAGAATATATATTCTAAAATACATAATGATACGTTGATTAGTTTAGGAGATTATTCTGTACATAGTTATAATAAATATATGAAGCTCCTTCCCTGGGTAGAGCTTATTTGTAAGGATATCGCCAACTGCCATTAGCTTTTAGGCATAGCTGATTGGGTAGAACTAATTTGAGCTCCCGGCAATGTAAGATGTTTACATTGAGATTTTACTTACATTCAGTCAGTGTCGTATTATAGCGTAGGGGTAGGAGCGCCGACTGTCAGCTCGACGGTTTAGTTTCAATTTCGGCTTGAGGCACTGACTGGTCTAGCCGCACTTAAGAGATGTATCACGTATATATATATATATATATATATATATATATATATATATATATATATATATATATATATATATATATATATATATATGCGTGTGGGTGTAAGAATAAAATACACGATATTGCATAAAATGAAAAGTCGTAGAGACAGAATGTATGAAAGACAGAAAAGAAAAATGATTTAACACAAGAGGGAAATAAAAAACAAACGGGGGCTTATATATATATATATATATATATATATATATATATATATATATATATATATATATATATATATATAAATTATTTAAAGATGGGTAGGTAAGCATGTTTTATGTTTGTTTGCTTGCGTGATTGTGGGCAAATACATTGACCCTCTTAACGAACCAAAAACGTCTGAAAATATACAATGAAAGTATTACCAGCATTCGCCTGAAATCTAATGGCGCCTTAAAGGTTAAATTAAAAGTAAAAAGACAAGAAAATTATACCAATAAAAAGTAGAAAATAAAAAGATGCTAAACGATGAACAATCACACTCAGTTGATCGTCATGTGGATAAATTCAAGTGCATCGAATTCTACGTTATTGTACCATGTAAAAGAAAAAATGCGGAGAAAATGTCGTCTGCACCGGTGTTTTGTTAACGACGCAGGCGACAACATCGAACGCCATGTTGCTTATACTTGACGGCGTAATGGGAGGCTTATGGCAAATCAAATATTTCACACTCCGATGACGTAGGGCCAACACTGCGTTGTGATTGGTCACGGGTGATTGCATTCTCGCTGCTAAGTTGCCACTCGGATATGCTCGGCTGCACACAGAATAGACCGAGTGTTCCGAGGGTTCGGGGATGAAGAATAAGTGCCACCAGACCAGAGTGAATGAGCCAGAATCCAAGGGGCTAATTGGAGACTAGAAAGCTCAGCTTCACTAAGCACATACGCATACGTACACACATACACAAACATTTATATATATATATATATATATATATATATATATATATATATAATAGTCATGTTTATTGAAGTTTCTCATCGTAAATTCAAAGTCTGGGTAAATTAGGTGCCTTTTCGTACGTGTATGGACGATTTAAAATATGGTTGGCAAACTGGATTGTTTATTCTAAATCAGACTCTAGAACATGCCGCCTATATATGATATTAAGTACCGTTATATATATATATATATATATATATATATATATATATATATATATATATATATATATATAAAGTTATATTGCTAAATTGACCCATATACACATGTGTTTCATGCCAAACCTGCGATCATCAGTATGAGAAGAGAGAATCCTTGTCGGGCACATGATTTGAACCTCAATACGAAAGTCATATTTGACTTAGTAGTCGGATGGCGTACCGATATGTCCATAACATTGTCTGGAAATGATAGTGAATTAACATCTGAATTTCAAATTTGGCGTCCATCAAGCAAGTCGTCAACAGAACTCAATAGGCGTGCCACAGATTTTCGCATTACGCTATGAATAACGGATGTTTGTTAACTTACTTAAAGTGCTCAATCTAGCGAGAGCTTCGAATAATTATTTATAAATAATATTTTCAAATTATTTCATATATACATGTGTTTCATGCCTAACATACAATCAAACCGGCGTCTAACAATGCACACACACACACACACACACAATATATATATATATATATATATATATATATATATATATATATATATATATAATATAATGTTGCTATATCTCAAGGAGATTCCATAACATAGATATTTCATTAAGCAAATAAAATATTTCGAATTCTTAGGATATAACATAATATTGCAGTTTAGCTTCAACTCAGTGGTTAACACTTAATGGTAAACAAAGCTCATATATTTTAATTAACTAGAATATAACATTCATGGCATCATAAATATTTATGAAGCTCTACGTAGTATAGAGCACTTTTGAAAAAATATTGGTTTTAAGTTCATGTAAATAATTCCAGGAGGAAATCCGGGTATGAGAGCTCAATGTAATAAACAGAGCAAGAATAAAGTAAAGTAAAATGTAGTAACACGAAATTACATAATCATCGATGCAATAATTTATTTCAACCTTGTGGTATTGTCAAGCATCCAATTCAGATGATTACATTTTTTAAAACTATATATATATATATATATATATATATATATATTATATATATATTATATATATATATACTGAAAGAATAACCGTCTCAAGACGAGTGAAATTAATCCGTTTTGCACCACTCTTATGTCCCCCGTACGAGGATTAAAATCAAGATATAATGACATTAAACCGTAACTCTGAAGTTTTTACACGATTTTTTTAAATCAAAATCCGTGACATGATTTTGATTTTTGAGAATGTCTTAAAAGTTGAAGGCGTCGGTTTTAGGTTTTTAGGGTGAATCCTGCTTAATTGCTATCTAATTATTATGGATTAAATTCAATGTAAATCCGAAACATTTGACTTTTTAAATGGGAAGTTGTGCCCGCATGATGCACCTAACACACTCTTTAAAATGCTTCGAATAAACTTAAATTTTAATTTGGGGAATATTTTTTAATCGATGTTTAATATCTATTGGTAACATTTAACAAAAATTGGGGGTATCTTAATTTTAACGAATGGCTTCCACCGCCGTTTTTACTCTTTGTGTGAAACTACATTTAACTAAATATAGTTCACCTTATCATCAATTACGCCTAGCAAATGTGTTCCAAACTTCATAACGGTTGGTTAATTAGTTTAGGAGTGAATACTGTACAGACAGACATATAAACACATACCTAACTTTACATAGATATCTCTATCTTTATAAACGTTGGTAAGTTTTATATGTTCATACATTCGTATGTACAGGATTCACTCCTAAACTAAGTTATTGATCATTATGATATTTTGAATTACAGCTCATCGGCGTAAAGCGTCCAAATATGGGCTATATTTATTTTAATTTCGTTTCATGCAAAAGAGATAAAATGTGGCGGAAAACCTGCGTGAAAATAGCTATTATAACAATATTCGGCTAAATTTCAGTTTCTTTTGAGTATTTTAAAGGGATTTAGCGGGCATCATAATATTTCAGTTTCTTTTGAGTATTTTAAAGGGATTTAGCGGGCATTATAATATTTCAGTTTCTTTTGAGCTTTTTAAAGGGATTTAGCGGGCATTATAATATTTCAGTTTCTTTTGAGTATTTTAAAGGGATTTAGCGGGCATTATAATATTTCAGTTTCTTTTGAGTATTTTAAAGGGATGTAGCGGGCATTATAATATTTCAGTTTTTTTTGTGTATTTTAAAGGGATTTAGCGGGCATTATAATATTTCAGTTTCTTTTGAGTATTTTAAAGGGATGTAGCGGGAATTATAATATTTCAGTTTCTTTTGAGTATTTTAAAGGGATGTAGCGGGCATTATAATATTTCAGTTTCTTTTGTGTATTTTAAAGGGATTTAGCGGGCTTTATAATATTTCAGTTTCTTTTGAGTATTTTAAAGGGATGTAGCGGGCATTATAATATTTCAGTTTCTTTTGAGTATTTTAAAGAGATTTAGTGGGCATTATAATATTTCAGTTTCTTTTGAGTATTTTAAAGGGATTTAGCGGGCATTATAATATTTCAGTTTCTTTTGAGTATTTTAAAGGGATTTAGCGGGCATTATAATATTTCAGATTTGTACTGGATTTGATCCATTATACCTCAAGTTTAATCCTCGTATGTGGACATAAAAATGATGAAAAACTTCTGTTCGAAGAATTCATTTCACCGGTCATAGGACGCGTATTATTATTTCTTGTCATTTTGTATCAGTAAGTTCTCAGAAATCAAGGAGTCTTTTCTTGGGGCTAATACTTAATTTCTTTATGAGATACATAGTTATTCCTCCCAAAACTTGAGTTAATAAAGCAGTGGAGAATATTACTTTCCTTCTCCCCAATTGACTATATAACTATGTTATAGTTTATCCTTGTTGTGCTCTTTTTCGGTTTTGCCGCATTCCAGGAAAAGCAATAATCTGCTCTGGTGGGTTACACAACTTAATGTTGTTGCTTGAGGTAGAATCACAAGGATAAGGTGCACCATTCTTCGTATTAGCCAGCGTGTAGCCATGCCAAGGGGATCTTATTTGGGCTTCGAATACTATGTTATTTTGAATATTTGGGTTTACTTGTAGGGTGAAATCTTCTTATGTTATGTTGTCCTGAAAAAAACCCTTGTACAGATAGACTGAAGACATCCGAAAATGGTGTTTAGTAGGCATTGAAACACTCTCTTTTATATATCTTTTTTTTTAATTTTGTTTTGTATTTGTTTTTGCTGGTGATGGAGCCTCTGACCGGATGCCAGACATTCACCCGCTATTTCCGAGACTTCAACCGAGAGATCTTTTCAGGATTCTTTGTGTCCTTTTAAGCACAATTGTTTGGATCTCTTTTGCACTTAGTTCACTTGGTATATTCGCCAAGTAGTTCATGTTTTCGTTCATTTTTCTTCAGTCGAAGGTCTAAGAAATAAAGGGTCCTCTTCCTGTTGCTAATACTTGATCTCTATATGAGATACATAGATATTCGAATATTCCATTAAAGTTCTCCTTTACATATGATACGTTGAGATAATAAAGAAGATAAGAACATTAATTTTCCTCTCCCCAATTGGCCAGTTAACTATTATAGTCTTAGCGGATACCAAATTAAGTATGTTAGAGTATCCAGCTTAGTACTTTTACTATAAGTAACAAGTGTGTATCTATGTGTGTGTGAAATTTATATTTAAAGCATAAATATCGGACAGAATGTGTAGGTATAAACAGGAATACGTGTAATATGTAAAGCACAAACTCTATAGAACAACACGAATTAAAACAGATCCCCGCTAATATCATTTTGATATTACGTTTTATTTATGAAACTTTATCAAGAAAAGTATTTTATTAAACAGAGTCGAGTAGATATACATAATTTATATTTAAAGCATAAATATCCGATAGAATGTATAGGAATACGTGGAATAGGCAAAGAAAAAACTGTAGACATACATAATTTATATTTAAATAATACATATCCGAGAGACTAAGAGTAATAAACAAAGAATAAACTCTATAGAACAAAACGAATTGAAACATACTCGCGTTAATATAATTTTGATATTTCGGCAGGATTATACACATGTTACTGCCTACAAGAAATGCATATATGTTTCGACGAGACCCGTGATGGTTAAGTCTCGTCAGGCTAAGTATTTTTATTCGTTTCTTTTGCGCTTATTTTCAACCTGATACCACTTAAATGTGACTAACAGTTCAAACTTTGAAATTATTTTTGTGATATTTTTTATATAGATACATAAGAGTCTACGACTCGAAAATACAGATTAGCAACATGTATATACATAAGTAAAATGTATGTGTATAATGTTCATAATATTGGAATACCAAACTTAAGTATGAGAATCAGGTGTATGTCTTTACAGATGGATGACCGACCCTCAACATGGGGTAGACTAATAAACAGGTCAGTACTTTCGTGTGTGACTGTTCGGAAATACCAGGTTCCGAACGTTTGGATGTTGGACAGACCATACAGTAATTTTCTCTACAACTAGAGGGGCGTATGCATTTATCTGTATAGTATGGTCAAATCTATTAATGGAATACCTGTGCAAATCCACAGCTAACATATAGTTGACACTTCTGTAGTGAAGATATCTAGTTTTACAAGGTTGCATTGTCAATCAGCCGAGCGTTACTTATACACCTCGTTCGACAGATATGACACAGGAGACTATTTGCTTTCGTTTGTCCATACTATACCCCGTTTCTTTCTTAATTGTTTGATCGCATGAACAAACTCTATATAAAGAATGAATTAACACAAATGCATGCTAGTTTAATTTTGATATTTCGTTTTATTTACGAGACTTTGTCAAGAAAATCATTTTATTGAACAGAGTCGAGTAGATATACATAAAGTTGGGATTAGTGTTGTGAAAAATAAAGGTCAAAAGGCTTAGTGGATAAATTAAAGAATAGTTTTGAGGTTGGAAGGGGGTAAGGTTGGTGATAGATGGAATTTTGGTGTGTGTTTATAAATGATTTTTGGGTAGCAGTGTTTTTGTTTGGTCCAGAAAGTTTATTCTCTATTTATTGTTAATATTCATGTTTATAGTTATGCATGCATAGACCTATTAGTAAATTACAAAGTTAAAGCAAATAGAATGTTTTTAATTCTAAAACATACCTTAATCCGTAAACCAAAGAATATTTTAACAGGAAATTTGTGTCAATAAAATGTATAGAAAAATAGTTTCGAGAAACAAACGTTGATTAACCAAGCTTCACTATAATAATAGATAGATATGAAAGAATAATGAAGAAAAAAACAACAACAACATAATCAAATTGGTATCAACGTTTCGCCTTCATAAAGCAAAAGCTTTTTCAAGAAAGAAACAAAAAAATTAAAACATCGAAAAATCGTTTTAGAGGAATGGGTCAGAGGAAAAATATTTATAGAAAGTAGAACATATCATAATATGAATATAAAATGGAAATATTCACTGGGACATATAATTGAGACAATCGAGAGTCGAGTCGATAAATAAATTTGGCAGAAAAACAGCTCCAAACGCAAAGTAGGTGAAGTAAAGATATTGTTAGGGTGAGAGAGGGGGGGGGAGAACTATTAGTATTGACTTGTCTATTACCTATATCCTTTATGTTGTACCGATTATGTCTGTAAAATTAAAGATCGATGTTATCCATAGAAAACGGAGCTTAATATATAGAGATATTACTATTTCATGTATATACATATATAATGTTATAAAGTAATATAACATTGTGTATATATATTTTAAGTATTTACTTCAACAGTGCTCAGTAGTGAGCAGTGCTTAGTAGCATGTGAAAAAAATCATGGCAAGTAAGCTACACAGAAATGTTTATATTTCTTTTGGAGAGTTTGGTGTTCCACTAATGTAGTCATCAGGTATGAGGGTTTTATCAGTCATACCCTTAGTAGACTCACATCGAACTGATGTTGTTGAAGTAGGTCCTGATGTTGTGGTGATTTTAGGAGTCACTGTGGTGATCATTGGTGTTGATATTATTGTGGGAGTTCCTGTTGAAGTGGAGCCAAAGGTTGGTCCAACCGAAAGGTTGGTGGTTGGTCGAGTGTTCCACCGCCGCCGTTGCTGTTTCTTCTTGCTGCGGTCGTCTTTACTGCTCTGAGGTGATGATCTGGGCACCACCTCACATATATGATTAAGTGGAATGTCGAGAAGACCTAGTAACTCGATAAAATCAAGTCCCAGCAAATTATGACATGAGTTTGTTATGTATACGGTACCTGACACCGTTTTTTTTTTATTTTGATGGTTGCGGGTTATTGACCCGTGATGTGAACACAATCTCCAGAAACACTCTGTTCTACCTGACTTGTTGGTGTAAATGAAGGCTGCCCTATGGCTTTTCATAGTTTTTGGAATATAATAGTTATATCTGATGCTGTATCGATTTGCAGTTGAATAGGATGGCCATTCAATTGTACTGCAACATATTTTCGTTTGGATTTTTGTTTGAGAGAAAAGTTGTTATCAGATGTTTGTTTTAGAAAGACTGTTTGTTTTTGTTCTGTGCTGCTGTCGTTGCCTGTTGTGTGTATGTGAGGTTTGCCTATTATGGGTTAATTTGCGTCCTGGAGGGGTGCAAAATACCTCTTTATGTCCGAGTCGATTGCAGCTGCGACAGCGGTCTGTCTTGAAGGTGCAGTTTCGCACAAAATGCCAGTTGCCACAATTCCAACAAGTTTTTGGGGGCTGCACAGATTTTGAAGTCGGTGAGGTGGGCCGACGTTGTTTTGGGACTGTGTTTACCATGGATGCTGATGCTTGTTGTACCATAGTTGAATCATGTTTTAGATTCACTAGGCGCTGGCATTCGACGGCAACTTGTTGCAATGTTATGTCTGGATTTTGTTCTATTTTTGACAAAATCCGTGTGCGAATATCTGCCTCCTCCGCCGATCTTAAACCACACACAAAAATCAAACATTTGAACTGAGCGTCTGCGATGGAAGAGATTTTAAAACGTTCACATTCTCTGTTTACAAGGCCTGCATACGTTGAAAAATCGATCGAGGAAGTTTTCGTTATGTTAAGACAATTAAAACGCATATTGAATAATGAAATATGCTCACCGAAAATCTGAATGAGAATTTCTACTGTGTTATGAAAATTGCAGTCACGGGAATGTAATTTACATTCCGATCATGCTTCGACGTCCCAAGCTGCCGTAGCAGAAGTCTTACCTTCCAGCCGTCAGCTTGATCCTTGAAATCCACTTGAAAAATGTCCTCGAAACGCGCAAACCATGTTTCGAACGTCGAATTTGCCATTGGGTTGTAATGAAATTCCGTTATTGTTTGTGAAATGGAATCTGTAGACGACCTAAGATTTGTTTCTGAAATCGACGATGTAGGTGTGGAAAATCTCTCTGAAAATAATTCCATCAAACGTAACTGTTGTTGAAGTAATTGTTGAATTGTGCAATCCATTTTTTTTTAAATGTAAGTTTATCTCATCCTCCGTCGCCACTTTTATAACCTTGTGATTTAGGTTATAATAATTAATATATTGTGAACAAAATGGATGAACTATCAACAGTAAAGTTTAACAGATTTATTAAAACAAAACAGAGAATGAAATAATGAGTTATTTTGCCGCTGTACGCGAGATGAAATATTAACACATCTGAAGATCGTGGTCTGTTTACTTTTCACTCGGCAAGACCTCTCTTCCCAAGGGCGATAACTCTTAACTTTCCGAAAATGATGCAAGGGAGATAAATCGTTTCGTTAGCTCTCCTAACAATTTCATTCCCAAATGGAAAGCATTAGGCTAAATGCGTAGATGTAATGCTTGTAATTTCTTTTCTATCTAAAAAAAAAAGTGTTTATTCTAGATAGCTAAACATTCATCTACACATTTAGTCTGATGATTTCCTTCTGGAATAAAACATAAACGTTACTGTGTATCTTAGTCATATAAGTTTATTTTCATAATACGTTATAAGTAGATAGATAGATAGATTTTTTAGATAATCAGAAACAGATTACATGCAAAATATTTTTTACAATTGTTTCAAAGTCAATTTATTGAGAAAAACATATTTTTGTTATATTTTCATTATGCACCCGTGTTTTCATCGTAAACCTAGGTTGTGTCTTGTCTGTGGATACAATCACTAGGACGCCGATGATTATTTTTATAAGGGTTTATTACAAAGAGAAGAACAGCTACAGAAGACATCAGAGAGATAAGTAACTTCTGTACGAGTACTAAAGATAGATAGATATCTCGTCTCGTTATATCTAGTACAATGTGTGCCCCCTTTTAAAGACAGCACCTCGGACACGTCTTTCCTGTTGGAAATCTCGTCAGCCAAGAGATCGAAAATTATATATATAATATATATATATGCATATTATATGGACATTTACTGAATTGATATATATATATACACATATATATATACACATATATATATATATGCATATATACACATATATATACACATATATATACACATATATACATATATATATATATACACATATATATACATATATATACACATATCTATACACATATATATACACATATATACATATATATACATATATATATACACATATATATATACACACATATATATATATACATATTATATACACACATATATACATATACATATACACATATATACATATACATATATATATATACATATACACATATATATACACATATATATATATACACACACATATATATATACACATATATATATACACACATACACACACACATATATATATATATATATATATATATATATATATATATATATATATATATATATATATATATATATATATATATACTTTTCAGACTTTGGTACTTCTTGGTGTATTTTTTTCCTTCAATCTTCTGTCCTGATCAAACCTTGTAATAAAGGTGAAACGTAGATGGATAGTTAATTTAATATTTTGGTTTTCCTTATTTCATTTTTCATTACGTCGGAACATTTTTCCATTGTTTATCATATATATATATATATATATATATATATATATATATATATGGTTTCAACTTCCGTCTTAGGTAACCTCTGACCCTTAAAAGTGTCACCCAGACTTTTCCATTTAAACAGGGCCCTCGTTATGTAACACATATAACTCTGATACTACCATATTGTCACCGCCCCTACCACGGTCAGAAAGGGTTGGACTATTTGGGGGTGGGCGCTCTAGCTGCTGGTGTGTAAACACTGAAATAATGCTTTCGTTGTAATATGTTGCGAATATCCCTTTTGTGTGACGAGTTACGGCCAAGGCGCTTGTTTCTTTAAATAACACCTACCTCATACATATTAATAAATCTATCAGATATTAATATGCATGAAATACTATTGTACTTTGGTTTGTTCTTTGTGTTCATTAGGTTTTCGTTATTACCTTATTATTCATTAAGTTTTATTATTTCCCTAAAGTATCGCGCATAATTCTACTTTCATTTCGTAAACACAAAGCAAACATCGCAATGTTTATTACAGAATAACACGCCCATCGCCGCCTAAACCAAAAGACCCTCTCCAACAATAAACCTTTATATTCGCATTCCTTTCCACGTTTCTTATTGTTGCGTTTCAGCCTTGTATCATACATGCAAAAAAAGCAAGTTGCTGTAATCGTTACAGAAATATTAAAGTTCACAAATTGTATTCATACATTAGTAGCTGTATGTTCTTCTACGTGCTCTTGCGTTATCCTTCCAGAACGAGGCTTGCATTTCTGAAATTAAAGCTCCTAATTTATACTTCTAAAAGTTGAGACCAAACTGATGGAAGGTAGAGGAGGTTTGTTCAACTTGAACTTCGTTCCAAATCATTCCGCTGCGTGTGTGGCGGGAGAAACTTAGTGATCGCTAATCACTGTTTAGCGATATTTTGTATTCTGTCAGCCTGTAAAATTTTACACGTACATGCTCTGCATACTTCAAAATAGACTGTCATCCTTTCTCTCTTACCCTCTCTTTTAGCCATGTGACGTCATATCCGTTTCTATTAATTTTACTGTCTAGCAATCTTCACCTCGGATGTAACCAGTTGATCCCAGGAGGGGGTTTGCCTTTCCTGTTACTTACAACTAACAGTTTTATATACAAGTTGATGTACTCCACCAATATATAACACTATATTCTATTCTTTTATTCGTGATTTCATAACATTTATAACACAGCTCTAAAAATGGTAGGTATAATAATATTGAACTTAAATAGAAGCAACAGGATACCAATAATAATAATAATAATAATAATCATAATAATAATAATAATAATAATAATAATAATAATAATAATAATAATAATAATAATAATAGAAACTACAATAGGAGAAAAAGAAAAATACTTTGGTTCACTCCACCGGATAACCAGATGCAAAAAAATTAAACGTAAGAAATGCGCAAATCTTATGAAAAAAATCCCGTAATTAAGCCCTTACATACAATATTAAAAAAAAACTTACTTAAAATTATCCCACAGTTGCTGTGAAAATTTAGAAATAATAATCAAATCCAAGAATAGTAATATACTAAATGACAATAAAAATAAATATAAAAGGCATAGAAAAAGTGGCAAATATAATAACAATAACAATAATAACAACAACAAGAATAAATATAATATTATAACCAGAGAGTTTGATAACTCAGACAGTACAAGTACTTACCCACATAAAATAAGAAAATCAGTAATAAAGAGAAAAACTGTAACTGCAGAATTCGCGCACATTGCCCTTTTGAAAATAAGTGTGCTTTGAAATCTTGTCAGACCGACAGCAGCGGAGAATGAAGTGTGCATACGCGATATAACTACCTCAGCAAGTGTAACGATGCGGTCTTTTTAATATTAATAAAAAGCTTTTAAACTGCCTTGTATTAAACGCTTCCGAAACAATCCAAACTTTAAAGCGTTACAAAAGTTTTTAGACTACTTTTATAGTTGTTTTTTCTACATATCTTGATCGGGGTGAAATAGGCGCGTATTTTAGCTCATATATGCGTGTCTGGGGTGTGTGCAGTGTTTTATTTAGCTCAAATTCTTTTCTCTCTCCCTTTTCAACAAAAACGTCCATTACAGTTAAATGTCACAATTTACCCGTTACCTTACTTCGCTTCCTTTCTCGCTGGCAGTCGCCGCCGTTTTCTCCGGTATATCATCACGTTGATTTCCTTTTTATGTCTTCGTCGTGATTCGTCTTCGTTGCTTCTTTCGTATATGTCTTCTTTATGTCCTGGCCCGCGATCATCCTGTTGGTGTATATGTTGACAAACATGTTACTTACGACAAAAGGGGAGTCAACGACAGAGTTTGAGAGGTTCCAAGAGCCGTTTATTGATCTTTTCTATCTGAACAACGTCGAGGTCGAGAAGAGAGGTCCATGATATCTTATATTTCTTAATATCTTACTTATTTACTTTCTAATCTTACGAAGTAGAGAGCAGTTTTTTACTAGACAGAAAGACAAACAGAACGTTTTTTTTGTGTTTAGTCTCATCCGAGACTTAAATTAAAGGTTCAGCTCATCGTAGTACGTCTGCTTGACTTCAAAACTCCATAGCAGACGCCTTAAAACTATTGTTTCTTTTGTTCGCGACAAACAAGTTACGTCATCGCACTTGCACTGTCGGTTTCCATTGCTAACCTTTGTTTACCCCTATCGTTTCTTTCTTAGATCTTAAGGTCATGTGTCTGTTACCAATACGTGGGAAAATAGATGTGTTTCCCCAAAGTGTGTGTCAGTCGGACATGCACCCAGCTAGATAATTTTTACCTCGGTCACAATCCATACTAGCTGAAGTACACCATTTCAACAATATAGGGGTCCTCATAATGTAACACAAGCAGTAGCCACTCAGCGTGTCAGAGGTCAAAGAAAATTATCCCAGGACATTCTACGTGCACTCCTATAGTCTAGATAAATTAAAATCAATATTGTTATATACTAAGTGTTTAGATTTTCCAGTATATAATTTAATTTGTTCAGAATAACAGAAAATGGAAACAACTTGATGATCCCGAGTTGAAAATCGCTTAATCTGTGGGAATGTAGCAGAAACGGATAAGACGTCATATCGCTCAAAGAGAGAGGGTAATAAAAATACTTTTTTTTCACGAATTGGCGTCGGACGTTGAATTACCTAGTCTGAGAAGATATAGCTTATTAGTGATTTTTATCACTCTTTTCTTTTCTACCCTCAAACTGGTTAGTAATTTGGAACGAAGATCACGCCGAATAAATATCTTCCTGCTTTCCATCATTCATGGCTCAGAGGCGCCAGTCCAGGGGAGGACACTCAACCACCCGAGAACAAGATTGCTACTATGGCCAAATGAGGCAATAAAACTGACCAAATTATCTGCCTATTTTGTCATCTACTATCCAACCAATGCAACTTGAAAGATCTTACACTGACATTGTACATGGCTGTGTAAAGAAGTGTTAAACTTGTGTATGACCATATAGCAATCGTCTACACTCTATCCAAACAAGGAGCCATGCTACCTACAATACCAATGGTTTCCCTACGTTTCATTGTGCAGATGGTTTCCAATAACATAAAGTATATGTTTAACATTGAAAGAATAAAGCCTATATTAACTGCTCTTAAACTGTACTCTAACATTTCGGATCTCTATAATTTCATGTCTTTTAGCATTTAGATTTAGTAGTAATTCAAAATTGATGAGAGTACTGGGTTCTTCCTGATTTTAACGTGACAGCAAACACAATTATAAAAAGGATTAAGTTATTTTGGAGTTGTGTCGAAATATTGGACCTAAGAAAGCAACCTCTCCCAATTGACAGTGTACACACATAACAAGAACAACGTTTCACACGGGACTCGAACACATGTACACCGCAAAATAACTTTCCTTCAAACTCCTATCTTAACAGCATCATGTCCAGAAACGTACTGGTAAAAAAGTATTGCCTCTTTTAATGAACTTAAAAACGACTCAATTCAAATAATTCGCCCATACATCATAAATTTTACTTACTATTTTTTATTATTTATTAATTATTGATTTATTATGCATTTAGTATTTGTCATTAATTATCTATTATTTTTATTATCTATTAATCATTTTTTAAATTATTTATTATTCTTTAATTATTTATTTGTATATTTAAATTATTTATTAATTATTTTATTACTAATTTATTTATTATTTTTTACTTATTTATTTTTATTTTTCATTTTTTATTTATTATTTTTAATTATTTATTCATTATTTTTTAATTATTTTTTTAATTATTTATTTATTTTATAATTATTTATTTATTATTTTATAATTATTTATTTATTATTTTTTAATTATTTATTTAGTTTTTTTAATTATGTATTAATCATTTTGTAATTATTTTTTATTATTTTTTGTCCAGAAACCTAATGCCGGATAGTGTATCATTCCTCTTTTTATTGAACTGAGAAACGACCCATTCAAATAACTTTAAGCAAGGGTTGTCTATTGATAGTAGAGTTCCCAATGATTCGTTTTTAGGCGTTACGAAGTATAAAACAGCGATACGGTCTAAGAAATACTGCACAACGAGACATTAAGGGTGGGATTTAAAACTAGTGACAATGAATTCGCTGTTTTGATACCTCATTGTAATCCAGCTTCCTAATCTAGTAGCTTCTTTAAAAAAAACTTCAGGCTATGGAACTCTCTTCCTGCTGACTGTTTTCCTCATAACTATAGACTTCGTCTTTTCAAGACTAAGGCTAATAGGCATCTCTTGTCTTTTTTATAATCATATTTCGTTCTTGTTAGCTCCTTACATCAAGTGGCTAGATACCTTGTCTGGAGCGATTTCCCTGAAATAAAATACATAAAAAAATATCAACCAATCTTTAATCGACAATATAAAATTAAAATGTTTTCCACGAATAATTCAAAAGTACATTTTGAAAAAAACTCATACTCTGGAAAATAGTTAAAAGGTTGTTTTATATAAATAATAGTTTAATTCATTACTTAGTTTTAATATGAGTAATATTTTAATTAATTGCCTGGTTTTAATACAACTAACATTTTATTTGATACTAGTTTTAATATATGTAATACTTTACCATATTAACTGATTCTAATATAACTAATATTTTAATTTCTCGACAAGATTTAATATAACTCATATTTAAACTTAAGTAATAGTTTAATTAACTGTCTGGTTTTTATATAACTAACTTTTTTTATAGTTTTAATATAACTAATATTTTAATTTATTAACTAGTTTTAATATAAGTAATATTTAAAGTAATTGTCTGGTTTTAATATAACTATGTTTTGTATTTTTTTACTTGTTCTAATTTAGCTAATATTTTAATTTATTGACAACTTTTAATAATAGTTTTTGTAGATTTGTGTGTATAATGAAATAAACAAAGAGACAAAACTAAATGCATTCACAATTTATAGATGATGGGTAGTTTTAATGGAAATTCAAAGTCCCTACCAGTAAATGGCGTTGGTTAAAAGAGGAATAGCAGTTATGTGTGTTATTATAAGATATAAAAGCCAACAAGTAACAGGAATATTTTTTGATTATTTTCAGTAGATTAAAATACCCTCCCAATATTCGCGTTGCTAAGTTTTTTTGAGCCGTGTCGATGTTGCTGGTTTATTATTTATTAATTTCATAACGTCCAAAAAACTAACCAAGGGATTCAGGACTCTGTTATCAATAGACACCCCTTGCTACACCCACTTACTTCAAATGGAAACAAAGAAGAAGATTGGGTGCTTCTATAGTATTGTGTAAATATGAATTATTTGCGTCTTCAATTTAAAAGAGGGATTTGAAATGGGAAGATAATTCAAACTTTTTTTGTCTAATCTGATTTCTACAAAAATTGAAGTCGAAATAACCAATTTTAATACACGACTTGCAAGCACACACAATGCTCAGTGCTATTCGACACTGACCTTTTGATACAAAATCAAATAAAAATTCAGGCGATACGTTAAAATCAAATAAAAATGCAGACGATGCATTAAAATTAAATGGATTCATTTAAATAAAATAAGCCTCAAATAATAAATAAACCCGTTTAAAATATACGTCATTGAAATGAAGAAAATTTTAACTGAAAAATAATAAACAAACTAGTTTAAATAACTAAAAAACACGTAACTGAAATGAATTAAAGTTTAAATGAACGAAACATGTTAAAAAGAATTGTTATACTGGATACAATTCTGCGATCTGTGTGAAAATAATAAATCAGATTTGACTAAAAAGTTTAAATTATCTCCCCCTTTTCAAATCACTCTTTTAAATTAAAGGCGAAAATATTTCATATGTACAAAATACTGCAGAAGCGTCGAAAATTGGAATCAGAAGATAAACCTATTAAGTTAATTGTTCGCTGTTTAACACCATGAACGTTTCGTAGGGACGCGAATCGTCGACACAAATCACCTAGACTGGACATGCAGAGATCATTTAACAGGTCATCACGATTTGTGGCCGATGCCTTAAATCACCGACCGGCCAGCTTACAACCCAACAAGCTGACAAGTGTGTTGATCAAGCCGAGACGTTTCCGTTTAGATTATTGGTCCCTTTAAGAAAGAGATTAGTCAAAATCTGACTGAGCATAAAGAAATGTAGAATTGGTCAGATTGCCGATGAGAGGCAAAATTCTCTTCCACCTTTTTTTCTCTTTCGCAAGCTGTCGTTGTGACCAGGAATGATGAACGTGCTACATGCCAGATCTAGTTATATTTTAACTTAGTTTCTGTGTCTGCTTATGGTGACGCTGAATGTGATCATTAGTATTTGACTGATCCATGGGTACGTGACGATCACAGTAGCTACCGGGCTCTGGATCATGCCATTTACATTCCCTAATAGTTATTGTTTTTATTATACAATCATCAGGGCATTCTATTCTTACGATAAACAGCGTCATCACTCGGTTAGATACTTTGACCATAAATTTATCTTGTGTACGACAAGCGCTTTCCAGAACTGATTGCACAGATGAAAGATGAAATATATTGATCGCATACAGCGTTTAATTTACATAACTATATATATATATATATATATATATATATATATATATATATATATATATATATATATAATTAGTTTATGGAATAGTAGATAAGCAAGAAAAACATGCTAGTAGAAATAAGGGTTCAAACACATCATTAAAGATGGACTAATATAATTCGGACGATTCATTAGACCATATTCAATTGATAAAATCATATTCATTAAATATAACTCGACATTTTATACGGTGCGGCCGTTTCCTTTCATATATATTAATACACGCATACACACACACACAGACACACACAAATATATATATATATATATATATATATATATATATATATATATATATATATATATATATATATATATATATATATGAGAGAGAGAGAGATACTTGTGTACATCCTTCGTCAAAGATGACGGTAAAACAGTATTTGCCAGTGTTCGCACTCGCTATTTATCTAAATATATGATTAAAATATTTTTACAAAATCATAGAATTACAATAGTAATTTGATATTTCATGTATAATTATTATTATCATTTCTGATGACCTCAAGAAAACACACCACCCCGGTGTCTTTTTCTTACAGAATAAAGTATTTCTTTCCGAATTAATTTCAGTCGGCTGGGTAAGTCTGAACTTGTTTTTTGACTTGCTGTTTTCTTCATCGCTTCCTCTTACCACCTGAAATTAGTTACGTCCGTAGGCTAGAAAAAGGGGCACATGTTTTACTTATTTCTTATATATATATATATATATATATATATATATATATATATATATATATACGAGGCGGGATAAAAAAGTTCGCGGTTTTTATTAATAGCAGTAGAAGTATCAAGTTTAAACGAGATAAAATGTGTCCGAATATTTTGCCTTCTTTTAGTTGCCTGCGATTAGTTTCATGCAAGCTCCGTATTGTCTAGAGCCTCTAAAAAGAAGCTAATTTTCTTACCTTGAACCATGGCTTTTCAAAGATGCAATATTTGTAAAGGTATAAAAATATAAAATAATTCATA
Source organism: Sepiola atlantica (assembly GCA_963556195.1). Taxonomy (NCBI): domain Eukaryota; kingdom Metazoa; phylum Mollusca; class Cephalopoda; order Sepiida; family Sepiolidae; genus Sepiola; species Sepiola atlantica. The sequence continues at coordinate 96,918,898 of OY744516.1, forward strand.
ACATGTAAGTAAAAAATCACCGTTGAAGATTCGTGAAGAATATATATATATATATATATATATATATATATATATGATAATTAAATATTTTATATCCACAGACTAACTTGTTTCATCTATGTAAAACTCACAAGTGTGGTTAAACAACTGATCCGCCCACCGCACGATTCAAACTTTAGAACACGAGTCTTTTAACGCAACATGTATGACCGGTCGCACAACGCACCATCTGTTTTAATGAGACGTGTAAATACTGATTTTAATCAGTACTATTCTATCGTCTTTCAGAGGATTCAACCAAAGGAGGGAACATTTGCTTAAACGAAGCATTTTTTTTTAATTATCAAACAAACTTTTAGAGGTTGATAATTATAAATGTTATGATTAATTTTTTTTATATTCTTAGACAAGCGCTTGTTTCGTCTTTTAAAGACTCATCAGTGTGGCTATACAACTGATACGCCGACCGCACGATTCGAACCTTTGACGTCGAGTCTTCTTACCCAACATCTATAATCGTGCGCTTAATAGACCACCTGTGCGATTAAGAAGTATAAATAATGTTTTAAATCAGTACTAGTCAATCTTCTGTCTGAACGTTAAACTAAGGGAGAAAACCTTTACATTACTACTTAAACGAAATCATTAATTATTCTCAAACAGAGTGCCTATCCTTTTAAGGGGCCTATAATTATAAATGTTTCATAATTAAATATTGTTATATCCATAGACAAGCTTATTTCGTCTTTTAAAGGCGAAAAAGTTGGCTGTATAACTGCCCCGCCGATCGCACGATTCGAACCTTAGACCTTGAGTCTTGCAACCCGACAATCTGTGCGAATGAGAAGTGTAAGTTCTGCTATTCAATTGTCTCGCAGAGAGTTCAACCAATAAAGGAAACTTTTGGATTACTGTGGCTATACAACTGATCGACACCTTCTGATGTCATTGTTGGCAAACAATAATAGCGGAAGACAATTTTTATGTGACAATTAAAAAAGAAATTCAAATTGATTAGATTTTTAGGGTTAACACCAATATATATATATATATATATATATATATATATATATATATATATATATTCTTACTTTTATTGGAAGCAGAACGTACACATATTGATCGCCTATAAAATTAATTGTCGGTAGTTTTACACTGTGGGGGTTTCGCATCGGCACAACAAATCACCGGAAGCTGGCATGTAGGGATCATTAAAAGGTCGTCAGGATTTATGGTCTGTGCTTTAAATCACTGACCAGCCAGCTTACAACCCTACCAGCTGAACAAGTGGGTTAGTCAAGCTGAGATTCTCTCATTTAGAATCTGGGTCCCTTTAAGAATCCAGGAAAAAGAGAGACAGAGATATCGGTCAAATCAGACTGATAATTAGGAAAATGTGGGATTTGTGGAGTTGTTGAAATGGAAAGGCTCGCCAGTCTGTTCTTTTCGTAAGGTGTTATCACAGTCGGTTATGATGCGTGTGTTAAGTCCAATGTCGGGTTATTTTCTTACTCAGCCTTTGCCATTACTGCTGTTGTTGCAATTGGTGTTGTTGTAATTTTTGTATTTATCTCCTTCCCACAGCGAGAAAGTGGGATTGAATCGCCAGCGCCCTAGAAGAAGAGCACTCTGGTCACCAATAAATGCCTGGGCAGCCCCGTCGGCATTCCCCGGTAGGGCGCCTTAAGCGATTAGCAATAAACTAACTAACCTCTTCTCGAAGGGTAAGAAGGCACATCATGGGAGGGTAGATCTCCTAGAACTTCATAGGACAATACTCCAGACCGGCGGAATCAATGCCTGAAGGTCAAGACGTTACCGGTTTACAGAGTGTAACATCCATCGGAAAAGATACTATACTCTAATCTTAGCCAAAAAGCCCAAGAGGAATTGGTGTTGTTGAGTGAGTTGGAAGTGAATAACTGCGTCGAACGTGTAACTGTAGATATCGTCTGCTTTTGGTCGAGGTCCTTCTTATAGATTTGGAGCACTTCATGTTCCTGAACGATTTCAGATTACTCTCGACACCGTGATCAACAGGGACCAGCAGTTGCTCTAAGTTGTCGAGGATGGTCGTCATTTTTTGGCATTGGGTGGCGGTTTCACATTCGCCGAAGCAACATTGTTATTCTCACTCTGTATTGCGATAAACGACCAGAGGCTGTCAGACGACTTTGCATTTAACAAGAGTCTATTAAGCCGGTTTGCGGCCCTAATCCCGCTGGGTGTCATACCAATTCACCTTGGGTGGTCCTAGTAGGTACCGAGGCATATTTCTGACACTACTCGTTGCTACAGCCTTGTTGCGTTGAGAAGAGGTCAGAATTTGCGGCTCCTGTTGTCGTTGTTGTTGTCGAGGAGGATGAGGAGAATGGGTGGAAGGAGTACGAGCATGAGCGAGTCAGATTTCAACAGAGAGCTCACGAAGACCGTGAATCTGGTCTGCATGAAGTAGTCCTCATTTGTCGTAGCTATTCGTCAACTTGTAGGATTGCAGGGTTTTACCACTGACACTGAGAATAGCAAGGCTAGGTGATTGCATACGAAGTTGGGGAAGGTTTGGCCTAGAAACACGTAGAGGTATGGCACAGACGCGACGTTTTCGCTCTCACTCCATTGAGTTTCGGTTCTGCGTCTGACACGTTTATGTATGCCACACGCAGAGGCAGACACGACAAGAGGACGACGGATCATGATATCGACTTATCCTGGATTTACACCGGCCCTGATACTGCTTGATACTAAACCTGTACATCATCGCTGGCCCTCTTAGAACCCGTAGTTCTATACGGCGTAGCTGTGGCACCATTACGTTGCCACCACAGTTTTAAAACTGTTGGACTTGAGGACATTGTTATTATTATTTGACTGATCCATGTGTATTTGACTACAACCATTCCTTCCATATGTTATTTGTATTTGTGTTAAGTAAAATGTATACTTACACATGCATTTAATACGCAAATGTAATTTTGTTGACAGCCCCCAACTAGAAATAAAAGAGCTTTATTCGTTATACTTTCATGGCTATATAAACCGCTATACACGCGTGTCCTCTTTGGGAATGAAGGTTCTTGATAAAATGCATGCGGGCCGATATTTTTATAGTCGCCGTTGTGAAACCCAGGTCGCCTTTCGGATTTTAACAAAAACCACGTGGACACAAATAGTCAGTGTTTTAACCAGATTTATTTATTTAAAACCGAAAAAGAAAACAGATTGACTTCTGATGCGTGATAGGGAAAGAGACAGATAGATTGTTTGTCTGGTTACACTTAGCTACATTGTAAGCGACCGTCGCAGCTCTAGGTTTTGATCCGCTTGCTTCAGTTGTTAGCCGAAAAGATACTCCCGGCCAGAAATCACGACTGACCATTAAGGTGTCGCTCAACCCCTTTCATCCAAACACCCCCACCCTTCGCTATCTAACAACTGTTGCAAAGTGCCCGGAATTCATCATCTTCTTTGAACCATTACAAATATCGCGGGTGCATGTAAACAGCTGTTTTAGGTTGTTGACACGTAATAGCAGCAATAGTAGTCGTAGTCATGATGTGTGTAGATTGTAGCAGCAGAAACAGTTGGGTCTATAAAGTTAATCTGTCTCCTTTATTTGTAACAGCGTCTGTAATAGTTGTTGTCGCAGTGACTGTGTGTAGAGATCGTCTGCCTCTCTTTTTTCTTTTATATGTTGTTATAGCTGTTCTCTCATCATGATAATAACAACGGCGCATTTTTTAACATAGTTCACCCCAAACAAGACAAACTGCCACTGTAGACGCAAAGGGCTACTGAGAATTAGGATGAATATTTAGGGGGTATCCTAAATTTGGAGCTGTGCAGCGAGATGCTTGTTCACATTATCTTTAAATGTTTGCATGTCGGTACAGTCGAAGATACATTAAGCAGAAAGTAAGTTCCAAAGGCCGGCAAGACGATAAAAAAGGTATTGGAGTAGAAGGCTCTCCGGCATAGTGTGACCTCCACAGTGAATGGATGGTATTTAGCTAATTGTCGGATCGGTCAAGTGTATTTACGTCGAGGGGGCATCATAGCAGCAAGTTCGCCGAAACACATTCCATTGAAGTACTTGTAAAACAATAACAAGGATGCAACATTGCAGCGATGGGATAGGGGCTGGAGCTTGGTGGATAGTAAGGGACCTATTAAATTAGCGACTTTTTTATCTTGTCTAAGAGAGGGGACTAGTGAATGGTGCACCAGCCTAGATATTGTAACAAGACCCCATGCATGGACGGAGTGTGGCTTTGTAGAGACATAAGATACTGTCAGGCGTGAGAAGTCTTCTTAGCACGGTAGAGGGAGCTCACCCTATTTGCAGTAATCTTGGCAATGTTTTCTATGTATTTGTTCCAATTGATACTACGAAGAGATCTTTTTCTAAATTTCTTTTAGCATCATAATACACAGCATATTCTTTTACGTGCATTCGCTAACATTACATCTTCTCCTGACCCCTGTAAGGGGATAGGGTGAATGAAAAACTCCCCAAATATGTCTGTTCTTTTTTACAGACAAATATCAAGTTAAATCACACTTTTCGCCTTTCGCAACGTATCACTTCGCACGTTAAGTTTTTGGGTGTCACTTCCCTGAACACGTTTGCTAAATTTCTTCACCTTAATTTCTAGTGGACGTTTTCTCTTTCTTTGTCACCTAACATATCTTGTAATATTGCTACAGTGTGTGAATTTCACTAATACTTTTTTGTCAAGATATGTATTAAGCTTTCGGTTAAATAGTAAGGAAGACTAGATCTTAGAGCCCCGAGAGGTACAAGTAGTTTAGAAGAAAAAATTGCGTACAAAATTCTGGGAATTGGCGTCCATTATCTTTGATGGATTACCACTCCCTTTGTTACATTACCTCCTCTCGAGGGTAGTTTTAAATATCTCACACGGGCTCCGAAATAAAATACACTGATGTTCAAATGGAATCGTAGATGACTTAGGCAGTTAGTCCACGATCGTCGTAGGGGTGAATTCTCGCTGGAATTAAAAGTTGGATATACAACACGCCGACAACAGTCGGTTAGTTCATAAACAACGATTTATTCAAAGGCAGCATATAACTTGCGTGAGATAGAGAGAGAGAGAGAGAGAGAGATGCTTAAAAATTGTTTTAACTACATCGCTCGCCTTGCAATCCCCGGGTTCGGGCAGCGCGCCCAGAAACACGTCTTCTTTCGCTGCAATCTTGTCAGCTTATAGAATGAGAGCGATCTTCTCGGAAGTCGCGTGATTTGCATAACTTCTACCTGGTGTCACGCTCTGTTCTTTTTAACCACGAAACTTTTTCATTCCACTCCAAAACGACTATTACTATGCAACACCTTGTTATCAGCATGTATAAGATGTTTTTGTGGTGTTGTGCAAGCTGACAATATTTGTGATCCGGTGCTACAAAAGTGATAATTTATTCTCATTCAGTGGCACAGGCGAACTGACCATAGTTGAGATGCTGTGCACGCTGATTATAGACGACAATTCTCAATGATTCAGACTAAAAAAGTTTCTGATCATTTGTCGTATATTTGAGAAATATAACATAATTTCGATTACAGATAGAGAACGGTCACCAAATCTACATTATAATAGAATCGTTGTTTGATCAAACATAAATAGACATTCGTCGGGGGGAATTTAAAAATGTTAATTAGCGTTAATACTTTTAAACCAACGCATTCTTTGAAGTACAAAAAAACGGTATTAGTTCCCTAAAACACTATTTAAATATATACGAGGATATTTGCACAGCTTAAAGTCTGGTGGCCGACGGTTACGGAAAATATGTTTATAAGCGGAATGTTTCGGGGGAAAAAGAAGTGATCGGTGTTGGGGTATTTAACCCTTAGAAGTAAGATCTCTTCTACTCTCCCCGCCCTGAATACCTGACATGGACGCAACCTAAGGTATTTAAAACAGGTGGGTGGTCGATCACCTCATATTGCACCAATCTCTCTGCCAGTATTCGTTGGTAAATTTAAGCCCCTGAGAGGATAATCTAGCATTTTGCGTAGCTCCTGGGCCAACCAGTTCTACTACTACCGATTTGATCCCTTCAATCAACCCCGTTTAACTGTAAACACACCTTGTGTGTGTAAGTTTCTTAGAAATTATACCGGTCCAGAACTGCCGCAGGTTTCTAAGCGGTTTGCCACCAGCCCTATATACCACCGTTTGCCTTCTCCGCTGCAGAAGAGCGGGTCGTGTCAAGGGTCAATCTTGGTACCTTTTAGTGGGGCACACGCAGAGATTTAGGGACTAGAATTTGAGGATATAACGTTTTGTTTTATTTTTTGTGTTAGTATTTCTTGAGTCTGTCTTTTTCTTTTTCTTTTTTCTTTTTCTCTCTCACTCTCTCCTCCCTCTCTCTCTCTCTCTCTCTCTCTCTCTCTCTCTATATATATATATATATATATATATATATATATATATATATATAATCTGTATCCCTCTATTTATCTCTCTGTGTTGCAAAGTGTACCTCAGTGTATTCAGTCAAGTTCTTTTATTTTTCATATCTGTTTTTGTTTGTTTTTAAGCGCGACAACGTATCCTTATGTGAGATTCTGTCTGTCGGTCAGGGTCGATAGGTCGGTTGGTCACTCTTAAGGTGATCTGAGTAAAGATAATTGAGGGTCACCATTTAACAAATGCTAAATCCGCCTTATTTCCTGACTAGCATAGTTACTTGATGTTGCCCGCCCGAGGTGGGACATGGACAATAAAATAGAAGAGTTAAAAGTTGTGTGAAGCATTTTTTTAAAAACTACTCTGTCTCCTCTCCTTCTGTCTTCTTCCTTCTGTCCACCTGCCTTTCTTCCCCTTTTCTACTCTCATTCCACTTCACTCTCTCTCCCCACCCCCTCACTAACCACTCCTTTTTCTTCGCCTCCCTTTTCTCTCTACCCTCTTATCTCTCCCCCTCTCTCCATTCTCTTCCCGTTCTTTTCCCTTTCTCTCCCTCTCTCTATCACTTTCTTTTTCGCATCTGGAAGATAAATAGTTTTATGATTATTACATAACATAAAAAATTGCTCTAACTCTCGCCCCCCCCCCTAAATATTTTTGTTCATAGTGACCCCTACTCTCTCCCGAAAAAATTAATATAAAATAAGTGTGCCTATATTTTGCCAGAGGCAATGCCGAAAAAGAATGTATCAGTTTTGTGGGTGTGTCTTTTGTAGTTTTATACTTTTATGTGGATACACAGATGCATACACAGACAACTCTCATTTATATAATAGATGACGGCGAATAATTGAGATGAAGTGAACAACACTGTGACTGAAAAAAAAAATTCTACTTTTACCAACAAAAAAAGTTAGAGATGCTGTCTGTAAAAATCATTAAACATATTTTGGTACTTGAGTCATATATTGATTGCGTCTCTTGGTGAACAATACAGGATTCTTTTTGATGGAGAATTTATTTGGACGGGGAACACGTTTTAAGACAGTTACAGAAGTCAGAGAGAGAGAGAGAAGAAGAAGAAGGGTTAAAAGTATACACTCAACTAAAAAAGAGAGAGGGGGATGAGATATATAGAGAGAGATAGGTATGGACTGACCTTATTCTGAGGCTATCATATTGTTTGCTCGCATCAGCTTCATCGGGGTTTGGGGGGCGAACACCAGTTTTTGCGTCTACTCACCTCGAGATCTGTCCAGAAAGAGACCACAATACGCTTGGAGGGCAATGATTTTCTGATTCTCAACTGCCATTTATTTGCTGAGGTGACATTCTGACCCCAGATCTTACAATCAGTCTACAAATAAAGGCCTTTATTATGTAACACTTTTAAAAATGTTCTTTAGTGCGTATGTGTGTTTTAGTGAATGTTTGTTTAGAGTTCCATTTTTTGTGTGTTTATATTCTTTAATTTTTCTCTAGCTGTAACTGTTCCGAGCGCAACAATAGTAGTAGTAGTCGTTTACGATTCTTCAGAGAAGAATCGGTAGTGGTTATTTTGTTGCGTCTTGAACGCGTTGTTGTGATTGTTTGCTGTTGTTTTTAACATCTTATCGGATTTGAATGGCAATAAGCCCCCCACCAAGTCTTAGGTCCTTCCAGTTGAGGGCTGCTTGGTGTTGTCTCTTCTCGCTCTTTCTTCCTTACTTGGCTTTTCACGGCGATTTTGTGAGGTACAAGACATGACTGGTGCCATTATTTGCGTTTTGGGGGAATTAGGGTCAGTTTATAGTTTTTTGTTAGTTTCAGTTCCTTTGGTTATGTGGAATTATCTTTCTAGGTTTTTTTTTATTTAGGTTTTAATATATCAAAGGCCTTCGATAGGGTTTTGCTCAAGGGGTTGCATCACAAGCTTGTTAGTTATGAAATATCTGGAAATGTCCTCTCAACCGTCAAATCCTTTCTTTCCGATAACACAATAAAAGTAGTTGTTGACGAGCAGAAGTCCGAACCATCTACTATCAATGCAGCTATTTTGGGCCAAACCTTCCTCCTTATCTTCATAATTGATCTTCCAAATTACATTCGTCGATATCTACGCAGATGGCACAGCTATCTGTAGCAGCACTTCGAAGAGCATTGATGGTCAAGATCTATCTGACTCTCTTTTTTTCCAACTTGGAGCACATAATGCAATGCGGGGAGTGGCTTGTTACTTTTACCATCTCTACAACCAAGCTTTTCTCCTTTCAGCACTAACGCTCGGATCAACGTATTTCCCCAGTTTAAATGAATGACTCTCTCCTTGAGGAAGCTCTCGTCTTTGAGAAGCTCCTAAGACTGACATCCACTTCAAACCTGAAACATCAAATATGTTGCTGGAAAAATGGTGTGGTCATTCTACCACTCCAGAAAGTACTTCACTTCTAATGCAGTCTTCCTTTCACAGTATTACTGTGAAAGTCAGAGACGCCATTCTTACCATGGCGAGGATCCGTTCTCAACAATCAGTCCAACGGAAGTGGGCCATTATTACTTATGGTAGCCTTTTTTTCTGTCGGGTTATGGTATGGTTCTTGGTAGTCCTAGGAGGTCGACCCTCCCATGGCCTTGCCTTCCCACTATGGGGAGGAGTTAGTTTATTGCTAACTTCCCCGACTAGAGAATGCCGACGGTGATGCCCAGGTATTTTTCGCAAGACCAGAGTGCAAAACGTCTAGTGGGCTTGCCCATTAAATCCCACTTTTCAACCATGTGTCACATCTTCCTGCGGTGAGAGGAAGATAAATAATCAATCCTCTACCTCTATAAAAGCCAGATGCATCCTAAGACGGAGTACTGCACCCACATATGGGAGGTGCTACTCGGAGCACTCTTTCTTGCTTTGTCAGGGTACAAAACCGACTTCGCAATCTAGTGGGGCGTGATTTCTTCTCTTCCCTACAATCCCTGTCACACAGAACAGATGTTGCTATGCTTTCTCTACTGTGTCGCTATGTACATGGTAGGTGCTCGACTGAGCTCAAACCCCTGGTTCACCCTGTAAAACATTCACAGCAATAACTCGCTAACCTACAACAATAACAAAGAGCTTCCATCTCTCTATCTAACGAATATATATATATATATATATATATATATATATATATATATATATATATATATAATCTTTCTGTACCAAAGAGTAAACAGAACTTCCACGAACAAATTTTATTTCCTAGAACACCCCATCTGTGGAACAAAATACAACGAGGCTGCTTTCCAACCGATTACAACATAGTTGTCTTCAAGTCTAATTTAAACAAATACTTGTTGAGCTGTCCTCTTGGATAATCAAGTTCTCTTAAGTAATTTTCTGCCCACTCCACCCATTGTTTCCAAACCGTCTCGTGGTTGCGATTAACGTCCAACTGATGATCTATTTCACCTTGATCCTCTAGTGCCTCCCAGGCCTGATAAGCGATGACTCATCATTTAAAAATCCTTACGTGTAACTTGCTAACTTTGTAATTTGTGTTGGTTGGTTGCTACATAACTTGCTAGCTTTGTAATTTGTGTTGGTTGGTTTCTGCATTCCAGAATTTTTCTTGAGATTTCGGCCATCTTATCAATGTCGTCTGTTGTATGGTCTCAGTCTTCCTTTTGATTCCAATTTCTTGTTTCAGTTTTTTTCTTTTCAGTATAAGTCTCAGTACCCCTAAAATTATTGGTATTATATTGAATTTCCTCATGTTCCAAATTCCTTTCAGTTCTCTGGCAAGCCCAGTTTATTATTATTATTATTATTATTATTATTATTATTATTATTATTATTATTATTATTATTATTATTATTATTATCATTATTATTATTATTATTATTATTATTATTATTATTATTATTATTATGTACTCACTAGGAGTTCTCACACAACTCATCATCAGTGATCGCTCACTGATAATAACCGGCGGTGTTCCATCAAGTCTGATTGACAACAAGCCTCCCTAGATGTCCAGTACTTTCCACTTATTTTTCAAAACCATTGTAAATTACTTTGCGGTATCGCAACAGCTGCTTACCATTGATTTCTCGCTGGTAACGACCACTGTTCTTCACTAGGATGTGGGTGGCAAAAAGCCTCCCCATGGTCCCAGTACGCTCTGCACTCATCCAGTGGAGGTCTGCTTAGTCCCCCCTCCTACCATCCATCTTGATTATTCAGGACTATTTTGTGCGGTATCAACTCTAGCTGATGTCTTTGGGTTCATATCTTTTTTAATTTTTACTTCTGTTGCAGTTTCCACGTGACTGGCGGTTGCTACCAGATCAGGCTCTCTGAAGATACCGGCTTCCTGATCAAAAATGCACCAAACATTAATGTTAATGATTTTTGCTTTCCCTTTGCAAAACTCAATCATGTTCTGCAAAGCCAAAAACCAAAACCAACATTTTTCCTCTACGAAACAGCCAAACCAAACACCGTGAATAAATATTTGAACATATAAAGAATTTGAAGCATAAAAACGTTTACCAAAGTGACCGGATTCGGCATTAAATAACCCGAAATGAGTTGATATGCCGCAAAATTAAACAACCAAACTAAAATATGTGGCTGGTTTGTGTTTGAAGTTTATTTGGGTTGGTTTCCGCATTTGAGGATTTTCCTTAAGATTTCAGCCATTTTCATCATTGCCGTCCGTTGCATATTCCCAGTGTTCCCCTTGATTCCAATTTCTCTTAGTCGTTTTTTCAAGGTTTTATGGGACTGTTCGTAGTGCTCCTACACTTATTTGTATTATATTGACTTTGTTCATGTTCCATACGCCTTTCACTTCACTGACAAGCTCCGTGTATTATTCTTATTCTTATTCTTATTATTTTTACTCACTAAGAGTTATCACACAAGTCATCGTCAGGGATTGCTCACCGACAATAACCGGTGGTGTTCCCTGGAGTCTGTGTGACAACAAGTCTTCCCAGATTTCCAGTACTCTCCGCACTCTTCCAGTAGAGGTCTCGCTAGTGCTCTCCATTATCGGTCTTCCCACCCTCCTTGACCCTTCACTATTTTTGTGGTATCAGCTGAGGCTGTTGTCATCACTTTTTGGGGGGTGCGGGGGGGGGGAGTTTACGAGATTTCTTGCAGTTAAATTATTATTATTATTATTACTACTACTACTACTACTACTACTACTACTACTGTAGAAGGTACGGACACACCACATTCCCCTGGTGTGTATTTATATTGCATTGTTAAATGTGTTGTTATTTTTGTTGCCCTTGCTGTGTTTGTTATGATGATACGGAAATAAGAGAAACAATATCCGCCATGATGAAATACAATATCGCGCCCCCACGCGTAACAATCCTTAACTAAATGAAACATGTCACCACAGGATCAAGGGTTACCATTATTATACCTTTCTTTTCACCCACATACACCTATCTCGCCTTATCTCTTTTTCCTCCAACCATTTATTCTCCCAGGTCCCTATCTTCAATTCTCTTATTTCATTTTAAACCCCGGCTTTCTTTTCTTCTTTCGTCCAATTTTATGTCTAAAAGAGAAATCACGGTATTAACCGCTGGGTTTCACTGACGCAAACGACACTGAGGTTAATCGCAATGTGAATTAATAGAAACACGGTTGATATTTTATTTTATTTGGGTGTTTGTTGTTGCTGGTTAGGGTCGTTGGTGGTGCACTGCAGGGGCTAAGGGTTTCAGGGGTCCGAGTAGAGTTTGTTTAAATGCTCTTCATTTTAGCCGTCCCATTAGGTTTGGGTCGAACGCCTGCCGTTTGCGAGTCTTTTCGCCGTGGCGCGAAAAATGCCCGCAGGTAAAAAAAAAGAAATAGGGCCGAGGCCCACCTCGGTGCGTGACTGTTGAGATGTATGACAAGAGAGAGAGAGAGAGAGAGAGAGAGAGAGAGAGATGTCGGAAATAAGGTAGGGAGAATAAGAAGTCGTCTATTATGGATTTTAGTAATGGGAGGTGAAGAGTGAGACAAGAATTGTATCGGGAAAGGCTAGGCAATGTTTGGTATACAAAAGGGAGAAACGCTGCCGCTTCTGAAGAAGAAGAAGAAGAAGAAGAAGAAGAAGAAGAAGAAGAAGTGTTATTATTAGCTTAAAAGACTGATTATGTCTGGGATTTGTTCAATCATCCTCGTGCACAGCTCTACTCTTTCGTCAGCAAGTCTGGTACTTATACATATGGATAGTGTTTATATATATATATATATATATATATATATATATATATATATATATATATATATATAATTCTTTAGATATTGTTCGTTCATTTTTTTTAAGCATTGAATAAAAATGTAATAAAAATGACGTTAGAAGCCCTTTTAACAATGCGTGAAAGATTCTTTTAAAGTTTGTTTATTTTATATAAAAAAAAAGAGTTAAATATATCTCTGATGATGGAGGTTGTATCCTCCGAAATTAATTGGAAAAAAAGAAAAAAAGAAATAAATCTTTCACGCATTGTTAAAAGGGCTTCTAACGTCATTTTTATTATATATATATATATATATATATAACTTCTTTGTAATATAGCACGAAAAATCCCAGCAGATTGCTTGATTAATTAATAATTAAAGTTAAAAATTAAAAGTTAAGAGCGTAATATTTATTTGTTTTGGTACAGAAAAAGTAGTACAACATTCGTACTGTCGGTTTCAAGCACAGAAAGACTTAGCCATCCGGCTCTCTTCAGGTTCTGTTGTCATCTGTTTCGGAAATGTGAAGTCACGTGTCACTCTAGTTTGGACGCGTTATTTGCTTGGAGAGTTATTTATGTGTGTTTAAATTTAGTGTAAGGAAGGTTTAATAAGGTTTGAAAAAAAGGAAAAGGGTGAAAAGTAACAGTTGAGATTTTAACTGGAGAAGATTTAAAGAGATATAAAAAAATAAAATAAGGTAAAAAAATTGAAAAAATTAAAAATACAAATCCCGTGAGTCAATATTATGAGCACTGTATATTTGGCCGTTACTGTTTTGGGGTTTAATGATGTGTCTTCTAAAGGAATAAGGGAGAGAATATGGGTTTAAGGATTGAAGAGGTTAAAAGGAACAACATTAATTAAATTCGTGATTAAATTCTGGATTTAAGGACTTTGAATCAATCCCAAAGGAATTTAAATAAAGATATCATCCGGACGGTCTAAGGGCAGTAACTCTGTTGGGTTATTTAATTATTTGAATTCGGGATTAAACATTATAAACTAAGGTATGCTGTTTGAAGCTTCCCTGCGTCATGCCGATGTATTTTTCTGCTCTACCGGTAGTCTGGTTTGTAACGGTGACTTCATATACGATGGAATCGATTTTGCAATTCCCCTCTAGGGGGCAGTTGTTTTTGTCCTGGCATGAGCAGCCTGCGTTTGAAATTGCTTTGGGCTCTGCAGAGATGATTTTTCTTATAGATGGGGCAGTGGAGTAGCTAACCTTAATAGAATTTCTTTTTAAAAGTTTGTGCAGGTTGTGTGTGTGTGAGGGGGGGGGGGGTGTTTGTCGAGTAAGTTGAAGAAAAGGTGGCCTACCTTTGTCTTGGTATTGGTGGAATACTCAAGTCCTTCTGTGCTTGAATCCGACGGTACGAATGTTGTACTAATTTTTCTGTACCGAAATATATATATATATATATATATATATATATTAATTAATTAATTTTAAGTAAATAATATTAAATTATTTTTACCTACATACGCCAGAGTTCCGGGCTTTCCCTCTCATCAGTTTAGGGAATACTGGGGTCGCTGGAAGCGGTCTGAAGTCATCTTTATCTTTCAGACCACATCATCGAGTCATGCCTTAAACATCGACCACCCAACGGCGAAGCCAGCATAGCTGCGCTAGACAACAAAACATAACCATGGCTTTTCTTAACCGAGCTGGTGATCTAACAACGAGATGCTGTGAAGCAAACGAAAGAAGAAGTGTAGAGAATGATAATCTCAGATGGTCGCAAGGTTCGAACCCCTGCTACAGAATCAACCTAGACTCCGCAAGCAAGCGCCATAGCCATACGACCACGAGACATTACCACGTCATGAACGGAATTTAAGTTATATTTATCCGAAGGGAGGCAATATAGAAAGAGTGACTAGAGTATTCAACGAACGTTGTCGGAATATGCCTTATAGCTATGTGTCAGTCTTTTTTCCATGGTTGAGTTTAGTGAACATCTTTTCTGATCTAAGCAAAGGGTAGTTATAATCCTTTAGTGCATGTTCAGCCCTGTAGAAACGTCTGCACAGGCAAGGATCTCTGTACGTTTTTACGTAGACTCTTGACGAAGTCCGCTTGCTGTACTCTACTTTTGATAGTACTCCAAGGTGATCCATAATACAGGCCTGGCAAACATGCGACTGGGATCCATGACTGGGGACGGGCATGTGAAGACCAAAATCACTACTAAATAATAATTACAGAGAATAGTTTTAGTAAGAAATTTCTTAGTAGTCTAGTAATTAGCAACTATACATATTATTAGGAAGTAGCTTACAATAATTGATTTATTTCCATATGTAAAAGGTACAAAAATATAAAAGAATTAAATTCACAAGAATCACTTTTTTCACCATGAATTAGGCGCTAATTACTGGACATTACTAAGAAAATTCTTACTAAAACTTTTCTCTGTAATCCTTATTTAGTAACACATGTCCGCCCCCAGTCGTGGACCACAGTCGAATGTTAGCCAGGCCTGTATTATGGATCGCCTTGTAATACTCCCATTTCTTTGAGTCTATTTAATTCCTCGTCAATCTAATTTAATCACGCGAATGGAACTATTTTTTCGGGTTGAATATTTTGTTTTAATTCAAACTTAGTAGTCATTTTGTTTACATTATATTTTAATGTCTGAATTTTGGTATGATCAGAAAAACAGAGAGCAGTGAAGGAATTCCAAAGGCAAGTGATCCGAGGAAAGAAGGTATAAAGTGTAACATCTTTTGGCATCGAGGGAACTCTACAGTGAAGGGGTGAGCTTTTGCTGCCAGTCGTGTGGGTGGATATTTACGTTGAGGAGGTACAAATGCAGTATTTTATATTAGCACATTCCATTGGATTTACTTCCTTTAACTTTTCCTTCGGATTGTTTTATAAATGACATCTGGAATATTTGATCCTTTGAACACTTTTCACGACTATATCTTCTTTCGAAGTGAATAATGAACATAGTTTTGAATCTGTTGTCTTCAGATCTTATTTCCTCTGTGTGATTAATCTCCCGTGTTCTTTTTTATATTTTTTTCTGGAGAGAAGAATTTATTTTTATGGGAAACCACCTGAAAATCTGTTTAAGCAGTTGTAAATTCAATTATTTTGAGTATATTATACGATGGCACAATAATAAAAATATGAAACTTGTCTAGCCACACTGATGTGTCTTATTAATACGAAAAATCTATGTATGTGGATAAATAGATAAAATATTTAATATAAACGTATTTAATTGCTTCCGTCAAAGGTAAAACACTATGTAAGGAAAATATGAAACGATTCTGAATTAAATCAACGGTGTGTCGTTCGCTTTCCTACAAGGACGTAATCTTAAATAGATATATTTCCATTCCATTTTATGAGGTTATCTCAGTGGCTGAGGGGAGCAAAGATGTTGGATGGAAGTTAAAGGTGACGTTAGTCCGGCCTTCAAACCGAGCGACCGGTGGTATAGTCTTATCTTGCCACACTGATAAGTCTTATTGAGACAAAACAAATCCGTATGTTGATAAATACATACAATATGTTGTCGGATGTATACAGCGGGACGTCATTATATATCGACGAACTAGAAAAAAACGAAACAAACTTTAAGAAATGGTCTATATATCATTGAAAAGGACATATCAAGGCCGAAATATTTGATTTACAATATTGCTTTCATTTATCGGAAAAAAATCTTCTTGCATAATGATTTGGTTTCTAAATGATTTCTCATATTTTTATTAACCGATTCTTCTAATGTAAAAATATTGACTCTAAGGCATGATGCAGGGAGGCGTTAAGCTGAAATTGTATGTACACAGGTATACCTTTAAATA
Source organism: Sepiola atlantica (assembly GCA_963556195.1). Lineage (NCBI taxonomy): Eukaryota > Metazoa > Mollusca > Cephalopoda > Sepiida > Sepiolidae > Sepiola > Sepiola atlantica. Next base: position 96,935,375 of record OY744516.1, read on the forward strand.
CAAAGACAAGGCCAACAAAACATTTTTGGACCCGGATATGGCAATTAAAAGACATGGGGACGCCCTTCACCATCAAATGGAAAATAATAGAGAGAAGATCATCATACTCTCCAGCCATAAATAGATGCTCTTATGCAACGCAGAAAAATATTACATATTAAGGGCAGCTATTGACCCAAATACAAACTGTTTAAACATTAGGGACGAAATTTTTAAAGGATGTGTCCATAGGAGACAGTCACTCCTTATAAACGCGACTGACCTGTACACATAAATGGTTTGTCGATAATCAACCTCCCCCTGCCAAAAACATAACCTCGAAATAGTCTTACACAATACGAGATTCGCTCTCATATTCGGGCCTTAAATTTTTCCTGCCCCTTCCCCGACGAGTTTTTCCCAATTATCACCTTTCCACTTAATATGCCAAAAATACGCCAAAAATAAAAAAATATACCAAAAATAAAACCAGTAAATTATATCAGGAAAATAAAAAAAAAACATTTCCACCCTCCTAAAACACTAGGCTAAAAAATACTTACTTTACTCCTTAAACTTTATTCTTAACTCTAAACAGGCTTAATCAGCCACCTCATCATTTATTAATGTCATAATAAATTGAAACTCCACTATAAATTTATTTCTTAAATTTCTTATTTTTTTCATATTATACCTTAAATACAGAATCAATAAAAATTTGTAGAGTTGCTCCTTTTAGATTGTTTTACCGTTAGCGTTAACTTACGAGATGTTAACATTATACTTAATTATTATTTGTAAATAATAAAACATTATTAAATTTTTAAATTTCAAACGTAAATTTTAAATCTAAATTTTAAATGAAATTCCTAAATTTTATAAATGTAATCCTTAACCTCACATATCTTTTTAACACATAATTTAGACGAAATAATTTTACCCTTCAAAATAAATAAAACTTCAGATAAATACAGCAGTTAGATAAAACTGATTAACGAGACTTTATCAAATGTTTTTTTTTAAATCTTGGTGTTATCCCCTTTTTAGACTTAATTATGCTTTTAATCTCACATATCTTTCTCTAACACAAAATCTAGACAATACTAATTTAATATTTCAAAACAAATAACGTTTCCAAGCGTGGCTTATACGATACCATCCATTTTTTCTACCATGTAACAACTAAGCTGAAGATAGCCAGGCGGTTAACATCTTCTGAGCTTGAAACCAACGGTACTGATATTGTACTGATTTTCTGTACCGAATAATAAATAAATATATATATATACATACATATACATATATATACATACATATATATATACATATATATATACATATATATATATAGAGAGAGAGAGAGAGAGAGAGAGAGAGACATTCGTATAAAACAAAATGTCCGGCGGTCTATTAAATTCTGGTTAAGTGACATCCCCTTCTTGAGAATGTCTTCAATGTGTAATCAGTTTTGCTGTAACATAAGGCCTGATTAGACTTACTCATTAAAGCTCGTCAAAACATGCATGCATTTATGTAGTCAGACTTCTTTATATAAATAAATAAATAAATATATATATATATATATATATATATATAAATATATATATATATATATATATATATATATATATATATATATATATATATATATATATAACTACTAAAGAAATATACAGCTGTAATCGTAATTGATCACTATTTAATAATACCAGTAACATTCATTTAAATTGTTTATCCAACCTTTATGAACAACGCAATATTTTTTTATAGAATCACTTGCATCTCCAATAAATCTTTAAATAATTTTTTTTACAAAAAGAAAAGAAAACCACATAAGACCCGTTTAAAACACCCGTTTAGGATGAGGGGCGTACTTACTTAGACTTAGTGTTAGTGGTAGGGTTAAAAAAAGTTTTATTTTTAAGTTGCTGAAAAACGCCAATCTTTAATCACAATACGGGATATTTGCAAAAAAAAAAAAATTAAAAAAAAAAAAAGAAAATCAATAAAAGGGCTCCAAAACAATTCAATTGGAGACGGGAGTTATGCTATTAAATTACCAACAAAACTACACTGGAATACACACACACACATACACACACACATCTTGTTTAACGTACACAAGTGACTAAACAAAGATGGCTTCTTTTCTCAGAATCGGCATTTACGCGAACTATAAAGGCTTATAACTTATATTACATATTATATATTTTTAACGCAAATAGGTCACAAATGAGTAGGTAAACAAAAATAAACTGTTTTTGACTCATTTCCCAACTGTATTTTCTTTAAAATAATTAATGTCGGTAATAGTAATGATTACACATTTTTATTGTCTTTATTTACGTTTCCTTTCCGGGGTGTCATGAATCAGTAATCTGAGTAATGGAACGGGGAACCAAACAGATGTCATGGGCATTCACCGCGCTCTAAAGCAACGCACCTTCGATGTCTTCGCGTCCAGCTTCTCATGAATCACAGTCTTGTTTGTCGTCCACCCCTCTCCACTAAATTTGACCTGAAACATAATAAAATGATAAAATAATAACGGGATATCATCGTCCATCTTGAGGCATCTGGTTAATTGTCTTTAATCACGTCTGTCTTTATTGCTCAAATAACGGGTAACAACGTCAGATGAGTTCATTGCGAGACATATCATCAACCAATTCTGAAAGACATAAAAATAAGTTCACACATCAATCTCCGTCTTCCAATTGAACTTAACCTCTTCTTTTCTTGCCTGATGTTCCCGTGAATACTCGGGATAGGCATTCTGATCTTTTTTACAATCCCGAGTATTTGCGTTCAATCACTGAAATTAAATTTTCTAGCCCGGAAAGCTTCGTACTTCGATAATTTTCCGTTTTCTATGAGTCTTGAGAACATTTGGTTCTTTGTGCAGACACATCACAGAAGAATGGAAATTTATTTGCGGTGGCGGCGGTAGATGGACGAGTTCTGGCAGTGAAAGATTTACAAGTTACAAGAGATTGGAGCTTCCATGAAAATAACAATAGAGTAGAGAAAGACTAGTTACGCCTCTTCTGTGAGAAACGACCAATAAGGAAGAAAAGGGATTATCTCACACTAAATTTCGAAGTTATTTTCCACTCTGCGAAGGCACGATATTGAAGCAATAGTGATATGAGGATCTATATGACTCTTACATTGGTAGAAAATTGCGTCAGGAGTGAGATATTTTCTAGAGCGGTAGAATGATCCAACCCCCATTTTCCAGCGACTTTAAAAGCATTTTTTGAACTGTCCAAAGCAAAGCCAGACATTGATGATCATTAAAAAACCCAAGAGGTACAGAATTGCGTCAAGTGTGAAGTGTGTTTGTGCTGTTTTACTTTTGCCATGGCTTTTGTTAAAGTTTCTATTTCTCTGCTTGTCTTCGGGGTAAAATATTCAATAACTATCCGCCATTGCTATTTTCGGCTGATGGATCAAATTCGACGCAAAGCTGATATACTTGAATTTTCAAATAGGAGGTTATCTTCATATTATGCCCCTAAAACCTTTTCAAATACTAAAAATAAACTGTTATTTGGGGAATAGTTATTAATTGATGGCTAATACCTACTGTTCATAAATATCGAAGGTTTCTAAGTGTTCATGAAGGGCTTCGGCCCCTCTTTTGTTTGGCCCCCTCCCTTTTTGTTTGCCTCCCTCCCTGTTTGCATAAAACTAAATTAAACTAGATATAGCTTATATGATCCATATATATATATATATATATATATATATATATATATATATATATATATAATATATATTTATAGATAAAATAGTTATCCACAGACACCTGTTTTGCCATTACTGCAGGCCATCAGCGTAGCTTACCATGACAAGATTCGAACTCTTGATAATATGGAATGCAATCAAGTGCGCTCACCAGTACGCTACGAAGGGCCTATCTGAAATTACGTGATGATGTATCGCTTCATAAATTTATGACGTTACTTTTTGTTTTTTTTATTGTTAGCGATGACTTGCTGTACTGTAGCTACTGGTATTGACTGCTCTCCTGGGCATTTAAGAGTCCTGTTATAGTCATCCACGCTGATGAGCCGCAGTAACAAAGAAACACGTGTTCGTGGCTACGTATTGTATCTATAAATAAATAAATAAATAAACAAACAAACATATATATGTATATATGTACACGTCCCTAAGAAATGGGGCGATATTGAGTACCTAAGGGACAAAACTCATAACTGCTCAGGAGAGCAGTAAGTACTAGTAACTACAGTACAGCAATTTATCGCAAACAATAACAGCAAAAAGTACATTATAAAGGTATATATATATATATATATATATATATATATATATATATATATATATATATATATATATATATATATATACATATATATATAATATTTGTTATTGTTTATTATCTATGTACGTATACGTTTCGTCCTTAATAATCGAGACTCATCAGCATAGAGATATGACTATTCACTACCGGTCATGCGATTCTATAATTATTATTTAAACTGAATATGAATATAATATGAAACTAAAGAAAAGGCTTGGTGAATATAAAAAGATATAAAAATATAACAATTCCCTGAATGCACTATTATCTCATGAATTACAGCACGATCATTCTTGTAACTTTGAACAGGCAAAACTCGTTAAATTTATTTCAAATAAATCTCGGCGAATACTTATTCTTATTTATTTATATCAGCACTCATTATTAACGCTAATACAATTATACAACGTAATGGTTTCTACAATTTATTTTCCTTTAATCAGCAAACTTATTCTATCCGAACAGAACTTGAATTCAGATCCATTTTTCACCACACTCCCAAAAAATACTTTTCACATAATATCGATAATCAAATAAATAAAAAACAAAAACAAAATGAAAATAAATAAATATAAACACCTATTTCATTGTATGAACATATCACACATATTAAATTCTAACGGCTATGGTTTGTTCCAAAAAAAATAACAATACCATTCGTTTCACGTCATAGTCGCACCACATTTTCTGAATTTCGACGACTATGCTTTCGTTTGAAAAACAAAAACAAAAAATTCAATCATTCTTTTTCATAAACGCAGTGCACATATTAATTCTGGCGGCTATGTTTCGTTCCCGGGGAAGTCTTGAAATAAAGACGAAACGTTGATGAATACATACATAATTTTGATTTTCCTTTTTTCATTTTCCATAATGTTAGAATATTATTTCCATTTTTTATCATATATATATATATATATATATATATATATATATATATATATATATATATATATATATATATATATATATATATGGAATTATTTATACAATTTATTTATATACTAAAATATGACTAACGTTTTAGAATTAGACACATACAAAGAATTAAATTGCATAAAACACAAGTCACCGAAGTTTCACACAGATTGCAATTTTCGAGGGTCCAAGATGGGGGAACAGAGAGGTTCGTTGACATCTCGTCAAGGGTGACAATGTCGAGAACAGTACAAATGGCAAAAGCGGATCACAGTTGTTTGGCAGACCCTTGCACAGAGGTCGGAAGCGGTCGCGGCTGGGTTACGCTCTCTTTTCCTCGTCGAATCCCAGAGGATTTTACGCAATGTTCAGGAATTGGGAACATCAACGACAGATGGGAAGAAGAAGAAGAAGAAGAAGAAGAAGAAGAAGAAGAAGAAGAAGAAGAAGGAATGGGTGGAGGAGGAGGAAAAGCAGAAGAAGAAGGGGGTTTCGATTAACATCTGTCGCGGTAGCCTTCTTCTGAGACTGTTATTGACAGAACGATAGTTAGCATGGTGTTAAACGAATTTACCGCTCGCCGACACCCGGGTGCGTTTCTCCAGCCACTTCAGTTGACAAAGGACACGGAGAGGACACGTATAATAGAATTAAGCTCCATATTTTTTCGGCGACCATTATTATAATTAGAACAATTATGATAATCACTGTGCCATCGTCATGATTGCTCTGCGTCAATCTACGAATAATATATTTCTTGTTCTTTCTTATAACCATGATGATGATAATGATGATGATGGATAAGGTGGATTTTTATGTGTAAACGAGAAGAATATCCGATCCAGGACGAGGAAATTTAATTCACAAAACAGATTCGCGACACTTTTTCGTTCCCTTTATATCTATATAATACGAATATTTCATATGTAAACTAGCAGTCCCGATCCGGCGTTTCCGAGGAGTATTTCTACTTGCAATATATTCGAAGCTGCTATATAAAACTCCTAAATATATAACTCACTACAGTTTTGCACCACTTTTATGTACCTACGAATATTAGAATGAAACTATATTGATAGCACAGCCTTATTTCTAGAATCTTTATTTCAATTTTTATTTAAATCCATTACATGCATTTTATTCTAAAAAAATATTTTAAACTTAGGTTTAAGCTTAAGGGGTCTTAAGAAAAAATGTAAGTTCAGAGAATCTTGTTTAATTGGTGTCAATGATTATATATCTAATTTACTACAAATCTTAAATAAGAGGTTTTGCCCATATTATGCCCCTTATAATACTTAAATACACCCCAGAAAAACTGAAAGTTGGGGAATATTTATAAATTAATGCTTCATATGGTTAACATTTCATAAACATCGTATGTATCTGAATTTACAGAAGTTGCTTCCACTCCGTGTTTAACCCGTCCGCATTTAACAAAATTAAACTAACTATAGCTCACATTTGGATCCCTTTATGCCTATCAGCTGTGTTCCAAAATTGATAATGATCGGTTAATTAGTTTAGAAGTGAATCCTGTACATACGCATACAAATATAACACTATATAGAAATACCTATCTTAATTAGCAGAAGCTAAAACATAAGATCTCAATAACAAATGAACTCCGTCATTATGTTTTATTTACAAAAGTAAACAATCACAATTCAAAACAACGACCGGAAGTGGTCGCTAACAGTATTTCAGATACAATCAACCAATTATATGTAAATAATCAAATAACAATAGAATAAATAAAAAACAGCCTCTAAACACATTTAAACAACACTTAGCCGACCCCCCCCCCCCCAACAAAAAACATATGATCGTCCGATTTTTAGGATAGTAATACCCCGCACACAGGCGGCTTTATTTCCGCTTTTTTCAGTAACACACTAATTCATTCCCGATGAAGAACGCAGGGTATTTGAAATATTGAATTATTATAGCAACAACTTATAAAAAACAAAAGCAACGACATCGGTTTATGCTTCAACCACCACCCAATCATCATCATCCAAATATTTATAGAATCATGCGTGGAATATGGAACTAATCTACATATCTTTATATATATATATAAATGTAATAAGTACGAAAAGATTGACGAGATGTCTCGTTAATTTTTTATCCTCTATATTGTTTGAATTGATTTGAATGCTGTGTTTACGGCATATCAACCCATTTTATTCTATTTATTCAGTACTTTTTACTTTTTTTCTCTCTAAAGAAGAAACTCTGCTACTGAGACTTAAGTGACTACTGTGTATTAGGGGCCATACCTACAGGAGAATCCTAAGTGGGGAGTTGTGCAGCGAGATGTTTGTTCATATTACATTTAAAATTCTGCATCTTGATACAGTCGGAGAAACAGCGATAAGGGAGGAAATTCCAAAGGCTAGCAGTTCGAGGAAAGAAGCTAGTGGCGTAGAAAGCTTTCCGGCATCTGGGGACATCCACAGTGAAGGGTGGGATTTTTCAGATTGTCGGGTCGGTCGATGGTATTTACGTCGGGAGGGGGGGGGGCACCAGTGAAGCAACTTCGCCGAATAACATTTAATTGAAGTACTTGTAAAACAAGCACATGGATGTAACATTGCCGCGATAAGGCAGAGGCTGGAGCTTGGTGGATAGTGAAGGACCTATTAGATTAGATACTCTTTTTTCACCCTGTCTAAGAGGGGGGGCTAGTGCTTGGTGCACCAGCCACGATGTGACAACAATATTGAATGCACTGAAAAATAGTTGCTTTGTAGAGATATAGGATACTGACAGGTGTGAGAAAGGTTCTAAGACAATAGAGGAAGACCACCTTTTTTGCAGCAGACTTGGCAGTATCTTCTATGAATTTGTTCCTATTCATGTTACCAATTCATTTTGCTTCATTTAAAGCCTAATTCAATTATTTTTTAATATTTTCAAAGATTTATAGGTTAACGAGCTGTATCTGTTTTCATGTACTAACGAGTCGCCGCTTATCAAGGCTTAAAGGCCACTCAAGGATAAGGGTTAATGAGTTTGTCAGGTGGATGGTGAGACAACACCGTAATGGTTTGGTAACTATGGTTGAAACTGTGCAGAATTTGTATTATTTAAGAAAACAGCTCAACAAGAACTTGGTAACATTGGACTTGCAAACGGCCATGTTGTAGTCAACTGGGAAGCAGCCCCGTTGTACTGCGTTCCACAGACGGGTCGTTCATGGAAAACAAACCATTTTAGTTCCAATCCAGATTGTTTTTTTTAGGGGAGCTTTATTTTCTCCACATTAAAACTCGTCATTGTGTCTAACTGTGCCTTTGCGGGGAGTCAAGTAAGTAGGAACTAGCTGTATATACCCGGCGTTGCCCGGGATTCATTGGTTGAACATTTTTTTAATTCAATTTAGATCATTATTTTTTTAAATAGCTGAGAAACAAAGTAAAAGAATAGTAATGTGTAAGTCATGTACAGGCGAGAAACACACACACAAAATGGTCAAAATTGTATTAATCTTAAGGTAGAGAATAGAAGAAGAGTCAGAAAAAATGCTTTATAATGAATTAAATAATATAAGGGTGATAAGTCATATTTTAAGCTGCGAACATTTATCTCCGTTGCATTATTTGAATCATTACTTAAGATTGTAGCAGTCGTAACAATCTTCCTAACCGGCATTTTTTACCAAGTAAACTGACGCTAAAGACATTTTTATATAGTTCAAAACATGTTTGAACGAGAAAAAATACAAAATGGTAAGGCAGAGTAAAATATCGATGCAACAGATGCGATGCTGTTTGGGTCTAAATTAAAATTCCGGCAATATAACTTTATGTGTTAGATTCATACTCATATATTTAGTAAATAACTAGTCTGCAAATAATAGCTTCTATTTAACCTATAGATGAGACCTCCGGGTTAGACTTGGTCTGAGAGTAATGGCAAGGGGGTACTCAACATTTCTCAAAGCTCCAAAATTGGGATCTTGCCATGCGATGCAAGTTTATGTTATACCTAGGACATCTTCTATTTGATCCATAGATTGGACCCTAACAAATACTTCCATTATTCTGGATCGGAGTAGACCTTTGAGTAGTGACCAATAAGAAGTGAATCCACAACCGCCAAATTCTATTTCAAACTTTAACGTGACAGACAAAGAAACATTTTATTTTCAAGTTAAGCGTGACAGACTAAAGTTATTTCAAACTTAAGCGTGGCAGATCAACAAAAAAGCTATGTCAAACGTAAGCATTACAGACCAAGGAAAATGCTATTTCAAACTTGAACCAACGGATACAGTACTGAGTATCAATCTGTTCAAACTTACAGTCTCCTGGAGGTTGAAGGTTCAATCCTCACTACAGGTGATACTAAGAATATAATATGAGTTACTTAACACTTCTATCCGGTTATGGCTGCCAGAATGAGAACAATCTACCCTCATTAATTAAATAAAAGATTCAGTTTGAAATTCCCTACAGATTCGCGAGTTCGACAAGCTGCACATGAAGAAAGTCGGTGATTACATCAGCCGAAACGTTGTGAGATGGAAACAGTAGTCCGAATAATCCAAGTAATACAAATTATTATGTTTTGGGGGTTAGGAGAATGAATTAAAAGTTATTCAACAACAGCAAATAATAGTTAATTAATAAAATGTCATTTTTCTCAACCAGTATGCAAATATCAGGAAGTTTCATTTGATGTCCTACTGGCTTGGCCGGCCAAGATCAGGCACACTGCGTTTTCTTGAATTATGACGATGGAGAAGCGCTCGTAAAGCCATGTAAATTCACGATGGTTCCCGGTGTGGCGCATCATTAATAGACCAAGGATGTTTCACGTGGAAGACCATATCGCTCCACTTGTCTCCACAATACAAATTATCAATCCTCGTTTCAAAAATTCTGAAATTCTGAAATTAAAGTTTAATTTTTAAAATAAAGAAATTAATTAAAACGTGAAAACTATCGATAAAATAAATATATAGTTGACAAGGATTTTCATGGTAAGCAGAAAAGGGAAAGCATCTATGGAATTTCCATAGGTTCCCGCACTACTACCAAAATAACCTTTCTTTTCCCTTTGTAGCCAAACATTATTTTTTAAGAAAAGAAGGCACGAAGCAAAAATTAAGTTCACAATTTTTCTGGTGGTCGACGGGAGTTCAGCAAAAGTCGACGAAACTCGACAGATGAAGGTGTGCGTCGTAACTTTTGTTTTCTTTCGGGGGGGGGGGGATTTTTTCATTTTTTTGTCTTTAGGGAAAAGTGAGCTCCATTGGCTGGGAATGAAAAAGTCTTTTGAAAAAGTTAACTAAGTTAGATATACGATCTGAATAATGTATGTCGATTGGGAAATGCTACCACAATTGCAACGGACCAAGGATTATGATCGGACTAATGATTATTAGTGGTAGTATTATAATGTCGTGGCTTCAATAGCAGCAGCAACAAGAATACTACTACTACTACTACTACTAATAATAATAATAATAATAATAATAATAATAATAATAATAATAATAGAGAAATTGAAAATAAATAAAACAAAATTCAGACATGATTGACATTCTCACACAAGAGCATTATATAAAATATTTATTTTATAACACCTGTTATATATATATATATATATATATATATATATATATATATATATATATATATATGAATGAGAAAGAAAGGATGAGAGTAATCCGACGTAATACGAAATGAAAAAGGAAAAACCAAGAGATATTTTTTTATATATTCATGAACGTTTCGTCCTTATTGTAAGACTTCCTCAGGATGACATTTTTCTTAAAATGATCATCCTGGGGAAGTCTTACAATAAAGACGAAACGTTCATGGATATATAAAAAAATATCTCTTGGCTTTTCTTTTTCATTTCCCATATATATATATATATATATATATATATATATATATATAAACAGGTGTTATTAAATAATTATTTTATATTGAATTTTAGGGTGATTGAAATATGCACAACATTGGGCACAGAGCATTATTATAAAAAAGAAAGTAATAATGAAACAAAAGTAAAGTTAAATTATTTACAAGTTTATTATAATCAAATATTGCAACAAAGAGTAATTTATGAAAAAGTTCTTTAACCCATGGATTTCCAAATAAATAAATATTTTCTTCAGAAGGAGAAAAACAAAAATATTACTAATTATTTGTGAATATTTATTTTTAAAAATTACACAACAATTATGAGTTGTGTAAAAAGCCCCCCCCCAAAAAACGTGTTAATGGGTAGTCTCTGTAATGATGAATCTCCTAATACGTTATGAGTTGCTAAAACATCTATAGGAGCGATAAATTGTAATGTAAAAATTTTAGGTTTCAATAGAATTCAAGGGTAGTCAAACATCCAATATATTTGAACATAAATATATAGAGAGATGCATTATGAGTCGATATGTCTTCCTTGGCAGTTATTTTAAATGTGATATGTTAAATTCAGCGTGAAGTTAATTATAATGAACAGAAAACGAAGAATGGAAAAAAGAAAAGAGAAAAAGAAAAAGAAAACAGAAAAAGAAATAGAAAAAAGAAAAAGAAAAAACGAATGAGACGTCAAATGGCAAAAAGATAAAAGAAACGTTTTTAATCTACAAATCATTTAAAATATTGAAAATATAAGAAATTAAAAACCATTATGAATTTTTCTATAAAGGAGCCATTAATGTAAAGTTGGGAGACTTAACGTAATGCATGTAGAATATAAGTAAAAAGAAAAGAACTATAGGCAAAAGAGTTTTGAATTTCAAATGTATAAGATTTGCAGGTGAAAAATAAAGTGGGTTACGTATATACTAAGTAATATATATAATAAATTTAGGAATTATGTTTTAGTTAAGATAATCTTTTTATATCTTTTAAATAAGAAAAATAAAACAGTTATATAAGAATTACGTTAAACGTTTAAAAGTAGATTTTAAACTTTAAGATTTAAGTTTTAAATAAATATAAGTACTATGGTATATTAAATATTAAATAAGTTAAGTTTAGAATTGGTAAATGGAAATTAGTTTATTTGTTTATCAAAATGTGTTAATCTCCGCATTTTGTACGTATTTAAATAAAACAGCTTTATTTGTCGATGAACACTTTAGAAACTAAAAACCTAAAGAAATAATGATAAAAACCTATAACAAATTTGTTCTAATAATTTATTAATTAAAAGTAACATATATTCTAACCTATTGGGTAAATGCTAATAATAATTCGAGTCATCGGGTTAGGGTTATTTCTTTTTAATACTAAAATTTGGTCTAAGGGAAGTAATTCATTTTAAACTTAAACTTAAATGGTTTAAAATTAGGAAATGGGTTAAAGCAGACTAAAAATTGGTGAAATACATATTAGCTGAGATTTTTCCAATTGATAAATAACATATGTTTTCAATTTGTAAATAAAACAAATTCTTAAAGAGGCTTAAGAAAGGATGCATTTGAAAATAATTAGTTTGAGAATATTTACCAAAAAAGTATATAGAGATATTATCAAGTAGGATAATCGATAGTAAAAAGATGGTATACGCTGAAAGAAAGATGGTAGAAAACTCTACCATCTTTCTTTCAACGTATAACATCTTTTTACTATCGATTATCCTACTTGATAATATTTATATACAGTGAATAAAACAAATACAGAGAAATAAATTAATTAATTTAATATGATAAGTGCATTAAAATTTAACAATATGGTTAAGGATATGGAAAATATATAGTCAATATAAAAAAAGTTGCTAATTAAATAGTTATTACTTCGAAAGAGTAAACATACAGTGAAATTATGGATAATATCAGAAATATTTTGTATGGATTTAATTTAAATATTCAAAGATTATATGAAGAAAAATTGAAAATTATAGTGTAAATATGTGTATTGATTTATACATAAATTTCAATGTAAATGAACATTATTACTAATGTGATTTAATAATAACTAACAGAGGAATATATTTTTTTAAATGCTATTGAAATAAAAGAGGTATATAAATAAGATAAGATATAGTGTGAAATTCTGCATAAAATATATGTGTATGAAGTGTAATAGCACAAAAATACTTAGGCGGATGGGATGAGAAGCAGATACAAATTTAAATATTTATAAGGAATATATATTCAAGGATATCATGAATATTAGATTATGTATTTGAGGGCGGGCCTATCATTAAGGGTAATAAATTGGCTATATTCATATATTTTTCTATGTTTACAGACAGTTAACAATTCATTTTTGATATTTATTATATTATAATTAGATTTAATTATCATTACTTCTTCGGAAACGCAAAATTGGCATGTTTTCTAGCCTGACCAATATGATTGTATTTTTTTTTTCAAAATAGACTAGCTTATGGTATATGGAATATTTTTCATTTAAGTTTTTGAATAAGAGTTGTTCGGAAAGTTGTATTCCTATCATGTTTATTATTCCTATAAAAAGAACTTACGTGGTTTGAGATGCGAGGTTTAATGAGCGTAGAAGTTGAGCCTATGTATTATGTAATTTTGGGGAAATATCTATCCGGTTAGGATTGATATTTTCAATAGTAGATGTATTGGGAGATTCATCATTACAGAGATTTTCAGCGCATTAATACGTATTTTAAATTTATTTTTGCATAACTAATAATTGTTCTCTAAAATGTTTAGATTAATATTTACTAAGTATTAGTAATTTATTGTTTCTTTTTCTTTAAATATTTTTTGTTTAAACAACTTTTTAATAAATTTCTCTTTGTTGCAATATTTAATTATAATAAACTTGTAAAGAATGTAACTTTACTTTTGTTTTATGATTTCATTATTTCCTATATCTATATATCTATCTATTTCTCTCTCTCTCTCTCTCTATATATATATATACATATATATATATATATACATAAATATATATATATATATATATATATATATATATATATATATATATATATATATATATATATATATATATAGGTGATTTGTCTCTTTGTATGCGCATTCGGCTATAACATACACACTATAATATAATTTTTTTCTTCCTGTGTTTAATTGTTTTTCTTTTCTGTCTTTCATACATTGTGTTATTCTGTGCATTGTATCCTCTTATACATATATATATATATTCACGAATAAGCTTTTATAAGTTACTAATACACAGAAATATTCCTATATGCAATATTAATCATACAATACAAGTCCCAAAATCTAAATTCATATAGGCCTTCCGCAAGAAGCGCCATCCACAAAAACAGGCCTTAGTGCTAACAATAACAACACTGACATATATCATTACGAGTCAGAGTTGGTTTGGGAGTAATTACTAGAGAATATATATATATATATATATATATATATATATATATATATATATATATATATATATAATTTATTTGAAAACACTGTTACATATTTCAGAAACGTACAACAGTTCGATACAGATGGGCTGACTTTTTACATTAAAAAAAAATATACCCAGTGGAATCGTCAGTGGGCTGAAAGAGATCAAACCACGATGAAAAATGGCGTTATATTGATAAAAACGGTGCATTCCTGGAAAGTCTATTTGAAAAAATATATATTTGTTGGAAATTAATTGTGTTTTATTTTATTTTATTTATTATTTATAGTTTTGTGTTTTAAGAAGGTTTTTATTTTATTCTACTTAGTGTTTTATTTATTTATTCATTTGTAGTTTTGTGTTTTTATTTAAGGGGTTGTTTGTAGATCGTAGGAGATTACCGGTGTCTTGAAAAGTGAAAATGCAAAGGGGGAGGGTTAAAAGTTGTAATACTGACGT
This sequence comes from Sepiola atlantica, assembly GCA_963556195.1. Classification (NCBI taxonomy): domain Eukaryota; kingdom Metazoa; phylum Mollusca; class Cephalopoda; order Sepiida; family Sepiolidae; genus Sepiola; species Sepiola atlantica. The sequence continues at coordinate 96,950,387 of OY744516.1, forward strand.
CTCCTTTTGATGGTGATACCGGGTTTTAATTTATGTATAAGATTTATTATTTATTTTATTTATAGTTTTGTATTTTAATGGTTTTATTTTCTTTGGTGTTTTATTTACTTATTTATTCATTGGTAGTTTTGTATTTTAAAAATCGCCTCGGGGAACACGAAAATAAAGAGAGATGGCGTCTGAATATACCGTTGAAACAGTGCGTTGTATAGACATTTTTCAGTGAGACATATGTATCACTGAAAAAGTAAGGATTCTACAAGCAATCAACAACCCTTCCATAAATTGCATGAACAACAACACCGAAGTCAACAAAAGAAAATTCCTGCTAACCCAGTGGACTGTCAATAATAATACATAACTCACTAACTACCCCTTAAAACCAATGAACTCCATAAAATTTAATAAAAAATGAATAATAAAAAAAATAAAAAACATAAAATAAGCACTCTCCCGAAGACCTTTCCAAAACTATACTGTTTTTTTATGTATAACATAACACCCCCTGGATATATTGCACATACCAAAATCACAACTACATCACACCTAATAATCCTCAATACAACCTAACCTCATCCAACACAGATAAAACATTTATCAGTAGATATTTCCATCCTTCTGTATTAATGGCTGACGTCATACTTTTGTGACTCAATCAACTGTGCACAGTTACCTCTATGACGTCACAAAACGATGACGATAACAAGAAAACAAGAAAACAAGAAAACAATATCACAAACAAGATCTATAGAATTAAGTGTTATAATCGGAAAAGGGTTACATTATTTGAATCAGGGAAAATGAGTTTGCAAAACCAGTTGAATAAAAAAAATATATCATAATTGAAGTAAGTCCATGACTGTGGCTTGTGTTGTCATACCGGTAGCAAGAAAAATGCAGGAGTTTGGAATATTGAATTTAAAAAAAATATTAATACAACATCGTTTTTATGCTTAAAATACCACAAACCATTATCTAAATACATAGGTATACATATATAAATATATATATATATATATATATATATATATATATATATATATATATATAGATATATATGTGTGTGTGTGTGTGTGTGTGTGTGTGTGTATCTGACATTCTCTAATAGATAGATATTATCAGATTATCAACGACTACGGCTCAAGGAAAGCACATGAACCATTTCTACAGAGAAGAAATGATTCTATAATAGGTATTGAGAAACCAAGTCTTGTTACCAGAGGAAACCTCATGACCGATTTGTCCGTATATGGACTTGACGGTGATGATGATGTTCGCTGCCTGTTGATGAAGAGGTAAATTCAATGACGTCACTACCGACTGAGCAATTTCTTTGTCGATAACTAACTGCTTTATTAAAATTCAAAGCATAGAAAAGATTTATTGGCTTTATACGGAAGTGGAACATGTGTGGTGCAAGAATAATGGTTAACAAGTAAAGAACATGGCGAGAAAAGGGAAAAAGGTAAGAAAGAACGATGAAAAGAAGACAAGAATAACAATAAAAAGAAAAACATAAAAAAGAGAAAATAAATATTTTAAATAGATAAGAGAATGAAAAAGATAGAAAGGAAAAAGTTAAGAGAAAGTAAAAATAATATACAAAAATGAGAAAAATAAGGAAAAATGGAAAACAATGAAACAAATAATATTTTAAAAGATAGGAAAAAAGAAAAATATGGATAACAGAATGAAAAAGAGAGGAAGAAAAATATTAAGAGAAAGCTAATGGAATATGAAATAAAGAAAGAGTCAAATAAGGAAACAACAAAAAAAGGAAAACAAAGCGAACCAAAGGAAAAAAAGAAAGAAACATTTCATGAAGAAGAAATGAAGGGAGAAAATTAAGTAAAGGTGTAAAGATGAAAGAAATAACGATAAAAAAAGGAAAAGAAAAAAAGGAAAAAAGAAAGAAAGAATCCAAAGAGAGGAAAGGAAAGAAAGGATGAAAATAAAAAAGGAAAAAGAAGGAAAATGTAAGAAAGAGAGGGAAAAAAGAGAAATAAAACAAAGATCGGAAAGAAAACAAAGAACAGTTTGAGAACAAAGAAAGAAAGAAAGAAAATAAATCAAAGAAAGAAAGAAAGAAAATAGCAGAAAGACGAAAAGCTGAAAGGGAAAATGAAAAAAGAAGGAAAATAATCGAAGAAAAATAAGCGGAATTAATCCAAATAGAAAAAAGTAAAGAAAAATGGAGATGAAAGAAAGAAGGAAAAGAAAAAAAAGCATATGAATTAAAGATGGAAATAATAGAGAGGGAAGAAATATGAGAAAGAAAGGTAAAAGAAGTAAAATGTAAGAAAAAGAGAGGACGAAAAGCGAGAGAAAATATAGAAAGAAAAGAAAGAAAGAAACGCAATGAGGAAGAAAAATAATTGGTAATGAAAAAAAGAAAATGGTGTCTACAAAACAAAATGGCCGATCTATCATTTATTTAGAAAAGACAGTAAAAAAAACAACGGAAAAAGGACAGAATGAAATAGAATTTCAAAAGACAAACACAGATTTCTGCTTAATAAAAAGATGTAAAAAACAAAAACGCAACACAATAAAAATAAAGAAAGATAGGAAAAGTCAAGACAGGAAAAAAAGAATAAAAGAAAGAGAAAGAAGCAAAGAAACAAACAAACAAACAAAGTAAGAACAAAAACGAAAAGAGAAAAAAGCAAAGAGAGAAAGAAAGAAAAATACAGGAAGAAACGAAATTAGGAGAAAATGAAATAAGAAGAAAAGAGAAAAACGAAAAGTGGCTAAAAAAAATAAAAATGTCCGATCTAAACAAGACTTTACTGAGAAAAAAAACAGTCAGAAAAAGTAAAAAATGAAGAAACACAGAAAGAAAATATCTATTTAATAAAAAAAAGATGCAAAACAAACACGTCAAGTGATACAAAGTATTTCTCTTGATTTAATTTCTGATTTTGTCGTCTGCCAAATCAAAAAGCGGGAATGATGTCGTCAGGTCAAATCGAAATTCGATGGCTTAATTATCTGTTCTTTCTCGTTTAAAATGGCGAATTCGTTGAGCTTTTTTATTAATATTTGGAAGAAAGATTCACACGTGACTGCCACATTATGTCTAATAATAATAATAATAATTATTATTATTAGTAGTAGTAGTAGTAGTAGTAGTAGTAGTAGTAGTAGTAGTAATAATAATAATAAAAATAATAATAACAAACAAAAAAATAATAAAAATAAAAATAAAAAGTAGACGATAAAACGAAGCAAATATACGGAACTTTCCAGAGAATTAAAAAGGAATATGGAACATGAAAAAAGTCAATATAATACCAATAATCGTAGGAGCACTAGGAACAGTCCCGAAAAACGTGGAAAAAGGACCAGGAGAAATTGGAATGAAGAAGAAGACTGAGACTATGCAACGGACGGCAATGATGAAAACAGCTAAAATCTTAAGGAAAATCCTTGAAGGCGGAAACCAACCCACATAAACTACGAACACTAACCATCCACATGACAGTTGCAACAGAAATAAAACATAGAAAGGCCACCACCACAGGAACCCAAGGGAACTAAAAATGCAACAAATTTCATAAACTGTCCCACCGCAAAAGTGATGGCATCAGGCTCGGCTGATACCACACAAAATAATAATAACAAACAAAAAAATAATAAAAATAAAAATAAAAAGTAGACGATAAAACGAAGCAAATATACGGAACTTTCCAGAGAATTAAAAAGGAATATGGAACATGAAAAAAGTCAATATAATACCAATAATCGTAGGAGCACTAGGAACAGTCCCGAAAAACGTGGAAAAAGGACCAGGAGAAATTGGAATGAAGAAGAAGACTGAGACTATGCAACGGACGGCAATGATGAAAACAGCTAAAATCTTAAGGAAAATCCTTGAAGGCGGAAACCAACCCACATAAACTACGAACACTAACCATCCACATGACAGTTGCAACAGAAATAAAACATAGAAAGGCCACCACCACAGGAACCCAAGGGAACTAAAAATGCAACAAATTTCATAAACTGTCCCACCGCAAAAGTGATGGCATCAGGCTCGGCTGATACCACACAAAATAGTCTTGAAGGATCAAGAAGAATGGAAAGATCAAGTAGTGAAAGAACTTATCAGACCTCCACTAAAAAAGTGCGGATAGTACTGGGACCTTAAAGAGGCCTTTTGCTACCCAAACACCAGTCATTTCCAGCGAGAAATCAATGGTAAGCGGAGGTTACGATAGCGCAAAATCATTTGCAATAGTTATTGAAAGGTATGGGGAGTACTGGAAATCTGGGAAGACTTGTTGTAACTCAGATTCAAGGGAACACCACCGGTTATTATCAGTGAGCAATTACTGATGATGACCTGTGTGAGAACCCCTAGTGAGTACTGAATAATACTATTGTTATTACAAGTACACACTGTCCGTCAAAAATGACGGAATGAATTATGCTTTGCCAGTGTTCGCACTTGTTATTTATCTAGACAATATTACTAAAATATTCATATAACGCAGAGGCATGATTATGCCTCTGCGTTTGGAGGGAGGGAAGAGGGCCAAGGTATAGTCTCTATTTACTTGCCTTCCCACCAGTGCAGAGTTAGACACACGGTATGTTTTTAATGTGAGGAAAATCAAAAAAGGGGTACTCACGATTGGGACTAAAAATTAAAAATGCCTTTGGTTAAATAGATTTCTATTTCACTGATCGAGGACAGAACAGATACTACACTTTGATGCTAGCCGAATAGCCAAGAAGTAGTCGTGAATACCTAAGTAGTCTCCGCTCTCACGATTCGTCTATATCATTATTATTACATACTCACTTGGGGTTGACGCACAAAAGTTTACCAGTGATTTTTCACTGATGAAATTTCCATGGGATCTGAGTGACAGCAATTATGCCTAGATTTCAAGTAATCTCGGTTTCATTGCATTGTGTGTTTATTTTTTATTAATGAGTAACCACTTATCAAAGCCAAAAGCCACTGAAGGATAATAGTTAATGAGATGGATAAATTCTCAGTTTAATGAAAAATATTTATGAGAAGATTGGAAATGATGAATGGAATGAACAAGATTTGATTAATTATGAGGAAAGTTTATGACAACATTTGTTGATATTCGCTTTTAAGACAACCATCTTGTATCTGCAGGAAAGCAATTCATTGGTAATTTGTTTTATGAATCGGAAGTTATTGGAAAAAAACTTCGTTTATTGACATATCGTTTTATGTTAGGCACATAACGAGCAAAATTGGCAGTTATTTGCCGTTGTGGTAATAAGATGAGTGGTATTATATTTAACTCTTATTACAAAATATAGACATACAAACCCTTCATATAAAAACCAGACATTTACAGCATGCATGAATATTTGAAAATATTAAGAACTGGAAGCATAAACAATGTTAATACAATGGATGAATTTCATATCAATAACCCGTAAAAGACACAACCAATCTCTTTAAAAAAAACCTTTTTCCTTCTTATCCATTTTAAAAAGGCGTTGATAGAGTTTGAATGTCTACTAGACACCAAAAAATATTCTTGTTACACACTCACTCTACGAAGAAAGGAATCGTGCACGTTCTCTTAGTGATGCTACTACAAGAAACAACACTAAGCTGGATATTCCACCAGACCAGATGAATTCTAGACCTGGAATTCGATAAAAGAAAGCAAAGACCACAAGTAAAATAAGCTATAATATATTTAATGAAGTTAGAACACCAAATAATGTTATATATTTTTTATTAAATAAATAAAATCATTTATTACTTTTTTTAGAAATTTGAATTTTAATAAATTATGTTTTTCATTTAATAAAAAAATATTATATAACATTATTTCATTGCCTAACTTCTTTAAATAACTTTAATTTTTGCAATGATGTGACCAATCCCTTCTAAACTTTAATATATTTAACTGGTTGATTGGTGAGAAGAAAATTATAATTCTTTACGGTTTTACTTTCTCAAGGTTTGAGAAATAGAAGATCCTTAAATAAACATTCTGATATCAATCAATCAAACCAACGTGCAACGAGTCATGTAAAATGACAGGTAGAAGATATTTGCATTCCAACACAGTTTGAGTTTTTTGGGTTTTTTTATGCCACTTTAATCTAGATATGATAGTCATTGTCATCATCTTCTCTGGCAGGCTGTAACACGGACAGAGAATCCTGCCTTTCTCTCTATTAAGACGAAAGCGATGATGGTACCTCATTTGCAGGTGCCGGCGGAGACTGCGACTGACGTTAGGGTGAGAAAAACAAACTCATAGAACTCCTGTACGTCAGAATTAAATCCACTCGTATCCTCCGCTGCTCAAGTGAGAATAGATTTAGTTTTTGGAGTCGCTTTTTTATAAGTAAGTGCGGAGAGTCCCATCGCCATACTGATTGTCAAGCATTGAACACGCTCCAGGTGTACGACATCTTTTTGGCATGGATTGTCGTTGTAGGCATCCGTCTGTCTCAGGAGATAATGGAGTTCTGCACTTCAAGTTAGTCTGTCGCCGAAGTGCAGCGTCTGCTGTTACTGTACAAGCATATGTTGCAGTTGCCACAGATGTAGATGGTTTCTGGCTGCGAGAGCTCTGTTGCAGCCTTATGCCTGCTGTGCTCTTTCCTCTCCCTCTATTGCTAGTCTCTCCTCTGCTCACTCCGCTTGGTGCATGCCTTTACAGATCTTCTCAAGAGGCCGCGGTCTTCAGCCACGGACGCACAGCCTGTTGGGTCGATGTAAGGATTGCAACTCATAAAGAAATCGAGTGTTAGCCCCATGAAAGGTCCCCTTGATTCCTGAGAGCTAACTGAGGTAAACATAAAAAAGAAAGCGAAAAATTATTATTCAAATTAATAAAATGGCAAATAATCGACATTACTAATTCTATCGTCCTTACCATCGTCCATTGAAGACTTTAAAAAAAAATTATTTTCAGTTTTCTTTATATTATTTTCCGGAGAAAGTTGAAAATGTCTTTTTAAATTTTGTCTTAACCTTTTTGGCCACGACGGTCGAATAATTGATTGACTCCGAAACAATTTGATTGCATTTCGAATGATTTAATAAAAATGGGCGTTGCTTGTGCGTGCGTGCGTGTGTGTGTGTATGTGTGTGTGTGTGTGTGTGTTAATGTTTGTTAGTGTGTTCGTGTGTAGTCACGCGCGTATTAATGACTTTATCTCACTTTTAATGAACAGACTCACAGCATGATGGACAGACAGGTAGAAAAACAGAATCACACACCAGCAGACTCACAGACAGATAGATATATATGGAGGGGCTTGATAGATAGATAGATAGATAGATAGATGGATGGATGGATGGATAGATAGATAGATAGATAGATAGATAGATAGATAGAGAGAAAACTGAGATATATAGATATTATTATTATTTACTCACTAGGAGTTCTCACACAGATAATCAGTGATTGCTCACCGACAACGAGTGGTATTCCCTGGAGGCTGAGTGACAACAAGTCTCTCCAGATTTCCAGTATTCTCCACCTCTTTTCGATAGCCACCGCAAATAAACTTGCAGTATCACAACAGCCGTTTATCATCGATTTCTCGCTGGTAAGGACCATTGGTTGTCTCTGGGATTTGGGTGGCAATAAGCCTCCCCAAGGTCCCAGCAGTCTCTGCACTTACAGTGGAGGTCTGGTTTGTGCTGTCCCTCCTCGGTCTTCTCATCCTCCTTTACTCTATGCAAATTATTATTATCATTATTATTATTATTATTGGGTTTACGGCATGTCAACCCTTTGGCTAATTTTATGCCGAATATTTATGGGTATATAAGTAATGTTTTTCTTTTTTCTTTTTGCAGAGGCCGATTTTCTGAATGATGAAAGTATGATGTAGGAATTGTTTTGTTTTAGTTTTGTTTTTCATAAAGATCTTTAATGTTTGTTTTTTTTTATTTATAGAAATTGTTTTCTGTTGCTACGAAATCAATGCAGTCGGTTAGAATGTGTTTAATTGTGAGTGGGGTTTGACATCGTATACAAATGATTGGTTTTGTTTTCTCCAGAGATATGACTGGGTTAAATGTGTATGTCCATTTTAATTCTTATTGGTGTGATTTCTTTTTTGTTTAGGTTTGTATTTTGTTCCTGCTTTTTATTTTTGGCATTATTTCGTATAGTTTGTTGTTGGGAAACTCACTCCAGTAAATTGACCTTTTTTCAATTGTGTATGCATCGATATATCTTTAAATGTCTGAGTAGGGGATTTTAAAATTTAGATCCGTTGGAACGTTTTATTCAGTTTTTGATGCCGAATCGACCAATTTTTTTTATACCGGTGTAAGATAGATAGATAGATAGATAGATAGATAGATAGATAGATAGATAGATAGATAGATAGATAGATAGATAGATAGATAGATGCAGGTAAACCTCCTAATTGGTACAACCCTAATTGGAACAATTTGCAACTGGGACACATTTTTTTTATAGCACACTTCATAATTGGGACACATATTCTGAATTGGTACACCTAACAAAAACTGTATTAAACCATTCCAAAGTACACAAGAACAATTAAGTCACAATAGTATCTAATAATTGATTTCTGTTTAATATAAATTTACATGTACAAAGCGACAAGTAGTATTTTAAAAGTAAATAATATAGAAAATATATACGCGTAAGAGTTGCTGGATTAATAAGTTTTTCTTTAAATTGTTTTCATTTTGAATAATATTATTTAACACTAACTACACAATTATTGTTTTGATTTTATAAGACAAAAGTATGTGATATTTTATACGATCATTTTTATTACTTATATTTCTGTTATTTTATGATATTCAACATTCGACAAACTCTGGGCATCATTGAACGTTCTTGAAATAGTATTACAATGAACATGCTGAATTGCGTAGTGAAACGCTTATGCCACCCCCCCTTGCATCACGGCTGAATGTGATGACACCAGAATTGTACAAATTGCATGCAATCATAAAAGTGTTAAATTAGTACGGTTAGCAGATTTAACTATGGATGATATCACCGAATACATGAATAATGATTCTGAAAAATTTACAAATTACGATGTGTTACACATTGAATTTTGCTCAAAGTTGAAATTCTGTTGATTCTTATCCTGTAGACTTTTACTTTACCTGGATTATTAATATATATATATATATATATATATATATATATATATATATATATATATATATATATATATATATTTGTTTAAAATGACCCAAAGCTTCTTTAGACTATATATTGGGTATTTAGATCTGTATGGCTAGGTTTCATTCCTCTTCTCTAATTACCTTTCTGGTATCTAAGGTACTTAAGCTTTATTTATTATTTATTTTTTAATGCAACTTTAATTCCTATATAATTTTATTGCCAGCTACCATATTGCAGAATGGTTCTTGGGTGTAGTGTTTAGATAGTATTATTTTATTATTATTTTTATTATTGTTATAATTAATGTTATTTGATATGCACATTATCATATCATACGGTAGTCTTAAGGGTAATATATTATTATTATTATTTTATTATCATCATTATTTATTTATGTATATATTAGTGAAATTTTACGCTGAATTATTTCGACACTTGATTATTGGGGAAATGGTAGTTTAATCAGTACCATTGGAGAGCCATGAATATTATAACTGTCCTGTTTTTTAATCTCCGAAACAGTTACATGGTAAACAGCTGATGATCCCCGTGTTAATATTAGACGCATAAGGTCTCCTGTTTTTGTTTCCCTCTTAGATACTTAACCCCCCCCCCTTTTTATTTTATTAACTTATCATTTTTTATCTATTAATTTTCCAACGAATGTTAAGTCTGCAATATCTTGGATTTAGTTAGTTTCCCTGGAAATTTAAACTGCATTTTACTTTTTCTTTTCTTTTTTTGTTTAAAATGACTCAAAGCTTCTTTAGACTATATATATATATATATATATATATATATATATATATATATATATATATATATATATATACTAAAGAAATATACAGCTGTAATATATACGTTGTTCGATTTTCCTGATCAAGCGATGCGAGGTCGGCATACAGTCACTAACCAATAGCAAATAGGGCTTTAGAAGGGGGCCCCTAACATTGGCATCGTCGACATTTTCCGCGTTATTGGTGGACGATATCACTAATTCGATTTGCTGCTCATCGGTCGAAAGTGAAACACAAATTAATGCGGATGTTTGGAAAATTCACTAATGAGATCCCGGATTCACTCCGGGGGGGGGGCAGGGCAAGGTTACAAAAGAAGAATATCCATTCACGCTGCACGTTTAGCGATGAAATGTATCTTCCAAATTAGGCGTAACAGACCAATGCACAGACAGAACCTCTAATAGAGATGCTTGGATGCATCTAACATATGACGCGCTTATTCAATATGCGCATTTGACGATGTAAATGCTATTTCAAGCTTAAACGTGACAGACCAAGAGAATTGCTATTTAAAACTGAAGTGTGACAGACCAACTAAAATGTTTTTTAAAACGTAAAGGTGACATACCAACAGAAATGCTATCTCAAACTGAAACTTGACAAACCAAGAAAATGTCATTTAAACGTAAAAGTGACAGACAAAAGAAATGCTATTTAAAAACTGAAGTTTGACAGACGAACGAAAATGCTATTTCAAACTTAGACGTGACGGACCAACTAACAAACTATTTCAAACTTAAACCTGACAGACCAAGAGAAATGATATTTAAAACGTAAAGGTGAAAGACCAACAGAAATGCTATTTCAAACAGAAGCGTGACAGACCAACATCGAAGGAAAAAAGGGGCAGTTTAAATGCATCAATCCGAGTATTAAAGAACAGTGAGTGCGAGCTTTAATCAAATTAACTCAGATCTGTTTCTCTGCCAAAGAAAGAACGAAACCTTTGCATTGGGTGTTGCGGATTGGTTTGAGTAGATATGAAACACACTGAGAAAATGATAGACAGAATTGGTGAGAATTAAATGGACTGCTCGCACAGTATATATATATATATATATATATATATATATATATATATATATATATATATATATATATATAATGTGTATGTGTGAAAAATACAAAAGGAAAACAAATCAAATACAGAAAAAATCATCAAAAAACAAGAGATTTTACCGGTTTCGTTCGGATAATGGAACGTCTTCAGAAAAAGTGATGTTTTGAATAACACACACGGGTCTTCCATCACCGAACATCTTATAAATAACTGTTACTGTGCCTCAAATTTTAGTGTTGACTTATGCTTAATTATCAGTTTGTCAAACTTTCGCTTTAATCTGAAGTTTCTAGAAACGATCTTTGCGATTTTCTCTTTGTAAGCAAAAAGAAAATCTTCTCGGACTTAATATAGTTCCTATTTGATTCAATATTTTCCCGGTCACTCGTTATAATATCCATAGCATATTTTTTCATCTTAATCCTAACCTCGATTTAGCTTTGTTTAGCGAAGATTGAAACCGGTCCGCTTGCCATTTAATTTTTGTATTTTTTAATTCATCATGTGGAAAAATAAATATGGTTTTATATAGCGAAAATAAATTTTTGTAACACAAATAAATATATATATATATATATATATATATATATATATATATATATATATATATATATATGTGTGTGTGTGTATATATATATATAAACATTCATACCTATACACATGCATACGTAGCTAGTTTGTTCATTCAGATAAGGAACCGACAAACCCAAATATGTATGTGTACGTTTCTAAGTTGTTTAGATGAGGATTGATAATTTCCATAATTTTGATTATTCGGACTACTGTTCTCATCTTACGTGTTATCATCACAACATTTCGGCCCCTGTATCTTTTCGAACTCGGGAATATTTCTGTCGAACTCGGGAATCTGGACGGAATTCCGAACGGAGCCCTTTATTTAATCGACTGGAGTAGCATGCTCTCGTTCCGTCAGCCATAACTGGGAGAAGTGTTCAGTAATTGGCAATTCTTCGTATCGCCTGCACCGAGGATTGAACCTTCAACAAGGACCTGTGGCGCACTGAATATAGTTCTAAGTTAAATTCAGTTCTATGTGATATTTATCTGAAGGTTTAAATGAAATTACGTTGTAATGATAACACTCAAGATGAGAACAGTACTCCGAATAATCGAAGTGTACACGTAGACCCACCCACACAAGTGTACACGTAGACACACCCACACAAGTGTACACGTAGACACACAAATAATATGTGCACGTCTATATGTATATACATATATTTATACACACGCAAATACATATAAATCTACATTCAATAAACTTAATCTATCTATATATATATATATATATATATATATATATATATATATATATACATATACAGAACGTGAAAGTAGACATACGTACAAAAATCTATACCCATATATTTATCAGTTTTTACATGAAAGTATACATGCGTACACAAAATCTATACCCATAGATCTATCCGTTTTAATCTAGGAGTATCTATTCGTAAAAAATATTAAAGAAACGTTTTACCTAGATAGTGAAAACGCAACGTTTAGCTTAATACACAATAAAATAAATATAAAACAATTATACATGCCCATATGCATACTCCATATACATACGCTCAAACTTATACCTACAGACATGCCTATATATGAACGTGCGTCTATAAGGAATATACATATACATACATATGTACAGGTACAATTAAAATCGAATATACGTGTTAGACTTTCTAGATCGTCGGCATACAGAGAGTTACATAGACATTCGGGACCACTTCGATAGTCTTTCCAAGAAAATGTTAAAAAATGATTTAAATTTCATATTAATGAGATATATTTGAAGTTTTAAAAGGATTGTAAATTTTACATGAGAATACACTTTCAGATTGTATGTAGTCTCTAACCTTTCTTACTATAGGGAACACAGAAACATAACACATATACATAAATACAAACAGACATTGAGTTATATATATATATATATATATATATATATATATATAGGGGCGGTTAGTGAGGGGGATAACTCTTCTATTTTGTTGTCCATGTCCCTCCTCGGGCGGGCAACATGAAGTAACAATGCTAGTCAGGAAATAAGGCAGATTTAGCATTTGTTAAATGGTGACCCTCAATTATCTTTACTCAGATCACCTTAAGAATGACCCACCGACCTATCGACCCTGACCGACAGACAGAATGTCTCATAAGGACACGTTGTCGTACTTCAAACAAAACAAAAAAAAACAGATATGAAAAATAAAAGAACTTGACTGAATACGCTGAGGTACTCTTTGCAACACACAAAGATAAAGACATATATATATATATATATATATATATATAGTATGCTTTTAAAAGGCTGTTGGCAATGCAAATTCCGGGTAAGATGTAAGCTGGAAGGAACAAAAGTAATAAATCGAATTCGAAATGGGACTTACTATTTATTTTTTCTTAAAATCTTACAT
>OY744516.1:96968830-96976330 GCA_963556195.1 Sepiola atlantica
ACAGCTGCAGCAGACGGCGAGTAAAACTGCATACAATTTTAATCTGCATAGTTCTACAGCGAATTGTATTTAATTTACTTGCATATTCTCCTGTAAATAAATACGTGGATTGCTTATCACGTTAATATTTTGTCAAAATTAGAATAAATCAGTAAATAGGGGTGCCACCAAAAGCAGCATTTTCGCGTGTACCGTCGATACTACCTAATACCAAGAAGAAACTTTAGTCTTATTTTTTGTTGGCTTTTTATTTACTATCACGTGTATTTATGTTTTTTCTTACTGTTAGAATAAAGAGAATTAAATTATGTCGGTCTTTTTGGGGTCTGGGGAGAATGTCTACTTTTTTAGGCGATTACGTGTCGTTTTACGACCTTGCCAGTCGGACTTAGGGTGAATGGTAAAAATCAATTAGTTAATAGCCCTAAATAGGCTCGAAAATAAATCATTTTACGTTACATTTATATACGAAACGCTAATTTGTTTTTTACTTTTTGACAGTTCCCCCAAAATTTTATTTACATACAACACACGCACATGCACGACCTCCAATGACATCTATATATTCCGGGATGACACCGTAATTGACATTACGTTGCCACGAACGACAGCAAGGGAGATGCGTTGGAACAACCAAGCTGACTTGGGGCTCGTTCCTAGACGTTGATATCATCCGACCGATGTCTTGAAAAATCTAACAGTCTCGGGACCAAGCACGCCTGACGTTTCCACTAAAATTGGTTGGAAGATGAATCAATCAGTGAGCGAGCTGTATTTGGTGTGCTTCTTTGTTCGGCGAGCAGAGCCACTGTGCGGGGCTTGACCGCGGATTCCGCAATCCTTGTTGGTGAGAAGGAGTTAGAAAAAGTGCCGTCCCAGATTACCGGCTTTCCGGCTCAGAAAGCAAATACCGTCATGCCGTCGGGCCCGCGACCGTCACCCCTGTCCAGGACTATTGATTCGAGAACTGATGCAAAACCTGCCGAGTCGAGTCTTAGCTTGACTACGCCGTTAAGTGTAGAGTGGCGAAGTAGGTGGCCGGCACTAAATCGACAAGAGAGGATGCAGGGCAAATTCGTCAACGACTTGGCCACAGCGACATCGGTGTGGGTGACATAAACGGAGCCCTAGCTGTTGTGAGAAGTTTCCCAATGTTGCTGAACGGATGGAATTGACCCAAGCGCCGCTGTAAGGTGAAACTACCACTTTGAGCAGGAAGCTCTATGCTGATGACTGCTCCGGACGAGTTCGTCAAACCTAGACTGACATTGAATGTCGTCTTAGGACGACCGATGTACGAGATCGGGTGGTTGCTGAAGGTGTGTCGTCGTTGACAAAACGTTTGTCAACAGATCTGGAGACAGAGATTCGAGATATAGAGAAAGAATCGTGTCGACGAGACTTGGCAAAGCTTGAGTCGATGGAGCATATGCCGGCAGCGCAATATCGGTTGCGGAGCGCAGACCAAGGCGCAGAACCGAAACGACAAAGTGTCTTGGCGCCAACCGGTGTTGTCAAACTCTACGTTACAAATTTCACTGGCCGGTGACGTAAAATTTTGTCGAGGTTTGCCTTAATTGTGACATAGAACACTTTTCAGTATGAATAGGAACTTGAGTATTGCCAAACAGTTTTGCAGTAGGAACAGTGCCGCATGAGCGTCGATCATGTTGAGGCGCTCTGCCATAGACTCTAGCTTTGTGGACTTGCCTTGTAGGGGCGGTAACTACACCTTTAGAGCTGATAGGCGACCCGAGAATTATTGTGTCGTCTCGTTCGGTTATCTATTCCCCGTTGAAACTTTTCGGTGGAACAGTTCAAGTTGATTACCAAGAGAATTTAAAATTGATCTTTCAATATGTTTTCTTTTTAACTAGTTTATACACGCTAGATAAGCCGCTGATTGATACCCTTATAAGGATGCTTGTAATTAACATGAACGAGCCCTGAGAGACCGCTTGGATGTTCCGGCTCATCTTCCTAGCTCGCATACGAAGCAACGCCATGTCCATTATGACGTCATCCCGCAACATATACGACTTGATGAAAAAAATTAAAAAGTGGATGCAAGTAAATAGAAACTTATTGAAATAAACATTTTCATCATTCAAACTTTAAGAGAATCCTTACAAATATAGTATTATTTCGAAATATTTGATTTATATTAATATTTTTTTTAGACTAGTTTATAACTCCCTTGAGCAGTATAGTACAGTACCTGGGTAAGTAAATTTCCATCTTTACCTAGTTTCTACCGTTTTATAACTAGTACGAAGAAAAATATTTGTGAAAAAAATATGCTACTTAGAATCTGCATGAAAGAGTAAGTAACTACGATGAATGTATTTACTTATTGTTTTTATTATCAAATAAACATGTGAATTTTTGTTTGTAAATAAAAATTATTCGCTTTGACCTTTATATCTACATTTTTGTGGATTATCAAAAAAAGTCACTTAGTTAAAAAAATTAGTTACGTAATATTTTTATGTTAATATGTTATGTTATTTTTTTTGGTTAAATTTATAAACACATATCCACTTTTTAAAAAACATTTAACCTTGCGTATGATTCGAACTCGTGTATTGACATCATGAAATCTACTGCCTTAGTCAGATGTACTCTGCCTATTTCTTTTTGCCAACCTATCACATGCTTCTATTTGCTTACAAATAAACTCCGAAATTACTATAATTTTTCATAGTTTTTTTTTAATAATAGTGTATAGATTAGGATCGCCAGTTATCAATAGTCTATCATTATTTGAATTCGTATGAATCAGCATTTTTAACTAATGAATCACCACTAATCTAAGTCAAAAGCCACTTGAAAGTAACGATGAATGATGAAGAATATTATGAGAGGATTGAAAAAGATTAATGGAATGAAGAAATGTTGATTACTTGTGAGGGCGGTTTATGACAAGTATTTTTTTACATTGGATCTGAAAACGATCATGTTAAGGAAGTAGTCTCGTGGTATTGTGTTCCAGAGATTGAAATATCTGTGAAAGAAAAATTGTTCAACGACTTCTCATCTCTGCAACACATTGTACGATCTCTGTACCGGTTCGATTCTGTTGTTGCCATTTGTTGCCCTGGGTATTTTTTTTCTGGGATTAGTTATTTACAGGAGGGAGCATATGAAGAGTGCGAGCGTCGTTAGTGAAAGTGATGGTTTTGAATGAATCGTGTGTAATGACCGCCAAGAACAAAGAAGAAAAAGAAGAAGAATGAAAAATACAGTAATAAATTGGAATCAAGGGGAAGACTGCGACTATACAATGGACGGCAATGATGAAAACAGCTGAAATCCTAAAGAAAATTCTCGAATGCGGAAACCAACCAACATAAGCTACAAACACTAATCAGCTACATTGGAAACTGTGCCCCCTTCCCAAAAGAAAAGGCATCAGTCTCAGCTGATACCACACAAAATAGTCGTGAAGGATCAAGGAGGATGGAAGGACCAATGAAATAGAGCACTAACCAGACCTCCACTGGATGAGTGCGAAGAGTACTGGAACCTTGGGGAGACTCATTACTATTAAAATCCGAGTGAAGACCACTGGTCGTTTCCATCGAGAAACAAATGGTAAGCGATAACGCAAAGTCATTTGCAAAGGTTATCGAAAGAAGTGGAGAGTACTGAAAATATAGGGAGACTTATTTTTATACAGACTCCAAGAAACACCATCGGTCATTATCAGTGAGAAATATCTGATGATGACTTGTGTGAGAACTCCGAGTGAGTACAAATAATAATAATAAAAACCCAATGTTCAAAGTTAACGGGCAAAAGACGCTGCTAACAAAACATGAGAAAAAGGTCGAACATAAACAAATCTGAATAACTAGTGATGGAGCGTTAAAAATCTGTAAAAACACCCTAATAGAAAAAAAAATACTTTTTTCTACATGAAAATAGATTCCAACGCACCCAGATGGAATAAAGAACATACAGTGATAGAAATGTTAAAACAAAGTTTCAGTGTAAGCTTCTTTTAGTTGTTTTTGTTTTATTTTACGGCATATCAATACTTTATTTACCATTTAATGCCGAATTAATTTTGGCAAAAGATTTGATGCTCCAAGTTCTTAATGTTTACATATATGTATTTAAAGTGTACATTTCTGTAAAAACCATTTATAATAGCTGTCAAGAATAAATTGCTTATTATAGCCATCAAAAATAAATCATTTTAGAATAGAGGTCTAAAATAAATTGTTTCGAACACCTGTCTGGAATTGATCGTTCTACAATAGTCATCTTCAATGGATCGTTTACGAAATTAGATTTGAAGACGGCAACGTTGTAGTCTACAGAGAAGCAGTACCTTGTTAATGTGTTCCTGCGATGGAAAATTCTTGAAAAGAAACTCTGTTCCATCACTTTCTATCTCTGGAACAGATTACCACTGTTGTTGGCATTGGTTCCACAGTACTTTATAGAATCATGTATTCACAGGAAGGGCCACGCGAAGGTTGCCAACAATTAATGATGATGGTGGTCTTGAATGTATCGTGAGCAATGGCTGTCAAGAATAAATCGCTTACTATAGCCATCAAAAATGAATCGTTTATAATAGCCATCAAGAATAAATCGCTTATTACGCCCATCAAGAATAAATCATTTCAGATCGTTTACGAAATCCGCCTTGAAAAAATCGTTTACAAAAGGCGTCTTGAATAAATAGTATGCTATGGCGGCCAAGAATGAATCAGCAATATGGCCGTCTAAAATGAATCCCTTACAATGGCCACCAAGAATGACTCGTTAAACTGAACCACTTACAATGGCCACCAAGAATGAATGATGTACAATATCCGCTAACAATGGACCGTTTCCAATTGTAATCTAAAATGACCGCTTTATAATGACCGCATACAATGATATCAGAAGATCAGATTCGTACTTAAAAATCGATAATGTTCGGTTTTAATTATTTTAAGTGTAAAACATATCTAAGTTTCCTTCCTTAAATTCTCAATTTGTGGATTGAATTTATATTCAAGATATTCGATACATTTCGTAATGCATTTACATTTAAAAAAGGAATAAGTATAAAATGCATCATATTCACAAAAATGCCACCCACGAAATCGTTAATAAAAGTCACAATTATTTCTGTGATACAACCATAATTGGTACAAATGAACTTCATTCAATGCCTGAGACAGGGGTTTCTTCTAGCTTTTATATATATATATATATATATATATATATATATATATATATATATATATATATACTAGAAGAATACCTGTCAGACGGGTAAAAATAATTCCTCAGACATAATTATTTTGCACCACTTTTATGAAGGTAAAGATCACCATATATTAATACTAGACCTTATATCTAGAAGTCTCATTCCAATTTTGATCAAAATATATTACATGATTATGATTCTAAAAAATATATCAAAATAAAGGTTTAAGCTTAACGGGTCTTAAAAATAAATTTAAATTCAGAGAATCTTGCTTAATGAGTATCTAATGACGATGAATAAAATCCAATACTAATCTTATATATTTAAATTTTCTTATATTTTATGTCCCTAAAACCCATTAGAATACTCCAACGAAACTTAAATTTAATTATTTTTTAATAATTGATATCTACTAGATATTGTTAAGATTTCTTAAAAAGGTATCTGAATTTTCAGGAATGCTTTCACCCCCTTTTTACAACTTTTCATCGAACTAAATACAGCCCACATTACGATCCCTTACGTCTGACAGCTGTGTTTTAAAATTTCTAATGATCGGTTAATTAGTTTAGGAGTGAATAATGTACATAGAAATATATAAATATATACACATAGCTAACTTTATATAAATACGAGTAGAATATGGGTATAAGAAAAAATAGCATTAGTTTGAAAGATTAATGTTTTTTTCTTTCTTTGCGGGATATAGTCCGGTTTTAGTAGCACTCCTGAATGGTAAACTTTGCTAAAAAATAAATAATGTGCCCACGTTACTGACCCTGTTGTTTAGAATACATATTCTATAATTCATAATAAGTTCAATAGTTTAGGATTTTACCAAGCATATACATATTATTGACGCTAACGTGTGTGCACCGATCTTTTTGAAAGTGTATTGTTTGATATCACTTAAAATTTGATGCAAAGCAATACTTTTCTCTGTATTTTTTGTATCTAACTTATTTTAAAAGATTTTTTTGTGGGGGCAGGGGCAAGTTCGGGTGTACGCAGTCCTAAATGATGAAGTTTACAATAAAATGTTCCTATGTAACTCACCGTGTTGCCGAGAGTATCTATTCCAAAATGCAGAATGATCGGTTAATAAAAAAATAAATAAATAAAAATTATATATATGCACTCCATAAATGTTAACATTTACAAAAAAAATAATGTTCCGTACCGTATTTTCATAATGATTCCTTCATTAGTTTAGAAGATTAAAATGTTTAGGTGAGGGCATCCCCTAAATGGTAAAGTTTATATAACAAAATCTGCCCATATTGCTCACCGTATTTTCTAGAATATATATTCCAAAATTGATAATAATGCGTTCATTAGTTTAGGAAATTATAATATTCTGGGTGCGTGTGTTGGGTTAGATGGGTGCACCCCCTAAATGGTAACGTTTACAAAAAATAATGTGCCCATGTTTCTCACCGTGTTACCGAAAATATATATTACAAAATTCATGATGATCTATTTATCATAAAAATAAATAAAAATTAAACTGTATATACATATACATTCCCTAAATCTTCACATTTACAAAAAAAAAAAAAATAGTGTGCATATGTTACTCATAAAGATGTTTGTTTTAAGTTGTAACATTAGGATCCTATCTCTACTGGCTGATTCTAAAATGGTTGCTTGAACATATCGCCACGGTATGTCCGATGTTTGGATGGGATTTTTCTCTAATAATCTTCTGAAATGTGAGTTGTGTCTTGATAATTTTCATCTTTCTTAATTTTTTGCTATGGACAAGTTTGCTTATTTAAATAATTGAATAAAGATCTCTGACGAGCAGCCTGCGACAACTAAAGGCTTGCTTTTTTTGTAGATCGTGCGAAACGACCATAAGACAATTAAAATATAAGCATTCGCTAAAATAAAAAAATATATATTTTTTTAAAATTATGACTGACGTTTTTACTTGGTCATTGGAATTCAGCCAATCAATATATGTGCGCCGTAACCGAAAACATAGCTTCATTGGTTTTGTAAT
This sequence comes from Sepiola atlantica, assembly GCA_963556195.1. NCBI lineage: Eukaryota > Metazoa > Mollusca > Cephalopoda > Sepiida > Sepiolidae > Sepiola > Sepiola atlantica. Next base: position 96,976,045 of record OY744516.1, read on the forward strand.
TTAAAATAATTTGGACGATATCATAAGAGATATATACTATGAAAATATATATTCTTTATATAAACCCATATATATATATATATATATATATATTATATATATATGCGTGTGTGGGTATGTGTGTGTGTGTAGTGTGAGAGAACCACAGCAGAGTGCTTGATTGTTGAGAAGAATAAAAGATAATAGCGTAATATTTATTAATATATGTATTACAGAAGATCAGAACATCACCGGTACCATCAGTTTTAAATATTAACAAAAGAGACCTATAATAGCCCTCTTTACC
>OY744516.1:96981330-97018830 GCA_963556195.1 Sepiola atlantica
AAATATTGTATTTTCAAATAAGAAGTTAGGCCCATATTATGCCCCTCAAAAGAAACTGAAATTTTGTAAAATATTTATAATTTCACAAAAAATAGATAGATAGATAGATAGATAGATAGATAGATAAGAAGGAAATAATAAATTAATTCGCTGAAAACCGTTGGAGAGGTGGAAATAAAAGAAAGGAAGAATGAATATAATAGATTTACAAATAGAAATTAAGGATAGAAATAATGAAAATGATGAATAAATAAAAATGATAGAAACAAAGAAAGAAAGAGAATGAATGAATTAATAAATGAATGAATGAAATGGATTAACAGATACAAATTAACGAAAGAAAGAAAGAATGAATGAAATAGATCGACAAAATAAAATTAAAGAAAGAAAAAGGAGATGAATTGATAGATAAATAAAAGAAAGAACTAAGGAAATGGATTGACAGACAGAAATAAAAGAAAGAAATAAGGAAATTGATTGATAAATAGAAATAAAAGAAAGAAATACTGAATTAACAATGAATTAAAATATGATAAAAAAATAAAATTATAATAAATATTAATTAAGTAAAAGTAAAACGAAAAAGTACGCATATATAACAACGTAGGAAAAGTGTTTTGTGCGGAAAATCCAAAATGGCTTCTAATTAAACAAAATAAAAAAGACAAAATGGCGCGAAAAGTAAAAGGCAAAAGTTCATTTTCTCTTCGAGTGAATGCCATTGTAAGTTGCTCAGTAAGACGGAAAGATGGTAATGGCGAAAAAGGGGATGGGACTAGACAAAGTGCGCTCAATATTTCTCGGCTGAAAGCTCTTCGAGGAATGGTTTTTCCAGTCTTAAAGTCTTTAAATGAAAATCAGTATTGACGTTCCGATTTAATGCAGTTTTGCAAAAAAGAAATAAAAACCATTCTCGAAACGAATCCGAAATGATATATAAGCAATATTTAATCCATTTTGAGAATTTTCTCAAAGATAATCATATATTTTAACTATATTGTTGAATTTTAATTATTGAACAGAAGAAAGAAACTGAGATAGATAGATAGAGCGCAAAGAAAATAGAAGACAAAAGGAGAAAAAAGACAGAAAGAAATTTGAAAAAGAAGAAAGTAAAAAGAAATATATATATGTGTGTGTGTATGTGTGTTTGTGTGTGTGTGTGTGTGAATATCTCTATTTATATAAAGTTAGTTATGTGAATATGTTTATATATTTGTATGTACAGGATTCCCTCCTAAAGTAATTCAGCTATCCTTACTAATTTTGGAGCACAGCTGTTAGGTGTAATAGGTCCAATTGTGGGCTATACTTGGTTCTAATTTAGTTTTATGCAAATATGGAGGTAAAAAGGCGGTGAAACACTTTATGAAAATTCGAATACTTCCGACTTTTTACAATAGGTATTAGACATCAATTAATAAATGTTCCCCAAATGTCAGTTTCCTTGGAGTATTTTAAAGAGTTTTTAGGGGGCATAACATGTGCACTTGAAAATTCAAATATTATAAATTTGGATTTAAATTGATCCATTGTAGTTAGACACCAATTAAGAAAGATTCACTGCATTTTATTTTTTTCATTAGACCTCCTTAAGCTTAAGCCTTACATTTTAGACATTTTCTAGAAGCTTTATTCATCAACATAGGCTCATTCTATGGTGATACACTGATTTCAACGCTTCTCTAACAATTCGATTCCTTTTTGTAGAAATAATTGTCTTTGGCACCAAAATACGCCTCAGTTTCTGATATCACTATTTCATTGGAGCCATGTCTGTTAACATAAAGCATTCTTTTCGAGTCTGCAAACAGCCAGTGGTCGCTGGGATGCAGGTTTAGAGAATAAGGTGTGTACAGAAGCAATTTGAAGTGCAATTCATGTAGTTTTGTAATCATTGCGACCGACTTGTCACATGGTGCATTGTCTTTGTGAAAGAGTAGTTTCTTCTTCATTTCTGGCCGTTTTGTGTCGATTTCTTTATTTTAAACGCACCAAATATACCAAATAATATTCGCTATTTCAAGGTAATAGATAAGCAAAATACCTTGCGATTCCTAAAATTCGGAGGCCAAAACCTTGCCTTCTGATGTTTGCGTCTTTCATCGTTTGGACAGCTTTCACTTTCGGCTGTCCACTCAGCTGACTCACAAGTAAATTGGTGGTTCCATGTTTCATCCATTATCACATTTTGACGCAAAAACTCGTTTTCGTTGCGTTGAAACAGTTGCAAACAACACTATGAATTGTCGACACAATGTTGTTTTCGATCGGTTCTAAGCAAACGCGGCATCCACTTGTCGCACAGTTTTCTCATTAATAAATGTTCATGCAAAATAGTCAATAAACTGACTTCTGTTATTATCAACTCCTCTGCAATCTCACGCAACTCTAATTTATGATCGACCAAAACGAGTTTGTGAACTTTTTTTTAATGTTTTCCGGAACCATATCTGAATTTTAGAAACCTGAGCGTTCAGCATCATTTGTGACTGTACGATCGCGTTTAAAGTCAGCATACTTCCTATTAACCGTTGTTTCCGATGAAGGAGATTCCGAACAACACTTATCAAGCCATAGCTTTGCTTTAACAGTGTTTTCCCTATCAGCAAACAATGCTTTATTCGCACACGAAATTCAGATTTTCCCATTGTTTTGCAAAAATGGCAACAGTAGGTTCACTTAAATAACTCTAATTTTTAACTAATAATTTGATTGGGCTTAAATGTTGACACGTGCCATTTAAAGTTAGTACTTTAGAAAAATCATATTGATGTTTTATTAGTAGCGCTCTCTATGTGTCAGGGCCGCGACTTATTGAATTATGTGTTAGTAAAATATCGGTGACTTGGTGAGCAAATTACAAATTATTCTTAATAAAATTGATTTTTCAAAACCTTGCTTAATCCACAGAACCAATAATTATTTTAGCATGTATTTAGTGTGAAAAAAGCCTTAGGGAAACAAACGTTGATTAAGTCACATTTAGTATAATAATAGATAGATATTCTATTATATTATAAGACTGAGATTGATATAAAGAATAATACTGGTTTGGTTTGGTTTGATTTGTTTTACAACATATTACCCACAATTAACTGCGGAATAAAGTTGTAGAATATAATAGGTAGGTTAATTGTCAATATCTTGTCTAGCCGAAGTAAGGGCTGAAATGGAGGAATGGCTCAACCACCAGGATCTCGTCCTAAGGCATCACAGGTCGCCACCCACAGCCTACAGGTGGTCACGTGTCTTAGGTGGTATCTTTCTGTATGCTGTTGCAGCTGACGAATGTGTGGCCCTGCAGACAGTCTTGAATTATATTGAATAGTAAGAGGAATAAAGGAAAGTAAAATAACTAAATAAATAAAACTTTAAGGAAAATAAATAAGTAATAATCAATTAAGTCATTCATTTTGCTGGTTTAACTACTGTATACTTGTAATATTTCAGTTAATCTTTTTTTATTTTAGGTAATAATTTTTGATTAATTGATAATTAATGAAAGTAAAAGAATAAAGTGAATACAAAAATATAAAAGCAAATAAATAATCAGAAAAGAACGGAAATAGAACAGAATAAAAGATGGAAGGAACGAATAAAGAAAGAAAGAAAGAAAGAAAGAAGGGAAGAAAAATGAATGAACGAGAAGGAAGGAAAGAAAAAGGTGAGAAAGAAAGAAAGAAATGGAAGGTAATGGACGAGAAGAAGGAGAAATAAATGGATAAATAAATTTTGAAATAAAGAAAGAAAGAAAGAAAGAAAAAAAGAAGGTAAAATTGAAGTTTTATGACCAGATAATTTAATCTGTAAGACGATATGCAGTAGCTCAAAAATTGTATTTCTTTTTAAGATTATAAGATGCTTAACGTATTGGCGTTCAAACTTATTTAGTATAACGTATGAAATAGAAAAAAAAACAATTTGTAAATTAGTAAGTAGGCTCGTATATCAGCCTATTTCCAATATGGCCACCTGTACGATGATCGATATCAAAAGTTGGAATGGAAAATAGTTCAAACGAAAAAGAAGTAAAATATTTTAGTGGGCTTTATAAAAATAATTTATTTAAAATAATTGAAATATTTATTCATTTTTAATATCAGCAGCACATATAAAAATATTTGTTTCACAATATCATTATTGTGCTTTTGCAACATATAAAAAGCAATTTTTAAAAACTTTATGAAGATAATTTATTTGAAACAATTGAAATATTTATTTATTTTAAATATGAGTAATGCAGCACATATAAAAATATTTGTTTCACAACATAACTCTTGTGTTTTCGCAACATATAAAAGCATTTTTTTAACTTTATAAAGATAATTTATTTAGAACAATTCAAATATTTATTGAAAAATTGCTTTTCGAGAAAATGATCTGGTCAGGAAACATCACGTTTACCAGAAATTGAATGGAAGAAAGAATGAAATAGGAAAAAAGGAGAAAGAAAGACAATGGACAGACAAGGAAGGAAGAAAGGAAAAAGAAAGGACATTTAGAACAACAAATGAAAGAAAAAAGAAATAAAGAAAAATTGCAAGAAAGAAAACGAATTAACGAGAAAGAATGAAAGAAAAAGGGTAAGAAAGAAAGGGAAGCCGGCAAAAAAAAATGAAAGATAGATAGATAAATGAATTGAAAGAAAAAAAGAAAAAATAGCGAGTGAAGGGAGGAAAGAATGAAGGAAGATGGAAGGAAGAAAGGGAATATAGATAGACGAATGAAAAATAGGTGGATAACGGATAAGAGAAAAAGAGACGGTAGATTCATACAAAGAAAGGAAAAAAGAAAAGCAATGATTAGGAAAGAAAAAAAAGAAACGAAGAAAGATAGGAAGAACAAACGGAAATGTACACTAAAAATAGGAAAGGAAAAAGAAAGAATGAAAGGAAAAAAGAAAAGCAATAATTAGGAAAGAAAAAAAGAAACGGAGATAGGAAGAACAAACGGAAATGTACACTAAAAAGAGGAAAGGAAAATGAAAAATTGAAATGAAAAAAGAAAGGAAAACAGAAAAGCAATAATTTGGAAAGAAAAAAAGAAACGAAGAAAGATAGGAAGAACAAACGGAAATGTACACTAAAAAGAGGGGGAAAAAGAAAAAGTGAAGGGAATAAAGAAAGAAAGGAAAAAAGAAAATCAATAAGCAGGGAAGGCAAAATGAAAGGAAAAGGATAGGAAAGAAAGAACGGATATGCACAATAAAACAAGGAAGAAAAAAATGAAAGGAAGAAAGAAAAGGAATGAACAAGAAAACGATGACAGAAGGTAATAAAAAAATCTTTTTTGTTTCCTTTTTTTTCTTCTACCTTTCTAAGAAGAAAAAAGAGAGAAATCACTACAATATAAAGAAAGAGAGAAAGGCAAAAGGAAATAATAAACAAACGATGAACAATAACATATGAAAGAATGAAACAAGAAAAGAGAAATGATAAAGAAATTTTAAAAAACGAATGCACAAAAGATATGAGATGGACAAGAAATGAGGAGAGAAACAAGAAATGAAAATAAAAGAAACAAGTGTTTAAAATTTTTAATCTTTATTCTAAAAAGAACAGAGTAAAATAAAATTTAATTTTAATATTTAAATATAACGAAAAAAACTTGAAAATAAAATAAAATCATTTTTGTTTCGTTATAATGCCTTATGGTGCACACGTCAAAAACCGAGTTGCTAAAGGTTTTGATACTCACGGCCTCCCATACTATTGTCGCGTTGTTGTCAGAAAGCATAACATAATACAAAACTGCTCTTCCCTGCAAAATTAAGGGGCTGGAGAGTTAATACAGGGGTCAGCATGCTAAAACGTGCTTTGGGTTTTTCTATACTTTCGAAGGGGGCCAACTCTTCAAGAATGTTTCTAATTATGAGAATCGACGAATGGCTTGAAATTCATCTTAAAATAAATGAAAAAAAAATGGTAAATTCTTCATCTTTTTCCCAAAAATTGTTTAATGAGGATATGAATAAATTTTGAAGATTTTCGAATGAATATAATTTCTCCTCAAGAATGTGCGGATGCCTTTTATGATAACATAATAATAAAAAAAAAAAGAAAGTGGAGGAGTTGGAATATTTGTAGTAGTGATTTTATGATTTTGTGCCGTAAAAAAAAAAAATCATATTAAAATCTCGTCAATTCACATGGAAAATTTATTCAATGAAAATATCCAAGATATCTAGATAAATGCGACGTACACGTGCCCCGCTGGGTCACAAGCGCGACCACTATTTATACCACTTTGATTTCATTCGAAAATTCATAAACTGTTACGTATCTTTTAAGACATCATTTTTGTATAATTAAACATGATAAGTCTCCCCAATTCTATATCATCGTTGTTATTATTATCAACTCCCTAGGAGTTCTCACGCAGCTCACCATCAGTGATTGCTCACTGATAATAACCGGTGGTGCTCTCTGGGGTCTGAGTGACAAAAAGTCTCCCAGATTTGTAAGTGTTCTCCACCTCTTGAGATTAACATTGCGAATGAGTTTGCATCATCGCCACAGCCGCTTACCATTGATTACTCGCTGGAAAAGACCATTGATTATCTCTGGGGTTTGGGTGGCAATAAGCCTCTTCAAGGTTCCAGCACTCTCCGCATCTTTCCAGTGAAAGTCTGGTTAATGCTCTGCGTCCTCGGTCTTTCCACCCTCCTTGACTATTTTGCGTGGTATCAGCAGAGACAGGTGCTATCCCATTGTGATTGGGGGGAGGGCAGTTTATGAGATTTCTAACAGTTTCAGTTCTCTCGGGTTCACGTGGTGTTCCTTCAATGTTTTGTTTTATTTCTGCTGCAACTTCTATGTGGCTGGTTAACGTTCTGTTATTTATGTCGATTGGTTTCCACATTCGATGATTTTTTAAGATTTCATCTTTTTTTATCATCATTGTCCTTAAGATTAATATTGTTTTCATTATTATTATTATTATTATTATTATTATTATTATTATTATTATTATTATTATTAGCAAATGTATGCTCTGTACGGTCGGATATTTTTTCTAATCTGTAAGGATGATGTCATGGCGAAGAACATTTACTACACTGACCCTCCAACAAAGGAATAGGTAATGCCTGGGAAGCTGGTCTCATGACAACAGAACAGATACTGCACTACCCCCACGGGAGGAGGCAATGTCTGGAAGGATAGTATCATGACAACAAAACAGATACTACACTACCCCTTGAATTGAGCATTGAAATATCGTACATTAATCTGAAATAGTATAGTTTATCAAGGCCAAAATGCCGCTCGAGGATAAGAGTTAGACAAGTAGATAGGTAGACGGTGAGACATCGAGGGGATTTATAACGATGTTTGTAACTGGTCAGAAATTGATTATTTAAGAGGACGGCTCAACAGGCTAGTAAACTGAATTTAGCATTAATAGAAGTAATGGTATAGTTTCGTCTTCAGACAAGCAGATACCATATTTCCATTAGTAATAGATATAGAAATAAAGAGACTTATTGTTTTACCATCTAATTTACATACGTGTGTGTGGTTTTTACAAACACACGTATGTAAATCATATGGTGATGCTTTCTCTCAATGCTCAAAGAGACATTAAGAAATATTACAGAGTGGTTGAATCAACATAAAATGAGAGAAAGCGAGAGAGCTACATAGAATGCTAAGGGAGAGAGAGAGAGAGAGAGAGGGGGGAGAGAGGGGGGAGAGAGATGTGTGACTTGCTCAGTTAATTATAAATTACGACTAATTAGAACTTTTGAAACATAACTCAATCCTGAAACCAAGGTATATTTTAGCGTATATTTTGTTATGTCAGCTTACATAAAGTTAGATATGTTCATATGTTTATATGATAAAAAATGAAAATAATATCCCATCGTAATGGAAAAGGAAAATAGGAACAACAAAATTATTTATGTAGTCATCAACGTTTCGTCTTTATTTCAAGACTTTCTCGGGATGATTGATTTGAAGAAATAACACACAAGTACAAATATTTGGAATAGTTTTGTCCGTTTTTTTTTCCATTTTCCATATGTTTATATATTGATATGTACAGGATCATGGATTTAGAACACAGTTATTATACGTAAGGGGTTGTAATGTTGGCTATATTTGTTAAATTTAGATTCATGTGAAGAGAGTAAAATTCTTTCTATCTTTAATGCGTATATGTTTCTATATTTGTATGTACAGTATTCACTCCTGAACTAATTAACCGATCATTATTAATTATTTAATACACCTGCTAAACGTTAAGGGTCGTAATGTCGACTATATTTAGTTCAATTGAGTTTTATGCAAAAAGGTAAGAAAACGGGTGAAAATCCTCTGTGAAAATTCAGACCTTCAGATTTTTCTGATAGTTTAATAGAAGGTATTAGATATAAATTAATGAATCTTATCTAAATTTCAGTTTCTTTGGAGTATTTTAAAGAGTTTTAAGAGAGATAATATGGGCAAAACATCCAATTTGAAAATTCAAATATATCATATTTGCATTGTATTTGATCTATACGCATGAGACACCAATTAAGCAATATTCCCTGAATTAAAATTTCTTATTAATACCCCATAATCTTAAGCGCTAGATTTAAGACAGTTTTTAGGACTATGAACTTTATATTCTTCACTGCCTTCTATCAATATCAACGTTTTTATTTCTTCGCGTCTTAAACGGAATAGTTTGTTTTTTTTGTATGATTTGTACTTTTGTTGTTGAAAATAACTGTACTTCTATACTCTGTATTTTTTTAATAAAAACTTATTGCGTATTCGTCATAGATTCAATTATTTATCTTCGAATGTTATTGTTTTTTTTAATAGAATCAAGTAATTAGCATCGAATGTTATTGTTTTGAAATCATCGCAATTTACTTTCTAAAAAGTGCTGTCAAGGAGTATTCATTCATTTTACAAGTCAATTAGTACATTACCCACAAATTACGAAATAATACATTGTCATTTTTACCAAATTGCAAACATAGAGTAACAGTATTGGGGGGGGGGCAGCGCAAAGGTAAATTACTTACATTTAAAATAATAAAAAGCATGTACGGCTAAAAAACATATGATATTAAATCCGAGTTGCAAGGTCAAGGAAATACACGTACTCGCCTAATAAAACTGCACTCCGAAAGAAACACATTCGATTTATCTCCTATAGCAAACATAATTACTAAAATGTAAACCCTCCACTTATTACCCCTATGCTAAAAGCATGAGATTCTGCTTTTTAGCCGATTACATGTGAAAATTCTAACTTTTGAGGTCATGTAATCATATTTTTTACAACTAACTCTAAGTTCGTGTGGCAAGGTCACAAAAATACATGTACTCGCCTTAAAAAAACTAGAGCCCCCCAACAAAAAATGCATCGAATTTAGTTCCTATAACAAAAAAAAATGTTAACACTCATCTGTGACTAAAGTAAAGTAGTCTCGTTGAGAACATTCATTTGCTAAATTAACAATGAGTCTCTTATGTTTTCCCTGGGCAGCGCCGGGACACCGGGTCGTGCAAGTATATATATATATATATATATATATATATATATATATATATATATATATATATATATATATATATATATATATATATAAGAGAGAGAGAGGAGAGGAGAAAATCAAAAGGCAGAATAGATAGATAAACATTAACTTCTTCTCTATAACCCCTTTCTCACAGAAGAGACGTTGCTAGTCTGTATCTATTCTATTTTTATTTTCATGTAAGCTGCTCGACTGAGCTCCACTCCTTTGCTCCTCCTTGTGAGACATTCACAGAAATAACCCGCCTTTTTACCACAAATGCAAAGAACTTTTCTTTTTCCACTATGTGCTTAACATCAAACGGATGCTCTATGGACAGAGGTTCTTTCCAAGACTTCCCATCTGATGAACACATTTACACGGGGCTGATTCCCTGCAGACTACAATATGCTCCTCTTTAAATCCAATGTCAAGAAATACTTGTGATAAAACGTCTCCATAAGAAATACAATTGTGTTCATTCCATTCATTATTTTCAATCCTCACATAATATTCCTCATACTTCATAACTCATAAACCCTTATCTTCGAATGGTTTTTGCCCTTGATAAATGGTGAGTAATTAGTAAGAACAATAAGGCGTAAAGGAAAAAAAGAGAAACTAAAAAGAATGAAATGAACTGAAGATGGGAAGAAGAGAGCGGCTTAAAGAAAGAAAGAAAAACGAACGAACAAAAGAAGGGGAAAACTTAAAGAAAGAAAACAAGAAATAAAGAATAAGAAAAGAAAGAAAGTAACGAAAATGAAGCTGTAAAAGAAAGCGAAAAAGAAAAAGAAAGTAGAGGTGAACAGAAAGAAAGAAGTGACAAATTTAAATAACTGAAAGAAAAAAAGAAAGAAAGGAAAAAAGATGTGGAGAGATTAATATCCCACATTACAAACAAAGCTTGTGTCCAACTTTACCCTCAACCGGCACACAGTTTTAAAATTATGATACAAAAGAAACAAAAAAAGGAAGAATAAAAATAACTGACAATCCATCCATCTAATCGACCCAATTTCTCGAGAGGCTTTTGGGCTTGGTAAGTGGTGACTCATTAGTAAAAAAGTTTGAAAATATACACATGAATAAGATCGAGGATTACATCGGTCGAGGCGTTGTGAATATAACAACCAAGATGAGAATAACACAAATTATGAATCATCATTTTATGAATTTCAAAACATAAAGAAAGATTTAAATTAACAAAACATATACGAACAGCAAAAAACATAAAAACAAAAAACATAGAAAGAACAAAAACATACAAGCAAGAAACATACCACCAATATAAAACACAAACAACAAAACATAGCAATAACAAAAAGTATAAAAAACGTAACACCCAAAACATATCAATAAAAAAAACATACAAACAACAAAAAACAAACTAACAACAAAAAAAAATAAAATCTAAAAATATACCACCAACAAAGAACACATAAACGACAAAACATACCAACAACAAATAATACAATCAATAAAAACCATACAAAAAGCATACCAACATCAAACACATATAAATAAGAAAGAACATACAAACAACAAAAAAACATACCAACAACCAAAATCATACAAACAAAAAACATACCACAAACAAAACATGCAAACAACAAAACCTACAACCAACAAAGTTCATAACAAAAACATACTAACATCAAAAACATATCAATAACAAAAATCATACAAACAACAAAAAACATACCAACAACCAAAATTATACAGACAAAAACATACCACCAACAAAAGAATACAAACAGCAAAACATACCAACAACAAAACCTACCAACCAACAAAGTGCATACAAAAAACATACTAACATCAAAAACATATCAATAACAAAAAACATACAAACAACAAAAAGCAAACCAACAACAAAAATCATACTAACAAAAAAATACTACCAACAAAAAACACACAAATAAAACATACCAACTATAAAAAAATACCAACAACAAAAACCATGCACCAAAAATACCACCATAAAATGCATACTTATAGCAAAAACATACAAAAAACATACAAATAAAGTAACATACAAACAGCAGAAAGCCTAGAAACAAAAAAAAACTACAAACAATAAAAAACATACGAATAACAAAAAACATACAAACAACTTACAAAACGCATGAACAACAAATGTATGCAAACATAGCAACAAAAACATAACAAAACACCAAAACATGTACAAACAACAAAAACCATACCAACAAAAAAATGGCCAGCAAGAACAAAATAAATATAAACAAAAACACGTGAATAATCAAAAATCCTTTAAAAACAAAATGGCTTCAATCAGAAAAATAAATACTTCTGAGCAAAAAAAATAATAAAACATACAATTTGAATAACAAACAAAAGAAAGAAGAAAAAACAAGAAAAAGCAAATCTTTGGCTGATTTGTAATCTTTAAGCGAAAACTATTCATTCGAAACGTTCATATTTATTCAAATTGCCTGTTGTCTTTCTGCTAAAAACAAAAGTTCATATTCATGAATTTATAGACTAGCCGCCATCTTAATTTTGCGTTTATTTCCTCTTTTAGTTTAGAGCGGCGATTTTGTTTGTTTTTAATTCCGCCGAGGCAACAATTAAAATAGCACTTGCTTTTGTTTTATCCTCTTTTTCGCAGCGCAACATCTCCACCTTCTTTTATTTCTTCTTCTTCATCTTCTTCTTTTTCTTCTTTTATTTATTATTCTTCCTCTTTTATTTATTCTTCTCGTCCATTTTCTTCTTGTTTCTTCGTCGTCATCGTTTTTTTTTTACTTCCTTATTTTTCTCCTTCTCAGACTTCTTCGCTCTTCTTCCTTTTCTTCCGTTTGATTGCGTAATGGGATGGCGCAACAAGAATTTGTGTAGTCAACTTAGAAGCAGCTCCGTGGTATTGCGTTCCACAGATTGACAGTTCCTGAAAAGAAACTCTGCTCATGGAAGTGCCGTTTAATTTTTGGTGCACAGAGGAATAAAGGGAAATTATTTACAGTGGTTGTAGCTAGACGTGGTTTTATTTTTGGTGTGAATGTTTTACTGGGAAGAACCAGAGCATCTACCATGAAAATAACGATAGAGTAGAGAGAGACTAGCAACGTCTCTTCTGTGAGAAATATAGAACGACGATAAAAAATACTGTTTATTTGAAGTTCATTTGTCCCAAATAGGGTTGGATTGCAGAAAGGGTTGTGAATTTTTTTTTGGGGGGGGGGGGCTCAGCCTGTACGTTTTTGTATATTCAGTCACAGATTCTGAAGAAGTGATCTTTTTTTATCACATTAAAAAATGCACCATATCTATCTTCTGAGAAACATTTTGGCTTTTTGGCAAGGAGCAAAGTGTAGTATCTGTTCTGATACTACACTTCACTTTTTCTGTCCTCGGTCAGTGTTGTGACATTGAAGGGCCGATGACAATTTAGACAACACGGTGGTATATTTACATAAGTGTATTTACAGAAGTACAGCATAGTATGTTACAGAAAGTCTGTGTTCGATACTGTGGCTATGACTGCCACCAATGACTGTATTTACTCCCTTCCCACCACAGGAAGATGGGGCACAAGGCAGGAAGGTAGTAAGGATAAAGTCAGCGCCTCTAAAGAAGGGGCACTCTGGTCTCCTAAAAATAACCTTGGCATCCCCGTTGGCACATCAGGCAGTTGGAGATAAACTAACCATCCCAAAGAGGGGAGGCAAAGTCTAGGAGGACTTCCAAAGACAATACATCAGCCCGACAGATAAAATGCCACCGAAATAGTCAAGTTTCCGCCGGACTGAGTGTAGAGATCGAATCATCGACTAGTATGTATACCGACACAAACAGCAAATGACACTTAGTCGTAACTATATTCATAGTTTCTGGAAGAGTTCATCTATTCTCGAAATAGGATATATAAACAACACACCATAACAGTCAGTGAAAGAGAAATCCTTCTTGACTGATAAAATTAATTTTTTTGTTCCTATCCAAAGTTCTCTTTTTGGGGGAGCTAAATTTTCGCCACATTAAAAACCGACCTTGTGTCTAACTGTATCCTCGTGTGGGGGGTGGGGGTGGGGTGGGGGTGGGTAACTAGTAACCTTTATCAACCGGCGAAATAGGCAATACTAGTATCAGGCAATTTTATTAACGATTCCATGGTTGGTATTTGGTCTGGTTTGGACTGATCTGGCATTCACCCTGAGTGGGTTGAACCGGCTTCTTCCGAAGGAGGCAGTTTCTATAAAATATTAAAGTCACAAGAGCTCCCCAGTTGTATGTATATCTCAGTCAGGGGAGATGCTTTTGACGACGTTAGGTTTTGAAGCTTTTCGCGGGAAGGTGTTGTCGCCCTCTCACATACAGTTCCTGGTATTCCGAAATGGCCAGGCTCAACCTTGCTTGACTTCGGTGGCGCCGTGTTGGCCATTAGGTGGGGGCAACCCGTATTTAGAGGCTAACATGCGCAGAACTAAACATGAACGTTTCATTGCGCACAGATGTAAATTCACGGAAGGAAAGTGATTGTCGAGTAAACCAACACAATAAAGTTCAATTATTTTTTTTAAAAAATCAACTTTAAAACTAATTCTTTTGTTCCTTTGTAATTGTTCCCCGTGCCATAGTCGAAGACGACCATCCAAAACAAATGTGTAAGAGAAGAAAAAGATCTGTAGAATTCATATTTTGCCCGCGGTGACCTGCCAGTAACACCTAGTAAATTGTTCCCCCAAGCAGTCACCCTGCCCCAAGACAGAAAGAGGAATTTGGCGATGGGTGTGAAACTAAAAAACGCAAACATGCAAATCGTTAAATAAGTTATTCATGTTCTGAAAAAGAAAATTTAATTTCCTCTTTGGCCACCATTAGATTTGTGGGTGTTGCTTGGTGTGATTCGCCTCCCCCTAAAAAAAAACAAGTCTGCGCATGTCACATGATAAAAAAAAACATATCACATGTTAATAACAAGATCTAGAAAAGATTACCGATTAAATAAAGGGGTTCAGTTCAAAATTCCCGAAAGGCTACCGATTACGATATAAGACAACCGAAGAAGGCCGTAAACCGCAAAGGCCAGAACGTTGTATGTATAACTTCTAAGATAGAGATAACAATGCGAATCATGTAATTAATATAAATCTATCTATCTATCTATATTATTAATGAATTACTTTTTCATAAAGTATTTTTTTAATGTTATTTATTTTTAAAATTAAATAATAAATATATAATTGATGACACGCCCGATTATGGGCGAATGAATGCGATCCTCTGCATATTCTTAAACCGTTCAGGGAGCGAACAATAATAAACGCACCGGTAAACACACCTATCTCTATCGCTACTAAAAACAATGACAAAACAAAAAAATCTACGTAACCTAATAGGTGATAAAACTCGTGTATAAAATGTGGCAGGGTATTCTGGTCCAGTGATAACATACTAGATATTTACATCGAGGGTTCGATCCCTGCTAATGATGGTTCATAGCCAGAAACACGTGTCATAGATTCATTTTATATGTACGTAAAAGTCAATTAACATATATAGAAATAGAGACATCAAATATATATATATATATATATATATATATATATATATATATATATAGTGAATGCTTTTATTCAAAACATGTACACGGTCTGCTACACTGGCATGTTGATGTTATCGATCTACAGCTCTCAAGAGCTGAGGTCTCATCAGGCAGAAAATTATTTTTTGATCCAACCTGGTTGCTGGATTCCAGGGAGAATGAAGTCAAGCGAAAAAGAAGAGGAGAAAGAAATAAAAGTCATGTGACCGATTTTAAAAAAGTATGATTGCCGTTAGAAATTAATATTTTCATTTTTTTAATTTTTAATTTTTATTTTTTATATTTTATATCCAACGCTGAGCTGGGGTAGGAAAGCGGAGGGGGGTCGAGGAAAAGAAAAAGAGAAGAGAAAGAAAAGGAAGAAAAATATAACTGCCATTAGATTTAGGGATGTGTTTAATGATAGTTTTGGGGTGGTTGGAGAGGGGGTGTACATAGATTGGGTTAAAGTTTTCTTTATTATATGGTTCGTATGTTTCTTTAGTTAAGTTGAAAGTTACATCTAGGAAGTTTACTATTTTAATGTTGGAAGTTATTTCAACTTTAAGGCATATCCTCTTCATCTCTCTAATAACAATCTTTTTAATATTTTCGCACTTTTGCCCATTAGAATTTCTGACTACTAAAAGTCCATCATCCCTATATAGGCCAATGTCTTCAATATCTATATCTTTAGTTAGGTTGTAGAGGATATATAAGCCAACTAGGTCGGTGATTTCTGCAGAGTCGAAAGAACCCATCGAAACATCAAAAGAGCCAGATTGGTTGCTCTTTGTCCATTGATCTTTTTTACTAATTAGCACTGTTTTCCTACATTTTCTCACAATGTTAATCTCTTCTTCAGAAATATCCGAGAAAAGATTAGCAAACTCCATGACGCTTTCGAAGAGTTCATTAGAAATTGAAGGGTAATAGTTAATTATATCAAATTGGATGAAGGAACAATTTATTTTGTTTTTTATTTTGTGGAACCAATTAATTGTATCGGTCGTGTTGATCCATTGATTGAGTTTGTATGTTGATCTAATGTTTTTGTTAATTTTTTGTAGAATGATTTTGCTAATTTTTCCGGTTTCTTGTTTTGTAGGATTAATTAGTCTAGTTGTGGGCTTTGTCTGAAAGTCAGGTTTGTGGTCTTTAAGGAGTATATATGCTTCCCTTACTTTTAGTTTACTAACCCTATCACTAATTTTGAGTTTGTCAGTAATTTCTTTGCTACTAATATTTATATTTTGGACTAAGTCAGTGTTTGATTTTCTGTAATTTTTAGTTATATTATTGTCGAGTAATTTAAAATATTCTGATTTGGTGAGTTTATAAAAGTTTTGAGTTTTGTCTGCCTTGACTAAGATGTGCTTGGAGTTGTTAATTTCGTTGACTATTCTATCTAGTTTTTTTTGGAATGGGTATTTTTGTCTTTGAATTTAACGTCCTTAACAATTTTGAGTAAGTCATTTTCAAAGTTATCAAGTAATTCGATACGCGGTGCCGTACCTTGGTTTTTGAAGCCGTATTTTTCTTTGTTGTTGTTGCTGGTAGGTCCGTTTAGGAAGAAGTATGCTTTCCACTTCATTCTCCTCAATAGTTCTTCCATCTTCATTGTAAGAATTAGAAGATAATTCCGGGTGTTTGTTTTTGGAATGTTCTTGAGGGAGGTGTTAAAGTTTGTTTTTTCCATGTTAGCTGAATAATCTCGGTTAAAAGAGTGCTCGACAGTAAATGGAGCAAATAGTAATCCAGGTAGGGTAAAAATCCACAGGGTAGAAATCCAAAGGGAATCAAACCGGGCTTATAAAAGAGTGCTCAATAAAATATAGAGCTGTATTGTGAATGCTTTTATTCAAAACATGTACAAGGTCTGCTACACTGGCATGTCGATGTTATCGATCTACAGCTCTCAAGAGCTGAGGTCTCATCAGGCAGAAAATTATTTTTTGATCCAACCTGGTTGCTGGATTCCAGGGAGAATGAAGTCAAGCGAAAAAGAAGAGGAGAAAGAAATAAAAGTCATGTGACCGATTTAAAAAAAATATGATTGCCGTTAGAAATTAATATTTTCATTTTTTTAATTTTTAATTTTTATTTTTTATATTTTATATCCAACGCTGAGCTGGGGTAAGAAGGGGGGGGGTCGAGGAAAAGAAAAAGAGAAGAGAAAGAAAAGGAAGAAAAATATAACTGCCATTAGATTTAGGGATGTGTTTAATGATAGTTTTGGGGTGGTATTTCAAACGTCACCGTGACAAACCAACGAAAATTATATTTCAAACTTAGAATTGACAGACTATGGAAAATTACATTTAAAGGTTAGACGTGTCAGACAGGCAAAAATGCAATTTCAAACTTTACCGTAAAAAAACAACGAAAATGATATTTCCAAGTCAAAATTGACAGACCAACAAAAATTATATTTCAAAGTTAGTATGTACAGACAACCGAAAATTATATTTCAAAGTTAGCCGTGCCAGACAGGCAAAAATACGATTTGAAACTTTTCCGTGATAAACCAGCGAAAATGCTATTTACAAGTTAGAATTGACAAACCAACGAAAATTATATTTCAAGGTTAAGAATTACAGACAGAGAAAAAATGCTATTTCAGACTTAAGCATGATTGATTAACACAAATGTTATTTAAAACTTAGACATGAAAGACAAGCGAAAATATTATTTCAAACTTCAACTTGACAGACGAACAAAAAATTGTAAGTCAAAATTAGGCTTGACAGACAGGTGATGTTGCAATTTTTAACTTTTTTTTCCAATTTCAGCCTGAAAAACTAACAAAAATGTTATTTGTAACTTAGACTTGACAGACTCAAAGTTTATTTTTAAAAAAGACGTGACAAATCGATCGATAGACAGGGCCTCTTGCCTTTTAGCTAGGAGCAAAGTGTGGTATCTATTTTGATACTACACTTCATCTTTTCTGTCCTCGGTAAGTGAAGGAAAACTCTTTTTAGACTGGGCAGTTTTAATTTTTGTCTCAATTCAGAGTGCCTCATTTTAGAGGAGGTAAGTAAATCAAGAGAGGTGCGAGAGCGCTCTATCCCTTAATAGACTTCAAAAACGGCCTATGCTGGAAATCTCATTTCTTTGATCAATCATAACTCAAAAACCAATAAACCAAATTAGTTAAAACTTTGCACAAAATTTGTTTTGATAGGTTCTATAAGTGTGTAGAATTTCAGCATCATATTCAAGGCAACCCAGAGATCCAGAAAGTTCAATCATGAAATCATGTTATCTCTGTGTACGTACGTACGTACGTATGTGCCACCCTGTATCTCATCAACTATTTGATGGATTATACTGGCATTTATCATGGAATAGAGATAGGTTCTCTTATAGAAATCAGAAGCACCGGTTATAGCCAAGCTTGTCTGCTCTTTTTGACTTCCGGTTTCTGCTTCGCAGACGGGACGACGGTAACAATCAAGATATGGTCCCTTCTGCTTAATGATTATCTTCCTCGCAGATATCGAAAGGAGTTTCCCCGTGTTAAGAATGGCTTTTTTTGTCCGCTTGACCATGTCTTATTATACAGCCAAGTAGATAGCAGAAACCGGAAGTCAAAAACAACAGACAATCTTGACTATCGCCGAAGCACCGATTCAGTCTGCGCATTTAGCAATGCAAATTCTATTCCAAACATAAAGAGACGGATGGACGAACAGAGCCCCTTGTAGAAATGCTTCGACGCATCTGAAGGATTCTAAATGCTATTTCAAACGTAATCGGTACAGACCATCCGGTGAACAAAACCCTTCATCGGGAAGCGACGACGCATTTGAAATACTCAATGAACGAGTATCATATTTTTGTTATTTTTATTATTAACAATTAATTTTCCAGTTCTAAAAATACGTCTTTTTATTTAAATTTTATTTTATTTATTTATATCATTTTTAAGGCAACAAAGACTTCACGGTTGAAAATATTTCAACTGTTCCTTTTGTCTTCCCGCTGTACTTCACGTTCGAAATCGTTTGCTAAAGTTACTTTTTTGTGCGTAGTAGTTTTTTTCCGTTCATTTTTTTTTTTTAATTTTGTTCATTGATAAATTTTCTTTATTCTTCCTTCTTTTATTTTCTTAATTCTTTCTATCTTTTTTATTTTATTTTTTACGTGTTATCGTACTATTTAAAAACAATATTTTCAAGCCCGGGGCAGTTTTTCAAAATACAGATTTTTTTTTACACTTCAGCTAACATAAAAAGGTCCACGAAGGGGAAAAGCCGAAGGACCTTTGTCTTGACAGGGCATAGTTCTGTTCAAACACTCCAGGGATATCAAATTGAAAATAGCAACTTTTAGTAAAAAAAAAAAATGAAAATAAAAATAGAACTCTCTTTCTCTGCTCCTCCCCCTTCTCTCTCTCTCTCTTTCTCTCTCTACCTCTCTCTCTCTCCTTCTCTAAAATGCTAATTTAGAAAGAAGTACACAACAGAAACGTTTGCTAATTGACGGCGAACAAAGAAAAACTATTAAAGGATAATTTCGACTTTGAAAGGAAATATCTATATTTATATTTTGTTAATATGTTGCCAATCGCAGTAACACGACGTTTATTTATTTGTGGATGTATTTTCGATGTGTGTGTTTTAGGGTATGTGGGTTGGTTTCTTATTTGCATAACTTTACGTTTTAGCTTTGAGCTGAGATCCGTCAGAGTGAGTTCTATTGCCGTGGGGGCATAAGTTTAGTTTTCGGACGACAAATGTTCCCGATTTATTTTCTTTAACAACTGAGCTCGAAACCGTTTAGTTGTATCATCACAAACACACACACATATATATATATATATATATATATATATATATATATATATATATATATATATATATACATATATATATATATATATATATATATATATATATATATATTTATATAGTGATTATATAAATATATGTATATATATATAAAATATATGCATGTATATATATATGTATATATATAAATATACATGTGTATATATATACATATATATATATATATATATATATATATATATATATATATATAGAGAGAGAGAGAGAGAGAGAGAGAGAGAGAGAGATTTCATGATTTTCTTTAGGGTACAGAATGTTATTAGGACAATTACGAAAGGAAAACAGGTTTTATCTTTTATGATTAAAAGATGCGATGGGGGGGAGGGGAAGTGACAGTCGACCGGTTTCGTCCACACTTAACGAGAACTGTACCGTGGGAGTTTAAAATAATATAAAACGGGGGGGGGTATATATTTTAAAACCAAAAAGAGCATTATGTTATTTACAATGAAAGATTTGTCTTAGATACTAATCACGCTCAACCGCAATGGAAAATCTTTCTGTTTTCAGAGGGGAGCGTTTGAGACGTACGGGGATAGTCTCCAAGGTTTTAAGATAAAACACTGAGTGAGCACAACTCAAGATCGTAAATGAGTTGATGTTGACGTTCGTATCGCACAACGGGTTCTTAAGCAAATGGTCGGTTATAGAAGACCCGTATGTGTTTCTTAGAACGTCCGTTGACCGGAAGGTTTCATTCCTAATTTTGCTAAAGATACAAATAACGGGAAATTATATATATATATATATATATATATATATATATATACTTTACCGTTGTTTGCATGAAAGGTGCTCGACTGGGCTCAATTTTCTGGTTCCTCTTTGTAAGACATTCACAGCAAGAACTCGTCTTATTACTAAGACGAGTTCTTGCTGTTGATGTCTTACAAAGAGGAACTAGAAAATTGAGCCCAGTCGAGCACCTTCCATGCAAACAACGGTAAATGAAGAAAAAAGTTTTCTTTCCATATGAGTGTGGCTAGTGTCAAGTTGAATTTCCACGCACAGAGCTTATTCATAAGGGTTCCCCTCTCTGTGGAACACATTACCGCTGAACTGCTTCCCTTCAACTTGGTTGTCTTCAAAGCCCATGTCAACAGATTCCTATTTGGAACCGTCCCTCTACAAAGAGTGTTGATATACTGTAAAAAAGAACACGTACAGTAATAAAAATGAAAACGCTTTCAAATCGTTTTAGCTCAATCGTTAATGCAAAGGTCTTAGAATTTGTGAGTTAAGTGTACGGAGTTTTATCCGATGAATAAAGAGTGTAGATATTTCGTCAATAAAACGAAACGAATCCAGTATTCCATGGGGATTGCGCCCCGGCGTTATATCACTCAAAAAAGGTTGATATGCCGAAAAACAAGAACACAAAACCTAATTATAATAAAAAAAGAAAACTTTTCTCCATTCAAATCGTCTTCGTTCAATGGTGTGTTATGTGTGCAGAGTTTTAAAAGGGTTGACATGCCGTAAATTAAACGAACTAAACAGGTATGAATATTGTGTTCCGGCATTACATCACTGAAAAAGGGTTTATATGCCGTAAAACAAGAACACGAAACCTAATTAAAAAGAAAACGCTTTAAAATCGTCTTAGCTCATTCGTTAATGAAACGCCCTTACAATTTGTGAGTTTAGAATACAGATTTAAATCCGAGCAATAAATAGGGGTTGATATGCCGCAAATATTACAAATAGAAACCAGTATTCTATGGGGATTGCGTTATTGCATTAATTCTCTCAAAACTGGTTGATATGCCGTACAACAAATAAAACAAACATAGGTAAGTTTAATTTCTGTTTAAATGTCAAATCTGACTGCACTTTTCAACAGTAAGGGTAATGCTCTAGTTTTGAGTTTTGTAATAAAAATTATGTATAGGCGATGAAAATGGTTTTATGTTGTTTTTAATAATAATATTAAATGCGGAACAATTTCGAGTAAAAATCTACTTATTATTACCCATATACTCGGATGAAAAACATGTTTGAAATGGGTTAATATGCTACAAAGTAGTATAGTAAATGCTAGCAAATGGTTGCGAAAACACAGGAAGTAGGGCTTAAAGAAAAATGGAATAGAAGTACGAAACGAGTACGAAACAAAACCAGCACTTACATTATTTTAGAATTTTAATAATTCCCAGAATAGTATCTATGAGAAAAAGAAAGGTGAAAGATATTTTAACTTTTGTATTTTTATTGAGTTGTGAAATCAAGAAACTTCTTAAATAAATTATTTTGATAATTCACTACAAAAGTTCGTTTCAGTACTCCATGTTTCACAATCTACGTTTTCGTATGCCTGATGTCGATCGTGTGTTTTTTTAGACGAACAATCTATTAAAACGTCTTGAAACGGGTAATAATAAGTAGATTTTTTACTCGAAATGGTTCTTCATTGAATATTATTATTAAATGGTTCTTCATTGAATATTATTATTAAAAAAACAACAACATGAAACCATTTTATTCGCGAATACATATTTTTTTTATTACAAAACTCCAAACTAGACCATTACCCATATAAGATTCAGGGTTCGTTGGCTAAAACTAGGAGCAAAGTAGCGACTCTTTACGATGAACAGGATGGAAATTATCGCAAAAAGTGTGAATTTCACGTTTTCCGTGATCTTGACCATGACTTTTGACCTAATCAAAAAGCCCTCCGTTCAGTCTAGAGAGACTATGGACACCCCTGTAAGGGGCTGGCTGCGCGTGTAATTATGAAGCAAGGTTTGCGCAATTCCTAACAACAATTCTCCTGAGTCGGCACTGCTTGATTCCAATGGCAAGCAATTCAAGACGACTGGAAACAATGTCGAGATAAGCAGAGAGTATATGCAGCATCTGGTATTCCCAAATGGTCACCCATTTAGTACTGGCCAGGCTCGACGTAACTTAACGTCGGTGACCTAACGGGAACCGGTGTGTCAACGTGATTGTGCCGTATATTTGACCTAATACCCCCAAATTAAATCAGTTCTAAGTTATACCATGACCGATATTTTTACCAAGTTTGGTGACGATTGGTCAAGCAATATGGACGTTAGGCTGTACACAAACAAAAAAAATAAGTGACAGATTCGAGCGAATACATAACCTCCTTGGTCTTAGCTTAACGGGCTGGCGATTTGTGAGTTAAATATATCGAGTTTTATCCTAGGAGTTCATATTCTGAAAGGAGATGGTAGCGGGGGTAAGAAATCATTGCATTTGAAAACTCCACAAGACCCTTGTCTATATAATTTATTTATTTATTTTCGTCTCTTACGTACACAGACGTATTTACGCTGACGGTGAAGTAGGGCTTGTGACATTAGACTAGAACACTATTTTTGACGCGAATAATTGTATTTACTTATTCGAAATCAAGTTGAGGGAGAGTAATTAAGTTTGTTCATTTCACACGTCGAAAAAGGGGCCATTATGATAAACGATTTAGTTAGATGTGGGGAAATCGGTTTTATTTTATTTTTAGTTATTCCGCCAATAACTCTTCCTCTCTCTCGCAAAGTCTCTCTCACTCTCTATCTCTTTCACTCGCTTTTCTCTTTCTTTTTCTCTCTTTCTTTCTCTTATGCTCTCTCTCTCTCTCTTCCTCTCTCTCTCTTTTTTATTTTGATCTCTTTATCTCCTTCGCCTTCTCTCTCTCTCATTTCCTCTCTCTTATCACTACTTTTACTTTTAGACATATCTTTTTTCCTTAACTCTCCCTTTCCTTTTTCTTTCTTTCTTTCTTCTCCTTTTCTTTCTCTCTCTCTTTCTATCTCTTTTTCTCTTTTTCTCTCTATCTCTATCTTTCTCTCTTGCTATCTCTCTCTGTATCTCTCTCTTTCTCTCTCTATCTCTTTCTCCTTTTCTCTCTCTCTTCTCCCTTCTCTCTGTCTCTGTGTGCCTCTCTCTCTCTCTCTCATTTCCTCTCTCCATTCACTATTTTTTTTATTTCATACATTTCTTATTTTCCTTGCCATCCGTGCCGTCTAGTTCTCTCTCTCTCTCTCCCTCTCTCTCTCTCTCTCTCTATATATATATATATATATATATATCTTTCTCTCTATATCCTTCTATCTCTCTCTTTCTCTTTTGCTATTTTTCTGTTTATCTCTTTTTTTCTCTCACTTTCTCTCTCTATGTACTTCCCTTTCTCATTCTTCCCTCTTATTCTCTCTCTCTCGTCATTATTTTTTCTTTTATACATTTCTTATTTCCGTATTTCTCCCTCTCTCTCCCTTTCTCTCTCTCTCTCCCTATCTATCTATCTATCTATCTATCTATCTTGTCCGCTCTTTTATTCATTTACCCACCCCTTCCCGCAATCTTTGCCCTACCTTTGTATTCGACCGGGTCTACAAATACGAACGGTTATTCTCAATTGGCCCCAATGATAACTGCGTAAGTAGCTGGGCCAAAACGAGGCTGGCTTCTCTCTTCCCTGTACGTATGCACCGGGCTTGCCGTGCCTCGAGGCGTTCTATGCCCCGGGGGTCAGCAAACTATGTCCCGATACCACGTATCTGACAATAAGAAAGCCAAAGAACTTTATCGGTAAGAGCAGAGGTTGAAGAATGGTGGCAATCGTTTAAAAAAAAAAAAGAAAACGATGTACTTGTATGGTTGAGGTTGACGGTTGATGGTTTATGGAAAAACAATCAAATAGAGAAAGTGGAATATAATAATGGGGATTTATTGAGTTTGGTTTTAAGAAGGGTTTCTGCATAGTCACACCCTGTGCCTTGTCGGGGTTAAATGCAGATTCATAAAACTCATCCAACAGAGTACAAAACCGACTTCAAAATCTAATGGGGATGATCTCGCAGAGAATACCTTGCTAACCTTTCTCGACTCTATCGTCATTTCTATGAAAAGTGCTCGACTGAGCTTCAATATTTGGTTCTTCCTTGTAAGACATTCAAAGCAAGAACCGTTCTAGCCATGAAACGAAAAAAAGGTTTTCCTTTCTCCCTCCATGCGCCTAGCGGCAGATGGAATTTCCATGGACAGAGTTTCTTTGCAAGTGCTTCCCTCTTGTGGAACACATTGCCGCATGACTGCTTCGCCGTTGATTACAACTTGGTTGTCTTCGAATCCAATGTTAACAAATTCCTGTCATTGACTGCGCCAAAAGTAATAAAACGCAGTTCATATTATTTATCATTGTTAGTACTTTTATAGTGTTCCTCATTTGTCGGCTGACATTCATTCTCGTCTCATCAACCCTTATTCTCACGTGACCCTTGGCCTTGATCAGCGATTCCATAGGTGTTCTGATTTCCGAATTTGACTAGCATCTTTCTTTCTAACTCTAAACGGAATCTTTCTTTCTCTGAAGCAGCGTTTCTCATAACCCGCAAATTTAATAACATATCTTAAGGAACCGGTGCCCAAAACAAAATCATATGCCATATCTTTCACGTTGACACATCGGTTCTCATCAGATCACAGAGATTAAGCAACGTTGAGCCTGGCCAGTACCAAATCGAAGTCATTTGGGAATACCAGGCGCTGTATATCGGAGCATAGCGAAACCTACCTGCAAAAAATGTAACCCTAAAGACGTCCTTACTAAGTACTTCGTAATAACCTTCTAATTCCCATATGTGTCGACATAACGGACCAATTGCCTATTAGGTTTAAGTTCTGTTCTAAACTCTAATAGAAAAAAATGCTTAGTTAGTGTTCGCACTCGTTATTTATTTAGATATATTACTAAAATATTAACATAAAATCATAGAATTACGCCAGTAATTTAATTTTTCATTTAAAAATTATTATGATCATTTCTGATTACCTAAATAAAAAACAACCACCGTTGACATTTTATTATAGAATATAGAATGGAAGATTTCATTCCGAATTCATTTCAGGCGGCGGGGTAACTCTGAGGTTGTCTGACTTGATATTTATTTTTTCGCTTCGTCTCATCACTTGAAATGATTTCGTTCGAAGAGAGGGGGCTAGAAAAAGGCACATGTTTTACTCGCTTTTGCATAACAGGATATAAGTGCATATATTTATCTAAATTTATATAAAGTGTATTATGTGTATATGTTTATGATGTGTTACACAAGTAAACACGTTATCGCCGGGCGTGAAAAAAAAGTATTTCCTCGGATTCAAATGGAAATTTTTAAAATAAAATAAAATGAGTATCCGTTCCCGAACTCTGCTTTGGGTTTTAGAGAAGGTGTCAATCAACACAACACACTGAAGGAACAACAGTAACACAAGGGATTGTATAAAAACAATGTGGTTTATTAGCTTGGGATGAGAACGAAATCAGCACAATAAAAACAAGATAAAAGCAGATATAAAATTGGTTTGGGATAAATATACTTTCTTGTGGATGACAAAGATGCAAAAATATCAAAATATCGTCTGAAGTAGACAATGTTCTAGTTTTGGTAGAAAAAAAGTTGTTTTGGAGAGCAAAACAAATTCATAAACATAGCATAAAAAATATATATCTACCTTGGCCTTTTGGCTAAAATCAGAGTGTAGTATATGTTCCGATGGAGGCTACACTCTGTAGACACGTGCCGTCTTGGCCTTCATACCTTGATTCCGCCGGTCTGAGTTATATTCCCGTGCAGTTTTAGGAGTTGCACCTTCCCAGGCTTTCCTTAATCACCCTTTGAAAAAGGGGTAGTTTATTGCTACCAGGGAATGCCGACGGGGTTTCCCAGCCATTTTTTGTAGGCCAGATTGTCATTCCTCTATGACGCTGCCACTTTCCCTACCTTGTGTCATATCTTCCTGCTGTGGGAGGAAGATAAATACAAAAAGAAATAAACGAAATAAATAAAGATAATAAAAATAAACATAGCATGTGTATAGGAAATAAAAATGCCTTGGAATGAATGGCACAAATGTCTTGGGGAATTGAAACAACTCAAAGTTTTCTTAGCTTTAAGGTAGATGTGTCAGTGGTTGATTCGGCAATTGATGTTCCTTCGATCGAGGAGTGGGGGAAAATGATTTCGGTTGCGTTTACAAGATGATCGTTGATAGTTTTCAAAAGTTGAACACCAATATCTTCTTTCGTAGTTGAATAGAGATCTCTTCACATATATAATCTCGTCTCCAATGTTTGGTTGAAAGATATGAAGCTTGTTTGAGGTGATAATATTCGGGGAATTGATGGAAGATGTTTTGTTTTTGTTTAGAAAAGTGAATTCTTTGCAGCAAAACTGGAATTGTCGGATTAAAAACGATAACTGTCAATTTATTTTCCGACATCTGAATATATGGGAATAGTCGGGGGTGGGATATGCTGATTTCTTGACACGTGATGGTGGTCATGTGACATTCGCATACCATATATGGATTTTCCGGGGATGAATTTGAGTATCAGTTAGAATCAAGATGGTCCCATGTTATGAAGCGGTTCACCCATGCGTTAAGTATATTCGTTGAAGTTAGACACGCCGCGTCGCTAACGGTGCTCAAGCCCCTTTTCGTGTGAAAGTGTCAACATTTTATTTTTTAGAAGCTGATCACAAAAGCGAGGGCCTATATTTGGAGTTTTCTTTATAAACAGAAACTTGGTATTCTGGGGTAATTTACTATCTTTTCAAAGAAAGGTTGGTACTGTGGGATAATTTGATATATTGTGAAAGAAGCGGAAATATATATTATAAGAGAGTAAATATATTTATTTTGGGGTGAGAAGTTTAATCGTACTTAATCAAAACTAGCAAAAAAAATCCTACTTTTTGTTACAATTTGCATATACAGGATTCATTCCTAACCAACGTAACTGATAATTAATAATTTGGGGGCACAGCTGATAGGACTAAGGATGGATAATGTGAAATATATTTAGTTTAGTTTAGTTTTAGGCAAAGAGAGTTAAAAGTGGCTTGAAGCGTTTCGTGAAAATTCAGATACCTCCTTTTTTGTTGAGTCTTAACAACATATATTAGACATCAATTAATGAATATTCTCCAAATCTCAGTTTATTTGAGATATTTTAAAGGGTTTTAGGGAACATAATAGAGGCGCAACCTCCCATTTGAAAATTAAAAAATATTTGCATTACACTGGATCCATAGTCATGAGATTCTTTGAATTTTAATGTTTTCTTAAGACCCCTTAAGCTTAGACGTTAAATGTTAGACGTTTTCTAGAATCAAAATAATGTAATGGATTTTGAAATCAATTGGAATAAGGATTGTCGACATAAAATTCAGTATCATGATATATATATATATATATATATATATATATATATATATATATATGTATATATATATATATATATGTATATATATATATATATATATGTATATATATATATATATGTATATATATATATGTATATATATATATGTATATATATATATATATATATATGTATATATATATATATGTATATATATATATGTATATATATATATGTATATATATATATATATATATATATATATATATATATATATATATATATATATATATATATATATATATATGAAAAAAGGAGTCAGCATATAAGTGTGTATGCGGGGAGTTGTATATATGTGCAAGTGAGAACGATAAAAGGAAAGGTTAGTCATGATCTAGGTTTAATTTTTGTTCGTCCTGGATAATTTTGCTTATTAGGGGGGATAGATTGTAGAAACCATTTCGTTGTCTGATGGTGTTAGAGTCTGTGATGAGTGCTGTTCAAGTAGTCTTCGCCGAGATTTGTTATAAATATGTTTGATGATTTTGGCTTGTTCGAACTTGAAAGCATGATCGTGTTCTAATACGTGGGGTAAAAGTGCGCTGATAGAGTTATTTTTTTTTATATCCCTTTTGTGTTCGCTCAGTCTTTTTTTTCAATTCACGTTGCGTTTCTCACACGTAAATTTGATGACTGTTGTTACATGGGACGGTATGTATGCCGGCATGGGATGTGGGTTTTTTTTTTCGGAAATGTCTTGCTGTGTTTAATGTTTGATAAGTGTGTTGCAAATGGTTGTGTTATTGGAATGCGTGGATAAGAGAAGAAGTATGTCTATGAGAGAGGTGTTTGGTATTTTATGTTTTTGTGTATTGTTTTTTGAGAATATTTGAAAGCCTTTCTTCTTAGAATTTAGTATGAAATGTATGGGGTATTCTAATTTTTTTAAGGAATTAAATATGTGTTTGATTTCTTCATCTATATATTGAGGACTACAGATTCTATGAGCACGTAGGAAAGTGTGTGTGTGTGTGTATTTTATGTAATTGTTTTTATTGGTGATAGTAGCGTTTGTTATATTGCTTACTACTATTTCGATTGTTCACTTCCTAAGTGATACAGGTTATTAGTCGCCTTTAACTTTATAGGACGTATTTTTCATTAATATATATATATATATATATATATATATATATATATATATATATATATATATATTAATTTTATACGTACATTAAAGTATTCCATGACACGTGTTTCTGGCTACAGCCGTCATCAGCATGGTTAACTTAGATATGGGTCGAACCTTCGATATTGATGTCTATAGTATGGCATTTTACCTCCGGACTATGACGCCTTGCCTGAAAATATGTACGTTTTTTTATCTCCTAAATATTTAATGTATTTTATGTAATTGTTTTTATTTTCATAAAAATCGTACGTATTTCTAGGCAAGGCGTCATGGTCCGGAGGTAAAACGCCAGACTAATAACTTCAATATCGAAGGTTCCAACCTTGTTTAAGTTAGTTGTGCTGAGTACGACTGTGAGCCAGAAATACGTGTCCATGGATTACTTTTATGTGCGTATAAAATTAATTAATATATATATATATATATATATATATATATATATATATATGAAATTTATTTTGAACTAATCTTTTTATTTCTAGACTTTTTTTCAAATGCGTAAATATCTGATTGACCTTGGCCCAAAACAAAATGGATGCAAGTAGCTTTTCGAATTAACGCACATCAGTTGCGCATGCGTATTCTAGTCGAATGAACTTCCGTCGAGATCTTCATCGCTGATCTTATGTGATTCCATTGTTCGCTGAACGGACGCGCGCTTTGTACCAAGACCAAATGATACACGAGAAATTAGACTCATTTTTTCTAATGCTTAAAATCGTTTTTTTCATTACGTCTGTTTTTTTCTCTCTCATTCATATATTTTAATATCCTTTACAATTTGTAGTCGTCTTTGTCTTCTCGTAATGCCTCCTTGATGGGTTTGTATTAGTTTCTTAGTTTGTGGCATGTCAATACTTTTTTTTTAAAAAAAGCAAAGACATACAACTGATAAAAGATGCTATCCATTCAATTCATTATTCTCTTTTTGTTTTATTTTACTTTAGTTGAAGTTCTCAGAAATCAAGGGACGCCTTCCTGTGGCTAACACTTGATCGCTATATGAGATACATAGATATTCGAATATTCTATTAAAGTTCTCCTTTATCTTTCAAATGTTGAGTTAATAAAGAAGTTAAGAATATTAATTTTCCTCTCCTCAATTGGCTATTTACCTATGTTATCTTTCCTGCAGTCTCTTGGTTTTACCGGATTTCAGGACAGGAATTCATCTAGTCTGGTGGAGTATCCAGCTAAGTGCTGTTACTTAAGGTAACATTACTTGGAGAAGGCGCACCATTCCTTGTATGAGCCAGTGTATAGACATGTCGAGGGAATCTTATTTTAGCTTCGAATACTATGTTATTTTGAATATTTGGTCTGGGTTTACTTGTAGGGTTATCCTCATGTCATGTTGCCCTGACAAACCCTTGTATAGAGAGACTGAAGACACTCGAGAATGGTGTCTAGTAGGTAGTTCGAACTCTCCTATATATATATATATATATATATATATATATATATATGTGGTTTCACAAAGTACATATATATATATATATATATATATATTTAAATGATAATTCTTTATAGTATCTGAAATGTTTCCAAATGAAAGCTCAATGAAGCTGTGTTACAGGATTCAGAGCATATATATCTTATATTTACATTCCATGGACTATGGGGAATTTGATCCGAAACCATCATTTCCATTTATGTTAACAACTTCTTTATTTCTGTACTTCGATGAGTTTTTTACATCTCTCATTTTACACACAAAAGTAATTTATTCAAATTTAATATTCATCTCTATCCATTACTCGCGTTTCATGGCAAATATCGTATATATATATATATATATTGTGTATGTGTATTTAGACAGAATTTTTAGCATTTAAGCAACATTGTTAAAAGTAACAGGATTCTTCTGTTTACTTATGCCTTTTATTTATTTCTTTATTTTTATAATTATCTTTCTTGTATTAAAATTTAAAAAAACTGATGTATGTTCCATATGTATCACGAAAGTTTTCGATTCTTACGCGAATCATCATCAAGCAAATGAACAAAAAAGCCGGAGAAAAGAAAAGCATTTCAAATAATAGCCGGGAAACGTCAGTTAGACACCAAGAGAACGTGTTCACATTGCTCCCGAAAAGACGTTTACAATTTAAACTCTGCGACCCAAGAATTAGTGTCAAAGAATAAAATTATATTAGGTTAAGCATTTTAAGTTTTAACGAAGATAGCTCGATTATTTTTTTTTAATTGGTTTCGGAATGTATTAGTTTAGTGTTATTCATTAAAATGTGTTTTAAATAAGAGGGAGGCATTTATGTTTTTGTAGATGTTGATAAATTAAGCTAGATTTTATAAGATGATATAAATAATTATTTCAATATCTATAGACATATATATGTTTCGTGTTAACTTACACTCGTCAGTATGGATAACGTAACCGTACTGCCGGTCAGAAGATTTGAAACTCTGGCTGCTTACAGCTAGACCGTCGTGACAATCACGGTTTCAAATGCGAAAGAAATACGTCCTGTATTTTTTATTTGTAAACATAAATTATTTAAAACCTTGACAGTACATTGTCAAGGCTTTAAATGCACACAATGCTTCAAGTAAACTAAAGCACTTTCAACTTCTCAAAATCGAAACCGAATCAAAACCACAGATCTTGTACACGCAAAGTACTCAGTATTTTTTAGATAGAGCTTTATAACAATAATAAATAAAAATATAAAATATAAAGATTAATAAATAATAAATAAAAGTATTGAGCTAAGGCACATTTATACACAAACACACACGAACTCGGTCCATTCCATCAATCATTGTTAATCGTCTCATAATATTTTTCATCATTCAACTGACAATTATTCCATCTCATTAACCCGTATCCTCGAGTTGCTTTTGGCCTTTACAAGTAGTGAAACACGTACACACGCACATCTCTCATTCTCTCGATTATATATATATATATATAAAGAGGTGTACTAAAAGCGAACTTTTAGGAAAGGTAAACCCCTATTGTGAAGAGTATACAGCTCAATATCCAGGATAGAGCAGGTAGAAATGAAGAAGAATGGAAAGGAATTAGAGAAAGCAAAAGCCAAATCAAAATTCAATTCAAAAGTTCAAAGCAAGGTATATTCCGCAAAAAGGCAATTTATTCAAGTTAAATTTTCCTTAAGCAATTGCCTTTTTGCGGAATATACCTTGCTTTCAACTTTTGAATTGAATTTTGATTTGGCTTTTGCTTTCTCTAATTCCTTTCCATTCTTCTTCATATATATATATATATATATATATATATATATATATATATATATATATATATATGAGAAAGAGGGGGATAGCTAGCTAGCTAGCTAGATAGATAGATAGATAGATAGAGTTGTTGTATTAAAACCGTATTTACACGTCTCAATCCTGCAGCTGACCTGCTAGCCAAGGGGTTAGCGATGTTGCGTTATAAGACCAAGGTTTGAAAGTTTAAACCCGTTTGTAGAATCACCAGTTGTTTGAATTCAGACTGATGAGTCTTGAGAAGACGAAATAAGCTTGTCTATAGATGAATAAATAACATTCAATTATATATATATATATATATATATATATATATATATATATATATATATATATATATATATATATATATATATATATATATATATATATATGGGAAGAGAAGGATGAAGGTAATCCGACGTGATGGTAAAATGAAAAAGGAAAACCAAAAACTGGATGTTTTTTATGTGTACATCAACGTTTCGTCTTTATTTATAAGACTTCATCAGGATGATGATATAGAGAAAAGATATCATGCAAGTACAAATACATGTAGGGTAGACATGTTGGGAGGAAAAATAAAATAAAATGAAAAATAATGGCAACGTACTTGTTAGAGAATAAAAATGAGTGACGAAAATGAGTGGGAAAAAAGGGGAAGGATGGAGGGAGCAAGGACTACTGTGGCTGGCGGTGAGATATATATATATATATAGTTGTGTTTTTTTTATTCTGCACGTGTATGCATTCGCATATATACGTAAGCTTCTTTTTTTTTCATTTTACTTACAGAAGTTTTCAGAAATAAAAGGGGCCTCTTTCTGGAGCTAACACTTGATTTCTATATGAGATATATAGATATCCGAGTGTTCAATTACAGTTTTCTTTTACCTCTAAACGTTGAGTTAGTAAAATAGTGAAGAACATACATTTTTCTGTCCCCAATTGAAAAGGTTTCTATCTTTCTTATAGTGCTGTTACTTGAGGTAACATTACTTCGAGTAAGTGCACCATTCTTTGTATGCACAAGTGTATAGCTGTGCCGAGGGGATCTTATTTGAGCTTCGAATATTATGTTATTTTTAATATTTGGTCAGGGTTTACTTGTAGGGTGAAGTATCTTCATGACATGTTGCCCTGACAAACCCTTGTACAGAGAGACCGAAGACACAATCGAGGATGGTGTCTAGTAGGTAATTCAAACGCTCCTAGGATAAGCTTCAGTCGAAGTTCTAAGAAATCAAAGACCCCTTCTTGGGGCTAACACTTCATCTCTATATGAGATACATAGATATTCGAATATTCCATTAAAGTTATATTTTACCCGTCAAACGTTGAGTTAGTAAAGGAGTTAAGAATATTAATTTTCCTCTCTCCAATTGACCATTTACCTATGTTATATTTCCTGTAGTCTCTTGGTCTTACCGGATTCCAGGACAAGAATTAATCTAGTCTGGTAGAGTATCAAGCTAAGTTCTGTTACTTGAGGAAGTTGCACCATTCCTCGTATTAGCCAGTGTATAGCCGTGTCGAGGTTATGTTATTTGGGCTTCGAATACTGTTATTTTTAATATTTGTTCAGGGTTCACTTGTAGGGTGAAGTATCCTCATGTCATGTTGTCCTGACAAACCTTTGTACAGAGAGACCGAAGACACTCGAGGATTGTGTCTAGTAGGTAATTCAAACTTTCCAATTTAAACTCTCGTAGGAGAAACTACATATGTAGTCGTATGTGCGTACGTAAATGTATTCATTGTTTAACCTCTTTCTCTACCATCGCGTACACATGCGTACACGCAGCCTCTTTCAAAGATAACCACGTGTCTCATACATGATACTAAAACACAGCATTCGCCTGGCAGCTAAGGCACCATATCGGCTTCGATTGGGGGGAGGGGGGGATTCGCTCCCCAGACAACTCACCCCTATCCGCTGACGTGTGATCCAACCCACTTCACCTCCTCCCTCAGTGGTATTCCTCTTATTTCCTGTCCCTGCCAAAAGCCCCGCGATCGCAGCAGTCACAGCAAACACACAAGCACAGTGACACTCACGCATTTGTTCGCTATAAAACTGGTCGGACATCAATCCTCAAACGCCGACTGTAGTCAGAACTGGGGGTTTCTCGGAATCTAGTACCAAGTTTCTGTATCAAGAAACAATCATCCTAGGCATTGCCTCCTCTTTTTGAAGATGACAAAAAGCTTTCTTTCTTTGATCTCCTCATTTTGGATAGGTTTATCATCTGTCGTCATCAACGAGATATTGCTGAGGGGACTGACCAGGCCACTTTTGCAAACGGTCCAGAGTGCAGCCTTTGAAAGAGCTGGACTCACACTATAAACTGACCGTTTTCCTGACCTTGCCGCTATGACAAGCGAATAAATAAACCCGATTACGCCTTTCGAGCAATGGTTCAAAGTTCAGAGGAGCGAACTCCTTCTCGACTGGGGCAATTTTTATTTTCTCCGATTCAGAGTACTCTGTTTCGAGGAGCTGAATATCCTCCACGTTAAAACCTGGCACTGTATTTTACTTTGCCCTCGTGGGAGGCAAGTAAATAGAATAAACTTTACTCAAATTCCTGGCTTTCGAGCTAGAATCATATTAATCAATCTAGAAATGGAACCATTTTTAAAAGTTGCTTGATCTTTCATAAAGAATGGAGATGCGAAGGCATCACCATTATTATTTTTTTATATGGAAATCGCTCCAGACAAAGCATGAAGCCACTTGATGTAAGGAGCTAAAACAAATACTACTTCAAGGTCAAAAACTAGCCAACGATAAGTGTTAGATGGATAGATTCCGACCAGAAAACAGCAATTTTAGCAACTTTGTCAGAAACATTGTCCATGGATTGTGAGGGGAAAATAAGGGAAACGAGAGTTACGAGGCTGCCGAAAGTA
The DNA here is from genome assembly GCA_963556195.1 of Sepiola atlantica. Classification (NCBI taxonomy): domain Eukaryota; kingdom Metazoa; phylum Mollusca; class Cephalopoda; order Sepiida; family Sepiolidae; genus Sepiola; species Sepiola atlantica. The sequence continues at coordinate 97,016,764 of OY744516.1, forward strand.
AACCCAAGGTTCATTTTCTACTCTCCGAAAAAACGTAGTATACATTATAGACACACCAACAGTATTACAACACCTGAATGTATTCGGCGTGTACAGTACACCGTTGGTGTTAACCCTAACCCAGACCCATGAAGTCGATTGCAAAAGTACACAATCTTAAATGTTATTCACAAAGACAGCTTTTTTTTGTTTTCAATTTTGTTTTGTTTTTTGCTGGAAATGGGGCATTCTACCGTATGCCAGACATTCACCCGCTATTTTGGAGACTTCAACTGAGAGATCTTTTTAAGATTACAATCGTTACTTTAAGCGCAATTTTTTAGATCTCTCTTGCACTTAGTTCACCGGGTATATTTTCCAGGTAGTTTTTGACATTCTTTTTTATAAGCCTGGTGGCTACTATGGTTACTGGAATGATGGAGATCTTCCTAAGAGTCCAGTTTCTTTTCGATTCGTACATAATACCTTGATATTTAGTTATCTTCTCCCTTTCAGCCTGAATTATTAGGTACACTGACTTCAACTATGGTTGCTACTCTCTTTTTTCTTGTCCCATATCAGTATGTCCCGTTTAGCAGCTCCGTTTTCTACGTATGAAGTTGTAAGTAGTAGATGGTGCGTGACTTATTTCCAACAGTTTGAATGAAATCATTTAACGTCCGAAAAGGTAAACAACAATCTTTTTAATACGAGATGATAGGCTCACGGAACGCTAAATTGATGGCGGAAATGTTCAATGATAGCACCCCCCCCCCCCAGCATTTGATCTCCTATCTTCCTAGATCTGTTGGACTACCATAGATGGTTCTCACTTGCAGAAAAGGTTAATGACCAACGTCATAACACTAAATACCTCTTAGTTAGTGGGATGTCCAATATGAACAATGACCACCTGATCCTAGCGTGTAGGTGATTCATACCTCACATAAAAGCCGCTTGCGAAGTTGTAGAAGACGTTTAATGCATAAAATTACAAAAGAATATATTTATCATGATCCACAAAAATGTTTTTCAGTAAAAAGACATTAGTATCTGTTTTTATTTCTAAGAGTCATTTTTATATATACAGCGTTCGCTATAAGTAAGTATATATTTTATTTTAGTTGATACTCAAGCATTCCTTCTATTTTATATGTCACTCGAAAGCGAAACTCATATAAATCAGTAAAAAGTTGTGTCTAAGAGTCGGTTTTGTGTATGTATAAACCTGTCCTCAAATGCGTTACGGGCTCTGTACAAGACTCGAATAAGAACTATTATAGAATGTCGTACTCAATCCTTGACACCTGTAACCAGACATCGGAATTGGAATACAATATTAAAATTTGTGAATGAGGCTATAAAAGCAATACAAAACGAGTCTGCTTCCCAACCGACTACATCATGGTCGTCTTCAAGTCTAATGAAAACAAATACTTGTCGAGATGCCCTCTTGGAAAATCAAGTCCTCTTAAGTAATCTTTTGTCCATTCGACCCACTGTTCCCTTATCATCTTGTGGCGGCGATCATCGTCAAACTAATAATCCGTTTAACCTTTATCCTCGAGTGGTCCCGGGCCTTGATAAGCGGTGACCTATTAGCACAAAAAAAATAATTCAAAAACTAAATGAGAATCCTTAGGTTTAACTAAAAAATAATTAGGGGTTATAAAATGATATGTAAACCATGTGTTTCGGGATTTTTTTAGATGAGGATTGATAATTTGTACCCTTATTTTTTTCTTCTTTCTTTTGTTGTACTTTAATTACCTCCAAACAAAGCATATTGACACTGAAACGTAAGGGCTACTGTGATAGGAGTCAGATTGGGGGGGGGGGGCAGCCTTGGATTGGAGATAGACAGCAAGGTGTTTGTTTACATTATATTTAAATATCTATGTGTTTTACGATCGGGAAACAGGGACCAGAATTCGAAAGGCAAGCGGTCCGAGGAATAAAGCTATCAAAGTAGAAAATCTTCCAGGATCTAGGGACCTCTACAGTGAAGGGGTGTGATTTTGTTTTTAGTCGGATGAATTGGGAATATTTCAGTTTAGTGGGGTAACAGTGCAGTAAGTTCATCGGACC
>OY744516.1:97036330-97041330 GCA_963556195.1 Sepiola atlantica
TATATATACATAGATATATATACATATGTGAGTGAATATATATATATATATATATATATATATGTGCGTGCGTGTGTGTCTTTGTGTGTAGTTGGGTGCATGTATGTGTATTTACGAATGTATACGTGTATGTAAAGAGTGATTTGTGGTGTATTTTCTTCTGTTTTATCATGATTTGATGGTATTTATATATTATTATTTACTAACTAAAAGTTTCCCCGCGTGTTATTGTCAGAGATTTCTCACTCGCAATAACAAGTCGTATTCCCCGATGTCTGAGTGACAACAAGTCTCCCCAGATTGCCGACACTCTACGAGTCTTTTTGGCGTTATCACAACAGCCATTTTCCATTTTTACAACTGATAAAAACCGTAGACCGCCTCTGGGATTTTTATCTAAGCCTCCCTAAAATTTCCTATTTTTGTATATCATTTTTTACTAAGTGCTGCATTTAACAACATATATTTTCTTCTTTCGCGCCATCGGATCTGCATCTCTTTGTAAAGATTGGCACTGAGTTTCGACTGTGGGTATATGAAAACGTATTTCATCATTCAAATAAAGCAGGTGTAAAATAATTTAAGTAAACCCTAAAATTATATTTTATTTAAATAAAATAAATACTCCACGTTAATATTAATAAATGAATTAATATTAATTTATTAATTAATATTAATTTATTAATTAATATTAATTTATTAATTAATGTTAATTTACTAATTAATAAATATTGAACATTTCATCAAGATCGGAGAATTGTCTGATTTTTTAGTATGTTTCTCCTAATCCAAGAAGAATCCCCTTTTTGCTTAAGAAGCAACTTAGTTTCACTTTCATTGCACGGCCATCGTAATAATCTTGCTCGGAATTTCAGTACTATTATTTCTACTTTGTGTGCCTTTCCAGTATATGTTTAGTTGGTGTTATCTCTCCTCGGTCTTCCCATACTCCTTGACCCTTCACGAACATTTTTTGGCACAAACAAATGCCGATGCCATAATATGTGTGTTTTTTTCATTATTATTATTAGTAGTAGTAGTAGTAGTAGTAGTAGTAGTAGTAGTACAATCATTATCACTATAATTATCATCAACATTATCATTATCATCATCAACATTATCATTATTATTATTATTATTATTATTATTATTATCATTATTATTATTATTATTATTATTATTATTATTATCATTATTATTATTATCATTATTATTATTTATTATCATCATTAATATTAAATTTATCATCATCTTTATCATCATCATCACTTTATTTTAAATCATTTGTTCATAATTAGGGGAAACTAAATTAATGAAAATTATTGTTTTTAACAGATTTTAATGATATGGTTAATATATTGTTAAAAATTTAGTTTTTTTTTCTTTTTCCATTGAAGAAAGAAAAAGAAACGAAATTTCTAACAATATATTAACCATATCATTAAAATCTGTTGAAAATAATCGTTTTCTTTAATTTAGTACAAAAGTAAAGGTTAACTAATGTTTTTTTTAAGTTAAAAAAACATACCAGACATGTTTAATAAACAAAACGGTGAGTTACAGTGATGTCTAATTGAATTGATTTCATTATTAATTTCCTACAATAACACACACACACACACACATATATATATATATATATATATATATATATATATATATATATATATATATATATATATATATATATATATATATATATATGTGTGTGCGTGTGCGTGATGTATATTACAACGAATTAACATAGCTTTAATACCTGACCGCAGTTTCACTGTTGTTACCGATCATCAGAAGTGTGTCATGTGTCATTTAGTATTAAACAATATGAGACTGGAAGATATAAAAAATATATACCTATATTTTTTATTTAATTAATTTGTTTTTATTTATTTTATATATTATTATTGATATATGTTTATTAATTTTTTTCCTAATTTATATATTTATTAATATTTTTCAATCTTATTCACTGATGTTTTTTTACTATTGGATAACTAATAGACAATTATTTTAATTTAGTAAATAGACTTATTGTGTTTAGTTATGCTGGAAGAATAAATTGTGACGGTGGTTGTGACCCAAAGGGTCACAGGTATGCTTAATATATTTAGAAATAAAAATATGTATGAAATCAGAGTAGAATAAATTGTGACAGTGGTTGTGACTGAAAAAGTCACAGGTATGTTTAATATATTTAGAAATAAAAATATGTATGAAATCAAAGTAGAATAAATTGTGACAGTGGTTGTGACCCAAAAGGTCACAGGTATGTTTAATATATTTAGAAATAAAAATATGTATGAAATCAAAGTAGAATAAATTGTGACAGTGGTTGTGACCCAAAAGGTCACAGGTATGTTTAATATATTTAGAAATAAAAATATGTATGAAATCAAAGTAGAATAAATTGTGACAGTGGTTGTGACCCAAAAGGTCACAGGTATGTTTAATATATTTAGAAATAAAAATATGTATGAAATCAAAGTAGAATAAATTGTGACAGTGGTTGTGACCCAAAAGGTCACAGGTATGTTTAATATATTTAGAAATAAAAATATGTATGAAATCAAAGTAGAATAAATTGTGACAGTGGTTGTGACCCTTTGGGTCACAGATATGTCTAGTATATTTATAAATAAAAATATGTCAGATTTTTGCATTTACAAGGAATTGTGCTATAAGAGTCGTTTTGTTTCAAACTAAGAAAGTTATTTTTAATACACAAAATTAAAAATATATATATAATCGATTTTGTTTTAAATATTTTGCCAAGTGAATTTGAACTATTCCTACAAAAACTGATTATACCTTGCGAGTTTAAATTGAACGTCTTGAAACTTTAACCCTCATAACAACTTGATAATTTTAATTTTTATGAACATTATTATACTTTGATAATTTGATTTTTTCTCATACAATTATTACAACTTTAGAATTATAATTGCTATTTTAAAAAGTATTAAATGTCGAAATTATGAATTATTCTCATACAAATTATTAAATTTCGAGAACTTAAACTTTTCATGTAATTTGAGCCATTAGCAATGCTATTATTGTCAATAACAATTACACCAACTTATCTGATTCAAGGATAAAAAATAATAGTGGTAGTAATGCTGTGAGTGTTAATAATAATACGAATTTATGTAATTGTATAATTAAAGATAACTGCCCACTAATGAATAAATGTTAAACAGCTAATGTCACATGCAAAGCAAGATTAAATTATAATGTTAAATCTGTTGAACCGTCTTATTAATTAATAAAATTATGGCTAGTTTTAAACTCCAATCCCCAAAGTGTTTGTCTCGCCGCCCACCTCATAAACTCATTAACCCTTCTCCTCAAGTCGCCTTTGGGCCTTGATAAGCGGTGACTCGTTAGTAAAAAGAAATCAACAATGAGCAAAACATATACATAGGGGCCAGAGAAAATAATTTCAAGATGACATTCAAGATTGAAAGATACAGAAATAATATCACATTGTCTAAATATATGTTGGAACCAAAGATAAAAGAATATTAGCTCTTAGCTCTAATACCAATTGAGAAATCTTAAATTCATCTCGTCTTTCCAATAAAAATCGAAGAAACTGTAAAGTATTCTCAGAGGAAAAAAAATCAAATCATAAACTCCAATTTCTTCTTAAGACCTCTTAAGCCTTACTTTTTAAATATTTTCTAGAATCAAAATCATGTAATGGATTTTACTCAACATTAGCATAAGGATTTTAGACCTACGGTTTAATATCATTATATATTGATTTTAACCATCGTAAGGAGACATAAAAGTGGTGCAAAACTGTTCTATTCGGTGAAATTAAGTTCACCCGTTCTGGGATGGGGATTTATCTAGTTATCTATGATATAAAAGAGAGGCGAATGACTTGCATTATTATTATTTTCAATAAAGAGTAATGGGATGGAAGAGAAGTGTGTGGAAAAACGCGGGAGGGGGAAGAGGGAAAGATAGATAGACAGATTGAGAGAGGTAGCTAGATAAGAGTTTTAATAAAAAATGTTGCACACATTCTATTTATTGCCCCGGGCAACGCCGAATAGCTATGCTAGTATATAAAAAAAAAGCAAAATACAATTGCTCATTAGGTAACAAATAAGTAACAATTGATATGTAAAACAAAATGAAACAAAAAAAGTGTGAAATATAATTGTCTAATAGTGATTGAATAATTAAAAAAGAAACGCCAGTGAATTAGATTTTTTAAAAATATTAATAAATATAACAAATTAAGCAAACATTAATAACAAATAGTAAAATAAAAATAAATAGAATATCCAGAATGTGTGCGAAGACCCTCTGAGGATTGTGCAATAAAGTAAAGTATATTAAGAAAAATATCAAGTCATAAACTAAAAAATAATTATTAAAGAAAAAGAATTCAGACACATCAACAAATCCTTATTTTGCTACTTACGCACAGATGAGTAAAAACAAACTAATTTTTTTTTTAAAATCGTCAAAATAATTAACAAATATTATTACATATATAAAATATAATCGTTTATTGTGTACAAATATTTAATAATTAATACATAAAAGAGAATTGCATTATTTAGATTATTCAAGTACTGTTTAGATTATTCAAGTACTGTTCTCATATTGGATTTTATCCTCACAACGTTTCGATCGATGTAATCTCCGACCTTCTTCAAGCGCGTCTTGTTGAACTCTAGAATCTGTATGGAATTCCAAACAGAACCTTTTATTTAATCTACGGGGGTAGTTTGCTCTCGTTCCGTCAGCCATGACCGGGTCGAAGTAGTTTGTAATTGTATTCTTAGTACCTCCAGAATACTGTCACTTAGAACTGATCATACTTAGCGCTTATATCCGTTATGCCACAAGTCCTTGTGGGCAATTCTCGTATGAATTTAAGAAGCCTTAAACTTTTTATTGTGTTAGATGTGTAGTCTTACTACATATCCCGAGTTCGACAAGATACACCTGAAGAAGTTCGGAAGTTACCTGGGCCGAAACGT
>OY744516.1:97046330-97056330 GCA_963556195.1 Sepiola atlantica
GAAACAAGTTGCAGTTTGGCACATTTTCGTTGAATATTATATTAAATAGGGATTTTGTTGGAATGTGTCATACTTGAAACAAAAATCATTTAAGGGGTAAAATAATAGAGATAATATATGTATATACAGCACTCCTACCACAAATCTTACTATACATATATATATATGTCTAAAGAAGCTTTGAGTCAGTTAAAACAAAGAAAGAAAATGTAGTTTAAATTCCCAGGGATACTAACTAAATCTAAGCTTACTTACCGCTGGAAAATTCACAAATAAAAAAGGGGAGTCAAGTATCTAACAGTCAAACAAAAACAGGGGGCCTTAACTTGAGCGTCGATTGGGCTCCCTCGTTCGCGAGGGAGTGCCGAAGGTACTATACAGATTAATTTATCTTTGAGTGCAGAGTGACTAATTCTTGTGAAGTGGGAATCTCTGTCACAAGACAAACCGACTTGAACGGAGAGCACTTTTGAGAAGCTCCTGGGACTGACTTTCACTCCAGACCTGAAATGGAAGACGTGTATCAGATCTGTTGCTAAGGTCACTGGGAAAATGGTTAAATCATTCTACCGCCCCAGAAAGTACCAGCTTCTTGGCGCAATCTTCTACCTGTATAACTGTATAAGAGTCAGATACGTCGTCAGATAGAGTACTGTTGCCATATCTGAGGAGGTACCGCTTAGAGCCCTCTTTCCTGCCTTAACAGAGTACAAAATCGAGTTTGCAATCAAGTGGAGGATGATCACTTCTTTTATTTACAGGCCCCTTATCACAGAAGAGTCTTGCCAGTCCTTTTCTACTCTTTTCATGGTTGATTCTCGACTGAATTGACATTTCTAATTCCCTCTGTAAAGCATCCTCAGCAAGGAATCGTCTAGCTACAATCACTACAAAGATTTTTCCTTTCCCCCTCTGTGTATGTAAAATCAAACATAACTTCCATGGGCAAAGTTTATTTTCCCTAGAACTTCCTATCTGTGAAACACAATACCACGGGACTGTTTCGCAGCTGACTACAACATGGTCGTTTTCATGTCCAAGTGATCAAATTCTGCCCTTTCCATCCATCGTTTCGAATCCTCTCATAGTATTGTTCATCATCCTACTGACAATCTCATTAACCATTATCCACGAGAGGCCTCCGGAGCTTCATAAGTGGTGAACCATTAGTATAAAAATGTAAATAGGGGTAGTGATATAACTTTCAACGTGTATGGCACAATCAGCAAGCAAAGTGTATTTCATGCCAATTTTAGTGCAATTTTGACTGATAGGTTTGGAGTCTATAAGTGTTTTATCTATCAACGTTTATTTTTTATCTTTAATTTGTATAAACTTTCGACTACGTGCGCCTCGCATAAAATTTTAAAATTTTCTACATTTTTTATCTCATAATAATCATTATCTACACAATATTGTGGTTAAACTTCAGCAATCTTATGTTTTTAAAATTATGATGAATTTTCGCTGGATACACGAGTAAGCGTAACATACCCAAGTGGAATTTAGCTAGGTTTGTCGATTTCATAGTCCTTATGAGTGTGTATATGTGGAAGTGTGTGTATGCGTGTATATGTATGTAGGCATGTATGTGTGCACATGCACATGCTGGCACGTGTTCATGACAGATAAATGGCTAGAATGATAGAGTGAGGCGAATAACATTGTTCTCTAATTCAAGTAATAACCCCAAAATGAATTCAATTACAGGGCATATCTATATATTTTCCCAACTCTCTCTCTCTCTCTCTCTCTCTCTCTATATATATATATATATATATATATATATATATATATATATATATATATATATATATACATTTCATTTATATACATTTATATTATGAAATAGTATAATATATTACGCATATATATTTTTAAGTATTTTCTTTAAAAGTTCTCAATATGTGAGCCTAGTGATTTCTCCCGGGAATTACAGATACAGGTTCTTGTGTAGCTTACTCGCTATAAGTATATTTTTATACTATATATATGTGTATATATAGTAAGTTATGAAAATATATATGCCAATAACGATTTGTCAGGTTATATATATATATATATATATATATTTAGTAAGTTATTAAAATATATCTATGGAAATTAAGCTAAACAGAGGCTACCGCGTTTCATCCCTGCCGGGAATCGTCTGTTGTAGTAAATGCTGAAAATCGATACATAAAATATTATATCTCCTTATAATATATTATGTAGACACATGAAAAAAAAAAAAAAAAAAAAAAAAAAAAAATAATAATAATAATAATAATAATAATAATAATAATAATAATAATAATAATAAATAAATAAATAAATAAAATAACAATAATAATAATAATAAATAAATAAATAAAATAACAATAATAATAATAATAATAATAAATAAATAAATAAAATAACAATAATAATAATAATAATAATAATAAAAAAATTAAAAAAAACAAAACCAAAAAGATAAGTAGACGTATATTTTTAATTCTTTTTCTTTTTTTTTTTTTAAAAGTAAAAAAAACAGTGGTTTTAATATGTGCGTATCACTTTTAGAAGAAATTTGATGTCCAAACTTTTGGATAAAAATGGGCTCTTAATTAACAAAATTAAGTTTTAATTAATGAAGAATTCGTAGAAGCGGAAATTGACCCTATCACATCCCATAATACCATACGAGCACTTAATCACACGTGGAACCCAAAAGATAAGTAGACGTATATTTTTAATTCTTCTTTTTTTTCTATGTGCATTTTGCTTAACAAAAAAAAAAGTAAAAAAACAGTGGTTTTAATATGTGCGTATCACTTTTAGAAGAAATTGGATGTCCAAACTTTTGGATAAAAATAATTAACAAAATTAAGTTTTAATTAATGAAGAATACGTAGAAGCGGAAATCGACCCCCCATCCTCTAGCACTACAATCAACTGGAGGGGAACCTATCGTCTCCCTGCATCTGCTATCATGGAGTAGCCAAGAAAACTTATAATGCCTTATATAACACATATATATATATATATATATATATATATATATATATATATATATATATATATATATATACATTTGTTTGTTTGTGTGGTAGTGCACAATATCACTCATTAAAATGAATGAGACAATCACTATCCCTGTGACAGGACCACAGGCAGAATAAGCCTGGGCCTGGTGTGGCCACACACACCAAAAATATGAATAATGCACAATAATATCAATAACAGCCGTGGGACTCAGGAGAAAGACCTCAGTGTCATGATGGGCAGGTGCTCCCTCGTTAGCCAACATGGGGGATCCGGTCCGCATCCTGCGAATGTTGGCCCTTCTCATTTCAGAAACAAGACAACGACAAGAACCAGGTAAGTAACCTCTCTGATTCCAGGTATGACAAGGACACAGACCAAAGACAGGAAAACCCGAATGAAAATAGCAAACTGAAAAGATATAGAAAGAAATGGACCACGAAAGAGAACAGACTGGTGATGGAGTGCTATTATAAAAGCCGCTACCCTACAGAAAGAGGCTACCGAAAACGAATGAAACATCTCTGGGACATTGCTAGTGACTACCATACAACGGAACAAAGGATAGCAGATCAAGCAAGACAGATCCTCAAGCGAGGATTGTTCTCGGAGATGGAACTGACGTAAATCAGACAGAAGGTGAATGGCGAAACGGAGCAAGTAACACCACCGAAGGAGAAACCACAGGAAGAGGACGGGTAAAACATACACACTGAAACTGAAGAGAGTGAAGACTACGGGATCACAGAACCAGATGAGATAGAAGACTGCGGAACCACAGAACCTGCTGAGATAGAACTCAACGAAAACGAAGCAAGTGAAGTGGAGAACATTAGACGATACATGTTAGAAAACAAAACAAAACTCCCATCTCTCAGGAATGAAGTAGCGAAGAAGTTAAAAGCAGAAACAGAAAGAGTAAACAGACTCCTCACACACATCCCAACAGAAACTATTACGGACCTAAACAACTGATATATGCAGGGGCAAAATCGGTAAGTATGAAACTAAGAAACGAAGAGAATGGACAAAAGAGAGGACCGACAAAACCTGGATGGGAAATCAGACTGGAAACCCAGATCACCAAACTTCGGAAAGAAGCTAAAACCGTGAACAGAAGGAAGGAGGACATGAAACGATTAAGAAGCAAAAATCAGAAACGCAAGGAAAAACTAAATGGGAAACACGAAGAAATAAAACAAAAGATAGCAGCAATAGAAGGAAGACTAAGACGATACAGGTACAAATCAGAACAGAGCAAACAGAACAGGACCTTTGAAAACAATGAAAGCCAGTTTTACAAAAACGTAAATGGAGAAAAAACAACAGAACAACCGAACCCAACAGAAACAAAACAATTCTGGAGCAAGATATGGGAAGAACCAAAAAAGCACAACAAGAATGCCCAATGGTTGAAAAACATGAAAGATTAACTGCAGGAAATCGAACAAGGAACCGAAACAGAAATCAACAAAGAAACGATCAAGAAAACCCTAAGAAAAATGGCAAACTGGAGAGCACCAGGCCACGATGGAATACATGCATACTGGTTTAAAAAATTCACGACCCTGCATGAAAGACTAGCGCAGAAACTGAGTGGATGTATCCACAAAACCGACGTACCAGAATGGATGACGGAAGGAAGAAACACATTAATACAAAAAGACCCCAAAAAGGGAACGACCCCCAGCAACTACAGACCGATAACATGTCTACCAATAATGTGGACAATTCTCACAGCACAACTGAGAGAACAAATCTACCAATCCCTGGACAAACGTAAACTGCTCCCCGAGGAACAAAAAGGATGCCGGAAAGGACAAAGAGGGGCACATGATCTACTATACATTGATCAAAAGACCCCGAAGGAGGTGAAGAGCAGACAAAAGAACATAACCATGGCATGGATTGACTACAAGAAAGCCTACGACAGAATCCCCCAAACGTGGATAATTGAATGCTTAAAAATATACAAGATACCAGACAGGATTATTAATCTCATCCAGAAAGCGATGGAAACATGGAGACTAAAAATGACAGCCGGAGGACAACACCTGTCTGAGATAAACATACAGAGAGGCATTTTTCAAAGAGACTCTCTATCACCACTATTGTTTATAATAGCCATGATGCCACTCAACTACATACTCAGAAAGTGTGATGCCGGATACAGGTTTACGGATACAGAACAAAGAATAAACCACCTGATGTACATGGATGACCTTAAACTGTTTGCAAAAAACAAAAAGCTGATAAATACAACCAGGATATTCAGCCAGGATATCCAAATGGAGTTTGGAATAGAAAAATGTGCACAGCTAGAGATTAAAAGAGGAAAACTGGAGACGACAGAAGGTATAGAACTCCCCAACCAAGAGGAGATGAGGGCGCTAGGAGAACAAGATAGTTATAAATACCTGGGAGTTCTGGAAGCAGACACAATCAAATATACAGAAATGAAAGAGAAGATTGGAAAAGAATATCTACGAAGAACAAGGAAACTCTTAGAAACTAAACTATATAGCAGAAACCTAGTAAAAGGGATAAACACATGGGCTGTATCACTAATAAGATACTCTGGACCATTCATAAGCTGGACCAAAGAAGAACTTAGGCACCTTGACCAGAGGACTAGAAAACTAATGCCTATGCACAATGCATTGCACCCAAAAGACGATACGGACAGACTCTACATTAAAAGAAATGAAGGAGGTAGAGGATTGGTAAGTATAGAAGACTGTGTTGAAGACACCAAAAAAGAGCTGGAGAAATATGTAACCCAGAACACGGAAAGACTGATCACCACAGCAAGAGACACCAGCCCAAAAAACAACTCCGGAAGCACTGAAACCAGAAACAAAAAGACAAGAAAGGTAAAGTGGGAAGAAAAACAACTACATGAACGCTTTATAAGACTCACAAGCGATGAAACCAATGAAAATAGCTGGGCATGGCTAAGAAAAGGACACTTGAACAGAGAAACGGAATCTCTGCTGACGGCCGCACAGAACAATTCGATTAGGACAAACTTTATTAACGCAAAGATAGATAAAACCCAGGAAAACAGCAAATGCCGATAATGTGGACAAAGAGACGAAACGATAAATCATATAATAAGTGAATGCAGCAAGCTAGCCCAAAAGGAATACAAGAACAGACATGACAGCGTGGGGAAAGAAGTACACCGGGAAATGTGCAAACAACTGAATTTCGAATATGCAAAAAACGGTACAGACACAAACCAGAAACTGTACTAGAAAACGAAAAACACAAAATCATATGGGATATGGATGTACAAACAGACAAACCCATAACAGCAAGGAGACCGGATATGATAATAATCATCAAGAAAGAAAAATCCTGCTAAATCGTAGACTTTCCAGCGGACCACAGAGTGAAGATCAAAGAGACGGAAAAAAGAAGCAAATATACTGAACTTGCCAGAGAACTGAAAGGAATATGGAACATGAAGAAAGTCAGTATAACACCAATAATCATAGGAGCACTAGGAACAGTCTCCAAAAACATGGAGAAAAGACTAGGAGAAATAGGAATCAAAGGGGTAACTGAGACCATACAAAGGACAGTAATGATCAAAACAGCTACAATCCTGAGAAATGTCCTCGAATGCGGAAACCAACCCACATAAGCAACGAATGGAGAACAAACACATGGAAGCACAAGAAAACAGAACCGGGGAAAATACAACCGCACGAGAGAGGCGCAAGCATAGGCTGACACCACGAAAATTATGGACAGAAGGTCGAGGAGGGAAAGCGCAAACCAGACCTCCACTGGAAGAGCGCGGACAGCTCTGGGACCTTGGGGAGGCTTGTTGCCACTCGGGCCCCAGAGGGGACCAATGGCCCATATTAGCGGGAAATCGATGGTAGGTGGCTGTTGCGATACCGCAAGGTCATCAGCGGTGATGAACGAAAAGAAGTGGAGTATACTGGAAGTCTGAGGAGACTTGTTGTCACTCAGACTCCAGGGAATACCACAGGTTGTTGGCAGTGGGCGATCACTGACGATGACCAGTGTGATAACTCCTAGTGAGTAAATAATAATAAATAAATATATATATATATATATATAATTTTTATAAATATTAAATTTGTAATACTTACAGACGCTAGCGTTTCAAGCTTATGTCTTTCATCAGTGCAGGAAAGTAACAAGTTCAGACGGTCGGGAGGCGCGAACTCTGTTCACAGAGTCAGCCTAGAATCTGCAAGCAATCGCCATATACACTCGCCCGCCAGAAACTGTCACGTGATTAAGGGAAATAAAAATCTATATGTACCTAGAAGCGGACGGGAACATATAGAAGACTAGTCAAGAGTGTTCGACGAACGTATCCGAAAATTAGCATTAAAGCTTATGGACAGTCTATTTGTAACATCCCTAATATGCTCGACTTTAATTTCTTAAGGGGCCTTATTTTATTTATATATATATATATATATATATATAGAGAGAGAGAGAGAGAGAGAGAGAGAGAGAGAGAGAGTAAGAGAAAGAATTGAAATATATAGAAATATATATATAATTAAATTAATACCTTTAAAATAATTTATATTATAGCGTATATCTATATATTTGTTCTTTCTCCGTCTATATATATGAATATTTATATACAAATACTACATAATGTATATATGCACACACACACATACATATATATATATATATATATATATATATATATATATATATATATATATATGTGTGTGTGTGTACTTATAGAAATATGGATAGATATTTATATACGTAGATATATATATTAAAATGAATAAAGCGAAAGTTTTTTTTCCATTTATCACTTCTATATTACAATCAAATAGGCTTATTGTTAATTAAATCAATAATACAACGTAATAGTTTGAAATATTGCATATATAGTACAGATTAACGATTCAAAGACAATTATGTAGATGCCTAATTTGCATACCTATTTTTAAACAGGTCCATATAAATTCATCATTGGTGTTAGTAATTTATAATTTTATTGTCTTATTTTTTACTATATATATGCAGTAGTTTCGTAGATATTAACTGTAATTAGTTAAAGTAATTTTATAAAAAACGGATAATTGCTAAAAATAGCTTTTTGAAACATCGCTTGCTACGAGACATAAGCGAGAAAAGAAACGGAACGAATAGGGTGGCTGGCTCTCTCGCCCCCTCTCTCTCTCTCTCTGTCTCTCTCTCTCTATTTCCTTCTTTCCTTCCCTCTCTCTCTCTCTCTCTCCATTTGTCTCCTCCCCCGTTGGCGAAGTTTCTTTTTTTTTAAGGTTTTTAAATTCAATGATTGTTTGATCCCGTGAGTAAAACGGTTTGCATTTGTGTTTAAATGTTGCTTTGCCGCCTTTTTTTCGGAGAGGGGGGGGCTGACATGATTTTGAATAAGTTGTTATCTGTTTTTAAATTGTAAGTTTTTGAAAAAGCCCTCACACACCCACACACATCCTATCGCTCAGACGACTTGATTTCTTCTTTCTTTTGATTTAAGTACTATTTTATTCGAAAGAAAAATTTGGATAAAAATTATCAACATTTTAATGTTTATCTTTTTACACGAATAAATGCGAAATTTTAGTCTTGTGTTTACAAAAACATTGTGAATGAAATGTTTATTCTTAGAAATTTTAGTTTCACGTAATTCAAGTAGCGAACTTTACTAAGCGATCGCGAACTGGCAAAGATAGCTAGTATATATATATATATATATATATATATATATATATATATATATATATATATATATAAATCAGGAATGGAACCTTCCGGTCACGGGACGTTCTAAGAAATACATACGGTTCTTCGATAACTGACCATCTGATAAATAACCCGTCGTGCGCAACGAACTTCAGCAAAAATTCATTTTCCATCTTAAGCTGTGCTCACTCATCTTATCATTTGAAAATCTTAGAGACTATCCACGTACGCCTCAAGAGGCCCTCCCTCTGCAAACAGAAGGGGTGTCTCTTGGGGTTGAGTGTGATTAGTCTCTAAGACACAACCTCCATTCCATATAACATCACGCTTATTTTATTCTAAATTCGAACTTTTTTCCCCTTCATAACATAACGCTAGTTTCATTTTAAATATAAAAGGTTTTAATTCTATCCTACATTCTCACCCATATTTAAAATCCCACGATATCGGTCTTGTAAAGTGTGGGCGAAACTAGTCGACTGGCAATTTTGTTTTCTTTTTTCATCCCCTAAATCTTTTAATTATGAAAAATTCAACACGTCTTCCCTTCATTATTGCACTATATATATATATATATATATATATATATATATATATATATATATATATATATATATATATATATATATATATATATATAAACACTTTCCTGTAGGAAAATAATCAATTGCTTTCGTTTTCCCAGAGAATGTACGTGGTTATATTTGCGTATTTTATTCAAAATTGCTTGAAACTTTATTTGTTCAGTTGTTAATTGCTCAAAATATAACGTAACTGGACACACTCTCCCTTAAAAAAACACCAGCAAATAAATTAAACAAGAATGAATCTGAGTAGAGCGTGTATACCTCCGCCAACGCCTAATTAACACCTTAAATTAGATATACATTTCTATAGATGTAAATATAATATTGTATAATAATTAGATTGCTCCATTGGAGAAAATCATGCGACATCTTATATAGGCTTCACGACAATCTCTCTCTCTCTCTCTCTCTCTCTCTCTCTATATATATATATATATATATATATATATATATATATATATATATATATATATATATATATATATATATATATATATATATATATATATATATATATATATATATATATATATATATATATATATATATATATATATATATATATATATATACATATATATATATACATATATATATATATATATATATATATATATATATATATATATATATATACGAGGCCTGTCTAAAAAGTATTCGACTTTTATTTGTCCGTGCGAAAGAAAGAC
>OY744516.1:97066330-97081330 GCA_963556195.1 Sepiola atlantica
ATAAAATATTCATGATTAAATAATTTAATTGGTTCCTTCAATGATAAAGCATTTTGTAAAGAAATATGAACAGATTCTGAGTTAAAGCAATATAGCATCGGTAACCCCTCTCTTTGTCAGGGAGTATTACACTGTATAGAATCTGAAATAGGTATATTTACTTCTCATTTCGTAAGGTTATCACAGTGTACTAGAGGAATTAGATGTTGGATAGAAGTCGAACGTGGGTTTTGTTCGACGTTCGAACCCATCTACCGTTGGTATAGCACTATCTACTTACACTGATGAATGTTGCTTAGACGAAATATATATGTATTCGGATAAATAAATAAAATATTTATTATATATTTAAATTCTCTTGTTTTTATTTTATATTACTTCAGCAAGTCCTAAAAAGTCAATGGTTAACATTTCATTTCATTATAGGATATATAGATATCTGAGTGTTCATTTAAGATTCTCCTTACCTCTCAAAGCTTAAGTTAGTGAAGAATATTACTTTCTTTCTCCCTAGTTGGCCATGCAAATATGTTATATTTTATATTTCCTGTGAGTTTTTTTTTTGGGGGGGGGGTCGGATTACAGGAGTAGAATTCATCTAGTATATACCAACTTAATGTTGTTAATTAAATAAACATCACTTTTTATGGAAGTCGCTACAGACAAGGCATGAAGCCACTTGATGTAAGTAGCTACAAAATAGTACTTCAAGGTCAAGAACTAGTCAACGATAAGTGTTATATGGATAGATTCTGACCGAAGAAAACAGACATTCTTCTCTCTTTGTCAGAAACATCGCTCATAGAATGTGAGGACGAAAGGACAAAATAAGGGAAGTGAGAGGGGCAAGGCTGCCGAAAGAAACCCCATGGTCCACTTTCTATTCTCCTAAGGTTCACTTTCTACTCTCCTTAGAAGATGCGTACCATTCCTCGTATGGTCCAGTGCGTAGCTATGACGAGGAGATCTTATTTTGTTTCGAATACTATGTTATTTTGAATATTTGGTCAGGGTTTACTTGTAGGCTTAAGTATCATCATATCAGGTTGTTCTGACAACCCCTTGTACAGAGAGACCAAAGACACTCGGAGATTGTGTCTCTTAAGCATTTAAACTCTCTCCTTTTAATTATAATTTGATTCAATCTTTTATTGAGTAGTGGTAGCAAAACAATAGAAACGTTTGTGCAACAGACCATGGCTGAGTTTTTAGGCCTCTTATATTTCTTCTTTTTTTAGTTTGGTTGCTTCACATGGTGGAGATATAAAGGCCTAATGGCTCTCTCCGGTTGACCTCTTTCATGGTTGGTGTGCCACTTTCAGAGGCGGGAAAGTTTACACCATTGCAACCTCTTCTCGCCTGGTGACTAAACGGGTTGAGGGACCCTTTTTATTCTGGATGTCGGCCTGCCAGTATTTAGTCTTATTGGTCCCCCGATTTTTCTCCGCAACCATCCATTGAATTTCTCTGAAATTTTGCATGAAGTTGTAACTTTGGTCAGGTTAGAAAGTGACATTCTCCGATTTTTGAAAAAAAATCTGGTTAGCCCCCCCCCCGGGGGTCAAAAGGCCCCGAAATGGCAGAAAATGACATTCTTTTGCCTTATAACTTTTCATCCATCCATTCAATTTCTCCGAAACTTGGCCAAAATGTGGAGGCAATTGTTCCTAATAGAAAATAAGTATCTCTAACCTTGGAAAAAATCTGGTTCGCGCCCCCAGGGGGTCAAAAGCCTCCAAAATGGCAAGAAAATGACCCTTTTCTCCTATAACGTTTGATCCATCCATTCAATTTTTCTGAAACTTAGCCAAAATGTAGAGGCAATTGTTCTGGATATAAAATGAGCATCAGGGTGTCAAAAATGCCCCAAATTGCCCAAATTTATTGTATTTTACACTCGTCACATCGAGTCACATACAGAGGGGGACCACGCATGCGCGGCTTGTTTTTGTTCACTTTTTTTTTCAGTTTCTCATTGTCAACGGATTCTTATTGTTTATTCAGAGCTGCCTTTTATTAATAGAGAGGGTGGCCCCGTCCGAAATCCGGGGATGGGTGCCTGAGGAGATGGCGCATAATTATTTGGATTATTTGGTCAGGGTTTACTTTATATGGGAAGTATCCTCAGGTCAGGGTGGCTAAACAAACCCTTGTACAAAGAGGCCGAAAACACCCGATGATGGTGTCTTGTAAAAATTCACTCTTTTTTACTTCAGTGTAAGTTCTCAAAAATGAAGAGGCCTCTTCCTTGGGTTAACACTTAATCTCTATATGAGATACATAGATATTCGAATTTTCCATTAAAGTCGTCCATTACCTTTCAAAGTTAAGTTAGTGAAGAAGTGAAAAACATTAATTTTCCTCTCTCAAATTGATCAGTTAACTATGTTATATCTTTCTTGTGGTCTCTTGGTCTTACCGGATTCCAGGACAAGAATTCATCTAGTCTGGTAGAGTATCAAGCTAGTGCTGTTGATTGAGGTAGCACTGCTGGGAGAAGGTGCACCATTCCTCGTATGAGAGAGTGTGAGGTAGCCATAAAGAAAGGATCTTATTAGGGGTTCACATAATATGTAGAGAGAGACCTTAGACGCTCGAGGACAGTGTCTAGTGGACATTCAAATTCTCTCCATAGGCATTCAAATTCTCTCCAATGTGTGTTTGTGCTTATACTAAAATAAAACTTAAGCAAACAAACGTTGATTACTTTAGTATAATAGAAGACATTACTTTCTCTGTAATCGAATATCTTTTGCAAATCGAATAAGAATCGTCTTAAAATATGCGAAAACATTCTACATAAAGTTGTTTTTTATTATTTCAGCGTCATTGACGAAACAATGCACGCAAGGCCGGTTTTAAATCAGTTAGGCTTGTTTGCCCAAATTTGTCCCCCACGTGGGTGACGCTATGATGTATTAATGAGTGTCCCGTGTCCATAAAGTGTTTTTTTTATACTGTCTGTTCTCGCGTATATCTATGTTTAAAACTTTTATTCTCTAATCATATATTTATTTGTCAGTTTATCGTCACTGGCTTTTTTAAGTAAAAGAGAGTTGTCGCCATTGATAAAAAGACCTCATAAGAGACAATACGTCAGTACTTATCTTGACTTGTAATAAAACATTAAAACTTTTATATGGCCTTTCAATTTTTTGTATATCGCCCGACCCCCAGGAGTCTAGACTAGTCTAGTAGCAGTGGATTAGATTCATGAACGGAGCCCAGAGAGATTGTGCGTTAGGACTGTCTGGTTTCGTCAATGCTCGTGCTGTTGGCACTTGTTCTCCGGCTGTTTATCGAGAACCACGTGGATGCTGGTTTGGTTTTTTAAAGTTTTAAGGCAGAAATGAAATGCATGTGTACGAGAGAGAGAGAGAGAGAGAGAGAGAGAGAGAGAGAGATTTTAAAAAAATTAATTGGAGGGGGAGATACATCTTACATATACAGACAGGCCGACTTTTGGCCACCGCCTCTACCACGGTGAGAAATACGTGGACATTGGGACAAGATACTGATTGCTTCATCTCGACACTCATTTCTTTTTCTTTATTTCTAACGCATTTACGAACAACTGTCCTAGAGTCACTTATTCAAATGTATATTTTATATTCTGCTATTATATTGCAATTGTTATTGCTTGTTTATTACTGTTAGACTGGGCTAGTGTTGAAGAGATACTCATATATTATTTGGGCTATCCGTAATTATTAAAGCATGATTTTCATAAATAAGTGATTGGAGGTATTATTATTAGACTGGGGATAGTATTTAGGAAAGATGGAGAAAAAATGCACAAATAAATGCGAGAGTCAACATCAGGATCCATCGTCCTCTGACTGTCTCTGTCAGTTCCCACTTTCTGTAAGGTTAGACATGAAGTCAGTTTACCGTGGGGGGGGGATCTATCTCCTCGAAAGGGTTACACTGGAAAGATACAAATATAGCCAAGGAGGTATTCGACAGTATTTGTCTGTAGAAACGCCTTAGGCGACCTGCAATAAACCACATACACACCCCTTTCAGAAAGAGAGGGTAATGCCTGGGATAATGGCTTCCTAGGACCGAACCAAACCTTACCTGGTTCAGACAAAAGGGTCGAGCCTCCTAGGAAACCATACCTTAGAATAAGAATGTCCCTAGGTTTTCCGCGCCGTTGGTATAAAATAAAGTGTTCTTACAAAATGCTAAGAATAACAGACTAACTATTAGCAAGTGCTTTTGGGGGTCTCAGCAGTGCATCAGGTTACGCTATTAACAAAATTTACACTGTTAACTCAATTGTATATCTTTTTTATAGTTACACTAATCCGTTTTTATTTTTTTTATTTGTACAAATAAACTTTCATGTATTTTCAACGACTGAGATATAAAAATAAAATTTATTTTCGCTTTCATGTCACGCGATACCCAACCCTCGAAAGTCACCCTCCGGGTGGCCTCGATTCTTTAGTAAAACACGCCAAAACAATTAATCAAAATATCAATGTGTCCTCTCAAGCGTTTTACAGATATGAGATTCTTGGGGTGGATGTTTCCATCCATCGAAGACAAAGAAGTAATAAATAACATAGGATCCGCCTCAGAGCTTCAAATGTGACAATTACATCATCGGGGTTGTTCTTTTTTGTTGCTGTTAATCCCCTTAATAAGGTCTAATATTTGTGAAGATAGGCACGCAACGGGCACATGTTTGCCTCTTGGGTTACCCCGATGAAATCAAAATGAAACCAAATATGCTTGACGCAAAACAGAAAGGCTATAAAATACTTTTTATAACCACCCCAAAAAATAACAAATACAATTTTTTTATGAATGCTTTCGGGTCGACAAAAACTATCCTCAATCTCTATCATAAAGAGCAAGGTGTATTTTTCTATATATCTTTATCTTTATGTTTATATGTTTTTGTGTAATATTTTTATGTACAGTATTCACCTCTAAACTAATTAACCGATCATTATGAATTTTGGAGCACAACTGCTAGGCGTAAGAGATTCAAATGTGTTCCCGTCTGTGATACATTTTACAACGAGATCGCTTCACTTCTAAGTGCAACGCGATGGTCTTCAAATCCTAAGTCAATAAATAATTTTCATAAAATTCCTCGTCATTCATTTGTTTTTACTTTAATTCACTCCAAACAAGGTTCATTGTCAGTGCGACATAAGGGGCTAGTGTGAGTTTGTAGCCATATACATAGGGCATCCTACGTGGGGAGTTATGCAGCGAGATGTTTGTTCACATTACATTTAAACTTCTGCATGTTGCTACGGTCAGGGAAACAGGAAACATGGAGGAAATTCCAAAAGCTAACAGTACGAAGAAAGAAGATATTAGAGTAGAAAGCCTCCCGGCATTTGAAGGCCTCAACAGTGAAGTAGTGCGATATCGGATTGTCGGGTTGGTCGGGGTATTTACGTCGAGAGGGCACCAGAGCAGCAAGTTCATCAGAGCACATCCCATTAAAGTACTTGTAAAACAAGCACAGGGATTCAACATTAGGTCTACGGGACAGGAGCTAGAACTTGGTAGACAGTGTGGGACCTATTAGATTAGAGATTCCCTTTTTTAATCCTGTCTAAGAGGGCGAGACAAATGGCTAGTGCACTAGATCATATGTGACAACAGTATTCCATACATGGGCTCAATTGATAATACATCCATATTGTCAATCCCTAGCCTCGAGTGTCTTTTGTCCTTACTATGTGATGACTCATTAGCAAAAAAAAAGTAATAATACAGCCGACGCAAGCTTTATACCGACTTTAATAATATGTGCACAAATTATTTTTAATAAAAAGGTGTAAATGCCGGCGTTTAACATCTAATCTATATCATAAAGGGATGTATGTTTATATATTTGTAAGTACATGATCCACTCCTAAACTAATTAATCGATAATTATGAATTTGGCAACTCAGCTGCTATGCGTAAGTGATCCAAAATGTAGGCTATATTTAGTTTGATTTACCTTAATGCAAAGAGACTAAATATTTAGACACTCCGATTTTTTTGTGAAAGTTTAACAATGGTTATTAATACATTTTCCCCGAATTTCAGTCTCTGTAAAATACCACTAGCCGCCCTTCGGAGTGGCGGTTTCATACCAAATTCAGAGTCTCCAGCATTCTGATGTACCTCGTTCTCTGTCAGTGTGAGGTATGGTCCTGTGCAGTTCTAGGAGGTCCACCTTCCCATGCTTTACCTTCTCGCCCTTTAAGAACAGGTTAGTGTCTTGCTTATCATCTGAGACGCTCCTACTGGGGAATGTCGACTGGACTATCTAGGCATATGTGGGCGTTGATTTCAAATTCCACTGTATCGACCTTGTGTAACATCTCCACCCCACCCCCGTTGAGATAAAAAATCAGTTTCTGTAAAATATTTAAAAAGGGTATTTAGAGGGACATCATATGAGCAAAACCTCCCATTTGAAAATGCAAATATTTCAGATTTGCATTAAATTTGATCCATAGTCATGATCACCTATTAAGCAAGATTCCTTGAATTTCAATTTCTTCTCAAGACTCCTTAAGCTTAAGTCTTAAATTTTTGAGACATTTTACGATCAAAATTATATAATGGATTTTGATCAAAATTTGAATACGGATTCTATTTTAATCTTCGTAAAAGGACATAAATGTGGTGTGAAACTGTTTATTCCATTCATCAATACAATAGTCTCATAATATTCTTCATCATTTAATTGGCAATCTGTGCATCTTATTGAACCTTTATGATACACATTGCACGTGAAATGTGAGCACTAGAGAACCATAAGCGAGATTTACGAGTCTTCCGAAAGTAAACCCAAGGTTCACTATTTTTCTTTCCATAATTTATGTGTGTTATGTTCTTAGTAAGTAACGTCTGGAATGTGTAAGCTTAAAATAGCATTTAAATCGCAAACACTTACGTTTGAAATACAATATAAGCCAGTCTGTCAACGAATCTCTTGTTTAATAAAAGATTCGTTGATCTGTCAGTCTTAGATGTGAAACACTTTCTTAGTCTGTCAATCACGCTTGTTTGAAATATCATTTTCATCGGTCTGTCACGTTTAAGTTATAGTAATTCTGTCAGTTTGTCGCGCTTATGTTTCAAATAGTAATTTGCATTGCTAAGCGAGCAGATTGAAGAGAAGCACCGGAAGTCCATCCATTTTTGTTAATTTATTTATTTTTATTCGGCAGAGATTGCTCTCTCAATTATTATTAGGCTTTCAGTTATTATTAGATGTTCAGTTATTATTAGGCGTACAATTATTATTAGACTTTTAATTATTATTAGGCTTTTAATTGTTATTAGACTTTCAATTATTGTTAGGCTTTCAATTCTTATTAGGCTTGCAATTATTATAAGGTTCTCAAATTATTATTAAACTTTCAATCATTATTAGACTTTCAATTATTATTAGGCTTTCAATTCTTATTAGTCCTCTACGGAAGAACTCGTGCTAGCCAAACATTTACACAGTCAAATAGAATTTTAGTCATGTTTGACTTTGAAATAGAATTTTTGTCAGTCTGCTACTAAAGTTTGAAATCGATTTAGGTCGAAGTGTCACGCGTAAGTTTGAAATAGAATTTTTGCCGGTCTGTCACATTTAAGTTTGAAACGGCATTTTAGTCTGTCTGTCACGCTGGTTTGAAATAGCATTTTCATCGCTACATGTGTAGATTGAATGGACGCTTCTTATTTTAGATGCGTCCAATCTCTTAGAGACTTTATCCATCGGCCAGTTTTTTTTTATATATTTAAGTTTTAAATAACATTTTTGTAAGCCTGTCACGCTTGAGTTTAGAATAGTATTTTTCCTAAGACTGTCACGTGTGTGTTCAAAATAGCAATTTCGTTGATATGGTAAGTTTAACCCCTTTTAGCGTGGCTGTCGCAAAATTGCGACAAGTCTACCACCTCTAATAGCAGACGATACGACATGCAAAACTGGTTTTATTTGCAATATAAGACACAACAACACACATATACACAATAAATTCAGCAATTGACTAATATGTGCATGAGAAAATTACAATTTTTCATGAACGTATGGTCAACCTCATTATAAATTCAAGATGGCCGCAATCACAATATGCAAATTAGTAAAATTTTACAATTTATTTTGATAGTTCTACTTATATGCTACAAATGTATATACATTGTTAAGGACATATGTTGAAAGGTTACGCTTACAGAGTCATTTAAAAAATATGTGTAAAATATCATTTTTCTGCAAAAAAAAGAATTCAGCGCTCAGTTTGAAACAGTAGCTTAGTCTTTATATGAAAAGATCGAATGCAAAACGCGATAAGTCCAATTTTTTTAAATTGAGACATTAAGCAATAAATGGACGAATATATTAAATCTAGATTTTGACTACAAGCTTATTTTAATTAAAAGCAAAACAAAAATTATGCCGATATTATATCATACAAAAAATGATTTTGAGATTTGATTGAATTTCAACACTTTTGTAGCGATAGATCCGAAATTTTGAAAAAAGCGTTTATCGCGTTTTGTGTTCGAACCCTTCGTATCTTGTTTAAACTATCACTTTCGTCAATTTGTCACTTTGAATCACAACAATTTCGTCAGTCTGTCACGCTTAAGTTATGGAAATTTCGTTGTTCTGTCATGCTTAAGTTTAAAATAGTAATTTTCATCGCCAAACGAGCAGATTAAAGGGAACCATCTCACTTCTATCTATTCTAGTTAATTTATTTTTATTGGGAAGAGATTGCTCTCTCAATTATTATTAGGCTCTCAATTATGATTAGGCCTCCGAGGCACAACCCGTGCCATCCAAACAGTTAAACGGTCAATTGGGCTTAGTTATCTTTAGATGGCCAAATGGTCAGCGAGAGGTGCCCCATGCACCCCGTTGGCATATTTTTGTTTGGAGGTCGGAGTGATTCTTTGGAATAACAAAGGAGACGTACTGGGCGTGTTTCTTGAGGGAGTGAACTGGTCACTGTTGGCGTGTTGCGAGGGGTTATGTGGGTTAGGGTTTGTCTATCTATCTTCGAGGGAGGCGTTTAGGAATCGTGAGGGTTTTTCGGACACAGTTAGATTGAGCGGAATAAATTGATTTTAAAGGGGGTAGCTGATGAGATTTATCATTATCGGTAATTTGATAACCGCCCTTGGTGTTTCTTACCAAGGGGAGCGCGTACGGACGAGAGAGAGAGAGATAGAGTGAGTGAGAGTATTCTTATGTGAGACAGACCGACAAACAGAGGTAGTATATGTGTTCTTGTGCAATATACTCCCCTCAATAAGAGTGGGTGTCTTGTCGACTTCCCTATCTCATGGTTCAGGGTTAACAATGTTTTCTGGATAATTACATATCAAGTGGGTTGGTATACTTATAGAGAAGGAGACGACGACAGTCTCACTTAAACTGTGCCGCTCAGAGCACCATTTCCTGCCTTGACAGAGCACAAAACCAACTTCTGAATTCTAGTGGGAGTCCTCTTCTCTTCTCTACAGCCACTTTCTTACAGAATATAGGTTGCTAGTCTTTCTCTCACCTATCATTATTTTCATGGTAGGTGATCGACTAAGCTCCAATCTATTGTTCCCCCCGTAAAAATTCACAATTAACACTCTTCTAGCTACAACCACTGTCAATAATTCCCCTTTCTTCCTCTGTGTACATAAAACTAAACGGAGCTTCTATGAGCAGAGTTTCTTTCTAACTGAATAAAACAGTCGTTTTCAAGTCCAATGTTGAGCCATCATCTTAAATAATCAAATTCTGAACGCTTGAAGAGTTTGAACGCAAAACGCGATAAATCCAATTCGTTTAAATTGAGACCTTAAACAATAAAAACACGAATATATTAAATCTTGACTTCGAATTTAAGCTAATTTTAATTGAAATAAAATAGACATTATTTCGGTATGATATTATGTAACACATAGTTGTAGGGTGTCGTCGAGTGTTGAAATACAACGCTTTTTGTAGGGACAGTTTTATGATTTTGAAAATGGCGTTTATCGCGTTTTGCATTCGAACTCTTCAATTTCAACCATCGTTACCAATCATCACGGTTTTGTCTCACCGTCCACCTGACAAACTTATTGACTTTCATTCTCGAGTGGCCTTTGAGCCTTGATAAGTGGTGACTCCTTAGTAAAAAAAAATCTTACCTATACAAATCTATAGGTAAGACATACAGAAATAATAAATAAACAAAAAAGACAGATACATTTGAACAGAAAGAGATTAACATAAGATCACAATTTTATTTAATATTTCGTCTTAAGTGAGGGCTTAATCAAGAATAAACATGATTAAATAACACAGTCATTTCCATACTTTAGATGCCTTGATGGGGGGCAGAAGTCCAAAATGTGAGATAGCGGTTTAGTTGAGTGTTAGAGTGAGATAAGGGTATATTGGTACTGGGGAAAATGGTAAATGTTTCAACATGGAAAAAAGGAAGTAAGCCAAAAAGGCAGACTAATTTTAACAAAGAGATTAACAGATAGTCAAACGTTCTCGTGCCAGTTGGACTAAAATTTCAATACGTTCGCGATGAAGATGCTATTTTAATGCTGGTTTAAACTTAAGACAAAGGAAACGACGGCATTTGCAATATTTTGACGCGCTAATTTAATTTTTACGTTCAATGTGTTCAATATAATTAGGTGCTCACGCCATGAATCACGTGAAAGCTGGCAACATCTCTAATAAAAGTGTTGCTATGGATCCGACAGATCCCAAACACGGCAGGCCACATCGATAATCCGCGCTATTTAAACATCTTCTGTTCGATTAAGTGTATACAATTAATCGTGTCTAATATGCATTGTCTGTTGGCGTTAGATGACCCGAAGAGGGTTGATGTGCCGTAAAACTGGCAACGCATAATGCTGTCATGTAATGTGTAACGCTTGCATCTACACGTCTACATCAATCAGAAAGTTTTGGAATTGTGTCTACTGTACCTATTTGCTGTCCTCCCCACGAGGGCAGAGTTAGACACAAGATCGATTTTTAATGTGAGAAAATCCAACCCACCAATAAGGGGTACTCTGGATAAGGACAAAAATTGACTCAG
This sequence comes from Sepiola atlantica, assembly GCA_963556195.1. Lineage (NCBI taxonomy): Eukaryota > Metazoa > Mollusca > Cephalopoda > Sepiida > Sepiolidae > Sepiola > Sepiola atlantica. The sequence goes on from OY744516.1 coordinate 97,077,400, forward strand.
TTTTGAAATAGTTCTCCTTCATTGACTGTGGACAGAAAAGATTATGCGTAGTATCAGAACAGATACTACACTTTGCTCTTAGCCAATTGTGTGTACTGTAACTCCACCGGCAAACTGATAAGTTGTTGGTACGTAGGGAGACGACATGGTTACACACAATTGAAATAAAATAAAATCCAATTCTTATGTATAAATCAAGACCATAAGTCAGTCGTGAGGTTGCATAACTTAGTCTGACAACGTAAGGATAGGCAAACGTTTATCTGGGTCTTACTTCTCTATATTATATAAATTATTCCAGAAGTCATGCCATTGAAACGTTGATAACTCAAAAGCTGAAATGTTGCATGTGGATACTGTTATTAAAGAGCATCAGATTCATGCATCAAATTTAAGAAAATCGTTAAAATTTAGACCTTGACGGATCTTTTTAATGTCAGGTAAAATGTGACGGTCAAAATTATATAAGATGCGGGACTTCATTGGCTACAATATGGGCCAAGTAGCGAGTCTATACCATGAACAGAACCAAAGTTATTGCCAAAAATCTGGCTTTCACCTTTTCCGTGATCTTGACCTTTGCATTTGGCCTATATACTCTAAATTTAAATCAGATCTAACTTAGATCACGAACGATATTTTGACCAAGTTTGGTGACGATTGGTCAAGCGATGTTAATGCTAGGCTATACATAAAAAACATATTGATAATCCAACATACAAACTTGACAAAACCTAACTATCGGTTCTCGACGTTGTCCCGGACTCTGTGGTGGACCGCAAGAAATATTTTTAAGTAAGGTTCAATTACAGTATAAGACCGTTGGAATACATCATCTATTTCGCCCCAAATCGTAATCATTCTAAATAATAAAGAAGATTTCTACCATGTGATTTTTGTGAACGCCCGCTTTAAAGAACAGAACAGATAATAAACTTCTCATCTGCCCCGAAAAGACGTGGTAATACGTGACGTTGCCAGGAATACAGTAAAAACATTTTATCTAGTAATTTTTTTAAGGTTGTAAACTTATGCAGTAAAAGAAATAATATTTTATTTGAAAGGGAGACAACTCTTAACATAAAAATATGAGTTATTCCCCTGGCTGCTTTTTGTTTTTTCGCCGATCAGCTAAATATTTCTCCTACCATAAGATTTTCTTGGCTGGAGTAAGAAATTTTAGTAATAAGTAGTTGCTAAGTACGTTATAATATTTTCATTAGCATGCTACATCAATTACAAATCTAAGGACGAAAGTTTTATGCGATAAAACAAACTGTTGCGTTGTACCAAATAATGTTCGCTTGAAGAAAAGATTGTGAATTTTCTTAAAGAATCCATTGTTCGAATTTTGGAGGAGAAGGGGCACTTCGTATAATATATTTTATTAGTTTTGTTTTCCTTTAAACATAAAGACATTAATAAATTTTATCAAAATTGTAATAAGGTTTCTAGACATTTTATCTTGATTTTAATCTTCATAGGAAACATAAAAGTGGTGCACAACTGTTCTGTTTAGGGAATATTTTTCTAGTATATATATATATATATATATACATATATATATATATATATATATATATATATATATATATATATAATTTTAAAAAAAAAATCATGTCCGAGGCATACACTGAGGTAAATTTGCACCAAATATTGTTGAATCGCAGGAAGAATTGTGAATTTTATTTACGATTCCGTGGTGGCATTTTTGTGGTATCACCGTTTATAATATAGTTTATTCTGTTTCTGAATTTTTCAGATTAGGATTGATACTATGTATTATTTGGATTGTCACAACGTTTTGAATTCTAATGATATTGGTTTGGTGGAAAAAAGAACAAAAACATACTTTCCACCATTCACCAATGAGAGCCATTGTCAAGATACACCTGATAAAGGTCGGAGGTTACATCGGCCGAAATATGCAAATAACACCCAAGATGAGAACAGTAGTTCAGATAATAGTTTATACTTATTCCTTCTTTTACATGTAAATGCATTGCAAAATGTATTCAGTTTCTAAATTTAAAGTAAATACACAAATTGAGAATTTAAGACGGCAAACTTACATATGTTTTATAATTAAAACCAAACCATATCGATTTTAAGTACTGAGCTGATTATTTGATATCATTGTATGCGGTTATTATAAAGCGGGCATTTTAAATTACAATTGGAAACTATCTATTGTTAGCGGACATTGTACATTATTCATTCTTGGCGGCCATTGTAAGGTGTTCAGTTTAACGAGTCATTCTTGGTGGCCATTGCAATGGGGTTCATTTTAAGCGTCCATATTGCCGATCTATTCTTGACCGCCATTGCATACGATTCGTTCAAGAGTCCTTTTGTAAACGATCCATTGAAGACGACCATTGTGAGGAATTTGAAACGATTTATTTTATTAATTCTATAATAAGCTATATATATATATATATATATAGTAATCTACAGATTCTAGTGAGGCTGGGCACACCAAGCAAATCAACACCGAGATTCTTTCTCTGGGCAAAAGTTACTGTGAATCGTGACAATCCGCACTATACCATTTGAGCTATCAAAGCCTGCTTAAAATTATTTTTCAATTAAAAGATTTTCTAAAATATTAATAACCTAGACGATTCAATTATTTTTGGGAGAAGCATCTTGCTTTACGCTTAGGTAGAAACAATCATTTCCTCCACCAGAATAGCTGTATTTATTTATCTGTGCGTGTTTAGACAATGTTTATAACAACTTATCACCAAGCATTGTACCGAGCAGCAAGCGAGCGGCTCAACCCTACCGTGTGACACGCCATGACAAATGTCGACAAAGCAAATACTCACTTTTCCCGCCATTTCTCTTTCCCGCCATTTTTTGGCACGCCTTACAAAGAATATATATAAAAGATCACGTGTTACCCTCCCCAAAAATAGCAAATAACAATAATTGCTGGATATTTTTTAAATCAGTAACTTTTTATTTACGTATGTTTTATTTTCATTTTCGTATTTTATTGATTTACTAACGAAGAAAACCTAGCGTTGCTCTGAATCAAAGATTGTTCTATTTTTGCAGCATATCAAGCTTTAAGGAGGCTGGGTGGATGTAATGCTACAACATAATACCTATTGTTTGCTTTGGTTTGGTTGCCTTGATTTATGAAATATGCCCACCATTTTTGTAGAGGGGGTAATTTAATGCCGAATTCAATCATTTTGGTAAATATCTTTTGTGTTTTAAAATATTTATGGAGTAATTTGTTTTGTATGCACAGAACACATCACTCAATAAGTCCCTAACCTGACATATTTTTCCAACAGACAGCTTTCTTTAAGTTAACACGAAGGTTTATGTAGCAGCTCAATAGTGTACGACTAGAGCTCTTAATTTAACATTATATAGACCGTAATTTTTTAAAGACCAACATTCCATATTTTCTTCAAAAATACTTTTATTTACAAACAATTGAATTTTCCGTGAAAACAAATATGTATGAGTTTAATGAATGTTGGGTGCATGATAAGTTTTTCAGTGTGACTGAGGAATTGTTATACACTGATGAAGCCTCATCATTAATATAGGTAATATGTTTATATCGTGAACATATAATTAAAAACTGTTTTTAATTAAAGTTCTGCTACCAACTGATGATGATTGTATTTTAACAATTGAAATATTTTGGTAGAACTATTCAATATGTGTTTTTGAGTTTATTTTTGCTAGTTGTTGATTTGCTTATCCTTTATTCCATTTTTATTTTTACATATATATATATAACATGACACATAGATGACGCAACTAATAATAAAAATTCCATATATGTGTTATAAAGTACTAACATTTCAAATGACACTTGTCAAAATTTAAGTCAAAATTACACCTACTGTTGCAAGACAATGGAAAAATCTGCATTTCGTGCGTTGATAAAGCTTTGCTTTCTGAT
>OY744516.1:97096330-97188830 GCA_963556195.1 Sepiola atlantica
TTTCTTTAAGGGCTTATAACAACATTTTTTAAAGCAAATAATAAATAATTTTTACTTACATACGCTGGCGTTTCAAGCTCTTGCTATCATGTGTGTAGGATTTATATATATATATGTGTGTGTGTGTGTGTGTGTGTAATGCCTATACTGAGAATAATTGATATAATGATAACAATATGAATTTCAAACCCATAGAAATATTGATAGTCTTATTAAAATATATTCTCAAATTCACGAAATTTAATATAAATGAGCAAATAAATACAGGACTATTTTTTACGGGTAAGTAAAAAAGTTAAAGGAAGATGTGAAGTACCCTGGGGTTGGGGTGGAGCGTGCCCTTAATTATCTAGATACTGGCTGTCAGCAAACGTATCTTTCTCCACTAAAATCCCAGAAAAAAAGAGAGATATAGACAGAAATGAAAGTCACCTCACACTCTTACGGCTCTGACATCATTCCAGACGAAGATTAAAACCTGGGCACATCGTGTTGTATTCGGTAGTTCTAAACACATTTTAATACAAAAACGCATTCGAAGATTTGATAAACTCTGAAACGAAACACTGTCTGTCAATGTTGGGGGCTGTTTGTTTGTCTGGCTGTAAGCGATTGCAAAAAAGTTGGCGTTTAAAAAAAAAAAGAAGAAAAACAGCATTTTAGACTTAAGAGTGTTCTTAAAAACGCTATATATTCCGAAAATCGGTGATGATTACCGCCCGGTAGCCCAGAGGTAGGGGGTATTTTACGTTAGATGTATATGACAAAGTGATCTACCACTTTAAAGTCTAAAATACTGACTTTTTCAGTTTTATTTCTTTTTACCACCAACTTTTTCAGGTTGTTTACCCGTAATCGACTAAAATCAATATAATCTAACCTTTGTGAAGATTCAGAATAGTTAACAAAGCTCGCACTTTATTTTAAGAATGTGTTTCTAAATAATAATGTTATGATTTAGAAACCAATTCTTAACATGAGGTGAGGGAGGGAGTTTTGTCAACTATTCTATACCTTCACTCTCATTTTTACTTTAAGAAGAATTAGTCCAGGGTTCAGAGCTCGAATACCCACAATTTTAATGGATTCATCATGTATTGTAATGCCAGTATACTGAAATCATGTGCCCTTAATAGGGTTAAGATGAAAATTCATATCCACTAAATGTACAAAAGCAAGGAAATTCCCAAATGTTTACACTTTTATTGTCATTAAGGGTATGATTACATATCAACCAAACCATTTCCTTATCACATCACTACCATATAAATCTCTATGCATGAGTGGATGAAGTGTGTGAGGTGCGAAGAAGAAAAATTCCTACCAGTAAAATACATAGCCCTGTTGTGCTCGCATACCCTTAATAACATTAAAAGTGTAAAGGTTTGGGAATTTTCTTTGCTTTTGTACATTTAGTGTATATGAATTTTCATCCTAACCCTATTAAGGGCATATGATTTCAGTATACTGGTATTTATCATGGAATGGCACTACTTTTGTAAAGGCTATGCCTCAATACAATTGTCATTTTTAAGGTTTTTGGAATTTTCTGGAAAACTAAGGTATATGGTAAACTGAAATTAAAATGCCATCAACTAGACCATAGAAACTTTATCTCTGCCAAAATTCCGCTGAATCCATAAAATAGTTGATGAGATACAGGGTGGCACATACGTACGTACGTACGTACACACAGATAACATGATTACATGATTTAACTTTCTGGATCTCTGGGTTGTCTTGACTAATAGTGCTGAAATTCTACACACTTATAGAACCTATCAAATAAGAATCTTGTGCAAAGTTTTAACTAATTTGGTTTATTGGTTTTTGAGTTATGATTGATCAAAGAAATGAGATTTCCAGCATAGGCCATTCGTGATTCTATTAAGGGATAGAGCTCTCTCGCGCCTCCCTGGATTCCATTTGTAGTTTCTGTTTGGCGGTTTGTACACCCTTTTGTCGGTTGTGTGGCTCATTAATTAAAACACAATGTCACGCGGAGCACTAAAACATTATCAAAATTTCACATTTTATATATCAAAATAATCAAAGAATAATAAAAAAAACAAAAAAAAACAAGTTTATTTTAATAAGCTCCTATTTACTTGCCTCCACACTAGGGCAAACTTTTATTTTTATTTTCTTCATCAAGACGCTGGAAGTTCCACGCGGCCTTTCATGGCCCCTTTTTCGGTCGTGGATTTGACGGCATGGGTTGTAACACGCCGTGCTGTTATTGTTGTTGTGCTTTGTTCTTATTTCTGGTTTATTTTTCTTATCTACCCAGTTTCAGAAATTTTTTTTTTTCATAATAATTTTGAACTCCGATGATGTGTAATCGCTGAAACACGACTGAAGTTGCGTAATCCAAACAAATGTTTACATAATAAATATTTATCAAGTTCCACCTCGTATCCAGCACTTTTGAAAAATATTGGTTTTAAGTTCATTTTATAAATACATCGGAAATTGTTTAATTAATATATATACATATATATATATACATATATATACATATATATATACATATACATATATATACATATATATACATATATATATACATATATATATATATATATATATATATATATACATATATATACATATATATACATATATATATATATAGAGAGAGAGAGAGATAGAGAGAGAAAGAGAGGGTGTCTTTCCTTTCGTATTCCTGAGTACTATCGTCGGCCAATCTATCAGTTTTGTCACATAATTGGAGCACTTCCTTTTTCCCTAGAGAAATTAGTTCCCAAGATCTCTCTCTCTCTCTCTCTCTCTCTCTCTCTCTCTCTCTCTCTCTCTCTCTTATATATATATATATATATATATAATATATATATATATATATATCCATCCACAAATGGTCCCTTCACCTAAATCAAGTGTCAATTACAATGAATAATTTATGGTACTGTTTAACTCTTTGCAATCTCGATTCGAGGGAGAAAACCGGTCATCAATTGGCCATTAACATCTCGTCGGTGTCGCGAGTCTCGGATATCTCGTAAGCGGCCGATGAAAGCAACATCTGACGGAGCACAGAAGCGAAAAAGGATCGCAGTGGGCGAGAGTTAGCGAAGTTGATCCTTTGACACCACGATCAACCATAACCGCCGTGTAATTGTCACCCTTGTCCGTTTAACCCCTACCCTACCCGGTCATACTTTTAAAGACAGAAACACTAAAGCATACAAATCTCGTGGACACTTTTTCCGGGGTGTGGCTATTAAATCGAATAAAATGAAACGAAATCACCAGATCAAATGCAAATAAAATTGTAGAAAGAAAGACTCAAAAGAACGCGTATTGAGAAAAGGGGGAATAACTCTATAATAAGAATATATATATATAAATATTATATCCTATCGTGATAAGACGATGCTCGACATACAAGATAGAGCAATACTATAAGAAAATGAATGAATAAATAGAAATTGGATAAAATACAATATTTAGTAGATCATCAATTAATTCAAACAAGGAATATAAAACTTATTTTTATGGAAACAAGCACACAACGAATAGGAAGATCTCGGTATGAGGTCACAAGCTAGCCCAGCGGCAGAACCGAAAAATACATAGGCATGACGCAGGGAAGCTTTAAGCAGATATTGTACACACACATATATACATTTAAATACAAAGACAAGGTCATGATATGGCAACTAAAAGATGAGTGGACACCCTTCACCATCAAATAGAAAGTAATAGAGAGATCATCATCATATTCTCCAGCCATAAACAGGTGCATTTATGTGACGCAGAAAAATATCACATATTATTGACCCAAATACAAACTGTTTAAACATCAGGGACGACATTTTTAAAAGATGCGTCCATATCAGATAATCACTTGTTATAAACTGGACTGACCGGTACACATAAAGGATCTTCGATAATAACCCTCCCCCTGCAAAACATATATAAACTCAAAATAGCCTTATTCAATACAAGATATGCTCTTAATATTCTCGCTTTAAATTCCTCCTGCTCTTCTTCCCTGTAAAATTAGTTTTCCCAATTATCACCTTCCCATTACTGTAGTCAACTTAGTATGTTCCATCTCAATACCAAAACTTAAAACCAGTAAATTAAATCACGAAAATATAAAATATAAATATTTTTCCGGTTGTCAAGAGGGAAGACCCCTTATTGTCCACATTTTCATGGTTCTAAATCTGAATTGGATTTAATCAGGTTATATTATATATATATATATATATATATATGTGTGTGTATGTAATTTTTTAAAGGCTTACAAAAGCATTCCGTTCAGGAGCCCAGTCATCACCACAAAAGATCTTTTCATTCAAAGATTATTTATTTATCATTTGCAAATTAAAGAGTTTTTTCCTACGTGTGTTTCACTACCAAGCAGGTCCTTGCTTGGCAGATCATCATGGAAATTAAGTACCTGGAATAATTGTGGTCACTTAAGAAGAGAAGAAAAAAAGAAAAGGATAGAAAGGGAAAAAATAGAAAATGTCTTGGAAAAATATCTCGCAAGATTTCCTCAGCATTGTTACTTCTAAGCAAAACAGCAAAAAAAATAGTCCCAAACCAGCAAAAACAGCAAAAAATTAGTCCCAAATGCACTTAAAAGAAACAGGGATAGTGAGCGAGAATACACCCTATCGCCTTCAAAAAATCACATATAAATGCTCTGTATCCTGTAATCGAGTATCATCGAGCTTGTTTTTTATTGGCATAATCCAGGTCGTAACTGAATAATCTATCTTCTAAGTGAAAAATCCAAATCTCTCTCCCTCCCTCTCTCTCTCTCTCTCTCTCTCTCTATATATATATATATATATATATATATATATATATATATATATATTTATATTAAAAAATAGAAAAATACTGATGACCACAGCATAATCTTAAATTAGAGTTCATTGTTGTATAATGGACCCTTGATAGCCATCCTACTTCCCCCCCCCTTCTTTTTCATACACCTTTGAATACCCTTAACATTAGAGAACCCCTCAGACTTAATTAATTAATTTCATAATAAGTCGATACTCCATTATAAATTTATATTTTAAATTTTCATATATCTTCAATACATTTAATAACGATTTATACACGGTTTCCTCCTCTCTTAAACCGTTTTTTACCGTTATCAATGACTATGACTTACGGGATTTTTAAATTATATTTTTTTAAATAATAAAATATTTTTTAAATTTTAAATTGAAAATTAAAAATTTTTACTTTTGTTAATTTTGTATTACCTTTGGGTCCATCAAAAACTTTTAATCTGACATATTTTTCCTTAACACATAATTTAGACGAAAATAATTCAATCCTGCAATTCAAATAAGGCCTCAGATAAAAAAAAAAAATAGCCGTTAGAAAAAACTGGTTCACGAGATTCAAAAAATATTTTTAAACTTTTAAATTATAATTTTTAAAACTTTATTTCCCTTTTTGGGGATTTATTAAACTTTTTATTCTCACATATCCTTCCTCTAACATATAATTTAGACAATACCAATTTATCCCTTCAAATCCAATAACGTATCCGATCATAGTTTATACGAGACCTTTCATTTTCTCTACCAAGTGATAACAAAGCTGAAGATTGACGGGAGGTTAGCGCCTTCTGAACTTAAAACTAATGGTACTGATGTTGTGCTGATTTTCTGTACCGAATAATACATAAATATTACGCACTTACTTTTGATTTTCTCAATTAATTGAGCACTTTGCTGGGATTTTTCGTACCATCTTACAAAAGAAGGTGTATATATATATATATATATATATATATATATATATATATATATATATATATATATATATATATCTTCTTTGTAATATAGCAGGAAAAATCCCAGTAGTGTGCTCGATTAATTGAGAATTAAAATTAAAAATCAAGAGCGTAATATTTATTTATTTTGGTACAGAAAAATTAGTACAACATTCGTACCATCGGTTTCAAGCACAGAAGGACTCAGCCATCTGGCTCTCTTCAGCCTCTGTTGTCATCTGTATATATATATATATATATATATATATATATATATATGGCGAGTAAGGTACACAGAGGCGTCTGTAGAGCTTACTTGTCATAGATGTAATTTGATACTACTGCTACTACTACTATTACTACTGAAGTTCTACTTACATATTGGACACTGTTGAAGTAAATACTGAAAATATATGCACAATGTATGATATAACCTTATATTATATGTATACATATACATGAAATAATATATATATATATATATATATATATATATATATATATATATATATATAAGAGAGAGGGGGGAGATAGAGAGAACGGGAAAGCTATATGTAACCTAGCTGTAAACAAAGGAAGTGATTCATAATAATCAGAAAGAAAGGGAGAAATAAACAAACTAAGCAATTTATCAAATGAATAAATACAAAGAAAGAAAAGGAAACAATACGTCGTTGAGGCAGATAAAGAGAAGGACGAAGATATTTAAAACAAAGAGAGAGAGAGAGAGAGGGAGATGTTGATGACAAATATGTCGAAGAAAGTCAGTAAAGGAGCGTCTCGTAGTCGTACGTTATTGAAGCATATCCACGCAAGATGGCGCAGAAACGAAACCATTCTTTCTTTGCCGACTGACCCGAATCTGAGCAGGCTCTTAAGAGCATATGATAAAGCGAGACTTTTTCGAATTCACCATAATCCGTCGTCATCCTTTAATCCTACCCTAACCCCTCCACATTCAGTGCCTTCTCCTCTACCCTGACTGGGGCCTGTTAATCCATTTATTGTAACCTTTCTTTCTTTATCTTTCTCTCCCACCACCCACTGCGCTTTCTTTATCTCTGGTCTTTTTGTTTTTACTTTTTCCTTTTTTATTTCTTCTTCTCCCTATATGTATATATACTAGCTATCCCTACCCGACGTTGCCCGGGATTACACAATATATTAATATCAAGTTCATCAAAACAGAAAAAAGCGGATGGGGAGAGCTGTCCTCGAAAACAGGACTTTAAGATGTTTAGTCTTCAATTTCTGTATTTAATTGTTTTTACATTTTGACTTTTTTCATACATCCTGTCTCGACGACATTTGATTTTATAATATATCGTGTATTTTATCCTCATATATATTTTTCTTGATTTTTCTTCATTAAATATTACAGATTACTTGTGTCTACATAGCTTTTCTTTGATCCTTTCTAAATTCCGGATTGCTAAATTTGAATGTATTCATATATGTCTTTCAAAGTTCTCGACTTCAACGGAACTTAATAATTATTTTAAATATTTTTTTTAATATCCACAAACATATATTTTTCATGTTCGCTAACAATCGATATAGATCATTTAACTGTACCGCCGGTCGTATGATTTGAACCCCGGGCACTAATTACTCGAATCCAAGCTTCTTGCCGCTCGTCCTTCGTGACAGCCACGTTTCAAATGTGAGAGAAATAACCCTTATATTTTTATTTATAGACATAGTAATAAACAGACAGTGTCCATATCTACCTAAGAGAGAGAGAGAGTGAGAGAGAGAGAGAGAGAGAGAGAGAGAGAGAGAGAGAGAGAACCTGTAACGTTGCTAGATTTGAATCATTATAACGGAGTTAAATAATTATTTTTAGTAAATAAATATTTTAATATCTAAAGACCTATGTAATTCATGTTTACTTGCAACAATCAGGGTGGATGATGTAACTGAACCGCCGGTCGAACGATTCGAACCCCGGGCGCGAATAACTCGAATCCAAGATTGTTACCGCTCGGCTGTCGTGTATGGCACATTTCAAATGCGAAAGAAATTAGCCCTATATTTTTGTATTTATAAACATAGTAATTAACAGTGTTCTGTCTACCCAAGGGAAGAGAACTCGCAACTTTGCTAAATTTGAACGTTTATTATATTTGTATATATAGAGAGAGTTATGTATACTTATTAGTCACCGAATTGTCAAGCATAATTTAATTGCATATATATGTTTCCTCTGAACCATTTAAAGTCACATGCAGGAAGCTGTGTATGTTTTTGAAGCATGGATTTGTACATGATTTTAGTGTTCTCTGAGTAATTATCAAGTATCGTTCGGGCCTAAATGTCTGGGATTATCTGTGACCATAAAGTACCATTTCTTGGAGAACTCAAGGTTTTGAAATAACATAGAACATTGTTCGGCTTCATTGTTTGGACTGTTTAAACAGTTTGGATAATTTATATTTTATACAACTTCTTGCCTATAGTTCAAATCGTGTTTGATCTGTTTCAGGACTTATATTGAGACATTTTTCCGTATAATGTTTTTCAAATAAAATGTTTTCACTTTTGCATTTTCAAGATATTTACCTCTAATAATTACTTAATATTCAATTGTTATTGGTCAGACTTTCTGGCGATAAGAGCGTTATCTTTGAAAAGCCATGGATTAAAGGCAATTTTGTATTTGTATTCCTTGTTTGAACACTCGATGAATTAATACATTTGTAAACTACGCAAACTTTATCTATTTCATAACTTCATTACTCGTATATATTGATATATATATATATATATATATATATATATATATGTATATATATATATATATATATATATATATATATATATATATATATATATATATATATATATATATATATATTAAACTTAAAGAAAGAGGCAAAATGCCTTCAAAAAACCATGTATTAGATGCAGATATTTTTTATTAAAATCATCATTAAAAAAATCAAAACAATATTTTTTTTTCTTTTTCATCTTGACTTTTTTATCTAATAATTTCGCTTGATATAACGAGCCTCGTCAGAGCTTTAGACAAATAAAAGGTATTAACCTTATTTTTTTGTAACAATCCTTCCTGGTCTTGTAGAAGTGACGTCCGATATTGTGTGGACTTAACGGTGTAAATGTCTCTTTTAAATTGAACTTAAATCGCGCATGGTATAAATTTTGGAAAGTATATTTTTTAAGTATCTTTAAAATTTTAAACTTAAAGAAAGAGGCAAAATGCGTTCAAAAAAACATGTATATCTTTCTCTCTCTCTTTCTTCCTACCTTTTTCCCCTTCTACCTGTTTTCTTTTTCCCTCCTTATCACTCTTCCTTTCTCCCTCTTATTCCTTTTTATCACCTCTCTCTCCCTCTTTCTCTTCTTCTTACTTCTTTCTTCTTTCTCCCTCTTTGTTTTCTCTTCTAGCTCTTTCTCTTCCTTCTCCCCTCCCTCCTTTTCCCACTTATTACCTTTTCTTTCCTCTTTCTTTGTCATCCTCTTTTTCTGTACTTTCATCTCTCTCGGTCTCTCTCTTCTTCTCACTTATTTCTCTTCCTGTCTGTATCTTTCTTTTTCACTCTCTCTTTTCTATCTCTCTCCTCTTCCTACTTATTTCTTTTCCTTACCCCTCTATTTTAATCACTCTCTCTCTCTCTCTCTCTCTCTCTCTCTTTATTTCTTATTCCCATTTACTTTTCGTTATTTCTTCCTCTTTCTTGTTCATCTTCTCTTCCGTCCTTCCGCTATCTCTCTCTTTCTCTTCTCTTCCAACTTATTTCTCTCCCTTTCTCCATCTATTTTTTAATCCTTTTCCCTTCCTACTCTTGTCTCTATCTCTCTCTTCTCTTCCAACTCGTTTCTCTTCTTTTCTATTTGTATCCCTCTTTCTCTCTCTTTTCTTTCTCCCCACTTATTTCTCTTTCTTCCTTATTCTCTACTTTTTATCCTTTCTGTCTTTTCCTTCCTCCATCTCTCTTTCCTACTTATTTCTCTTCCTTTCTCTCTCTTTCCTACTTATTTCTCTTCCTTTCTCTCTCTTTATTTCCATCCTGTCTCTCTCTCTCTTCACTCCCCTTTTCCCCCTCTCTCTCTCTCTCATCTTCAAATCTAAGGATGCCAATATATTTTCTTTATCCTACCGCCCCCCCCCCCCCAATAATCGACTCTATGTCTCTGATCGTTGATCCAGTGTCCAAGTTCATAACCCATTACCCATGGGGCTGACCAGATCCCTACCCCCCTCAAAAAACAAGCACATTATAATTGGTGTCAAGCCAAAAATGACGAGCGTACAGCTTTTATGAACTCTCCTTCGTGTCTCGCTCGTGCGACAGAGAAAGAAAGAACAGAAACTCGCTCTGTCGCTTGTTTAAAAAGCGAGGAAAGTTACAAGGAAAATGTAACGGCGAGGGCGCTGGGCAGGTGATTGTCGCGGAAGGGTGTGGTCCCGGTTTAAGGGGATTAATCATTTCGAACTAAAGTAGTGGGTATTCGATAAACCCCGGGCAACATTTCACTGTAAACTGTCAGGGGGTCTCAACCTCATCGGCTATAATGATCTGGCGAGCAATATAAGAGAAACCATTCGCAGGCCCCGGAGGCAGAACATTGGGGCACGAGGAGGGCGAATGTGATTGGATTCGGGGTTTAGGGTCTAGGCTCTTGGGGTTTGACAATTGTATGAGGAGGAATTTGGGTTGGGTTTTTTTCTTTCTACACAGTGACAGATTAGATAAAAAAACAACATACAAACACTTAATGTCTATTTGCAGTTATTTGTGTTTTATTAGACGTAATATTATTTAATTTTACATATCTTATAATTAGTAAACATATGCGCTTGAGGGTCGCAAATATTTGCTAGGTATAATTATAACTTGTAATTATCAATAAATTGATAAAAAGAAAATAACAAGAATGATAAATAGAACACAATAAAAGCGATAAATAGGTGTATATATATGTATATATATATGTATATATATGTATATATATGTATATATATGTATATATATGTATGTATATATATGTATATATATGTATGTATATATATGTATATATATGTATGTAAATATATATGCATGTATATATATGTATATGTATGTATATATATGTATATATATGTATGTATGTATATGTATGTATATATATGTATATATATGTATGTATATATATGTATATATATGTATGTATATATATATGTATGTATATGTATGTATATATATGTATGTATATATATATGTATGTATATATATATGTATGTATATATATGTATATATATATATGTATGTATATATGTGTATATATATATATGTATGTATATATTTGTATATATATGTATGTATATATATGTATGTATATATGTATGTATATATATATATGTATGTATATATGTATGTATATATATATGTATGTATATATGTATGTATATATGTATGTATATATATATATGTATGTATATATATATATGTATGTATATATATATATGTATGTATATATGTATATATGTATGTATATATATATATATGTATGTATATATATATGTATATATATGTATATATATGTATATATATATATGTATATATATATGTATATATATATGTATGTATATATATATGTATGTATATATATATGTATGTATATATATATGTATGTATATATATGTATGTATATATATATATGTATACATATGTATGTGTATGTATGTATGTATATATATGTATGTATATATATGTATGTATATATCTATATATATATATGTATGCATATATATATATGTATGTATATATATATATATGTATATATATATGTATGTATATATGTATTTATGTATATATATATATGTATATATATTAATTTTAAATAAATAATATTAAATTAGTTTTTACAGAAGATCAGAACAACATCGGTACCGTCGGTTTTACATAGGCTGAAGAGTTCCATTTTGTTAGGATTTGAAACCCACGGTACCGATGTTTTTCTGATCTTTTGTAAGTTAAACCTTGATAAATATTACGCTCGTATTTTTTTTATTTTTCTTAATCGAGCACGCTCTTGTGATTCTCTCCCACTACCTTTATATATATATATATATATATATATATATATATATATATATATATATATATATATATATATATATATATATATATACATAAGGAGATATTATATTTTATGTATCGATTTTCAGTATTTACTCCAACAGTGCTCAATATATGAGTAGAGCTAGGTAGTAACTTATGAAAATATATTTATAGCAATTAATCTACACAGAGACGTCCGTGTTTCATTCCCATAGGGAATCGTCAGGCTAAAATGAATGGACTTTGTGTTGCCGGGTGTTTATATATACACGTGGTGTTTAGTCTAGCTTGCAAACAAATCAGATTCTTTGTTATTCCCTCCCACGGGTTAATGTTTTCTTTAGTCAATAGTAGGGTTTCGTACAAACAAAGGTTCGGTTGGTTTTACTTCCTATTCGATTGTCCTTTTTTGTACAGGGGTAGCTCATCTCTGTTTCTTGGTTGTGTCGAATAATTAGGTAATCTTATGTTAACACGTGCGTGCTTGTATTTCTATTTGTAGTTGTTAGTTTAGTTTAGTTTTTCATTTATTTGTTTATTTATTATGTATTGTTATCCTAAAGTAAATAATATTCTGTGTAAGCAGTTGTTTGCTATTTCACTTCTATAGTTTAATAGGTTTTGGAGGTCTTTAAAGTTTAGGATTTCATTTATTTCATTCGGACGGGTCGTCTAAATTTCTACATGTAATGGCCCGTCGTACTATTTTCCATTCGTTTATTGGTGAGCATTCGCTTTCTTTGAGCCCACAGTAATGATTCGCTAGTGCTGTTTTTATTCGGCGTTTTTTTTGTTGTTGTTTTTAAATGTGTTGTTGTGGTCGTAAAATCTGATTTTAAAATCTGGGGAGGTCATACCCACATAGTACTTCTTGTTATTCGGTCTTTTTTCGGCAAATATTGTGGCTTGGTAAAAAGTACTTTATGTTAGGCATTTATTTTGTAGTGGACAAAGTGTACGAGTTATTTGTAATGGTTATATTTTTTCTTCTTCGTGTTACTTTTGGTATATTGGTAACTTTTTTACGCAATTTGTTATTATTTTTCTCTACTGTTCACCTTTAATATTTTTGATTGTGTGTCTTAATTATCATTTCTAAGTTTTCGCAACAACAGTAGGATAGTTTTAGGTTATTTTTATTGAATATTTTATGCGGGGGTTGGTTACAGAGAAGTGTTTCTGAGGAGATTTAGGAATGGCTTGCCTAATTTAGTTATTACCATCTCATTATAAGGCGGTGTATACCAGATTATATTTCTTTTTCTTTTATTTTTAATGTTATTATAATTATTGGTGTCATGTTGCTTATATTTAATTTTAATATTATATCACCCACTATATTAAATGTTGCTTGACTTCTAATATATATATATATATATATATATATATATATATATATATATATATATATATATATATATACGCACATCTATATATATACATGTGTGTATTTATATATATATATATATAAATTTATTTGTAATTTTTAGTAAAACTTTCCAAATTTAAGCTATATAGATATTAGTATTTCATTCCAGAGCATGTATAAATAAACAATAGAATGCAGATTTCAGCGACTATCTCATTATTTTTTTAATGAAGAGATCCATTATTTACTGCCGTTTCCTCATCCATTCAGACAAACGTGTGATAAATTTTCCCACAAACATTATTCATCATAATAAAAAGACCAGAACATTAACCAAAATTGGAACAAAAACTTGCATTTGTAAACATTACGTGTTTATAGTCAAATGTTGAATATAAGGTATCCAAACAAAGCCAAATAAAATGCGCCAATGTATCCGTATAACCCCCCCTAAAAATATATCTTTCTAATCCTAAAAATTAAAATTTCAATTACAAAATAAAAATAAAGAATTTAAAATAAAAAATGAAAGATGTATCATTTTTTTAAATGTCATATGTTTATATTCCTTGTTTGTCTTAATTGACGAAGACATTTTCTAAAAGAATGAATCTATTCACTGTTTAATAAAGATATAGTCGCTGGAATCTGCATTCTATTATATATATATATATATATATATATATATATATATATATATATATATATATTATGCAACATTGTTAAAAATAACAGAATTCGTCTGTTAAATCATATCTTTTTTATTTTTTTCAATTTTTTATGGTCCTTTTTTATTAAAATCAAAAAAATTAATAAATGTTCCATAGGTTTCACAGGTTTCACAGGTTTCACAAACATTTTCGATTCTTCTGTCGAATCATCCTCAGGTGTCAAAAGCAAATGAACAAAAACCTGGAAAAATAAGAGAATTTTAAAAAGACGGCGTAAAAACGCGCATAGAACGTTTTTTCCCATTGTTCTAGGAAGTCGTTGACGATTATAATTCAGCAACGCTGGATGGCATCACAGAACAAAATCGCATTACGTTAATCAATTCAAAATGTTACCACTGGTTTCATATGTGATGTTAATTTTACGTTGTTGTGTTTTTATGTAGATAGCTTCCGGTATTTTTAATTAAAAAAAAATTGGTTTCAGAATGTATAATTTTAGTGTTATTAACTAGAGGGATGGAGGGCAGTTATTTTTTTGTAGATGTTGGTAAATATATATATATATATATATATATATATATATATATATATATATATATGTGTGTGTGTGTGTGTGTGTGTGTGTGTGTGTGTGTGTGTGAGAGAGAGAGAGAGAGAGGGAAGAGTTTCAAATTTCGGAAGACAGTTTTTTTGGGGGAAGGGCTTCCTGGATGTTTGTCAACTTTTTTCATGTATGTTCTTTTCCGTATATTTCGGCATGCTGTTGCATGGCCCACTCCTCCTGGGCCGCGGCAGTACGCGTTTCGTACACTCTCTCCGATACGGGGCGTGGCTTTTCTTGTTTGTTATACTACTCCCTGAAAGGGCCGTGGCTTTACTCATTTCGTATTCTATTCATTTTTAAAACATCATAAATCACATAGTTCATATATTGTTTGCATACCTTTAGTTTTCTCCCTCGCCGTGTAGAGGGTCATGTCGTCTAGTGGATGAATTCTTTCTTCTTTTCTTCCTGCATTGAACCACGCCGTCCGTTATATGCAACAAAACTCCACGATCGACTCACCAAACACAATCTTTTTACTTTCAATTCATTTTATTACAAGCATTTGTTATATCAGCTGGGCGTCATTCACTACGTCGAGAGATAGAAAGAGAGAGAGAGAGAGAGAGAGCAACCACTACTTTATCGTAGTTAGTTAACAATTATTTTCTCAACCATTCATAGAGAGGGAGAAGGGATATCTCTCGCTTGTATTTTCTTAGGGAAATATTTCCCTTATCTGTTGTAAATTACATTTTAACAATCACGTCTCATCGGTTTGCCTCTAAAACCCAGACTGACGAAACTCGCTTCTCACGAAGAACGAGTGACATCACGGATCCCTTTGTTTCCCACGCAAGGCCTGTGACGTCACAGAATCTCTCGCAGGTGCACACCGACCCTTGATCCGGGGTTTCGTCACACGGTGAACTTGTCACGTCTGTGATTTCTGACTGTGAGAAGAGGCCCTATTCTGCAGTCGACTGCCGGTCCACCCCGCGTAAATTTGCGCAAGTCAAACCAACGATTTCCAACAGATACGTCCATTCCCATAGGGCCATTATCCAACAATCAAATATATATGCACATATTTTTGCTAGGCTGGGAGTTTTTTTCCATTTATGTAAATTTGTCTAGTCACAAAAGAATATTTTTTTTATTTATCCTTAACATTTTGGCTAAGATCAAAGTGTAGTATATATATATTCCTTGCATCAGCGCCGGAAATTTTCATGAAAAGCAAAGTTTTTAAAGTTTTTTTTAAAACGCTATCGTTTTTTTTTAATCTATAGTTTTTTGTAATTGTATTAATAATTATAATAATATAACTATCGAGAAAAATATTATAAGTGTATAATAAAATTTGACAATGCCAATTATAAATGTATATTACAGAATATTAATTTATTAGAAACTTAAAAAGAAAATAAATATGCAGATGTGCAAAACCTGGTTTTGTTTGACGGAGTTTAGAGATTACTATATACACTGTATCATTAAATTCAAGTAAGACTTAAGGGTTTTGATGTCAACATACATAGTAGAGATTCGCATTTATTTAGATTAGATTTGATTGAAATATTAGATAAGCTAAACACAATATCCTCCATTATTTCGCAATATATTTATTACGTTTAAAAATGGAGACTGGCCGACGGACGGGCGAACAAATTCCCTATGTATATAAGAAAGATCCGGTATAATTATTTAAAAAATCTTAACCGATTTTATTGAAAACTGATTTCTTTTAAAGAGCGTCAATATTTTCTCACACGAAATTAATTACGAAAAAAGACAACAATTGCCCGAGAGAGAGAGAGGGGGAGAGAGAGAGAGAGAGAGAGGGGGGGAAGAGGAAGAAGGGGAGGAGTGCGAAAAACTCCCGTGCAACGCCGGGCACAAACAGCTTATGCTTTATCTTATTAATTTTAGAGCAAATACTTTGCTTCCGAAAATAATGGGGCATTTTTAGAATGCAAATGAATTCCTAAAATAACAAAATAAAAAAAGCAATTTTATTTTTTATTTATTTTTCAGTTTACTCTAACTTGTTCTAAATTTAAATTATTTATTTACATTTTTAATTCATGTTTACTTTTTTAAAAATTATGATAAATTGTGTTTCTTATCTTTACTTTGCACTTATTTAGTTTGTGTATGCGTTTATTTATTTTTAGCCTTCGTAATTTTCCCGCCGAAGGGATGTATTTGATTTTGTTGTTGTTCATTTTCACTTGTGTTTCTTTTTGAGTTTCATATGTTTATTTTTTAGTATTTTTTCACGAACTTTTTGAATATATTCTCTAAACTGATGCAAAACATAAGAAATAACTAAATTTAAAACGATAAATTTAATTTTTTTTGTTTGTTTCCATTTTTAATGTTATATTTTTATATATTAATTATTCTTTAGTCTTTTTTCGCGATTTTTTTTATGTATTCTCTAAACTGCTATACGGCTTGAATTTTAGCGCAAAAAATGTTAAAAGGTGAATTTAACACGAGAAATTAAAGATTCCAACCAACTAAAAAAGAAAGAAAAAATAAGGAAATAAAGAAAAAAAGAAAGAAAAAAAGAAAGAAAAAATAAGGAAATAAAGAAAAAAAGAAAGAAAAAAAGAAAGAAAGAGGGAAAGAAACAAAGGAATCGAGAAAGAAAGAGAGACAGAGACATCAAGGCAAAATAATAAAAACGAAAAGATAGTTAAATATGAAGAAAGAACGAAAATTAAATAAATGGAAATAAATAATAACTAAAGAAGAAAAGAAAAGAAAGATAAATACGGATTAACAAAGAAAATAAGTTTTAAAAAAACATAATATTAATAAAACAAACTGAGCATAAAACAAAAATACAAGGAAGTGAATGAAGAAAGAGAAAAGAAAAGAAATATTGAATGGCAAACAGAAAGAAGAAACATAAAACTGAACAATCAAGGGAATGATTGATAACAAACAGAAAATTCGAAAGAATAAAAACAAAAGAAAGAATGAAAAAGAAAGGTTAATAAAAAAATAAAAGAAAGAATGAAAAAGAAATAGAAAGAAAGGAAGAAGTGTAAACATAGGTAAAAAATGAAAGAAAAAAAAGAAAATTGTGATTTAAAGCAGTCATCATCCTTAGAGTTTTCAAATGTTACCCCGTAGTAGTCGTATTATTAGAAAAGGGGACAGTAGGGGACATCGAGCGAAAGTTACGCAAGCCTGCGAGACTTAAACGAGGAAAGACGTGTTTGCGTGCCGTTCCTAATTCTGGGGACGGCAGTCGAAGGATGGCGTGATGACGTGAGATCTATCTATGTCCTCTCTCTCTCTCTCTCTCTCTCTCTCTCTCACGCGCGCGCGCTTGAAGTTTCTTTCCTTTTGAATAAACAAATATCAGCGTTGTTTTCTATCGAAGCACGAAGAAGCAACCTGGGCTCACAACGATGATGGTCGCGGCGGCGACGACGCCGACGAAAGGATAAACCCGCGTGCATAATTTTTTTATATACCCATCGGTAAGGGTTGATATAAAACAAATAGCATCAGTCCGAACATGCTAAAATAGACTGCCGACTCCAATTTGGTAGTTGTAACCCGGACTTTTTCCTAATTTGACAGGACGTACGAAACCTGGGTATCTCTTATTATATATATATATATATATATATATATATATATATATATATATATATGACGTACTTTTGTTGTTGTTATCAATGTTTCGATTCCTGTCATAGTCAGCCAGACTGAAGAACAGCAATAATGACGAACACATGTCCGTGGATAACTATTTTATCTATATAAATAATATATATATATATACGTTCGTCGAACACTCTCGACTAGTCTTCTATCTGTGCCCGCTTCTAGGTACATATAGATCTTAATTTCTCTTAATTACGTGACAGTATCCGTTGGCCGAGTGGATATGGCGACTGCTTGCAGATTCTAGGCTTACTCTGTGAACCGGGTTCGCGCCTCCCGACCGTCTGAAATTGTTACTTTCCTAGCGTCTGTAGGTATTAATAATTTAATATTTATTTATATATATATTATATATATATATATATATATATATATATTATATATCATATATATATGTGTGTTTTGATCTACATACGTATACGTTTCATCCTTTCGAGAATCGTCAGTGTAGAGATGATTGTTCATACCCCTGAACACGAGTCATGTTTCAAACTCTAATTCCGACGTTCTATCATATCGACGGATACTATCAACAATAATCAGCGAGAGATTAACACAAGGCAGCTGTCATCAGAGTGTTCGACTGTTGAATGAACATGCATTTAAAGCAACGATGACGGCTGTGCCAATACTAGTCACTACAGAGCCTAGCCTAGATTATAAATTATAATAAATATTTGTTTTTATCTACATACGTATACGTTCCCCCCTCTCTCTTTCTCTCTCTCTACACACGCACACACACACAAACATATATATATATATATATATATATACATTTTTATTTGTAGATTATATATATACATGTTTATATTGATATGCATGTGTGTGTATAAAGGGAGCGGATAGATGTAGATATGACTTACAATAAACACGCTGATAGTTTTTTTCTTGTTAACACACGACACATATTATATATATATATATATAATATATATATATATATATATATATATATATATATATATATATATATATATATATATATATATATAAAGAGAGAGAGAGTCAGGCAGACATACAGAGTTGGTGGGAGAGATAGATAGATAGATAGATAGATAGATAGATAGATAGATATACAGAGAGAGATAAATAGATGCGTGTGCGTGCATTGTATTAATAAAAATCGAAATTTACTAGAGTCTTATCACCTTACCCGATGACTATTATCATATGTCTTGTGATTGACTTGGCGTGAAACGATCAGTTACGTTATAAAGACAGTTTTGAAAGGGTCAGTTTGAATGCCTACTAGACACCATTCTCGAATGTCTTCATTGTTTCTGTACAGGGGGTTATCAGTACACACTAACGTGAGGATACTTTGTCAAGTAAATCCTGAGCAAATATACAAAATAATATAGTATTCGAAGCCTAAAGAAGATTCCCTTAACACTGGTTCAGACGAAGAATGGTGCACCTTTCCCAGTGTGTTACCTCAAGTAACAGCACGAAGTTGGATACTTATCCAAACCAGATGAATTCTTGTCCTGGAATCTAACAAGACCAAGAAAAGACTACAAGAAAGATAACTTATAGTTAAGTGGTAAATTGGGGAGAGGGAAATAAGTGTTCTTCACTGCTTTACTAACTCAATGTTTGAGAGGTAGATGTGAATCTTGATGTAATACTCGGACATCTATGTAACTCATATAGAAATCAAGTGTTAGCCCCAGCAATGGGTCCCCTTGATTTCTGAGAGCTAACCAAGCTAAAATGAAAATAAGAGAGGGCATACTTTCCTTTGGGGTTGGGAGCGGAGTAAATGACAAGGAAATAATATAAACTTGCTAAAAAACAAGAAAGAAAAGAAAGGGAACGAGAAAATGATAGCCATGAATAAAATGAATCCGATGATGTTGCTGAGACGGTGTTAATCTGGACATGTCTGCCTGCCAAAAGTGTTAAGCCACGGATAAAGTGGCAAGAAAGGAAAAGACGAAGGAAAGACAACAGAAATGGACAATTACTGAAACGAAAGTGAAAGTAGAATTGAAAGCGAAAGTGAAAATAGATGAAACTTTTAACCTGAAAAATAAGCGAAAGTAAGACACAAAGAGAAGCCGTAAGTTGCTATAAAATAAACCTTTAACGAACAGTTTTAAGTTTCGTCCATTCATTCTACATGTTTAACGATGGAACATGCTATCTCCAACTTATGTGTGACGGACTGACGATGTTGCTATCCCAATAAAGAGAATAAATTATTTTCTTCTTTAGTATGCCGAGCGTACGGCGAGATTTCCACAAACAAAGTTTTTTTTGCAAGCGCTTCCCGTCTGTGGAACACATTCTAGTGGTACTGCTTTCTTGCAGATTACAACTTTGTCGTCTTCAAAGCTAATGTCAACAGATTCCTATGTAGAACCGTCTTCACAAATATTCGAATGGTTCTGACGACCATTCCATCTCATTAACCTTTATCCTTGAGTGGCATCTGACTTCGATAAAAAGTAACTCCTTATAGTAAAATAAATTAGTAAGATTTAGATTATCTGAAAGTGATATTTCACACTAAAATGTGACAGATGGACCAACAGACCGCTAAGCGGACATAGCCTATTATAGAGATGCGTTTACGCATCTAAAAATTATATTTTAAACTTAAGTGTAACAGACCAACGAAACACCTATTTGAAATCTAACCGTGAAAGATTAAAGAAAATGCTATTTTACACGTAAACATCACAGACTTTCCAACAGATAAGTTTGGACTATCCAAAGTAAGATACGTTTGTGCCATCTACGCGTTTATTGATGAAAAAGCTTCTAATAGAGATGTGTAGTAGTTAGATAATTACGATCTATTTTCGTTTGCATTTGCATGTTCTCACTCACGGAGTGATAAGTGCGTGGTTCGGTAAGAACACACTGGCATGTTCTCACTCGCGTAGTGATACATTGGGCGATAAGAACACTTCGCGTAGTCGTCAATTTCCGCTTCTGCCCAAGTCGGTTTCTCGCGAAATATAAACAGTTCCGTTTGAGACGTCAATATGATAAGACGATATCTCTCTTCTCCCTTCTATTGCTATAGTACATACATGTCGGCTGAATCAACCTTTCTTATATTCCTGTTTTGATCATTCGTTCCAGGCCATGTTTTGTGTTGACGAAACTGTTGAATAAAATTGATTTCAATTGTAGAGAAGTTTGTCTTTTTAAGCGAAAACTTGATGACGTGGTTTTTTTTCATTTAATACAAGACCACTAAGATGGATACAGACGCAACGACTCTACAAAAATGGCGATCTCCAACAAGCTTCTTTTTCAACTATACAAATGTTGGGCGCATGTAAAACTTAAAGTTAGGCATAACAGACTAAATAAAATGTCATTTCAAACTTAAGCGTAACAGACAAATGAAAATGCTATTTTAAACATCGCAGACCGTTTAGACGAATCCGTTTATAAAGATGGGCGTAACTAAAGTTGGATAAGCTTTTTCAGTTTACGTAATAAACGCTATTTTAACTGACCGACTGACGGAGAACATATCTAATAGATGCTTGAACGCATATAAAAATGCTATTTTAAATTTAAGGATGACTGACTGGTCGATGGACGCAGTTGCTCGTAGAGACACTTCGATCTAAAATGTTTGTCCGTTTAATCTATGCGTTTTCGGCTATGAAAAAACAGACTGACGCAGTTGCTTGAAGAGATACTACGACCTAAAAAATAAGATGCGTCCGTTTAATCTGCGCGGTTTTTGCGATGAAAAGAATGACTAACTGAAAGTCAAAACCTCTTTTAGAGGTTCAATGCTCTATCTAGAACAGTTAATGAACTCCACGGCATCAGCAGTCTTTATTTTTGGTGCCGACCCGCGAGGTATCACCATGGGGAGGAGGTGTAGGAGGAGGAGAGGAGAGACGGAAGGAAGGAGGAAATGTCCGTTTATACGAATTGCCACTTTTTTATTCTTGTCTTTCATTGTTTTATATTTTTTCATTGGATTTTTGTTGTCGTTTTTATTTTCCGCTATAAAACCGTGGCCCGTAGTCATTAGCCACGGCTCGTAGCTATAAATTCTGTCGCAGAGTACGTCGATGATGGATAAAGGGGAGAATGGGTCCAGGATTTGTAATCCGCTTGTCACACCGACAGGAGCTTATTGACCGAAGGAAGCAATTCTACCGTAAATGGTTACTGACCAAATCACAGATGCCGTGTAATAACACTAACAACAAAAATTAACGCAAAATCTAATGAAAATAAATATAATTTCCTTTTTGTAATTCTTTATTTTTGTTGTATTTTTTGTTTTCTGTGGGTTTTTGTTTAGTCCATTTGGACCATAAAGGTACTACACTATTTCTTTGGCAAGTTCACGACAGAGACGCGAGTAAATTTTTCAGCTACATAATTGTTGCGGTTTACGGCATATCAACCCTTATTGTGTGATTATATGTTTAAATCCATGTTCGCTTTGTAGATTACTTTGTTTTGTGAATAAAAAGTCTGTAAAGGATAGTATCTATATAACTCTGACAGGTACTGCCACTTACAATCTACAACTATATTTCATAATTATCCAAAAATGGGGTTTTACAACAGAGTGTCATACCAAAAATCTCATACAAATACATAGAATTACTCTTCTCGTATTGATTTGATTATTCGGACTACTGTTCTCATCTTGGATGTTATTCTCACACCGTTTCGGCCGATGTAACCGCCGACCTTCTTCGGATGCGTCTTGTAGTAGTCGAGAATCTCTATGACGAACTCGCCAATCTGTACGGAATTTCGAACAGAACCCTTTGTTTGATCTGCGGGGGCAGCTTTCTCTCGCTCCGCCAGCCATAAGCTGGTAGAAGTCTTAAGTAATTTGCAATTGTATTCTTAGTATCGCCTGTGCTAGGCATTGAACCTTCAACCTTCAGAAGACTTTTATCCGTTGCGCCACGGCTCATCATCTATAAAATTTGAATTCCTCTTGTTTAAAAATAAGAGGAATGTCGACGAAGCAATGTGTCAACAACAACAACACACATATATATACGATTCCTTACGAGTATGAAACGCGGAAGCCTCTGTATAGCTTAATTGCCATAAATATATTTTCATAATTTACTACCTAGATGTACTCATGTATTGAGCACTGGAAAATTAAATACTGAAAATCAATACATAAAATCTCCTAATAACATTTTATGTCGATACATGAAATAATATATATATATATATATATATATATATATATATATATATATATATATATATATATATATATATATATATATATATATATATATATATGCTAATTCATAAATGCTTTAGAAGACACATCATTAAACCCAAGAACAGTAACGGCCAAATATACGATACTCATAATATTGGCTCACGGGATTTATATATTTTTTATTTGTTTACTTTATTTTATTTATTTTTTAAATGTAACAATTTTTATATATATATATATATATATATATCTTTAAATCTTCTCCGGTTTAAATCTAAACTGTTACTTTTCACCCTTATCTTTTGTTTCAAACCTTATTAAACCTTCCTTACACTCAATTTAAACAAACATAAATAACACTCTAAGCAAATAACGTGTCCAAACGAGAGTGACACGTGATTTCACATTTCCGAAACAGATGACACCAAAAGCTTAAGAGAGTCGGATGGCTAAGTCCTTCTGTGCTTGAAACCGACGGTACGAATGTTGTACTAATTTTTCTGTACCAAAATAAATAAATATATATATATATATATTATTTATTATATATATATTATATATTATATATATATTATATGTATTATATATACATATATATAATATATATATTATATACATTATATGTATTATATATACATATATATAATATATATTATATATATTATATATTATATATACATATATATTATATATATATTATATAAATATAGATATAGATATATATTCTATATATATTATATATACATCATATATATAGATATATATTATATATATACATTGTATATATAGATATAGATATATATTATATATATATACATTATATATATAGATATAGATATATTATATATATATACATTATATATATATAGATATAGATATATTATATATATACATTATATATATAGATATAGATATATATTATATATATACATTATATATAGATATATATTATATATACATTATATATATAGATATAGATATATATTATATATATACATTATATATAGATATAGATATATATATTATATATATATACATTATATATATAGATATAGATATATATTATATATATACCTTATATTATAGATATAGATATAGATATATATATTATATATATACATTATATATAGATATAGATATATATTATATATATACATTATATATATAGATATAGATATATATTATATATATACATTATATATAGAGATATAGATATTATATATATATACATTATATATAGAGATATAGATATATATTATATATGTACATATATATAGATATATATTATATATATACATATATATAGATATATATTATATATATACATTATATATATATATATATATATATATATATATATATATATATATATATATATATATATATATATATGAATTGTTGAAATTGCGTCGAAAAGTATATTACCGACTTTTGAAAATTTCTCATCATCGGAGTATCATTTATATATATATATATTAAGAATAACATGATGATTAGAAATGTCCAATAAACGTCTCCACGCAATTTCATTTTTTTGTTCTCACTTTTATTTTGTTTTTGCCGCTTCCACTCAACTGGCCCTATGATGACTTCACACCTTTATTATTGCTTCTACATAAAACTTCTCGCACACCTCTCCTCAAGAGTCTGACCTTTTAGTCCGGTCGCCATTTCCGAAATCGAAAAGCTAAAGTCCGCAATCATATGGCCAACCGCGCGGGAAACCCAGGATGCGGTCGACCGTAAAATAACAACCGTAACTTCGTAAGTCGAGTCAGGCCATGTTTTTCGGACAGCATTTCGCTTGATTTTTTTAAGGTGTGTAGAGTGTGTTACCCAACCTCGCCTTGATGCCCCCCCCCCTACACTCACCCACCCCAACCCCGAGAGAATCTGAAAAGATTTATGTTAAGGGATGTTTTGATATGTGTCTTTTTGTGGATTTTCGTTTCGGGGTTTGGGTGAGTTATATGAAGTCTATCTATTTGTGCTTTATTTGCTGACCGCTTCGCATAATCGTTACTGCCTTTGGCTCGACCCGTTACCGCCTCTCACTCTGGGGTTTATTTGGAGGAAATAGAAAAGGAAATCATTTCCTTTACTAGATTAGGGTGCCCTTTGACCTATCGAAGGGATAGGTTGCATTCGTGAAATAGGGTAAGATATATAGGTTGGTGTGTGAGTATATATATATATATATATATATATATATATATATATATATATATATATATATAATGTGTGTGTATATGGAAAAAGAATTATGGTATTTCGGCATATAAAAAGTTTACTTTCTCATACTGAGGTAACTTCTAATACGAAGGGAATATTTTCAATATTTCAAATAAAGAATGTCGAAGGTTGGGAGATTTTTTTAAAGACTCGCTAAACTTTGTTGTATTTTCACTCTAAAATATTGATTTTATTCTGCTTTTATGGAAATTGAAATGATTTTTATCATAAGAAATCAATGAATTTTTTAGGTAAGGTGAAGATTTTTGTGAGAGATAAAAAAATCAAAAATTTCATATTTTTTATATATATATATATATATATATATATATATATATATATAACATTTTCAAATAATAATTGAACATTTTTTTACTAAATTCTTTAACTCTTTGAAGATTTCTTGAACAAGACAGAAATTTTGGTAAATTACTAGAATTTTGGGGGTTTTTTTTCTCTGAAGAAAAATTTATTATTCTGAAATTTCCAGAAATAAGTGAACTTGACTTTACTAGATCTTTGAAAAAAACAGATATCTGTTTACATATGAATACTATTTGTTGTGTTATATGCTTAAGTATATATATAGACAAGCAAAAGATGAGAATAAAGATTGTAAAAATATAATGTCTATTACATCATCAGTTGCTCAAAACAAGGTGTTTTAAAATAAAAGAAAAATATTTTCCCTTCCTGAATGAGTATTAAAGCGATAAAGATGAAGAGAAAGAGACAGAAAGAGAAAGAGAGATTGATGGAAATAGAGAGTAAGTGAATCAGAGAACAAGAGAGATAAGGGATAATGAGAAAGAGTTTCGAGAAGGAAGAATAAGGTGGTTTAGAGAGTATGAAAAAGAAAGAGAAATAGAAAGAGAAGGGGAGTAGTATTTGTTCTGATACTACACTTCATCTTTACTATCCTCTGTCAATGAAGGAGAAATCCTTCTAGACTGAAGCAAATATTACTTTTGTGCCAAGCTAGAGTGCTCCTTTTAGGGAGCTAGATTTTCCACACACCGACTTTGTGTCTAACACTGCCCTCGTGGGGAGGCAAGTATATAGGGGCTATCATATCTGAGTTCTTTGTTCTCTCCTTTCACGCTCCCTCTATCTTTTTCTCTCTCACTTTCTCCACTTTCAATTGTCAGGTAATAACGCAGAATCACCTTATCTGTGGAAAAGCGACCCTCATCCAGAATTATTCGCTCTTTTGCACGGGAAAATAAAAACTATATCAAAGAAATTGTTTGTTTAAGTGATTTTCTTATTAGTTTTTTTTTATTTGTTTATCTATTATTTTGTTTTGCAAATCCGCCATGTTGGTTTAGATAATATAACATTTTTGTAACTAATCCATAAGCAAATAAGAGAATTGTTAAGGTTATAAGGGACATATATAGCAAATATGATTTAGTTGGTGTTGAGAGAAATATATAGAACGTGATAGATAAATAGATAAATAGATAGACAATGATAGATATATAGATACATAGACCGACAGACAGATCAATCAAGAATGATAGATAGATAGATAGATAGATAGATTGATGGACAAATAAAGCAATAGTTAGAATGAGAGAATTGTTACAGTTATAAGCGACAATTATGGCAAACATTATTTAGTTGTTTTTTTAAATAGATAGATAGATAGACAAATAAATAGATAGATAGATAGATACTGCTTGGAAGTACGGTATCATGTTAAGAGAACAGATACTACACTACTCTCTTTGAATTGAGCATTGATAGGTAGTACATTAGTTTGAAATTGTATAGTAAACTGAATTAAAAGCTAGTACATTAGTACAATTAAAAGAAGTAATAGTTTAGTTGTGGCTTCAGACAGACAAATACCAAATCTCCATTAGTATCAGATAGAAAACAAAACCCACAAAGGTTAGCAATATTTTTGTCATGGTTGAACGCCATATTGCCCGTCGATCAGTCTTTAACGCTTAAATTTGAATCAGCATTTCTGTCGGTCAATCGAGTTTTAAATACCATTTTTATGCGCATATGTAACTCTATATGAGACTCTGTCCGCCAGTACGTGGATTTATCGGTCTGTCACGTTTATCTACGGCAGAATCACGTTCACACACACATAACGAGGACCGTTTTAATGGAAAAGTTTTAGTGAGACTAACTAGGGTTGGAGGTGACACCAGACAGAAATCGCCAGATCACTTGACTTCAAACGTGATATTAGGCGACGTTAGTGGATAATGGTTTCTATACATTAGGCATGTTTGGGTTCATTTTTGCCTTTGTGAATCGTTTATGCACCCGGATCAATGGGATAAGTATTTTTTTATTTAAAAGTTTGATCAATTGTACTTGTGTACCCCAGAATCAGAAAAGACAAAAAAAATGAAATAAATAAATGTCGTGCATACATATTTACAAGCATAATGAAATGAGAAAAAAAAATGAAATAAGTAAATGTTGTGCATACATATTTACAAGCATAATGAAATGAGAAAAAAAATGAAATAAGTAAATGTTGTGCATACATATTTACAAGCATAATGAAATGAGAAAAAAAAATGAAATAAGTAAATGTTGTGCACACATATTTACAAGCATAATGAAATGAGAAAAAAAAATAAAATAAGTAAATGTTGTGCATACATATTTACAAGCATAATGAAATGAGAAAAAAATGAAATAAGTAAATATTGTGCACACATATTTACAAGCATAATGAAATGAGAAAAAAAATGAAATAAGTAAATGTTGTGCATACATATTTACAAGCATAATGAAATGAGAAAAAAAAATGAAATAAGTAAATAGTGTGCATACCTATTTACAAGCATAATGAAATGAGAAAAAAAATAAAATAAGTGAATGTTGTGCACACATATTTACAAGCATAATGAAATGAGAAAAAAATGAAATAAGTAAATGTCGTGCATACATATTTACAAGCATAATGAAATGAGAAAAAAATAAAATAAGTAAATGTTGTGCATACATATTTACAAGCATAATGAAATGAGAAAAAAATTAAATAAGTAAATGTTGTGCATACATATTTACAAGCATAATGAAATGAGAAAAAAATTGAAATAAGTAAATGTTGTGCATACATATTTACAAGCATAATGAAATGAGAAAAAAATGAAATAAGTAAATGTTGTGCATACATATTTACAAGCATAATGAAATGAGAAAAAAATGAAATAAGTAAATGTCGTGCATACATATTTACAAGCATAATGAAATGAGAAAAAAAATAAAATAAGTAAATGTTGTGCATACATATTTACAAGCATAATGAAATGAGAAAAAAATTAAATAAGTAAATGTTGTGCATACATATTTACAAGCATAATGAAATGAGAAAAAATTGAAATAAGTAAATGTTGTGCATACATATTTACAAGCATAATGAAATGAGAAAAAAAATTAAATAAGTAAATGTTGTGCATACATATTTACAAGCATAATGAAATGAGAAAAAAATTAAATAAGTAAATGTCGTGCATACATATTTACAAGCATAATGAAATGAGAAAAAAATAAAATAAGTAAATGTTGTGCATACATATTTACAAGCATAATGAAATGAGAAAAAAATTAAATAAGTAAATGTTGTGCATACATATTTACAAGCATAATGAAATGAGAAAAAAATTAAATAAGTAAATGTTGTGCATACATATTTACAAGCATAATGAAATGAGAAAAAAAATTAAATAAGTAAATGTTGTGCAAAACATTTACTTATTTCATTTTTTTTCTCATTTCATTATGCTTGTAAATATGTATGCACAACATTTACTTATTTCATTATTTTTTCTCATTTCATTATGCTTACAAAACGTAGATAATAACCAAACGAAACAAAATAATTTTTTAAATTATTTTCAAAGATTCTTCCCCTATTCACTTGCTTTCCCACGTCGGTTTTTAATGTAGGGGAAATCTGGATTTAAAACTAAAGACATTTTATTTACAAAATGAAAAAAAATGTATAAACAAACGAAACCTAATTTAAAATTTAATATTATTTAAATAAGTATTAAAAAAATATTAATTTATCGTCGCTAAATTTAATGTTAATTTTCTATGTTCCCGGATCCATAGGATGAATAACTTCTTATTTAATAAGTATGTTACCTACGGACGCACAATATCTACAAATAAAGCAGAACTTTACATATATTCGTGAACATTAATTCCTCTGTTCATCATCATCATCATCATCATCAGCAGCAGCAGCAGCAATAGCATCACATTATCGTCACCACCATCATCATTATCATCAACATCATCATCATCGTGTAAATGAATTGTCTCTGTCATTATCTCATCACCGTTATCATCACTACTATGATCTCTATCATCAGCATACGCATCATCAGCAGCAGTAGCATCAGCATTATCAACAGCACCAAAACCATCACCATCATCATCATCAACAACATCACCATCATCATCACTATTATCATCACCATCATAATCATCATCAGCAGCCAAAGCAGCAGCAGCGATAGCATAACATCATAATCATTATCATCATCATCACTATCATCGTCACCACCAACATCATCATCATTATCATCACCGTTATCATCACTATCATCATCAGCATACGCATCATCATCAGCAGTAGCATCAGCATCATCAACAGTATCATAACCACCACCATCATAATCATCATTATTAACAACATCACCATCATCATCACTATAATCATCACCATCATAATCACCATCAGCAGCAGCATTCTCATCAGCATCACTATCATAATCATTATCATCATTATCATCACCATCATCATTATCATCACCAAACAGCATCAGCATCATCATCAAACGTTTGTTTACGCATCCAAGACCTTCTGTCTCTCATTACTTGGTTTAGCCGACTGATCCATCTGGAAGCCACCAAGGAACATACGTTTCCACGATATTGTCTCTGTCATTTACGACTTTCTTTGCACCCTTGCACCATTTCTTCTAGACAGATGTAAGCTCTATGTTATCACATTTCATCAGATTTTCGATCTCTTGGTTGGCGATACTACATGTCTAGGGCGCTGTCCCCAATGCGGGGGCGGGGGTAACAAGACAGGCTATCCGTGTATCTATCTGTCTGTCTTTCTATTTCTCTAACAGGCGTACACTCGTCGCTCTGATGTTTTCTGTGGCTGTTATTATCTTTGTAATAAACTTTTTTATATAAATATCGGCGTCTGAATTGGTTTATCTAGAGACCAGCAAGAACCTGGGTTCCCGACGACGAGACGCGTGTATAATGCTTTATACACACACTGTTAAGTGAAAACATAACAACCGATTCCCGTCAGATCCCCAAGTAAAGCAACGCTAGGCCTGGTCAATACTAAATGGGTGACAATTTGAGATTATCAGGTGCTATATGAGAAGGCTGTCTGCTTTTCTGCTTATCCAGGCATTAGAACATGTTGTTCTTAATTTCTCCATGCCACTAGCTTCAAGCAATGCAGTGGTGTAGTTATAGGTTGCGCAACTCTGGCTTCACAATACTTCCCCGCGCAGACAGCCTTACAGGGGGCATTCATTGTCACTGAACGGGTTGCGCTCTCAATGTTTTCATTTAAAAAGGCATTATCATCGCTAAACGCGCAGATTGAATTGAAGTCTCGTAAGACTCTTCATTGTTATTGTTTTTGTTGAGTTTAATCCGGATTTCCTTTTTATCCTGGGTGCACTGTCTTCTCCGAGTTCTGATCCGGGAGTGGAGGGGTTGGAGGTAGGTTGGAGAATCGTCCGGGGGAAAGAAGATAGCAAATGATTTGTTTCCGAAGTAACACAGTCAATCATTGCAAATCTTGTTCATTTGCGCACGGGGCGCCGTCCCACCCATACACACCGTCTCCTCCCGCGATGAAGCTTTTTCTCCAACCCCCTCCCCATCCCTCATGACCCTTGTAACTCCCCAACCCGAGACACACACATGGAAACACACGACTGTGTGCGAGGGATGGTGGATGGAGGGTGTAGAGTTGCGAATAAGGTGATGAATTAACGCCAAAGACCCAATTTTGGGGTTTCAAGATAATTTACACCGTCCAACACCTATGAATAAATTTAGGCCGGCCTAAGCCGAAGTGCCGCGCAATTGGTTATAGGATTCTCCGTACCCATCAGGCTTGATGAATGGGAACAACATATACGTACGTCGATGTTGTTGCTATTGCTGTTATTTTAACTGCAGTTGTTGTTGCAGTTGTTGTTGTTGTTGTTGCTGCTGTTATAAAGAAGACCAAAACGACGGTGGCGGGAATTGAAGACGTCGTCTAAGATGGCGGCGATTTTGAACGACAAGCGCCATTGTGGACAGGACCCAATCTACAGTCAATTGACAAGATCATAAGCGGTTGTTTTCATTTCCTACTTTCTTTTTTCTCTTTCTCTTTTTTTTCGTTTCTTTTACGTCTTATTGCACCAACCGTTTCTTTTTCTTTTCTTTTTTGTTTATTTACATTGTTATTTTTTACGTTTGTTTCTTTTTCACAGTCTTCAAGAAGTTCAAATACTTTACACATGATTTATTTATTCCTCGCATCTCTCACTCTCTTTCTCTCTCTCAAAACTCTCTTACTATATATATATATATATATATATATATATATATATATATATATATATATATATATATATATATATATAATGTGTGTGTGTGGATGTACATGTGTGTGTAAGGTCAGTGGGAGAGAACCTCAGCAGAGTACTCAATTATTAAGGAAAATCAAAAGTAAGATTCAGCAGAGTACTCAATTATTAAGGAAAATCAAAAGTAAGATTCTAATATATATATATATATATATATATATATATATATATATATATATATATATTAGAATCTTACTTTTGATTTTCCTTAATAATTGAGTACTCTGCTGAGGTTCTCTCCCACTGACCTTACACACACATGTACATCCACACACACACATATATATATATATATATATATATATATATATATATATATATATATATATATATATATATATATATATATGTGTGTGTGTGTGTGTGTGTGTGTTCTCGTGACTTACTACATACTAAGTAAAGGTCACGTTGCGAAACATATTTATTGGGGTGATCTGAAAAAATTCACTCCTATAAATATTTTTAGTAATAAGCGACTATGGCAGATACATCAGCAAATTCCCTCCTAAAATAAGAAGATTTGGTAGGAAATGGAAAAGAAAATGAGTGTTTGGAAAGAAAATGAATGATGAAAATAAAAGTTTGAAAAATTACAAATTTATTAATAAATCAAGAGTTCAAAACAAGAAATAATTTCATGATCCTTAATCTATGGATTCTCAAAGAGAAATTTTTTTAATCAGAGGACAAAAAATAGTAATGTATGTATTACTAGTAAATATAAATTTGAATATTTATATATATATAGAAACAAATTGTTTTGTCGGCTAAAAGCATCCTTATTAGGGCAAACAACCCCAATACAAATAGTGTTACAATAGAATTTGGAAATACTCAAATGTTCAAAGGTAATCCATAAAGTCCGAGTATTCCAAGCAGTAGCAATCAGAGAAATCCGTGTAGTCTGAATACGTAGATATCCGTGGAAAATTGAAAGATTAAGTCCGAAGATCCAAATTGAATGTCAAAAAGTCCAAATCAGAGTAGGAATAGTCATTGCCGATTCCAGCTTCCAGGCAAAGTAGAAATGTTCAAAGAAGTAAAAAAAGGAAACGGTTCAAAGATAGCGCAGAGAGAAAATAGAGAAAAGACTCCAAAGAGATGAAAACAGTACAAGGGATTCATAAAATTTGTAACTTTTCAAGCTTTTATTTTCATTATTCATTTTCTAGATTTATTGCTCTATTCAGTATATTGAGCTTTCTATTTTCACAATATATCATTATTTAAAGATACAATATTTATCTTTAAATTGTCATTCAATTTTATGTATGTATATATATATATATATATATATATATATATATAGAGAGAGAGAGAGAGAGAGAGAGAGAGAGAGAGAGAGAGAGAGGGGGGGAAAGATTTCGACAAGCTTCTGATTGGGTTAATGCATACCGTCGGGGACTATGGAATCGGCTATGTCGAATTCGAATCGTGTCGGATCTATTCTGGTCATTTACGCACTAATTGAGACCCCTACCCCAGATTAGGATAAAATATTAACTTGTGTTCAATTAATCGTATACAATGAATGGCAAAAGTTCATTATAGTTAACAAAACAGAAAGCAACAAAAATGCAACAAATAACTGTTACCAAACGAGACAAAATGTAATTAAGTTTCAAGTGTGGATACTTATTGTAATATTTGTTATCCATTTTGCTGCTTAACTTTCCACCCAGATTGTCTCTATAAATCAGACACTTTTTTTTCTTTTTTTTTAACATAGTTCACCCAAAACAAAGCATGCCACCACTGTAGATGTAAGGAGCTA
Organism: Sepiola atlantica; assembly: GCA_963556195.1. Lineage (NCBI taxonomy): Eukaryota > Metazoa > Mollusca > Cephalopoda > Sepiida > Sepiolidae > Sepiola > Sepiola atlantica. Next base: position 97,130,302 of record OY744516.1, read on the forward strand.
CTGAGAAAAAGGGAGGTTTGGGGGGGTCAAACTAATTTGGGAGCTTCCCAGCGAGATGTCTGTTTACATTAGTTTTAAATTTCTGCATGTCAGTACCGTCGGGGAAACGGAGATCAGGGAGTGAGTTTCAGAGGCCAGCAGCACGAGGAAAGGAGCTATTGGGGTAGAAAGCTCTCCGGCATCTAGGGACCTCCACAGTGAATGGATGGGTTTAGCTGATTGTCGAGTTGGTTTAGTGAATCTACGTCAAGGGGGCACCAGAATAGCCAATTCATCGGATCATAATCTATTGAAGTATTTGTAAAACAAGCACAAGGATGCTACATTGCGGCGATGGGACAGGGGCTGGAGTTGGTTGACAGTGAGGGACCTATTAGGTTGGCGACCCTTTTTTGGACCTTGTCTAAGAGGGAGAGACTAGTAGATTATGCACCAGCCCAGATGTGGCAACAATACTCCATGCATGGGCGGATGATGGCTTTGTAGAGATACAGGATAATGTCAGGTGTGAGGAGTTTACTAGCACGGTAGAGAGAGCCCACCTTCTTTGCTGCAGCCTTGGCAATGTATTTGTTCCTATTCATGTTACCTGTGAAGGTAAGGCCGAAGAGTTTGAATGCTGAACTCTCAGGTAAGGGGTTATTTTCCATGACAATCGGTGGTTAGAGAGGTTTCTTGTAGTTATTTAAGGAAAGGAGCTTTGTCTTTGCGGCATTAAAAGTTACCAACAATTTATGACCCCAATCCACTACAGCCTGGAGGTCACTTTCTAAGGATTCAGTCATTGCCTCGGATATGATCGCGTCTGTTTTACCAACATGGCGAGAGTAAAGCGTGGTATCGTCAACAAATAAAGCAATCTCAGACTCTACGTCATCAGGGAGATCGTTTATGAAGATCAGGAACAATAAAGGTCCAAGGATAGATCCCTGGGTACACTACCATTTATGTCATGTTGTTTAGATGAACGGCCATCGAGGACAACCTGGATCTTTCTTTTGGTTAGGAAGGATCTAATTATATTAAGTAATTGCCCAGTAATGCCGTATGAGCGTATTTTCAGGAGAATCCCTTTATGCCATACCTTGTCAAAGGTCTTGGATATATCAAGCGCTACTGCCCTAGCTACACCTGCTTTGTGGAGTGTATGATACATGCGTTCAGAGATGACCGTTAGGATGTCTGCAGTAGATCGTGCTTGTCTAAATTTATACTGGCGGTCAGAAAGAATTTTAGCATTAACTAAGTGACGGACTATCACTAGATTGATTAAGGATTCAAAGATTTTAGCAAAGATCGGCAGTAGACTGATTGGGCAGTAGTTCTGAGGATCAGTTGTATTCTCAGAATTCTTGTAGACTGGTACCACAGACGCAATTTTCCAGCTAGCGGGGCAGTAAGATTCATCTAGGAATTTATTGTAGATTTAGGAGAGGACAGGGGCCAGTTCAGCAGAGCATTTCTTTATTACTATTACAGGTATAGAGCAGGCCCACAAGCTTTGGAGGTGTCAAGGTTTTTTATGATGTCTCTGACCTGGGATGGGTCGATGACCAGGTTATCAAGTGTGGCTTCGGTCCGCAATAGGAACTTGAGGAGGGGGTGGTTTTCTGAGTCCAAAGTGGGGTTACAGACGAAACCCTGGACAAGTAGTTCAGCCTTATCAGTTGCCGTGTAGCGACATCATTATGGTTTGATAGTTGGGGAGTCGTTGATTGACCATTGTTCACTACACAATTGTAGATTTTCCAGAAATCGCGAGTACCTTGTTTCTGAGATTGAATGCGTTTTTTTTTGTTAACTCAGTATACCTTTTCTTTGCTTCACCTATCACGATCTTACAATTATTTCTTGACTCTATACATTTCTGTCTATTAGTAGCTGACTTATGGCGGCCAAATTTACGGAATGCTTGCTGCCTCTCAGCAATGGCAGCTGCACATTCCGAGGTGAACCATTGAAGAGAGTGTGACTTGCTAAAGAATTTTCACATGAGGACATAGGATTCAATGCCTGCTTTGACCCATTCAGTTAACTCATTTTCACACTGGTCAACAGGGAGTGAGAAGGTTTCCTTCCATGGAGCGTCGCTAATGCGATCTCTGATTGACTCAAAATCAGCATGCTCGTAGTATCTCGTTATTTTCAGCAACTGCTCATCAGCTTTTCGACGACTTTTTAGGATGATATGAATCATTAGCACAATGTGATCAGCATTCCCGAGTGGGCTATGAGCTTTCGTCACACAAGACTCGGACATTGAGGTCAAGAAAAGGTCTAGAAGCGAGGCTTGATGGTCTACTCGATCGGGAATGAGGGTCGGAAAGTCGACAGTCTGAGAGAGGGAGTAAGCTAAGGAGAAATTATACGTAGTGTTGCCGGCTGCGTCAGTAAGGCTAGAGAATCCCAACCAGTCACGGTGGTGTGCATTAAAATTCCCAAATACATGTATCTGGGCATTCAAGTCAATTGAGAGTGCTCTATCTATGCTTTCAGAGACAGAATTTTGCAGGGTACAGTCCTGGGTCGAAGGAGAACCGTATAAGAAATATAAGTAACTTACGCTGTGATGTAAAGTCAATCTAAATCACATGTAGTCTTGGTCATCCGATTCTAACCTATGTTCTCTAGTCAGGGGAGCGGTTCCGAACATAAACTCCTAGCCCGAGCATATGTTTGTCAGAGTCTTTACGGTAGAGTGAGAGGTAGTCAGACATGTCAAAGTGGTGAAAGGAGATTGAGGATTGAAGGTTTGTTTCACTGAGTGCTAGGATATCCGGGGAGTTTCTCAGGAGAAAGGTTTCTACATCGTTGATGTTGGTTCTAAGTCCCCAGATATTTGTGAATGCGAGCCTCAAGGGCGAAAACGAAAGTGTTTTCCGTTGGTTGTCTGGTGTAGGTTCGATTTTATTTTTTTGTAATGACATGTTTGTTTTGTTATAGAGTTGGTTAAGCAAGGTGGATGCTTGTTAGGTGCCAATAAGCTCACACAACCAGTCCATTAGTCGCGACCTGGTCCATGGGGGTTGTGGCCTCGGGAAAGCCCACCGGAGATAATTGCAAGGTCAATTTCCATGCGCGACATGGCACATACAACTACCCACTGTATTATACAACTGATGATGGAGCAGCCGTTCTTAGCGCTACCTAAGAGTTTGGTCTCCTGTCTTGTCAGTCGGAAACAATAGCCAGACAAGCTGTCTAACCTGTATCCTCAACCTGTCGGAACAAGAGAGACCCAGACTGGTCATGTAAGACTTAGTGACGAAAAACTTTCTCCAAGTTGCCCAAATAGAGAGAAAGGGAAACGGCGTTCATTGTCCTAGTAAGGAAACAAGGGCAGGCACTGAGTGTTTTTGATGCATCCCAGCGCTAATACCTCTGCGCTTGGCTAATAGACAAAGAAGGAGTGCAAGGGCCGGCGATAGATAGAACCTATCTACGCTTTAAGCAATTGTAGGTTTGCAAACCGGATATTTTGTTCGAGATTCCAACTCAAAGTTGTCGATCAGGACTAAGGAGACCTCCTTCCCCGGCGTAATTAGTTGGTAGCAAGGTTTTATTGTCAGAGATTTCCTTCTCTTAGATGGATAGCCTGACAAGGTATTACGGGTCCAACACACCGAGAGGGGAAAAATAGTCTACGCCCGTGTACTAGTCGGGTATTTTCGAACCCCCGCAGGTAAAAATTAAAAAAATAAAAAATAAAAAATAAATAAAAAAATTTAAAAAATTTCCAGCTGAAGATAGGTTTCCCTCTCGCAAGTAAGTACAAATAAGATAAATAAGAGAAAGACAGCCAAAACCTCAGGCCAGCGTGGGATTTCAATAATTTATTTAGTTGGAAATCAATAGACAGGCAATAAGACAGTATATCTCAATAATTAAACACATGTAAGTCAACCCCTATCATAATAGCCCCTTACGTTTCAGTGGCAATATGTCTTCTTTGATGTGAATAAAAGTAGAAAACAAAAATAAATAAGAAATATTCGAAATTTAACTCATGAATATAATAAACATTTGAAGCGATTATGATTATTAAATTAGATTAATTGAGAAAATAGAAACATTATTACAATATTACGATGGGATGTTAGGGTTCATCTTTCAGGTGGGCAATATGACAACAACAATGAAAATAAGAATAATAAATACGGTTTTAAAAACATCGAATGACTACCAAAATCCGAAAAGTATCTAGTGTAAGTTGATCTACCTATTTCGGGAATAAATAGACTAACCCAGATACAATAAATCCAGTTACAACTAAGCGTCGTGGCAGTTATAGATGGCAGTTATGGCCACAGAATCAGACGCATACTTCCTGTAACATACTTTTGTTAATATGCTTTTACGTGCTGGTGTATTTTAGTAGTACATACTGTTTGATCGTTAAAATCTCGCTCACATGCTCCTTATTTCGATTTCGTGGCCATAAATAGACTGCCTCTCCTGCACCAAACGGTCATAGTTTTTCAAAAACGTCACATAAATGTTTTTCCAATAAAATTTTATTATTAAATATTATGGACGCCATTATTTTTTTTCAGAAGTCATCTTTTATAAATTATAAATTTATATATTTGAAACCGTCTGAATTACACTTAAAGCGTTGTTTATGACCGTATGTCACGAATTCGGAATAAGGGCGTGTGAGCGAAATTTTCACGGGCAGAAATTGGATACTACTGAAATTCACCGGCACCCACATTTGTTGCTTACCCCACTGTGTTTGTATTGATTATTACCAGCAGTTCTAGGCCACGACACTAATGAATATAATAGACAATTTTAGTCACCGTTTTCGAATTATTTATTCTATTAACTTTCGATTTTTTTCATTTTCTTTTTCAGTATTTTAGAGCTTCGCAAGGAAAAATCAAGGGACGCTGCCCGTTCCAGACGCGGCAAGGAAAACTATGAATTCTATGAACTGGCCAAATTACTTCCGCTTCCGGCGGCCATTACTAGCCAATTGGACAAGGCTTCCATCATTCGCCTGACCATCAGCTACCTTAAGCTGCGCGACTTCTCCAGTCATGGCGACCCTCCCTGGCAAAGGGATGACATGCCCCCAAACAAATCCGTCAAAGGTGCGTCCGTTTCAATATTGTTCATGTTTGCATTAGTATTGAAGTGTGTATATTGTTTTTGTTTGTTTGTTTGTTTGTTTGTTTGTTTGTTACTAGTCTACACAATAATGGCGGCGTTCTGCTTACAACTCTACTTGTAGCCTGATAGGCAAGAACACAAAAATAATGAAAAAAAACTGTTTTCAAGTGCAAAAGTGAAAAATAGAAATTTAAACGATGTTGAAAATAAAATTCTAACAGATAATGTTAGAAGTATAGGACTTAACGCAAAACAAAATATCGGATGATAAGAGAATTTAAATTCCGACAGAAAACAGTAAGTCAGAAGGTAAACTAAATAAACATTTTTGGAATATTTAAAAAATTTATTTATAAATTCGATCGAAAACAAACAGCAATACATTTGAAACGTGACTAAAATTGGAATAATTATTTAGGTGCAAGTCCGTAACTCTGCCGACATGAAAAAGAAAAGAAAGAAAAAGCTTTATGATGGACGTACCCGCAACGGAAAACATATATCAAACAGGGGAGATAACTCGAAAACCTTAATGTCCAACATAGCACCGATAAATCGACGATGATTGTTTACCAATAAAATTTGATTTTCTTTTGTAAAAAAGAAATACTTGATCAATTTATGTGATTTTTGGTTCGGTGTACAATATATGCTTTCCGTCGCGGGTACGTACATCATAAAACGTTTTCTTTTTTTTTCTCGTCGACAGAGTTATGGACTTGCACTTTTATTTATTAAAAATTAATTCCTAGCAGACAAACAACAGATGTTCATATAAGCAGGTAAAGAGATAGATTGAAATCCAGACTGATAACGACCCACAAGAAACCGGTAATTGTCGCATTTTAGGCGAGCAAGCGACACACCCGCATACACAAGCTGTAAGACTAGCAGTGACGACCGACTCTACATACGTACACAAACCCACGCATACACATAACGGGTTAAATGTTTCGCTAGTGAATTTTTATCACAACGACCACTGAGAACTTACAAATAAAAAGAAAAGTATATATTTTTTTAATTACGTGTCTTGTCGTGCGTTCTACAGTAGACTCTCCCAAATGAAGATACTAAGACGACTGGATGAACAATAACAACACCTGAATATGGAAAACTCCATTGGATTTAAAAAGGATTGTGAATTTTATTAACAATTCCAAGTGTGGGATTTTTGTGTGGATACTTAATATTATAGAATGAGACACTTTTGGGGTTTAAACAAGTTTTAGTTTATTTTAGCGTTTTTTTTTTTGTTGTTTTTTTCACAACGTTGATTTATTTTCTTCAGGAATTTGTTACTTTCATGCGTATCTTCTAAATTTTTTTCCAGTAAAGTATTCATGTATGCTAAATGTAGTAGTAGTAGTAGTATTATTATTATTATTATTATTATTATTATTATTATTATTATTATTATTATTATTATTATTATTATTACTATTACTATTATTATTATTATTATTATTATTATTATTATTATTATTATTATTCATCGTCATCATCATCATCATCATAGTAGTCTCAACTTTTGGATGTTTTTAGTTGGGCTTTTGTTTTTTTTGTTTTTGGGAACATCAAGTCAATTCCCTTGACCTTAGATATTCAAGCTGTAACTTAACACTTTCGCCGTTCCTAACAGGCAAGCCTTTTGCAGAATTGGTAAAGAAATTGTCTCGTCAATTTATTTAAGCCATTTATGGTGGTTTTTTGTAATGGTTCCAAGCGCTCCGATTACAACGGGGATCACCTTTACTTCTTTACATTTCCATATTCTAACTAATTCCCATTTTAGATCTTGATATTTAATTGTTACTATTATTATTATTATTTATTTATTTATTTAGTTATTTATTATCGTTATAGAAGCTTTATCTAAAAATATATTAATCACTTCTGAAGAGGTGTTGCTTAGAACACTCTATTTGGCCTTGAGAGAGTAAAAAATTGGCTTCGCCATCTAGTGGGAGATCATCTCTTCTCTTCCCTACAGCCCATTTCAAACAGAAGAGACGTCGCTAGTCTTTCTCTAGTCTATCACTATTTCCATGGTAGATGCTAAACTGAGCTTTAATCTGGTCTCCCTTCTAAAACATTCATAGCAAGAACTCAACAATTTTCCGCCGCTAACCAGAGTATCCCTTTACGTCTCAGTGACAATATGCCGTATCTGTTGCAAATAAAAGTTATATATATATATATATATATATATATAATTTTTTTTTTTTTTAATTAATCCATATACACTTGTGTTTATGCCAAACCTGCAATCATCAGTATGGGAGAAGACAATCCGTGCCGGTCACACGGTTCGAACACCAATATGAAAGTCATATTTGCCTCAGTAGTCAGAGCGCGTACCGTTGTGTCCACCACGCATTGTCGTAGAATTGGTAGAGTAAATTAAAGTCTAAATGGCAAATTCAGCGGCTAAGTTAGTAAGCCGTCAATATGTATATTATATATATAGTAAGCTATGAAAATATATTTATGGCAATTAAGCTACACAGAAGCTCCCGCGTTTCATCCCAGTGGGAAATCTTTAGGCTAAAATGCATGGAGTTATTTTTGCCGGGAGTTTTTATATACACGGCTAGCTAGTTAACCAATCAGATTCTTTGTTGTTCTCTCAGCCAATCGTTGGGCTTCTCGCGAACAAAGGTCTTGTTGGTGTTACTTCCTATATCCTGTTCTATTGTTCTGTTTTCTATAGATTTGCCTATATCCTGCTTCCTTTGTTGTGTCAATATAATGGGTGAATTTATTTTAACACGTATAACAGGTGTACTTTGTTGAATCCAGGAATATTTCTGTCGAACTCGGGAATCTGGACGGAATTTCGAACGGAACCCTTTATTAAATCCACACTCTCGTTCCATCTGTCATGACTGGGAAGAAGTCTTCAGTAATTCGCAAAGTACACCTGAAACAGGTCAGAAGTTACATCGGCTGAAACGTTATTATACAAACACCAAGATGAGAGCAGTAGTTCGAATATACCAAATTCTACGAATGTTGTTTTAATCTCAATTTATGACATTATTGGCTGTAAATAGCTTCCATTACTTTCAATCTTTTAATGCATGAAGATTTGCTAAGAATTTTAAGACCGTGGCCAAGATTTGACCAACACAAACTTTGACCGTTTGAAATCTTCACTTTCTTTTATATTTTATCTTTTTATTAGCACTCGGTTCCTGCTGGAGAATTTTTCCAATGCGTGATTCTCAATTTTCACTTTTTATTTTTATTTTTATTCAGTCTTTTATAAGATGATGTAGCATCAACACTTTGGTTGATTACCCAAGACTGTGATATTGCTTATGAAATTTTATAAATGCTCAACTTGGTATTGAGCACTTCTGAAAATATTGGTTGTATATTCATTTTATTAACATATTTCAACTTCATCAATCTTGATCAAGTAAACATCAACTGGATAAAAATCCAAACAAGTTCAACCTGGCTTATAAAAAGTGCTCGATATCAAATAGAGATTTTTATATATGTGATTATTTTTATTTATACAAACATGTACACAATCTGCGACACTGGCATGTCGATGTTATCGATCAACAGCTGTTGGAAACAGAGATCTCATCAGGAAGAATGAAAATCCGATCCTTACCTCAGATCATATTTGGAAAGAAATATGATCTGAGGTAAGGATTGGATTGTCATTCTTCCTGATGAGATCTCAGTTACTAACATCTGTTGATCGATAACATCGACATGCCAGTGTCGCAGATTTTGTACATGTTTGTACGAATAAAAATAATCATATATATATATATATATATATATATATATATATATAACGTGTATACAACATGCGGTCTTAAATTCGCATGCGAATTAGTAGTTAAGAAACACCAAACCGGATGATAACTGCGCAACGCATAGCTGGAACGCTCTTTAACCATCTCAGCAACGGGAACAAACGACTAGAACAGAGTCAAAATAATTTCAGGGAACTTCATGGTCCTCTCAAAAAATCGGTGGTAAACTTGGCCTCTTGCTAACTGTCTATTACAATAAAGCTTGACCTGAAAAGGAATAATTTAAAAAGATCTTTTATAAAAGAAGAGAAATGTAGGCCACGACCTTCGTTTGTCAGGATGAAGAATCGCCTTGAGCGCACAAGCCAGACCTCCTCTAGACGCCAATGTTTGAAACCGAAGAAAGATATATTTGACATCTGAACACCTGGGCCTCATCGAACCCTCCTCGGAAGCCCGTGTCCCGCGACTTAACCCCGAGCAACTCGAATAAGGTCATTGACGACGCGATTCGCCTTTGATCATTGCATACGCATACGCTACGAATCTTAACATCGTACAAGGGACGAGCATAGTGATTCTATGACAGTGTTACCATTTTCAAAGACCTGTTATACATAAATAGATGCCAGTCTACAATTTTGCAAGTCTGTCAAATTTAAAGCTATTTTCTCCTTTCACCAAAACCGCTTCCAATCGCCATCACTACCAAACACACATTTCACAAGCGAAACATTTCACAAAACACGTGTTCTTACACCCAACAAAAGATGACTTCGCGATTAAGCCCAGCCTCACCCTTGAGCTTTAGTTCCAACACCGCCTAGGCAACCACCCGTGACCCATCTAATGGTACATTTCTTGCTAATGGGGCATATCATTGATGTCTTTGGCATCTGGTATGCCTATAAAGACATCGCAGAATGACTGGATAGTGCTGAGGTGTGCGGGGATTCAGAGCTGTCTAGAATTGAATACAGAAGCAAACAAAAAAAAGGAAAAACAACAGAAAATATAAACATTATACAGAATGAATGAGTTGTTTGTTTTCGTGGTGATAAAAAAAAACAACTAATGGTGGCCTTATCTAAATGCCTAAAAGGGTATTTTAAACCGTTTCTTATAGAATACTACCCGTCAAAAATGTATTCAATTTGAACATGTTTGGAAATAGGGATAGTACTGTGGTTACCGACGCATTCTGCTGACTAGACGTGTCATGTTTAAATTCTATCATGGCCACTGCATCTCTTTCACTAATACAAGTAGGATATACTAGACTGCCAAGCCTTGCTATGGTAACTAGTCAAGAACTAGGAAATATTTCTAAATGATACTGATCATTCTTAGTATCGGTGAAACATATAAATCCATCGGTCGTTCCTCCAACTGTTGATTAAATAGTAGGATAGGCTAGACTCACAAGCCTTGCTAGAGTAACTTATCTAGAAACAGAAGTGGTTTCGAAATATCGAAATAATACCAAACATTCTCATTATCATGTAGTTAGCAACTAAAGGTGTGAATAGGTATTAACCCATACCTCTTTCACTCCTCTATAAATTGAATAGTAGAATAAGCTAGACTGTCAAGCCTTGCTAGGGTAGCTAGGAATGGTTCCGATATAATAGCAATAATTCTCACTGCCAGGTTGTCAGCAACTAAACCTCTGGTGAAACGTATAGATATACCTGCCATTTCTCCAGCTGTAGATTAAATAGTAGGGTAGACTAGACTCTCAAGCCTTGCTAGAGTAAATAGTCTAGTAAATATTCGGAAATAAAACCAATAACACTCATTATCATGTTATTGGCAACTAAATTTTAGGGAAAGTTGCAATATAATAACAATACTTCTCATCATGAGATTGTTGACAACTACACACTTGGTGAAACGTATGGATTAAACTGCTCCCCTGCTGATTATATAGTAGGGTAGACAAGACTCTGAAACCTTGCTGGAGTAACTAATCTAAAGACAGGAAAGGTTTGAAATAGTGATGGGACGATTTCAATATATTTTTACCATTCTGATTCAATTGCCGATTCTGTTCTAAATTCCCGATTCCGATACAATTACTGGTTCTGTTCTAAATTCCAGATTCCGATACAATTATTGAACCGATTCTGATTCTAGAATCGCCTAAGCGCCTAAAAAAGTAGAATTCCACTTTTTTTAGGCGGGGAAGGAGCGAGGGAGGTAGTGATTTAACGGAGAGTCTTCAACTACTTTTAAATGTGTGTGTATATATATATATATATATATATATATATATATATATATATATTAATTTGACAAACTGCAAACGTTTTCCCTCTATGTATTTTGATAAACTCATTGTGAGATTGTCATCTATGTTTTTAACTTGTACCATTTTTTTCTTCTATTTATCCATTCGCGGCAATTTTACCTGTGTTATTTTTACCGCAGCCATTTTTTCCGGTACTATTTTTACCTAAATCTGTTATTATGATCTAGCTTCTTTTAATTCTACTGGTAGTTTAAATGTATCATTTCATCATTAGTGCCAGCAATAGAAAATTCAGTTTTAAACAAACAAACAAAAAAAAGTTAAAAGAATCATTTTTGGAATCGGAAATTAGGCTAAGACTTTTTTCCGATTCCAATACTCCAAAAAGTTCCGATTTTTCCGATTCCCGATTCCGATTAATCGTCCCAACACTAGTTCGAAATAATACCAATCTTTCTCATTGTCATGTTTAAATGTATGAACCCATACCTCTTTAATCCGTTATGAATGAGGTAGTAGTGTAGACTAGACTCTCAAGCCTTGCTCGGGTAACTAGTCTAGGAAAAGGAAAGCTGCGAATTAATACCAGTTGTGATAGTTTAGGGGGTACATTTCCTCTCATCCTGCTTGAAAAGCAACAGAATTATTATTAGTTGGATAATTTGAATTATTCGGGCTACTATCACCATCTTAGTTTTTATTTTCACAACGTTTCGGACAATGTAACCTCCGACCTTCTCCATGTGCATCTTTTCGAATCCGGGAATATTTATGTCAAACTCGGGAATCTAAATGTAATTTGAAATCCTTTATGTAATTAACGAGGAGTAGATTGTTTTCGTTTCGTCAGCCGTGACCGGATGAAAGTGTTAAGTTTTTTTTGTTATTACTTTTAGTTAGTAGAGCCTGCAGTGAGGATTGAACCTTTAATCTCAAGAAGACTGCCAGTTAGAATTAATTGACACCCAACGTTTTTTATCCGTTCTACCACGTATTCGAATAATTCCAATGATATAATTATTAATCTTCATCTACAAAAATTCCGAAACATTATTATCATGTTACGCTTCTGTGAGAATATCTTATTTTAATTTTCAAAATTCAACTTTATATCAACTTTTTAAGGAAAGGCACATTTATATTATTAAAATAACATGAAGATCAAATTCTGATAAATATTTAATCCGGGAGTTCTCAAAAGTTTCCGTTTCATTCCCTTTTAACGATTAGTGCTGGTCTTAATCTGATCTGAAAAATGAATGAAAAAACAAACGCAGAAGAAGATGAAAATGAATGAAAAAGAGAAACAAAGAAGAACTAAAACTAAAAATTAATGCAAAACACAAATAGATGAAAAATGGAGAGAAGAACAAAAATTAAAAAATAAAATAAACACAAGTTTAAAAAACACAGATGAAACAAACGGAGTAAAATCAAAAAGATAAAAAATAAATCAAAATACAGGTGAATTAATAATAGAGAAAAGGGAAATAATAAAAATGAATTTTAAAAAATGGAGATAAGAAAAAATAAAATAAAATAAACATGAATGGAACACATAAGGAAGGGAAATATGAAAAAAAAGATAAACGAAGGGAAAGAGATAACATTAATATAAAATACAGACAAATGAAAAACAGAGACTGGAAAAAATAAAAAAGATCAAAAAACACAAATGAATGAAAAATGTAGAGAAAGAAAAAAATATTAATAAATAAATTTAAAACATAGATGAATGAGAAACAAAAAGAAATTAAAAGAATAAAAATAAAAATGATTGAACAACACAGCTGAATGAAAAACAAAGAGAAAGGAAAAGTTAAAAGTAATGAATTAATACGAACGAAAACCGAGGAAAAATAAGAAAAAAGATTAAATAAAAATGGATGTAAACGAGGAAATAAAAAGAAAATACAGATTGCACAAAATTAGAACGGAAAACACAAATGACTTCAAAATACAAACAGAAAAAATTACCTGAATGAAACACACATAATTTTTTTTTTAAATAACACGAAGAAAGGTTGAATGATAACGACAGAAAATGGAAGACAAAACAAAATGAAAAATACACATGAATGAAAATCGGAAGGAAAAAATAATAAAATACAGAGAAGTAAAACCCCGGAGAAAGTAAAATAAAAATGAACGGAACAAAATAGAAATCGAACGTAAAATAAAGATGAATGAAAAATTTAACAGAAAGACAGAAAATAAAAATTGTACAAAAAAAAGATGAATGAAAAAAAAGAGAAAGTGTTAAACAAGTTGATGAAAATAAATTTTAAGGAAAAAAGATAAGAAACGAAACTTAAAATTGAAGATGAATGAAAAATATTGAAAACGGAGGGAAAACAAAGTTAAAAACATTTAATAAAAAACAGATGAATGAGAAGAAAATAAAAAAAATGATAACGAATGAAAACAATAATTGAAAAGTTGGTCTTTCTTTTCCTATAAATCGGCAACTTAATTTTCTTTAACCTGCTGAATTCTGTTGTTTTTAGAATCAAATACTCACAAGAGTTGTTGAAGATAGGACGTGTTTATGTACTAACGATTCACCGCTTATCAAAGCCCTAAGGCCACTCGAGGATAAAGATTAGTGAGTTTGCCAGTTGGATCAAGTCGTAATCAGTACGGAAGCAGTCCCGCAGCAATGTATTCCACATACGGGGGGTCCTTGCAAAGAAGCTCCGTTCATAAAAATTCCACTTGACGCTAGGCACACGGAGGGCGAAACGAAAGTCGTTTACCGAAGTGGTATCAAAACCGAGTTCCTGTTGTGGATGTTTTACAAAGAGAAGCCAAAGATTAAAGCTCAGTCGTCGAACACCTTTCATTGTAATAACGAGCAGAGAGAGACTATCAACCTCTCTTCTGTGAGAAACAGGTTGCAGGGAAGAGAAAAGATCACTTCCCACCAAATTTCGAAGTCGATTTTGTACTCTGTCAATGCAGGAAAGAGTACTTTGTGGAGCTCCTCCCCAGATGGAGCCTCTGTATTCCATCTTTAGAGGTAAAGGATCGCATCAGGCGCGAGGTACTTTCTGGAGCAGTAGAATGATCCAACCATTTTTCCAGTGACCGTAGCAACGGACTGGATATACGTCTTTCATTTTAGATCTGTGGTTAATATCCGACCTAGAGGCTTATCAAAATAAGGGGCTTCTTCCAGGTAAAGAATTCTTGAATAATGTGGATTCAAAGAGTACAAGAACGTTCCAAGTGAAAAAAGAGTTATGTTTGTAAGGAGAAATAAAGTACACGTGTTCATTTCGGCTATCGCCTTGTGCGTTAAGAAATAATTGATCAGACATGTTCATTTAAGCTGACAGCGTGTGGGTTTACGTGTGTTCAAATAAGATAGGCATGCAGATGTGTGTGTATTGGCGTCCCTGTTTTGTAAGAGAGAGAGAGAGAGTGTGTGTGTGTGTGTGTGGGTGTGTGTGTGTGACTCGAGGCCTTTTGGCCACGGACAGAGGTTAGGTTTACAGGCGTACCCATGTGCGTTGTCCGTGGAAGAAAAATACCGGAAAAAATAAAAATAAAAATGTGTATTTGGGGTTTTATAGTACACACGAAATTTTGACAGTCAATATACTCGCCAATTTTGTTGGCTAAAATTAACTGCTGATTGGAGAGTTTGTCTAATCAAGAGTCGATGCGTAAAAACAACAGTCACTGCCGCTGCTGTTGCCGTTGTTTGTTGCTGTTGTTGCTGTCGTTATTGTTAAAAGAGTTGGGCTTTTGCATAGAGCTCACCCAGATCATGACTCAGTATTGTCTGGTCTGAATAAAGTCCTTCTTGATGAGTGCAGCTATTTGTTAACCTGCATGATTGATTTTACCTTCGACTCTGATTGTAGCAAGGCTCAACGATTGCATGCGAAGTTGGGGAAGGTTTAGAATAGAACACAAAAGGATGGCGCAGAAGCAACGCTGTCACACTCACTCCATTAATTTGCGGTTCCAATCCTGACACGTTTTTGTTTGCCACACGCGAGGCAGAGACGACCAGAGTATGACGGATCTTGGTGCCGATTCCTCCTGAATTTTCACCAGAGGTCTATTAGCTTAATAGCTCTGGCATAACTACGTTGCAACCGCGACTACCACGTTGAGGACGGGTTGGACTTGACGGAGGGTTGCCGCTACTTCGACAGAATTCGAACACGTCACTCCGAGTCGTCAGTCTTCATCCTATCAACTTGATCACGACCACCTGCCGTGAAGGGGTTGAAAAAGAAAATGAAAAATAATATGAATGAGAAAGAAAGAGTAAAAAGTAATAAAATAGACTGTGTTGAATGAAAAACGCAGAGAAAAGAGAAAAAATATAAAAGACGAAGAAGAATGAAAGAAAAAGAAAGAAGATCAAAATGGAAGAATTCCCTACCTGATCCCTGTTTCCCCGACTGTACCAACATGCAAAAATGTAATGTAAACAATCATCTACTACTTTACAAGTACTTCCATGAAATGTGCTCCGACGAACTTACTGCAGTCGTATACTCTCAACGTAGACTGCTGGCCAACTTGTCTAGCAGAAAAATCGCACCCCTTCACTGTAGAGATCTCCAGAAATATATGTTGCATAACTCCCCACTTAAGATGAGCCCTTAAATCTGGCCCTTAATCACAGTAGCCCCTTACGTTTCAGTGGTAATATGCCTTGTTTCGTGTGAATTAAAGTTATAAAAAAAGAGAAAGAAAGAAATTCGAAACGTCTTTACTAGATGAGCCATGTTCAAAATAATTTTTTCAACAAGAAAAGAAAGAAAAATTCTCAAAAATCATCGCTGTAGGTCTTTTAGTTAAGATGGATGGATTTACTTTAGTAAATTTGTACGGCTCGTGGGACATAAACAACAACAACTAAAACATTTTTGATAAAAAGAGATACTATATGTAAAAAAAAAACAACTAAATAGTAAGATGGAGGTGGTAATAAAAATAACAGGGCAGGGTAGTTGGGTTAGTTGATATCGTACACGGGCAGGGGTGGCGGGATGACGAAGGTTAGGAGCAGGGGGAAAATTTCGGGTGGGCAGGGGCGATGTCAATCTTGGGTGGGACGGATATAAATAAATTAGGGCCGGGTTTAATTCGACTTAATTAAGACCTTGTCAGGCATCAAGGGAGGTAATCAGATGACAGGAGTTGGTGTCGTTTAATTCAGACCATATGCGTAAGAGTAAAGAGATGGGAGGAGAGAGAAAGAGAGGAAGATAGAGAGGAGTAGAAGGGGAAAGTAAGAGATTGAGCAGCGATGGGGTAGGAAGGAGAGAGAAAAGAACTTCAGTAAGAAGTAAGATAGTTATATAATAAAAAAGAAAGACAGAAACAAATAGAGATTGATCGATAGATAGATAGATTAAACTTGCTAAAAAAGAGTTATGAACACAGTAGTAGAGCATGGAGCGATAAAATGCGAAAGGGTGAGGATAGATGTCATATATATATATATATATATATATATATATATATATATATATATATATATATTTGAATAGATGAAAGGATAATCCGACAGTATGAAATTAAAATGGAATAAGCGGAAGACCTAAAAACCTCAACGTTTCGCCCAAATGGGCTTTGTTTTTTGGGGGGGTTTTATCTTTGACTCTATGCACATCTACATATCTTCCCTCTCTACATGAACCCTACCACTATATATATTTCTCGTAATTTATAGACATCTCGTCTTTTGTCATTTTTTGCATTTTTTCGTTCGCTCTTGACAAAGCCTATTTGGGCGAAACGTGGAGCTTTTTAGGTCTTCCGGTTATTCCATTTTAATTTCACATATATATATATATATATATATATATATATATATATATATATATATATATATATATATATATATATATATATATATACTTTCGTGAACGAAACGGTCCGTAATTGTATCGAAGTTTTTTTATTTGAAAAAATGATCAGTAAGGGGTGCATATTATATTAGTCATTGAAATTTAGCATAATGCTGTTTATTTATATATGCTCTGTTGTTATGTGTTAACAATCATCGAGCTTTTACTTTCAAAAGGTTGGTCTATATAAAGAATAAAAAGTATATGCAGAAACATATATTTACCTACATTGCTCTCCCTCTCTCTCACTCATATATATATATATATATTACTAAGGAGTCACCGCTTATTAAGGTCAAAAGGTCACTCGATGACAAGGGTTAATGGTTTGTGTCACATGCATAACACCATCAGGATTACTGGCGATGAATTGGATCTGGGCAGAATTTGATTATAAAAGAGAATGGCTCAACTTGTTAACATTCGACTTGAAAACGACCATGCTGCAGTCGGATGGGAAGCAGCCCTGTGGTATAGCATTCCACATACAGACAGTTCTCGAAAAGAAACTCTGCTCATGAACGTTCCGCTTAGCTCCAGGTTCATAGAGTAAGAATGGAAAATCCGTTACAGTGGTTGTAACTAAACGAGTTTTTACTGTGAATGGGGGGGGGCAGCAAATATTGGAGCTCAGTCAAGCACCTTCTATGACAATAAAGAGAGAGGAGAGAAAGATTAGCTACGTCTTTTTGTAAGGAAGAGGCTGCCAGGACGAGAAGAGAACATCTCCCACTAGATTGTGAAGACGATTTTGTACTCTGTCAAGACAAGAAAGGGTGCTCTGAGCGGCAACTCTCCAGATATGGCAACAGAAATATATATCCTCACTATCATCACCATCAAGGTGTTTGAGCACTCCTGAAGGAGGGCATCCTCCCTAGTTTTCGTCTACCTTATTGGTGACTCTCATTCCAGGGGATTGCCATGGTCTCAAGTAAGTAATTCAAACTCTCCTGTTTCTAATATAAGGTATGCACTTAAATATCTTTAGCCAATCGTTTATGGCAAATTCCGGTCCGTGTTCTTAAAAGTAACAAAAATATTTCCAACTCATATTATCGATTTTTACAATTGAGTACAATTTTTTATATAAAGTAAAGGTAGTCTATTCCCAGCTTCTTCAGCGTTAATAGCTTTTTTAATATGTAGATCTTCTCCGTTAGAATCTCGATTATTTTTTGTTCCGCATGTCAAACTTAGAATAATGGTAGCAATACCATAAGACCTATTTCTGTGCAAGTGACCATGGCTCTGCTATTTTTTGTTGGTGTACATGATATAGGTAGGGAGCGGGATCTTTTTTTTATCAAAGCCTGATAGCTGTGCTTGGTTAGTCTCTGTCACGTCTGTAGGGCCACTTCCAGAGACAGGAAGGTTTGCACCATTGCTTATTTCTATCTGGCTTGTGTGTAAACGGGTAGCAGGCCGTTTTTATTCTTATTTTGTTCAGAGTATATACTTAACAAACAATTAATTCCAATCGATTTCATCGACTTTAATATTTTATTAAAAATATATATTGGCTTTTTACCGGAGTAAATATTTTAGAAAATAACTCTATTTATTGTTCATTCCTGTCTTTGAAAATATAACTTCCGGCTAGACACTGTTTAACCAGTTATTTATGGTAAATATCGATCCATTTTCTTAAAACAAACAATTAATTCCAATAAAGTTCATCAACTTTAATATCTAATTTAAAATATATTTCAAATGTTTACCAAACTTAATATTTTGAAAAGAATTCTAGTCATTGTTCAGGTCTGTCTTTGAAAATATAGCTTCAGTCTAAACATTTTTTAAAAAATAGCTCATATATCTTGCTTGCACACACCCTCGTGGGTCGCGGTGCCATCGGTTGGTTTTTAAGATCTTATTTTATTCCTTAATTTTATTTTCATTTAGAGGCCGATTTCGGTTAAAATTCGGGTTGAGTAGGAACCTACATAAGATCTTCGATAGCCGGGGTAAGGGTATTTTTTTTCTTTCAAGTGATAACCTCTTCAAATATATCTTTTCTTGCCCCCCTAAACAGAGAGGGTAAATCACCCAAACGGCAAGTAAGTGGCAGTCGATGTGGTCAGGGGTGAAATAATACCTGACCTTCACCAAATCCGACACGCCATGACACCCCGCTCGCGAAATTTACTTTTATCCCACCAAGAAACATCTCTTTTTTTTTTCTTTCTGGAAAGAAAGACGCGAGATTAAAAAAGAGAAAGTAAGAAATAGAAAAAGGGAAGGCGAAAAAAAAGTTAGTGTGCAAGAGAATGTGAGGGGGAATATTGAAGAGAGAGGGAGAGAAGAAAGGGAGAGACGTAGATAGAGAGGGCAAGAATATGTGAGGGATAGAGAGATAAAAGACTGTTAGGGAATGGAAAACGAACCTGTGGAATTAAGAAGGAAGGGAGATGATAGCAAAGGGCGGGAAAAATATGACGAAGACGAAAAAAAAGAAAAAAGGATGATAAACAAAGAGTCGCAGAAGCATTACAAGAAAACAAAAGTAAAGAGAGTTGAAGGAGTTAAGAAAGAAAGAAAGAAAGAAAGAAAGAAAGAAAGAAAGAAAGAAAGAAAGAAAAAGGGCAAAAGAGTCGAAGAAGCCAAGTACCAATAAAGTAAAGAAAAGGGAAAGAGTGTCGAGGAAACGAAGACAAAGGGAAAAAGGAAATCAAGAATTGCAGAAGCAAAGAAAGAATAAAGAAAGAGGAAAAAGAGTTGAAGAAGTGGAGAAAGAAAGAAAAAAGATAGAAAGAAAAAGAGAGACAGTCGCAGAAGCGAATAAAGAAGAAAGAAAGAAAGAAAGAAAGAAAGAAAGAAAGAAAAAAGAGAATCGAGGACCCAAAAAGAAGAAGGAAATGAAGAATAAAGAGAAAAAAAGAGAGAAAGGAAGAAAGAAAAAAAGAAAGAGAGTCGCAGAAGCGAACAAAGATGAAATAAAGAGAATCGAAGACACGAAAAGAAGAAGGGGAAAAAGAAGAAAGAACAAAAAAAGAAGAAGAAAAGAAGAAGGAAAAGACGAAGTTGAAGGAAAGAATGATTTTCCAGATGATCAGCGTCTTCTCGCAGAGAGCGTCTCACTTCATTTGCGATGCATTAGCGCAATGCGTAAGCGGTGAGTCTAAGTTGTTAGTAGGGTGGACAGTGTGTATGGTGGTAGAGATCAAGTACGTCAAAGAATGGATTGAGGCTATCGGAGGGAAGAGGACGAGACTAGTAAAGTTGAACAGTTAAAATTAGGGGGATTGAAATTGCAAGGGTAGCGATGGTTCGCCCACCCCCGCCCTTCCCGCCATTCAAACTTCGTTATCTAAAGATAGGTTTGACAGATGAGGAATGAACCTAAAAAAAAATGCTGATAATATGAATGGGAGTAGCGGTCTCATGGGAAAGAAGAAGAAAGAAGTTGGGAAAAAGAATAGTGGGGGTGGTAATGGGGAAGGGGCGTACGCCTTGGTGACCCCTGATGAGCAAAGTGCTTCTGTTTCAGTCCATAAATTTCTGGAATTCCTATGGTTGTGTAATCGGGCCATGCCAGATATACACAAACCTTTGCATTTCTTCTTCTTTGTTTCTTCTTTCTTTCTTTTTTTTTGCTTTCAGGTTGCATTATCGGGTTAATGTATGTTGTCTGAGACTATGGAATCGGCTGTGCCGGATTCAAATTACATCATATTAGGTCACCACTTTCCAAGAACTAAAGCCACTCGAGGATAAGGGTTAATAAAACGGAATGATTATCAGCCAAAAGAGGAGCACTATGGGAGTACTAACATTGATCAATAGTATGAACTGCGTTTGATTAACATTGGAATTGAAAACAACGAAGTTGTAATCAGTAGGGAAGCAGTACCGCGGTAATGTCTTCCACAGCCGGGAAAACCTTGCAAAAAGCTGTCTATTGAAAAACTGCCTGATGCAAGGGACATGGAAGGGGAAATGAATATATATATATATATATATATATATATATATATATATATATATATATATATATATATATATATATATATATATATATATATATATATATCACTTTTTGTTTCATTTTACTTCAGTCAAAGTTATCAGAAATCAAGGGACCTCTTCCTGGGGCTAACACTTGAACTCTATATGAGATACATAGATATTCGAATATTATATTAAAGTTCTCCTTTATTTCTCAAACGTTGAGTTTGTAAAGAAGTTAAAAACATTAATTTCCCTGTCCTAAATTGACCAGTCAACTATGTTATAGTATATCTTTCTTGTGGTCTCTTAGTCTTACCGGATTCCAGGACAATAATTCATCTAGTCTGGTGAAGTATCCAGCTAAGTGTTGTTACTTGAGGTAACATCACTAGGAGAAGGTGCACTATTCCTCGTATGAGCAAGTGCATATCGGTGATGAGGGGATCTTATTTGTGCTGCGAATACTATTTTATTTTGAATTTTTGACCTGGGTTTACTGTAGGGTGAAGTCTCTACATACCAGAGACACTTGAGGATAGTGTCTAGTAGGTAACTCAATATGTGTGTGTGATAAAAATATGTAGGAAAAGGCCTTGGGGAAACAAATGTTGATTAACTTAACTTTAGTATAATAACTAGCTGACTTTGCCGGCCCACTATCGCTTCGCAAGTGTTAAATAATAAACATTTCATTCATAAGTTTGTTGTAAACACGAGAAAAATACATTCACTCATGTATAGAGATAAACATTAGCATTTTGGTAATTTTGATACAAAATGTGTCTATCTCTTAAATATGACCGTAAAGAAATGAAAAAGAGAAGAAATCAAATCGACTCACAGTAAGAGAGAGTGCAAGCAGGCAGTCAGCGGTAACCTCCCCCCCCTCTCTCTCTCTCTCTCTCTCTCTCTCTCTCTCTCTCTCTCTCTCTGAACATTTATGTCCCGTCGGTATATCTTTCTTTCTAGCTAGCTAAGATGTATTAGTTTTGTTTAAGTTACATCCCTTGAAAATTACTGAGCATAATATTTTAAGAAATGTGTTCTTAAATTAAATCACTTTAATTAATTACTGTTAATATGGAGAAAAAATACTGCATATATATAGGAAAATATGACAATAAAATTCCAAGCGGATGATAACACAAAACATTAATTAATTATGAACTGTTTAAAAATAGTTATGCAAATTAGGCATACAAATGGGGGTGTTTGGGTGTTTCGTCTCTATTATATATACCATATTTAATAAGACTATATTACATTATTGTATTTAAATAATAGTGAGCCTTTTTATGTTAATATAGGTGCGATAAATGAAAAACAAAATTCGCAGATAGATGTGTATATGTGTGTGTCTTACAATAATTAGTAAATAAATAAGATATATCGTAAAATATTGCATCTATATAGAATAAATAAGACAATAAAATTACAAGAAATCTTCAAGATATATGTCTGCAATGAAATAGTTGTATGAAAAAAAAAAGAATTCTATGATGTTATCTTTATTTAATTTCTTTATTTAATACTAACGGAACCCGTCGCCCGGCGTTACACGGGAGAAAATACTACCTATTGCATGACGTCGAATAAAAAAAGAAACGGCCTATTGTGTATTCTCCCCCACCCCCAGCTCTACCGTGTTTGCGAATGCTATAAATTAAAAAAAAAAGAAAAAAGTGATACAGTAGAATGGGATCGAACGCTGAAACTGGCGATTATGTAACCTGCCTTCTTAACCACTGCGCTACAATTTTCACTTAAAAAAGGCATGTGAAAATACCTCAATTAAGCTAAGCTTGATTATTGGGCATGTGTGTTATGTTAACATTCAGCAATCACACGGTTTATGTCATTTGTAGATGATCAAAATGACTGGATTTGGCCAAGTTTTCTATAATATGCGTGTTAAACGTGTATGATTTTTAAAATGTAAATGTATCGGGGTCTACCAGTGTCTTGGTGCTTATTGAATTAAATAGGAAGTCGATTCTATCCAGAAATTGTAGCCGCCATGTTGAATATAATAAATGTTGCAGGAACTGTGTTCGTTAATTTAATTCGCTTAATTCCGGAATGAATGTAAATGTAGAAGTCATAGGTAGAAATAGAAATAACCTAATCTTATATTCGCGGAAAATCATCGGATTGCGTATTGCTTTATATTATGTAGTAAATTAATACCAGGAAAATAATAAATAACAACTGGGTGTTTTGTGAAAATTAAACTGTTCTTATGAGTTCCCGGTGTCGATGAGTAGAGTGAAAGTACATAATTGTTAGGGAGAAAAGTTTTTGCTACCACCTATATGGAGTTGTTTTTTCGGAGAGACGGTGATGGTGGGCCAAATATAATATTTAGTGTTATGTCGAAAAAAATAATAACAAATTTACTAAAACACGCTCGAGTGAATAAGTGTAGTATAGTGGTGAGTTTAGTAGCCTGTGATGCATGTGGTTATTTTCCTATACTCCGAGAAGGTACAGGGGAAAAAACGTCTCTACTTTATATAGTAGATTACTTAAGAAAAGGTGTAAACATAAATGTTCGTTGGCCAAGATCAAAGTGTAGTATCTGTTCCGATGGATACTGCACCCGATAGACTGGTATTGTCTTGGCCTTCGGGGCTTGATTAACGCCGGTCTATGGGTCTGCCCTGTGCAGTTCTAGGAGGTCTACTCTCCCAGGATTTGCCTCCCCTTTTTGGGGAGGAGTAAGTTTATAGCTTACTGCCTGAGACGGGGCTGCCCAGGCTATTTGTGCTAGGCCAGAGTGCTCACCTTCTCGGGCGCTGGCTTTTCAAATCCCACTTTCCCGACCTTGTGTCACATCTTACCTTGTGGGAGGAAGATAAATAAAATAAATGTTCGTTAATAAATGTGTATGTTACGTAAACATCAGAAAAATCCCAAGACTTTTTTAATTTATTTATTTAATTCTTATTAATATTTATAAAAAGAAAGTGTATGTAAACAAAATTCTATTATATTAACTTTATGTAATATAATTCAATTATGTTAACTTTATGTAATTACTTTTAAAAGACATTGACTTCGGTTGTTAGATTTTTATTGAGATTATTGCCTTTTTGGACATCCATAGTAACAAAAGCTAAACGTACAAATGGTCTATTTTGAGGTCTGGGTTAAACTTCGGAATTACACCATATTTAATAAGACTTTATTGCATTATTGATTTAAATAACAGTCAGCCTTCTTTTGTGGTAATATAGGGGCGATAGATGAAAAAACTTTCACACTTATTCATCTAGATAGATGTATGCGAGTGTGTGTATGTTTTTTGTTTCATTTTACTTCAGTCGATGTTCTCAGAAATCAAGGGGCCCCTTAATGGGGCTAACACTTGATCTCTTTATGAGATACATAGATATTCGAATATTCCATTAAAGTTCTCATTTACCTGCCAAGCACTGAGTTCGTAAAGAGGTTAAAGACATTAATTTTCTTCTCCACAATTGACGAGTTTACTATGTTATAGTATATCTTCCTTGTCATCTCTTTGTCTTACCGGATTCCAGAACAAGAATTCATCTAGTTTGGTGGAGTATCCAGCTAAGTGCTGTTACTTGAGGTAACATTATATGTGTGTGCGTTACAATGATTAGTAAATAAATAAGATATATCGTAAATGTTATTTGAGAAGGGTATTTCTGTGTTCTGGCTTTTTTTCGTTTTGTTTGGCTTTTCGACTTTGCCCGGTCGATGGTATCTCGTTGGTCTCTCAGATTAGATTAGATAAAATGGCGGTTGCTGGTCGACGTGAGAGATTTATGAGGAAACGCGTACCGCTAGGCGGCCCACACACGTGTTGATTTCTGCTCGATAGAAGCTGCTGCAATAGCTGATCTTAATTAATAATTACAAGCAGGGGTATCCGGTGTTGCCCGAGTGGAGGTATAACATGAAACTACTCTTCAGAATAGTATGTGTAACATATATATGTATATATTTTTTACTTTTATTCACAAAACACACTGCCACTGGAGTGTAAGGGGCTACTGTGAATTAGGGGTCAGATTTATAGGAACATCCTAAACGGGGGGTTGTACAACGAGATGATTATTCAAATTATTTTTAAATTTCTGCATGTTGGTACAGTCGGGGAAACAGGGAGCAGGTAAGGAATTCCAAAAGCAAGCAGTTCGAGGAAAGAAGCTTCTATTTATCTTCCTCCCACAAGACAAGATGTGACACAAGGTCGTGAAAGTGGGAAAGAACCAGCGCTCGAGAATTTGAGCACTCTGGCTGTTTAAAAATTGCCTGGGCAGCCCCGTCGGCATTCCCCGGTAGAGGCGCCTCAGACAGTAAGCACTAAACTTACTCCTCCCCAAAGAGGGGAGGCAAAGCCTGGGAGGGTGCACCTCCTAGAACTGCACAGGACCGACAACCACCAATAGACCGGCGTAAATCCAGACCCACAGGCCCGGACGATACCGGTTTATTAGGCGGGGTAAAATAAAAAAGAAGCTATTAGAGTAGAAAGCATTCCGGCATCTGGGGACCTCTACAGTGAAGGGCTGGTGTGTTGCTGATTGTCGGGTTTAGTCGAGGATATTTACATTGAATGGCACAAGTGCAGCAAGTTCATCGAAGCATATTCTATTGAAGTACTTGCAAAACAATCACAACGACGCAACATTGGAGCGATCGGACAGGGGCTGACGATTTGTAGACAGTGTGACCTATAAGGTTAGAAGATATTTGGGGACCTTGTCTAAGAGAGAGAGACTAGTGGTTTATGCACCATCTCAGTTGTGGCAAGAACACTCCATGCATAGGCGGGTGGGAGCTTTTTCGAGATATAGGATACTGGCAGGAGAGTTTTCTAGCCCGGTATAGGGAGCCCACATTCTGCTGCAAAGAAGGTGGCCCGAAAGTCTTGTTAGCCTTTACTAAAAAGGGTTTTGCAAAAGTCTTGCCATAAAATGTTAGCACGCGTTTGTCTACTTATTCGAAGATTAATTTATTTAAATGGTGCACAGCGTGGTCCGAAACTCTTGTTAGCCCCTATCCAAAAAGGTTGTGCGAAAGTCTTACCATAAAATGTTAGCACGTGTTTGTCTACTTATTCGAAGATTAATGTATTTAAATAGTGCACAGCGTGGTCCGAAACTCTTGTTAGCCCCTATCCAAAAAGGTTGTGCGAAAGTCTTGCCATAAAATGTTAGCACGTGTTTGTCTACTTATTCGCAGATTTATGTATTTAAATAGTGCACAGCGTGGTCCGAAACTCTTGTTAGCCCTTATCCAAAAAGGTTGTGCGAAAGTCTTGCCATAAAATGTTAGCACGTGTTTGTCTACTTATTCGAATATTAATTTATTTAAATAGTGCACAGCGTGGTCCGAAACTCTTGTTAGCCCCTATCCAAAACGGTTGTGCGAAAGTCTTGCCATAAAATGTTAGCACGTGTTTGTCTACTTATTCGAAGATTAATTTATTTAAATAGTGCACAGCATGGTCCGAAACTCTTGTTAGCCCCTATCCAAAAAGGTTGTGCGAAAGTCTTGCCATAAAATATAAGCATGTGTTTGTCTATTTATAATAATGTTGACCGTTAAAAATAATACCAAAAAACAACAACAACAATAATTATTATAATAATACGCAAAGGCAATTTAATGTTCCTACTACATTAACACCCTTCATCCCTTTTTTAAAGGATGGGATCGCGTAATCTTCAACGATGCAATGCAATGACGTCATTTTTGTTTAAATTTCATATTTTCTGTTGAATAATATGATATAATTATATCATAGTAATATAATAATAATAATATTATAATAATATAATAATATAATATTATAATATAATAGTAATATGATAATAATATATGATAATAATATATAATAATAATATTTCAATAATAATATAATAATATATAATAATAATATTATTATTATTAATAATAATAATAATAATAATAATAATAATAATAATAATAATTAATATTAATAAACTAGCTATACTACACGGTGCTGGCCAGGGTGCAGTGAAGTCATTTTAGGTTTTCATTTTGATTTGTTTGCGTAAAAGGTGGACGACTTTTACTATATTATTTAATCTAAAATATGAGTTATACCCTTGTTTATTTTGATTTTTAAGTGATTATTTTTAAGAAATATTTCATATCAGTAGTCTTCAAAGCCGGGCTAAGTAATATTTTAAATAAATTGTAGCGAAGTACGTTATTACATTGCTAATAACACGATACAAAAATAACAAATGAAAATTGTCATATCAGAAGCAAGATTTAATTTGTCTGCTCGAATGCTATTTGGGTCAGACTTTGAAAATCCGACAAGATCACTTTATATGTTAGATAATAATAATATACTTTTATTTCGTGACATTTATAATCAAATAAATGTTCTTATACTTAAACAGGAACTCCACTTCGAAGGCGAAACATGAACGCCATTGCCATGGAGATTTTCGAGACGCATCAGGGAACGCACATTTTGCAGGTAAGCTCGTTTTTTTAACTTTATTTCATCCAGAACAAGACATATTGGCACTGAGACGTAAGAGGCTACTGTGATTACGGGCCAGATATAAAGGAGGCATCTTAAGTGGGGAGTTGTGCAGAAAGATGTTTGTTTAATATTTATTGTCATTTCATTATTATTATTTTTAGATAAAGTTGGTTGAACAATGTGAATGTAAAAAAAAATAATGTTCATACATCTTAGCGACATGACACTACATTTATCCTAATATTATTCAACAGTTGATAGAGCAACCGCTCTTATCGCTACATAAGAGTTAGGGATTCTGTACTACCAGTCAGAAACAGCAGCCAAACAAACTGTCAAACCTGTAGTCTCAACCTGTCAGGAAAAAAAGCGGCCCAGACTAGCCATGTGAAACAGTGTCAAGCAAGTGTCCACAAGTTGCCCAAATCAAGAGAAAGAAGGTGGGAGGGCGTTTATTGTCCTAGTTAGGAAACAAGATAGACACTGGATGTTTTTGAAGTGTCCGTTATGGTACATCTGCACTTGGCTAATAGACAAAGAATGAGCACAAGCCGGGATATAGGCGAAGCTCTTCATCCTAATTGTTAATGTTCACCTTCACGAAGTTTTGATCGCTCTATCCTCCGACCTTCTTCACTATGCTGATCAATCTAAAAATATCGATCTGAAGTATTTATTCTAAATCATATTCTGCAAATTTAAAAACAAAAACAAAAATTTTCCTCTACAAAACAACTAAACCAAAGACTATGAATAAATATTTGAAGATATAAAGAACTTGAAACATAAAACTTTTACCAAAATGACCGGATTCGGCATTAAATAACCCCAAAAGGATTGATATGCCGTAAAACAAAACAACCAAACAAATCAACCCTTAAAGAAAGGGGTAATGCCTGAACGGATGGTATCCTGACAAGCGAACATACTCTTCACTGCCCCCTCAAAGAAAGAAGCAATGCCTGGGGGATGGTCTCATACGAACAGGACAGGTACTACACTGCCCGCATACACAAAAAGGAGGAAGTAATACCTGGGATGATTGTCTCATGACTACAGAACAGATACTACACTAGCCTTCCCCCTCCTCCGGTAAAGAAGAGGGGGTAATGCCCGGGAGGGTATACTTTTGACAACAGAACATATTCTACACTATTCCACCACCACCCCCTGAATCAAGCATTAAAAGATAGTACAATTAACAGAAATAATATTATAGTTCGGCTTTAGACAGACGGATACCAAATCTCCATTAGTAATAGATGTGTGGCTTTCTCGCATATCACTGACCAGTATCCGCCACTATTCACGTTTATTCATAATCTTCTACAATTCTTCTGTGATCAATCCTGTGTCATTTCTCAACTGGTTCGCATAAGTCACGGCTGGATGGCGAGTAGTTTTTTGCTTGTAAATACATTAAAATAAACCGTGGAATTTACAAATAGTATGAATAGCTTAACTGCTATTTGTGGTTGACATGGAAAATCCGACTATATAAATGTGTATGTTCGATAATATACATAACGAATACTGACTCAACGGGTCACTTGTGATCTAATAAATGCGTAAAAATAAACCGTGGAATTTTAACGGGTCCCGTTATTAATAGTATGAATAGCTTAAATTCTATTTGGGTTTTACTTTGAAAATTCGACAAGATAACTTTATATGTTCGATAATATACATAATGAATACTGACTCAACGGGTCACGGGTGATCTAGTAAATGCATAAATATAAACCGTTGAATTTCCACGGGTCCCGTTATTAATAGAAAGAATACGGCTTTATCGCAACTGTGAGTCTCGTTCGGCCATCGAGCAATAATTCCCCATTGCCACGAAACATAGAAAATATAACTTGTTGCCAAAATTGGCCTGACACTTACCGTTGCCCTTTGGCCACTTAATAGGGCGATTTGTGCCCGGGTTCGCGCCAATAAAAGAAAGGGGACATGCCACTAAATACGCCCTCCGCCATGTGGTCGGATGGGGGGTTGCGGGGCGTGACAAGGGAATACGGCCAGAGTTTGATATATTCAGTAAGCTTGGACACAGGCCAATAAAGAGCATCGTTTTGACGCGGCAACATCAAGCTCAGGTGACCCATATACTTCCGTAAGAAGCGTGAGGGTGGGGAGTATGTTGATTCGGGTTTTCTTGAGGGGGGGAGAAGGGGTGAGGCGTGTTAAGAAGAAGTGTTGGACGGAGAGAGTAGCCGTACATAACTTCCGATTTGGGTATTTAGACAGGAGATTCTGAATCTGAAATACGAAACCAAAGGGTTCTCAACCTTTTTATCTTCGCCACTCATTATCGCCTAAAAGATGTTCACCCTTATCCACCTCCAGAGTAAATATAGACACAGGTAACTCTTTTTTTAATGGAGGCGCAAAACTCTTTTAAAAGTGTTTTCTTTCTTTTGTATAATTTTGTATCTGTTTTACGAGGAGCCATGGAGTCGGAGCTAGACATAATTAAAGAGTCACTAGAGTCGGAGTCAAAACGATACTGACTCCTACATCAGTTTAATTTACACTTTATATTTTTCTAGTTTATTTATTCTTCAATATAAACCATATAGACCTACTCAAGTTTATCTACTTCTATATTTCTATTATTATTATTATTATTATTATTATTATTAATTATTATTATTATTATCATCGTCATTATCATCATCATCATCATTATTAATATTTAAAAGTATTGTCCTTTATTATTATTATTATTATTATTATTATTATTATTATTATCATTATTATTATAGAAGTACAGAGACTTATTATTTTCGATCTAATTTACATACGGGTTTCTGGTATGTACAGAAACATGTATGTAAATTAGATTATTACGCTGAAAAATAGAGTCACTCTTTCTCTAAATGCTAACAGAGACATTGAGAAATATTAGAGAGTGGGTGAATAAACATACAGTAGAATGAGAGGGGGTGGGAGAAATACATATATAGCTTTAAAAAAAAGGACAGATGGGGCACTTATTCTTTTAATTATGAATTACAGAATCTTTTTTTAAACATAACTAATTCCTAGAACTTAAGTAAATGTCTGTCCCGACTCCATAGCACTATATTTTACGGTACATCAACCATGTTGCGGGCTTATTTAAATCCAAAACAAAATACGTAAACGATGTTTAAAGAGGGCTCGTTATTTCATCCATTGAAGGGATTTGTTGGCAAAATTAAGCGAATTAGTTGTTGTTTTCAGAACGTTAGAAAGATGAGCTGGAAGAAAATGTATTGAATAAGACCCACAAGACAAAGACAGGTGATAATATATGTATTGAAATGTATAATACAAGAAATGTTTTGCAAACTAAGTGTGTTTGCGGCTAAATTAAAAGTCCAACTCTGATTCTTAGAAAGAGGGTTCCTTTAATGTCTGGACTGTATTACTCGGTTGACTCGCCAAGTTCGTACGAAGACAACTGCTAAACGATGACGAATAAATACTTGTCGCCATCATTCAGCCCAAATTAATCCTTCAATGCTTTTTGTTTCAAATATGACACATTCCAACAGAATGCCAATTTAATACAATCTTCAGACTACAACTTGTTTCACATCTGCAACGAGTCAGTTGGCAAGTGTGAGTATATTTTAGTATGATGTTGCATCAGAACACCCACTAAATAGGTAACCAATAAATTCGATGTCACGGGCGAGTGTGATCGGTGTGTCATCTGCCTAATTCAAGAATCTAAACTTTTAAATCTGGTAATTATAATGGTAAGTAAAATTAATTTTATGATTCTCTAGTGTATTATGATTATTTAGATGCATATTTTGTAGTGTTTTGTAATACATGTAAAAGTGTATGTTATTTGTTGCACATTTACGACATCATTTATTTTTGTTAATCTCTTTTACTCTAAAAATCATTGATACTACTTTATATTATCGTTATGAAACGTTTTTCACTTTTTTCAACCGAATATAAAGAATTAAGCATTTAAGTGTCTGATGATTGGTCAAGGAGAATTGTCTTGTCCAATCAAATAGGCCTATTTTAGAAAGAAAATGGAGATAATCTATTGACACAAGCGGCAACATGTTATATACTTTTTCTTTATAGCATAGCAGAGGAAGACTGAACCATTAAAAATAATAATTTCGATGCGGCCACATAAAGCTCACGTGATCTACGTATTTCCGGAATGGAGTGGCGGTGATGCGGTTGTTGCAAGAGAGTGAGGAAAGGGGGGGGGGCGGAAAATAGTTCTTCGGCGGAGGTTCCAATTTTAGTGTTTTGGCGTAACAAAAAAAAAAAAGCGTTCTCAACCTTTTTTTACCCTACGGCTCACTATCACCTCAAGTATTTTCACACCTAGTACCGAGAGCATTGTACCAGTCAGCGAAGAACAAAAGAGTGTTTTTATATTCCACGGGTGTTTACTTTTATGCTTGTATCTATTTGCCATCTTCTCCGATACATAGGCCATAATATATCGTAAAG
This sequence comes from Sepiola atlantica, assembly GCA_963556195.1. Taxonomy (NCBI): domain Eukaryota; kingdom Metazoa; phylum Mollusca; class Cephalopoda; order Sepiida; family Sepiolidae; genus Sepiola; species Sepiola atlantica. Next base: position 97,162,252 of record OY744516.1, read on the forward strand.
TAAAATAAACATAATAAGGACGACACAAAATACATAAAAATACATAAAACAAATGTAAAATACACAAAGATACACAATAAACACATACGAAACTTTTCATCTGTTTCTGGTGGTAAATTATTTCCAAGTGTTCAACCTGTGCTACTGAAACACTGTGTGAGCAGAATATATCACTTTTTTAATATTAGAAACCAATACAAGGGAGATAACTACCTGTTACAACTTATGGTACTGATATCGATCCTGAACCAGCTTTCGTGACGTTCGACTCGGAATCGTTCGGCTATCCTACGCAAACGGCCGAGTGTTGACGAGCCGAAGAAGTGAGCAGCTGATAACTTTGTTACAAAGTGAAAATAAGTGCTTTCGAAGACGGATTTTTTGTCAGGAAGTTTTTTTGAAAGGAAATAAACCTAAAATGAATTAAGAACAGCTTTGCACTGCAGTATCATCGCAAGCAAGTAAAAATAAATAATAAAATTTTAAAAATATGTTGTGATAAAAGTAATTTTGATACGTTTTTTTTTTGTTTTTTTAAATACAGTATTCATTTTATAACAGTAACCTCGCTATGTTTTTTTCCTGTTGTTTCTTTCAAAAAATTCATGTAAATATGTTTAATTTTCTTTGTTGTTTCTTTAAAAAATTCCTTACCCTAACTCTTACCCTAAACCCTAAACCTAACCCTAACCCTAACCCTAAACCCTAAACCTAACCCTAACTCTAACCCTAACCCTAACCCTAACCCTAAACCTATCCCTAATCCTAAACCTAAACCCTAACCGTAACCCTAACAACAACAAAAAACAAGCAAAACATTATGATCATAGGACGCAGCACCGTATCAAAAATGTCGTCTGGTACAAATCGGCTCGTCAACTCTCGGGCGTTTGCGTAGAACAGCCGAACGCTTCCGAGTCGAACGTCACGAAAACTGGTTCAGGATCGATCAGAGCACCCAACCTAATTATGAAATAATGAATCTAAAAATACAGCTATTTTTCTTAGTTTATCGTCAAAATGTTAATATAAAAATATTTATTTAAATTATAACTGACAATCTCTATTTATATAAAAGTATGTATATTTTTATGTACTAACGAGTCATCGCTTATCAAGGCCCAAAGGCTACTCGAGACTAAGGGTTAATGAGTTTATCCGGAGGACGGCGAGACAACTACGTGGGGATTGGGGACGAGGCAGAATTTGATTATTTAAGCGGACGGCCTATCAAATATTTCTTAATATTAGACTTGAAAACGGCCATGTGGTAGTATGTTTATATATTTCTATGCATAGGATTCTCTCTTAAACTAATTAACCGATCATTATGAATTTTAAAACACAGCTGCTAAGCGAACGATGAGTGATGTGGGATATATTTAGTTTAATTTAGTGTTATGCAAATGGGACAAAGACGGGATGAAGCCCTTCATAAAATTTCATATACCTCCGATTTTTTGTGAAATTTTAGCTATAGGCATTTGACATCAATTAATAAATATTGCCCTATGCTGACGAATAAAGTCGAATTTTGCCTAAAACTTTCTGTTTTTAAAAGACGATTGAGAAACGCGCATAGAACGTTCTCCGCATTGTTCCAGGAAGTCGTTGGCGATTTTAAATTCAGCAACGCTGGATGGCATCACAGAACAAAATACACGCAATATATATATATATATATATATATATATATATATATATATATATATATATATAGTCATCCACATACAGACTGTTTCGCTGTTTCACAGCTCATCAGTGCGGCTAGACCAGTTAGTGCCTCAAGCCGGGATCGAAACGCACATATATATGCAATGCTTCAAGAAAACTACATGACCTTATGATTAGAAATGATGTTTTTAAACAAAAATAATTCGCTTTGAACTATTACCGAATACCTTTTATGTCTACTTTTTACGATTATAAAAAAATGGTCACTTCGTTTGTTTTGTTTTTTTAATATCTATGTAATGTTATTATGTTATGTTAATTTCTTTAAATTCTATAAAACAGGTATTATATTAAAAAATCCTTTAGACTTACGTAAGATTATGACTCGGGTATTGACATCGTAAAAACTATTGCCTTCCTAATGTGTACTCTGCCTATTCCTATTTTGTGGACCAATCACTTGATACTATTTGCGTACGAACAGACAAACTCTAAAAACACCATAACTTTTTAATCGTATTTAGATTAATCTATTTCCACGTACCTGACGCACCTTATGTTCCTTCCATTCGGACAAAACCCTACCCTTCTCCTACCCATCTACGGGTTCCTCAAATCCCAAGGTGACCCCGTAAACCAATTAGCTAGCCATGCAAATAAATTGTCCTATCGCTAGTTAAAAATGAAAAATGGTTTTACTAGCTTCGTTTTACGGTCGTCCCTTTTTCCCTTCCATCACGATAACAACCCCTTTACCAGTTCTGCTCACGGCGGTTTGACACGGTTCGACAGTGGCCCGGGACATGGGCCGGACTCTGACGATGGCCTCCTGAGGACGACCAATTTCATTTGTTCATTACCTGAGGCATGCCACATCCCGATCTCCCCGGCACCCGACTGTCACCGCTGTTGCTGTTCTGATTATTATAGCTATCAATCTGAAATTGAGGTAGACTGGCCGAATGTGTCCCGTTGTTAGCAGCGTCTGTTTAACTGAAGCGAGGCATGTTCCTTATTTACATACCTCCCCTCGAGGGCAGAGTTAGACACAAGGTCGATTTTAAATGTGGGTGATAATTCATCTCACCAAAAGGAGACACTCTAAATTGTAACAAAGAATAAAATTGCCTCAGTCTTCAAGGATCTCCCTTTCACTGACAGATACTACATTTTAAGAGTGTTGTCTATCCCTTTCACCCTTTCTCTCACTGTATTTTATTTCTTAACAACGAATCAACATTATTATTTTTCCAACTTCGTTCTTAATAAGATCGCAAATTTTATTAAACTCATAACAGAAGAGAAAGAGAGAGGGGGTACAGGGAACAAAAACAGACTAAATTTAAATGTTGTCTTTATATATTTTGTAAATGAAACTTGATTTCATCCTGAGTTCAGCGAGTGACCTAACGGGTCGCATTTTCTTCTAGTATAATACTAAAACTCTGATAATCTTGCTTGGTTGAATGTTTGCACATTGTTTGCGTTAGATGGTGGGAGGGAAGGCAATGGGACGAGAAGTGGGTTGAAGAAAGGACCATGGAAGGAGAAAAGTGGCGTGAGAAGGTGAATATATAGAAAAATAGTAGTAAAAATAAGCACTGCATAGGATAGTAAGGGGTGGAAATAAATACATTACGTAAGATTAAGTCAACGCATAAACGTTTTTTGTCTGGTGAGTCACCATGTCAACAAGGGTTTTTATTGGTTAACGTAAATATAGCTTTATTCAGCAGCAGCGTTTGAAATGTTAAAACTATATGTTTATTTGTTGTTGTAATTAGCATCACCTATGATTATTCGTGAAATCTGGCTAAGTTCGATCAAATTGAAAATAGACAGTAACATTATTCTATAACTCTCCGGTTGCACTTTTTAAATATTTATCTATAATGTACGAATATATACTTACTATGTGGATAATAAATATAAATATTTATTATGATATTGTTTATAGCACCTTTAGTGTTAATATTTTCCCATTAAGTGGATTATAATTAGGCTGCCAAATTTAATACGTAATGCAAAGTCGTTAAACCCTGTTTATGACAGCATTCTAGATATGTCTGCTTGCATAGGCATAAATAGACCTTAATTCTCTTCCTTTCATTGTGGTTGTCGGGTTAGCTAAATGGTTCTAGGTGTTAAGACAGCAGTTAAAATGTTGACTTGGGTCTGGGGGTTTTAATCGTGTTACCGTCAGAACAGTCATCCTCCACATAGATGATACCCGGAAAAGGATAAAACACTTGTTTATGTAGATTCAAAATTAAAAATAGTTATCATTATATATAGTGTATATATATATATATATATATATATATATATATATATATATATATATATATATATATATATATTATGTAGTTGTTTTTATCAGTTATTGTAGCGTACAGCTTGTCTTTCTGTAGTCCACTTCCTATGTATATATTAATGCAGAGGATTGTATTATTAATCGCCCTTAACTTTATAGGACGTATTTTTCCTTAATATATATATATATATATATTTTATTAATTAGATAATATATAAAATATAAAATATAAAATTTTATATTAATATTTTTTATTTTTTCATTATTTTTTTATTTTGATTTTGGTTTTTAACATTTTGATTCTTAACGGTCTCAACCACGTGACTTTCAAAATTTTGAAATTTTAAATTTCTTTTCTTTTTTCTCCATTTCATTCTTTCCAAATATGATCTAAGGTTAAGATCGGATTCTAAGTCTGCTTGATGAGATCCCAGTTTATAATAGCTGTTGATCGATAACATCGATATGCCAGTGTCGCAGATTTTGTACATGTCTGTGTAAATAAAAATAATCATATATAAAAGCTCTATTTGATATTAAGCCCTTTTTTATAAACCCGGTTGAAATTCTTTGGATTACTACCCTGTGGATGTTTTACCTGGATTATTATATATATATATATATATATATATATATATATATATATATATATATATATATATATATATATATACAGTGTGGCCATAAAAAAAATGGGCCCCAAATCTAATTAGGCCTCGTTTCTTAGTGAGTCGTCTGAATGAAATGAAGTTTGGGGCATAACCAGTTTATTATATTCACAACATCATATCAAAACACTAGGGTATTTGGCCTGTTTTTCTCCGTTCTACAGCATGTGTTCTAGATGGACTCCTTTTAGCTCCGTGCATTTCTTGAGGCGCGGAACGAAGTTGTCCATGACGTTCTTACAGACTGAATTGGGAATGGCTCTCATCTCCTCCCTGATGGCTTCCTTGAGTTCCGTGATGGTTCTGGGTTTCCTTGCGTATATTCTGTCCTTAAGATAGCCCCAAAGGAAATAATCTGGGGGGCTTATGTCCGGGCTATGGGGTGGCCACTCAAAATTAGTCTTGAGACTGATCACTCGGCCTCCGAAGTTCTCTTTCAGCCAATCTCAGGACAGGTTTGAGGTGTGAGAACTTGCTCCGTCTTGCTGGAACCAGAAATTGCTCATGAGCGACGGGTAGAGGGTCTGGAGCTCACTTTTGAAGGTTTTGAGGACATCCACATACCGCTCCTTGGTGACTGTCACTGCTGCGCCAGATTCTTCGATGAAGATTGGTCCGATGATGCCTCTGACCTAGATTGCAGCCCACACCGTGCAATTAGGAGAGTGCAGGGGCTTGGTGGCTACTTCATTGGGTCTGTAGGACCCCCAGAAGACATTTGTCTTGGAGTTCGCCTTTCCGTCAAGATGGAAGTGGGCTTCATCTGAGGTCCAAAGGAGGTTAAGGAAACCTGTGTCTCCTCGATCTTATCGAGAATCTAGACTGCCATAGCGCTCCTCTGGTTCTTGTCTGAGGTTGTAAGGGTCTGCAGCGTCTGTATTCTATATGGGTAAGCCCTGATATTGATCACCAGCACTCTCCTGCAAGTCTCACGGGAGATACCGAGGCACTGACTTCGCTTACGCACAAAGCGTTTCGGACTCTCCTGGAGAGACTCTCTCACACTTTCGACCAGCTCGGCTGTCCGCTTCTTGGGACGTGCTGAGTGGCTTGGACGGTTCTCACTGGCAGCGTTGAAGTTCTCCACGGTCCCATACTTCTCGAAGTGGCCCCCCCAGTTCTGAATTCTGCTTTTGGGTGGAGCCTTTTCACATCCGAACTGATGCATGAAACTGTCCTGGGTTTTCTTAAACGAGCCTGTCTTGTAGTAAAATTTAACACAGTGTATTCTTTGTCCCAGCTCCCACTGAGGTCTTGGTGTACTCACGGTCGTTGATTCTGCCATGTCCTGTAAAATAAGGGCAATCGGTGAATAAACAAAGGAGATATCACATAAAGTGTACACGGGGCCCGTTTTGTTTTAGTCATCCTGTATATATATATATATATATATATATATATATATATATATATATATATATATATATATATATATATATATGAGAGAGAGAGATACATACATATTATACTAAATTAAAAGATAAACATCCCTTTAAATTGCTCCAAAGAAACTGAAATTTGGGGAATATTTATTAATTGATGTGTAATTATAAACCTATTGTTAGAATTTCACAAAAATCGGAAGTATCTAAGACTTTCTATCTACTTTTGTGTCCTTTTTTATAAAACTAAATAAAACTAAATATTGCCCACATTATCCACCCTTATGCCTAGCAGTTGCGTTCCAAAATTCATATTAGTCGGTTAATTAAGTTAGGGGAGTGAATCCTATGCATACAACTATATAAACATATACACATCCCTAACTTTATATATACAGATATATTGGTGTCTTATGTCCAAAGATACCGAGCTTACGAGTAAAGGAACATTAAAAAAGAAAGAAAGAGAGGGGGAGGAAGAAGGGGGAAGAGAGAGAGGACATTTTTTAATGAAATGTTTCTCTCTCTTTCTTTTTCCCTTCCCCTCCCTATCTCACTTTCGTTTTTATTGTTATGTAGTAAAGTCGGATTTTTTTTTTACCTCACCTCACTTTTTAGCGAGCTGCCGAACATTTACAAATAATATTCTCTAACTACTAATGTTGGCATTGGTTTCCCTCGATATCTTTCTAATTATAATTATTTCTATTTGGCACAGTGGCTTAGTTGGTATCGACGCGGACTGATAACATGGGTGTGCCAGGTTCAAATCCAAGTCATTCCACTGAAAACGCTTCCATCAAACCCGCATGACACTTGTGTCTAATCTCACATTAACACTTGTCCACGGGTGGCCTCGGCATTGATAAAGTGGTGGTTTAAAAAAAATTAAAAAATTATTTCTAGAAATACATCGGGTACTTACGGGAGAGACCGCGTGAAGGTTGCGAACATCTTAAGTGAAAGGGTTTCTGTGGAACGAACTGGATTCGAATTTGGCACACCCAGATTGTCGTTAACCACTTAGCCCCATCGCCTCCCACTACATTAATGTGTACAGCGTAAGAAAATTATTCAAATGAATAAAGTGAAATATAATAGAGATATTGTGTCTGCATGTCGCAGTTCTCAAAGATATTTTTTTATATATTCTTACAGTTTTACTTTTTGAATATTGAGGTGAATTTAATACTAGCAAATATATGCGCACTTCGGGTGCATACATTTGCAAGTCTCGATCCATCCATCGATCTCTCTCAATCGCCAGAACATCGCTTTAAGAAGCAACTGTGTTATTCCAATTTAGTTATTAATAGGGGATCTCAAATTTCATACAGATCTCTCTCTCTCTCTCTCTCTCTCTCTCTCTCTCTCTCTCTCTCTCTCTCTCTCTCTCATTGAATCGATCGATCGCGCGCGCAATCCGACCGAACGACCTGTCTATTATTTTAATTCCGTTCTTGAAAAAGGGTCTCAAATTTCAAACAGATATCTCTCTAGTTATTCCTCTCTCCCATTTTTCCCCCTGTATTTCTCTCCCTCTTTATCTTCCCTTCTCCCACTCACTCACTTTCTCCTTTTCTCTTCCGCTATTTTTCTCGCTGTGTGTCTTCCCACACCTCGCTCCCTTTCTCTATCTTTCTCCGTCTCTTACCAGCTCTTTCTCTCTCTCGCTGTCTCTCTCTCTCTCTCTCCCTCCCTCACTCACTCTCTGTCTCTATCTGTCTTTCTCGCATTCTCTATCTTTCTCTCTCCACGAAAAAGCGACCTGTGTTTGGATATTTCAAATTTCACAATATATTTCCAATTCTCTATCTCTCCCTTTCTTCCTGCTCTCTCCCCATATATATTCTCTCTCCCCCTCCTACTCTCCCTATCTTCTACCTTTCTCTATTCCCCCTCTCTCTCTCTCTCTCTCTCTCTCTCTCTCTCTCTCTTCCTCTATTTCTATTTCTGTCTCTTGACTCTTCTCTTCCCCTTTCCTCACCTTCTCCTGTTATTTCTCTACCTCCCTTTCTCTCAACCTTTCTCTCTCTGTCTCTCTCTCTTTATCTATCTAACTACCTCTACCTCTTTCTCAATCTATCTCCGTCTCTCTCACCCTCCCTCGCTATCGCTCATCCTCTCTCACTCTTACTCATCTCCCTCTTTCGCTGTCCGTCTCTCTCTCTCTTCTCTTTCTCCCCTCTCACTCTCTCTCTCTCTTCCCCGCCAATAAGCGACCTGTCTACTATTCCAATTCCATATTTCGTAGCGGATCTCAAATTACAGACAGATATCTTTCAACTTCTCTTTGACACTTCTAAACTCGTCTTCCTTACTCATATTCCATGAGACATGGTCGCCATCCGTCCCTCGCGATTTACCCTGATTTTCCGTCAACGTTTAGCACATCTCACGGACTGCGGTCTTTTCCGACAGACGACATATGTCATGCCACACTTCCGTGCCCCGATCACAGCGCGTCCGGTCACACGCACACGCGCGCAACCCACAAATGATGACGTGCAGCCATTATGCTTTGTTTAAAACAAAATGAAAGACCGGAAAGGAAGTGTAAAAATATTAGTTGGCGTTAATCTGAAACGAGAAGAAAGGTCATATTTACATCAATTAATATATATATATATATATATATATATATATATATATATATATATGCTGACCCCATCACTGACAATGGATGGGGTAAGGGTATGTACCTCGCCCAATTTAACTTTACCCCAGTTAAAATGATGTAATAAATGTTCGAGGCTGACAGTTTCATGTTTGAAAAATGAACCTATTGTCATCTTGAAATAAACAAGCAAATATAGAAAAATCATATAGGTTTTCAAGCTTTACTTTGATGTATCCGAGATAACAAATTGGTTTTTTAAACGCGCGTACATATGGATAAACATTAAGCGTTGATTTTCGAAGCTCGATTATGATATTTAAAATTGTGTGTTTCCTGTAGCCATAAAACAAATAGAAGAGGTTAAAAAAGTGTGTGTAACATCTTTATATTAAAACTCCTATCTATCTACCTATCTTAATCCGTCTCTCTATCTTTTTCTCTTTCCACCTTCTCTACACCCCTTCCCCCCAACACACACATTTCACCTCCGCCCAGCCCATTCCTTTCTCTTGTTTTAATGTATTGAAATTAATATTAATGTAATTCATCTACCCGAGCTTTCGCTATTAAAGTTATTGCTTCCGGGCAACACCAAGTTTCTTCCCCATCCACTTCCTCAAACATATATAATGAAATCTATATTTATTTTAATTTATTCCCGGGCAACGCCGAGTTTCTTATCTCCCCTCCTTGATAATATAATGAAACCTATATTTATGATTGTGTATTTCGGGCAACGTTGAGTTTTCTGTCTTTCCTTTCTCTATCAAGCATATGCCACATTGAAAATGCACGACTCTATTATTGCATACACCTACTCTATACAGGATATTGAACACTGACTTCTGGGCAACGTAGAGTACCTTTTCTTGTACAATAGTACAACAAAATACAGTGAAAGTATTTCTCACAGGCAACGCAGCGTTTAAAACCACATACTCTGTGTAGGATTTCTCTATCTCTGATATTGATGACTCCCGGTCAATGCTGAGTAAACACACCTGCTCTATCTATGATATTGAGCACTTTAGATTAACTTATATGACTTACCAAATATAATACTGTATTATTACTACTATGGCTCCCGGGCAACACCGACTTAACAAAAGACAGAGAAGTTATTTCTCTCGGTCAACGCTTGGTTTAAACACACCTGCTCTATCTTGGATTCTGCGCACTTTTGTATTACTATATACATCTTACCAAATGTAAAACTGTAATCTTACATGTATGGTTTCCATTTAGAGCGCTACTGAAACCACCCAAATAAAATTAAGGATTCTTCCAAGGAACTAATGTAGTCACCTTTTCCTAGTTTCTTTCCGCCCCCTCCCTAGTACAAAGATAAGCTTAAGAAATATTAAATAATTTTGAAAGAAAGCGCCGAGCGGAAGGAATACATTGAAATTACAGTGTTTTCTTTCGTAAGTATGACTGAAAAACTCGACCCCCTGACGAAATCTACCCCATAGCCCCCTTAGGAGTGCATTTAGAGATTCAGGAATACTTCCATTATCTTCAAACACACATACACAATGACACAGTATTATATAAAGTTTTATAGAGAGAGATGTAAATATATACGGTTTCTGATGACATAAAAAAAACTCATCCCATTTCATAAACGTACCAGACATTTTAAATTCTAACGGCTATGTTTCGTTCGAAAAAATAACAAAAACATTATTTTCACGTGATAATCGCACCACATTTTTTGAATTCTAACAACTATGTTTCGTTTGAAAAAACAAAATAAAAAAATTATTTTCACGTCAAAAACGCACCACATTTTTTTAAATATTATACTTGTATCTTATTTCTTTTAAATCAATCATATTGAGAATGTCTTGAAATGAAGACGAAACGTTAATGTATATATAAATAATTTTGTGTTTTCCTATTTCATTCTCCATTACGTTGGAATGTTATTCCATAATTTTCTTCTTAGATACATGTGTGTGTGTTTGATTGTTAAGCTACTTTTTATGCTATTGTTTTACTAAACAAGATATCATTAAGTCCTCGGGGCTGGAAATAAGCAAAGTGGTCCACGATGACGCCTATGTTGGGCGACCTCTCTGTGACAAAGAGCCACAGGTGTGAATCCTGTACAAGTATCATTTTCATTCTGTGGTACTCGTTGTGGTATATTCGTAGTATATTTATTTGTGGTACATTAGTGGTATACTTATTTGTGGTACATTAGTGGTATACTTATTTGTGGTACATTAGTGGTATACTTATTTGTGGCATATTGGTGGTATATTTATTTGTTGTATATTTATTTGTGGTATATTTATCAGTGGTATATCTGTGGCATATTTATTCGTGGTATATTTGTGGTATATTTATTTGGTATATTTGTGGAATCCTGTACGAGTCTCATTTTCACTTTGTGGTATTATTTGTTTGTAATAGCCTAAAAAGCAGCTTATACGTGACATACTGTCAGAAAAAAATTTCTAATATAAAAAAGTTCATCGTATTTCGCCGTGGATGCAGCAAGGCGAAATGGTTATAATGTTAATAAAATCGTAAATAAAGATTAGCCGCAAAGCTTGCGAGATAAGTTATTGGTACAATTTCGGCTATCTCTGCGCGTTTGACTAATTGGTTAAGTGGTCCAGGACGGAGCCTATGTTGGGCGTTCAAATATATAAAAAATATTATAATTTTTAATGACATGAAGAAAAAAATACCAACGATTGTTTTTTTTTTTAATTTAGACTGAAGGATTTTTTTCCGAATTCATTTCAGCCCGGTCCGTAAACTGCATGAGTACCCTTTTTTAAATTTATTTTCTTACTAATTGTCTGGATTTTCCTCATGAGTCATGATTACAACAAAAAACATCAGTAGGAATTATCTCCCCTCTCAACTGAATTTTCTAAAATTAAAATTTAAATGTAATCTGCCCCAATAATCCAGAAGCACGTATATATATATATATATATATATATATATATATATATATATATATATATATATATATATATATATATATATATATAAGGTACTCACTAGAAATGGGGTAAAAATTTGAGATTGTAAATTTTAGTGCTTAAATTTTATTTTGTTTAAATTATATTGCGCCTGGCTTATTCACTACTTCGATTTACACGGACAACATTTTGAGTATCTTGTAGTTTATTGTAATATTAATCTTTGAAAAACTTTATAGAAGTTATTCTTTGTAAAATTAAATTACCGTTTGAGAAATGTCCCGCTTTTATAGCGACCACCCTATATATGTATATATATATATATATATATATATATATAATGATTTATTTACCAGTGTATTAATCTCAATTTAAATGAAATGAAAAAGAAAGAAATATCCTTATAAACTTCAATCTTACCCGTCTTCTCCACGCTCTTAAATATCATGCGTTTTAATTACCTCGGCTCAAGCACACAAAAAACATCAGACTTGAGCCTCAATTCTTGCGATCAACTCCTTTTGCTTGAATAAGACTAATGGGAAACTGAGAATTTTGTTTCGTCTTTTAAATTTCACACTCGTCTATTTTAACTGATATTAGTGGCCTGTTTCATGTTCGCCAACACGGTTCCAAACATATTTGTTTTAAATAAATAGTTTACGCAAAACAAACAAACAAACGTTGATTCTTTTTTAATCATGAATTGCTACTTTTTGTTGTTGTGTTATTTTTAGAGTAGTGGAGAGCAGGAACCATTATTTTTCGTTAAGGCGACAGAAAAAAGAACTAAACGAGCTAGACGGACCGAGTTCGAATTTGATCGGAAAAAGTCGATGTCAAGTCGATCCTTTAGAAACTTAATATATCCAGAACTCATGTGTAAATAAACATATATCTATATCATAGTTGAACCCTTTTGTCTACATGTGCGTATTTCTCTCTCTACATATATATAACAATAGAATTACATTTTTAAAACGTAGTGTGATCTGCCTTCATACTAATAACTTGACCTGATTACTAGCTAGAATTGAAACATGTCTGCAAATGTGTAGCCCAACGGTGTTATACTAAATAAATATGCAACTCTATTTACTATTGAACACGATTATATAAACATACGAATTAACTGAATAAGCCCCTGTGAAGATAAATATCACCTTACGAATATTGCAAAAAAAAACATATAATGATAATAAACCTCATGTTAAAATCCTTATTACAATTTGGATCAAATTCCATTTTGAAAAAGTCTTTCAAATGTAAGGGTTCTTAAAAGAAATTGAAATTCGCGTATCTGGCGTTATTAGCATATAATAACTATGTATCTAATTCAATGCAAATCTGATATATTTGAATTTTCAAATAGGATTGTGTTCATTTTATGCCCCCTAAACCCCTTTAAAATACTCCAAAGAAACTTAAATTTAGGGAATATTAATTAATTGTTTTCTAATGCCTATTATTAAAATTTCAAAACATACGGGGATATCTGGATTTTTATGAAGGCTTCCATGAAGGCTTTGTTCACCCCCTTTGTATACAACTAAATTAAACTAAATATAGTCCACATGTGGACCCCTGATGCATAGCAGTTGTGTTCCAAAAATCACAATCATTATTTAATTAGTTTAGGAGGGAATCCTGCACATTATTATTGGTAAGGGTATTTAGGACCACCCTGTACATTTATTATTTAGGTGCTCTTACAGAATTTGAACCGAACTAAATCTTGCCAAGCTAAAGCTAAAACTTAGGTTAGGGTTAGTTTAGGGTAAAGTTAGGGTTATCGTTAAAAACAGTTCGGTTCAAATTCTATAGAAGTACCAACATCTATATGGAAAGATTGTTTTATGCATCCCTTAAATTGTACGCCATTTTCCAGCTACGTGTAATGACCAGGTCGACAAACCTCGATTCTTCACTTACGCGCATATTTAATGAAGAACAATGTTTTATACATAAACTAAATAAAAATGGAACGTTTGAACGTGAACATGCACGTATTCTCAAGATCCAATGAATCTCCATGAAAGAGCGACTGATTGTCTTGGATTAGATGATGAACTTGGATTCATGGATTTATTAGTACAAGTAAATTAAGTCGACAAACGCATGATTCCATTTTATACCAAGCTCTTCGGATCATCCTTGTATACTATTTGAAGAAACAGATCTTAGAATAAGTAGACAATTGCATGATTACATCACGCTGTATACTATTTGAATAAATAAATCGGAGAATAAGTAGACAAACGCATGCTTACATTTGATAAGTCGAGGACACACCTTCGACTATCAGTCCGATGAAGTCTGGCTCAATTTGAAGCCTGGTGGTCTTTCTTCTCTCAGGCTGAGATATATTTATGTGCAAATCTAGAAGGTTCACTTTCCCAGGCTTTATCTTTTGGAGCTCTGGGAATGATTTAGTTTATTGCGAATCGCCTGAAGCGCCCCTACCGGGAAATAGCGACGAGTTGCTCAAGCATTTGTATGGGCCAGAATGCACTTCCTCTTGTACACTGGCTGTTTTTCCCCCCGACGTTGTGTCACATATTCCCGTGGTGGGAGAAAAGTAAATACTAATTTACACTTTATAACAAAAAATTCAGACTAGCCATGCACATATTAAAAAGGTCTAATGAATCTCAATGAAAGAGCATTCTTGGATTAGATTGCTCGAGTTGATGCATGAGTACACTAGAATAAAACTAGTTCTTGGACAGATTCATACTATCTTAATACACTCTTCGGTTTAGAAATGTATTATCCATGCAGATTTCACAAAGGAGAAAAGTGTGCACTGTGACAAGCAATCAATATAACAGAATTATAGATATAGCATTATACGGATTATGCGGCAAACCAGACGAATCCTAGACTCAAAGTTCGAGCAAACGGTGTCTGGTTAGAGTTGGTTCCTGATATTAAAACCTTGCTTCTTTTGTTCCAGCTCGTTTGACTCGTTGGTCTAGTTGTCTCCATAAATTCGCTGTTTTGATACCTCATTGTAATACAGCTTCCTATTCCGGTAGCTTCTTTCCAAGAACTACACGCTTGTGGAACTCTTCTCCTGCTGACTGTTTTCCTCCTACTTATAGCCTTGGTTTTTTCAAGACTAAGGGAAATAGGCATCTCCTGTCTTTGCGATAACCATATTTGTTCTTGTTAGCTCCTTACATCAAGTGGCTGCATGCCTTGTCTGGGTCGATTTCCATAAAAAAACTTCCTGTTTTGGTTAAAAATAAATAATCAAATAGGTATTAAAGAAAATCAGGAAAAGTTGTGTACTAATTTTTATCTTAAATAATTTATTTTATAAGTAGTCAAATGGGTGGTTTGATTTTGTTTTTCGGAAAATATAATAAAAATGTTTGCGTTTTTTTTATTTAAAAAAATTTAGAACAATAAGTAAGCAAACATGTGATTTTATTTTTTTTTGGGGGGGGGATATAAAATAAAAAATGTTTTC
Organism: Sepiola atlantica; assembly: GCA_963556195.1. NCBI lineage: Eukaryota > Metazoa > Mollusca > Cephalopoda > Sepiida > Sepiolidae > Sepiola > Sepiola atlantica. The sequence continues at coordinate 97,177,327 of OY744516.1, forward strand.
GAAACATTGAAATTGGAAATTTTCTACCAATCATAGTACTGTATAAAAAAAATTAACCAGCTGACCGATTTCACCGGAGAATGCATGATGTAGAACTCGCCGAGATTCTGCTATTGTTATCGTTCTTTTTACTGTTGTTTCTTCTGGGGAACTTCATTATTTAGGATTTAAGATTCTGAGTAATAAAAATCATTGTGCGAATTCATTTTCAGCATCACCTTTCGGTTCTGACGAAGCACAAGATGCGGAAACGTAATTGCATTTGCGTAGGTCGATTTAAATGTTTCTACAATAAGTATTTATAAATCTCTACCTAGCATGAACCACTTTTGAAACAATATTGGTTTTAAGTTCATTGTATGGATATATTTCAACTAGTTTTATACATACAAATTTTATCCATTTCATCACTTCATTATCCATGTATATATATATATATATATATATATATATATATATATATTTATTTATACAAACATTTGTGGCTACATATGTGCATACATATTTCAGATGTGACTTTATAAAAAGTCCAGCGTCACCAGGCCACATTTTGGGGGTGCACCTACCAAAACCCGCCCTCAAAAAACTTTTTAAATAAGTTAGATACAAAAAATTTAATAGAGAAAAGAATTGCTCTACATCAAATTCTAAGTTATATTTTACATTTTTAAAAGGATTGGTGCGTGAGCGTCAATAATATATATGTGTTTGTTAAAATCTGAAACTACTGAACTTATTATGAATTATGGAATATGTATTCTAGGCAATAGGCAACAGGAGGATAACATGGGTACATTAAAGAAAAAACATTAAAATTCAAAACAAATGCTTTATTTATTGCTTATAACCGTCCTGCTGCGAGTATTTATATATATATATATATATATATATATATATATATATATATATATATATATATATATATTAAAAGGTCTTGCGAGATTGAGCACTTTAAGTAAGTTAACAACAAACCGTTATACAGCGTAATGTAATACACTCGGCCCTTTCTATTGATTTTTCTTGATGGGTTGCTGATATGGTCTATTAATTTGCCATTCAAACGTTAATTTACTATCTCATTTCTACGCAATGTGCTGAGTCAAATATGACTTTCGTATTGGAGTTCGAACCGTGTGACCGGCAGGGATTGTCTCCTCCCATACTGATGACTTCATGTTTGGCATGAAACACATGTGTATATGCGGTGATTTGAAAATATTATTTTATAAATTATTGTATATATATATATATATATATATATATATATATATATATATATATATATAGGCAGCATCTTCTCTTGCAGGCAAGTATTGTTGAATATAAGAGACAACTTATGCCTGGATATCCTTTGGTATTCCCTTGGTATTTGCTTTCGCCTCCGAAACTAAGATCCTGATACGGACTATTGAAAGGATCTACCAAAGGATATCCAGACATAAGTTCTCTTTTATATTCAACCATATATATATATATATATATATATATATATATATATATATATATATATCTTTCCCTAAAAGACTTCGACATTTGAACTATTACCGAATCAACATCTTACGGATTCTACCTTCTACTAGCGATAAACATGCCGCTATGAAAAAAAATGTCTTGTACCCCTGACGAAGACGTATCACGTCGAAAATTTGGGACTACTTTAAATAAATTACTATTTTTTTTTAAATGCATTCTTAGGCTTCAAACATCTTTCTTACATTTCAATATTGAATGCTTTCTAATGGGAGACCAACATATCTTCATATCTTTAATGCGTGCCCGCGCATCTTTCCCTAAAAGACTTCGACATTTGAACTATTACCGAATCAACATCTTACGGACTCTACCTTCTACTAACGATAAACATGTCGCTATGAAAAAAAAATGTCTTGTACTCCTGACGAAGACGTATTACGTGGAAAATTTGGGACTACTTTAAATAAATTACTATTTATTTTTAAAAAAATGCATTCTTAGGCTTCAAACATGTTTCTTACATTTCAATATTGAATGCTTTCTAATAGGAGACCAATATATCTTCTTTATATATATATATATATATATATATATATATATATATATATATATATATATATAGTGTCCTTCTTTCTGTCTTTTTCTCTCTCTAAATTTCCCGTTCATTTCCCTCCTTTATTTTCACACTCTCTTTCTTACTTTCCAATCTTTCTCAAATCGACATTTTATTTTACTTTAACTCTCGTTTCCTGATTCATCCTCTGTTTTTTTTTTCTTTCTTCTTCTCTTCGCTTGAAGTTCACTTATTTCTTCCCTTTGTCATCTTCCTTGATCTTTATCCATTCAATAATCTCGTGGGGACTAAAAACTTTAATGACAAAGTCGCCCCTTGCATATTAATCAGGCAGTTCAATAATACTTTCTCCCAATCACAATCACAACTCCACAAAAAATTGCTACCGCTTCTCGACAAAACTCCCGCCATTCCTATCATTCCGTCGTCAACTCTTCAATTACTTTCTCCTCACACCGCCACCTCTCTTTCTTGCTCTCTCTCTCTTTCCTTCTTGTTCCCCTCTTTTAATCGATATATCGCTATCTATCTATCTATCTATCTATCTATCTATCTATCTCTCACACACACCCTTTTAATTCTACTTTCTCTCCCCCCCCATCTTTCGTTATCTATTTATCACTCTTTGTATGCTTCTCTCTATATCTCCTTCCTCCATTTAAGCCCAGTCTCTCTCTTACTCTCTCTTTCTCTCTCTCTATCTCTCTCTTCCTCTCTCTCTCTCTCTCTCTTACTCTCTCTCTCTCTCTCTTTACTGACTTCTTTCTCTACAGTGTAATTTTCGGAAAATACCAAATTAAGACGATAATTAAAAAAATACGTACACTAATAAAAGATGCTGGATTGTTCAGTGAAATTCCTCATGGATAAGTTCATTAATCTTCTATATACGTTCTAAGATGAAATACTTTTGCCACATTTTGAGAGATGCCGCTCAGAGCACTGTTTCTTGCCTTAACAGAGTACAAAATCGACTTCACCATCTATTGGGAGAAGATTTCTTCTGTTTTATACAGCCCGTATCTCATAGAAGAGACGTTGCTAGTCTCTTTCTCTACTCTGTCGTTATATCTATAGAAGGTACGTTACTGTGTACCAGTCTCTGGTTCCCCATTGTAAAACATAAAAAAATCGTCGTTTTGCAACAACTAAAAAGAACAATCCCTTCTTCCTCCGTGTTTTAAGTGTCAGACAGCATTTCTGTAAATAGAGTTTCTTTCAAAGAACTGTCCGTCTATGATTTCTTTCCGACAGACTAAAACATGGCCGTCTTCAAATCCAATGGCACTTGTGAGCTTAACGCTAATAACAAAATTCCGTTTTTAGAAGTTACTCATTGACTAACAATAACGCATTCATCACCTTTTTCTATATAAAAATACCTCTATTAACACATGTTTTTTTTAGTTATAGAAGCAAATGTTAATATAAAATAGCAATGACTAAAAATCTGTTAAATCGTGCAAGACTAATCCCTTCAACCAGAAAAGTAGTTTTTAACGAATTAAAAAACATTAAGCCAGTCTTAATTAACAATCAATTTCCCAATTTTATTGTAGACAAACAAATAAAATTGATAATTAGAAACTTAGACAATACTAATAATAAACAGTTAAATAATACCCACTACATAAATCTATTCTACTGTAACCAAATGCATCCGAACTTTAAAAGTTGGATGAAAAAGCTCTTCACGATGCAATACATCGATATATAGCCCCCATCATCTGTAATAATAAAATAAGATTCGTCGTTGATTAAAAAAAAATTTCAAACATCAAACTACGTAGTAAAAAATAACACTTTTCAGAGCCAAAACACATTAGGAAGAATCAATGTAATATATCACTTTCAATGCCTATGGGAGAATGTATTTCTAACAATAATAAAACTAATTGTTACATCGGTTTCACTGCCACAACTCTTTCCCGAAAGCTCACATTACATCTCTCCGACACTAGCTCCATTTGCCAACACCTAAAAAAACATGTCTGCCCGCCTTCTGAATATAGACAAATCCTAGTTAATAATACTTATATAATACACCACGATACGAACATCAAACTATTAAAAATTCTTGAACCCCTGTACATAAAAACCAAACATCCTACAAATATAATGTGAATTACGAAACAATTCACACCATTTAAAAATGTCAAGCATAGTAATTAACATTGTCAAATACTTAGCCGTTAAGCAATCATACTTTTGAATTTGTCACTAGCTTAGCATGTAATCACGTCTGCAGGCAACATCTCAATATTACAGACGCTCATTTTAAAGTCGTAAATTACTAGCCGTTAAAAAAAACTCAACAGTAAAGACATAATTGTAAACACACCGAAGTCGAGGTTAGGATTAAGAGAGAATAAATATGCTAGGGATATCATAGCGAGGGAACGGGGATAAAAAAATTAATAAAATAGAAACTACAGTTCATGGATATGGACACACGACGAAACGGATAAAAATGCTAAATAATAATCAGTTCTGATTGACAGTCTTCTGAAGGTTGGAGGTTCAATCTTCAGTAGAGGCGGTACTAAGAATATAATTAAAAATTGCTAAAGATTTCTACCTAGTCATGGCTGATGGAACGAGAGCAGTATACTCTACTGAATTAAATAAATAGTTCTGTTCGAAATTCCGTAGAGATTCCCGAGTCTGACATGCTAAAGATTCCCGAGTTCGACAAAACACACTTGAAGAAGGTCGGAGGTTACATCGGCCGAAACGTTGCGAAAATAACAACCAAGTTTAAAACAGTAGTGTGAATGATCTAAATGATACAAATTATCAATCATCATTTTAAAAATTCTGAAGCAAACACACACACATTCACACACATATATATATATATATATATATATATATATATATATATATATATATATATATATATATATAGTCATCCACATACAGACTGTTTCGCTTTTTCACAGCTCATCAGTGCGGCTAGACCAGTTAATGCCTCAAGCCGGGATTGAAACTCGACCGCTACGCTATCAGGCGACACTGACTGAATGTAAGATATATCTCAATGTAAACATTGCAATTGCCGTGGCTCGAATTAGTTTTACCTAATGAGCTATGCCTTTAAGCTAATGGCAATTGGCGATGTCCTTACAAATTAAGCTCTACCTCGGGAGGGAGCTTTATATAGTCATCCACATACAGACTGTTTCGCTGTTTCACAAGCCATATTCTACAGTATGTCATGCCAAATATGGTGTTTTCCAATAGAATTCAATCTTCTTGTACTATTATTATTATTTTTATTTGTAGTAGTAGTAGTAGCAGCATGATTGACAAGCTAATAAGCATCCAAGGGAGCTTCACGGCGAATTTCGTGCAATTCTATCCACATATGTAGATCCTATACGTCTTATTGTTTTCAGCATTGGAAGCACTAATAATTGTAGCCGCAATACTATAAACAGTTTTACCCGCCAACGGCGACGAACCTGGCATTTTGCGGATGCCTGATGACAAAACTTAGGCCAATTCTGTCGAATTATATTAAAAACTGTAAGCTACAACAGGCAGATAGAGGAAAACGCTTCACTATAATATAGATTCATAAAATGTATTAGATATTTTCGTCCAGAGGGCACATTTTATTTCGCACAATCTTAAGGTATTTCGATTTTATTTATTGTTAAATCGTTTTTCTTTATTTTTCTTTCGGTCTTAATATTTCTATCTGATCTAATTGACATAGATAGATATGAATATTTAATATACAAAAGCATAAGATTTACACATTGATTTGCATATTAATTTGCATATTAATTTGCATATTAATAACCGCTGGCAGTTCGATTATGTTTAACGTCAATATGTTTACTTTATAGACAATGAATATGTAAATGATCAAGCGGCAAACGTACTGATATTATTTTCATATATATATATATATATATATATATATATATATATATATATATATATATATTATACTGGTTGGAAAGTGACTTTTTGTTTTCTTTTTGACTTGCTGTTCGTCTATTCTTGTTTATTCATCTTTCTTCCTATTTGTTTTGGAATAGTGTTTTTGTTAAACAGCCGTGGTAAACCAAAGACTATTTTTCTTAAGGGGTTGTGAAACGCGCGTAAGACGGAAAAATAAAATATAAGCATTCACCTAAATAAAAAAAATTTAAAATATATATATATATATATATATATATATATATATATATATATATATATATATATATATATGGAAAAAAGGAAAAGCCGAATATTGTTTATATATTCATCAACATTACGTCTTCATTAAATGAAGACTTTCTCAAGATGACTGATTTGAAGAAAAACATAGAAATCAATATTTGAAAATACGTGTTACATCTATGACGTGAAAATAATGTTTTTTTCACAAAAAAAGAAACGTTGCTAGTTTATCTCTGCTCGTTATTTTAATGGTAGGTGCTCGACTGAGCTCTAATGTCTGATTCCCCTGTGTAAAAGATTCACAGCAAAATTCATCTAGCTAAGACCACATAAAGATTTTTTCCTTTCTTTTACTGCGTACCTAGAGCTAAGCGGAACTTCCATTAGCTGAGTTTATTTCCAAGAGCAGTCCGTCTGTAGAATGCAATACAACAGGGCTGCTTTCCAGCCGACTACAGCATGGTCGTTTTCAAATCCAATGTTAACAAGTTCTTGTTGAGTTGTCCTCTTAAATAATCAAATTCTGCCCAGATCCACTCCATCGTCTGCAATTCCCATGGCGTTAGTCCCAATATGAACCTGGAACAGACCATTAACCATTGTCCTCAAGTGGCTTTTGGGTCTTAATGAGGGCTGAATCGTTTGTAAGAAAAGAGGCATATTTTCTTTACTGGCTGAAGCTTTTGTAATATGTCTCCATGGTTACACGTCATAACACTACAATCATTCGTTCTTCTCCGTGTCCTTTCTTGTGTTAGCTTTTTTTACTAAAGGATCACCACTTATCAGCGCCTACGGCCACTCGAGGATTGGTTTTAATAAGATAAAATGAATGTCAATTAAGAGAGGAAGAACCTTGGCTCTAGATGTGAGGTATGCCGTTCTCTGCTCCTCTTTATTGTAGACCAGTATGCAATATATTCTATGTTGATTCGCTCCGCGGAATGAGTAGTTGAAACATGGTCTTGAAGAAGGAGACGACGACAAAAACTTTTAAATATATTGTATTCATCAGTATACGGGGTGATACCAATGGAATCGTTAATAAAAGTCACAATCTTTTCTGTATTTTGTATACATAAAAATCAATCTATGCCTGACATGTCCGCCGAGTTTCAGTCATAAATGTCCAACAGTCTTTGTTTTATCGCCGTTCAATGTTATCCTCCTAGTGTTCCTCTACGTTTATCAATAATAAACGCCACCTCGTGGTCGTTAAGCCTTTTTGGGTATCATTGGGCAGATGAAGAGGCGTTGCGAGGAATGAACAGTTGTTTCAACAGGATAAAAATATACGTGTGCTGATGAAGAACTTGATATCAATAAAAATCTATATCGTCTCAGAAACGACCGTACACGAAACTGTCGTTTATGTTAAATTCTTGAAACGTAAAAAAGATTAAAAGAAATATTCTATACATGATAATAATATCACTATACCGTGATTTTAATCTGTAATAGGACATAAAATTGATGCAAAAATGTTATGTTCGGAGAATTAATCTTACCCGTCCTGGGGCAGGTATTCTTTATACACACACACACACACACACACATATATATATATATATATATATATATATATATATATATATATATATATATATATTGATTGATTGATGATTGATTGATTTAGGTTTTAAAGATGACGGACTGTCACGCATCGTGGAGCAATGCTGAAGGGCTAATGTGAGTTCACGGTTCATTTTTAGACATGTATCTTTCATGTCACGCTACAGTGTATAATTTTTCAAACTGAGAACTGTTTGCCTTTCTGAAAAGTTTAAGAAAGACAGATCCAATATTGGCATACTAATGTTGGTTGGTTTACTTTGAGCGTAACGAGTTCGTAAAATAATTGCACAAAAGATTGTCTTTTTTGAAAATGTTTTCGTGAGATGAAATAAAATCTTGGCTTTTTGGAATGTAAATGAACTCATGTTTACTTATATATGCTCTGTTGTTAATGGTTGACAAACATCGAGCTTGAATTGGGAGAGATTGCTAAACATAAAGTATGGGAAGTATATGTTAAAACATATATTTTCACACACACACACACACACAAACACACATATACATATATATATATATATATATATATATATATATATATATATATACGTTATAGATACGAGGTAAATAAATTCATGACATATTCATTTACATACGTTTCAAAAATTCAACATAAACAACAGTTTCGTGTACGATCGTTTCTGAGATGATATAGATTTTTATTGATATCAAGTCATCATCAGCACAGGGAATAGACACCAAGGTCGAAGTTAAAACATAGCATCAAGAATAGAGTGCAGATAATTCTCAGTTATACAGCAATTCGAGAGAATGAGAGAAGGTAGGGATATGATAATTACAACCCACTTCAAATAGCACACAGAGCAATAAAATCGAACATACAAAGTGACACAATAGGGAAAATACAGACTGTCTGCAGTACACGTACAGAAAAAGCATATAATAGAAAAAGCATTTTTTTACAATCACAATTTTTTCCAAGAGAATATATATACATACACTTGATTATTGGGGAAATGGTAGTTTGATCAGTACCATTGGAGAGCCATGCATATTATAACTGTCCTGTTTTTAAATCTCCGAAACAGTTACATGGTAAACAGCTGATGATCCCCGTGTTAATATTAGATGCTTACGTTAAGGTCTCCTGTTTTTGTTTCACTGTTAGATACTTAATCCCCCTTTTTATTTTATTTACTTACTATTATATTTTTTATTTATTTATGAATTTTCCAACGAATGTTAAGTCTGCACTATTTTGGATTTAGTTAGTTTCTATGGGAATTTAAACTGCATTTTCCCTTTTTTTTGTCTTTTCGTTTAAAATAACTCAAAACTTCTTTAGACTATATATATATATATATATATATATATATATATATATATATATATATATATATAATTATTTCTACATATGTATACATTTCATCGTTGCGGAATCATCAGTGTAGAGATAACTGTTCAAACCGGTTGCACGATTCGCACCCCGGAACAACAGTCACCTTTAATTCAATTCCAAGCGCTCTAACAAATGAGGTCAGTTCAAACCGTTACACGACGAGATGAGAAATAAATCCTATTCATGTGAAGCGGGTGGACAACCATAGTCATCTATCCTAACATTGTTCAGCAGAACGAAACTTGCATTTATAGCTTAGATTAGACGGCTTGTTGTATTTCTCATTGAAATGCCCGGCCCAAAACGTAGCTACAAATAATTATTTAATAATAAATATTTCATCATTATCGTTTTGTACGTGTCATCATTGCGGAATCATTAACTTTAAAATAATTGTTCAAACCGGTCGCGCGATTCGAAACCCGGAACTTAATTCCGAACGCTATATATATTTTGAAAATGTGTGTGTGTGTGTGTACTGGTGTTTGGAGTTATGTCAATTTCGAAATATATATATATATATATATATATATATATACAGTATCTACAATAAGTGAGTACACCCAACGAATCTTTTACTTTTTACTTCATAGAACTTTAATTTTTCGTAGGATTTAAATGAAACTCGGTGTGAACATAGCCATGTAGTGGTTTAATAGCTTTATAAACAATGAAGGAACAAATATCTTGTCAATGCAAAAGAATTGAACAAAAACATTTGGAACAAGTAACAAAAAGTGAGTACACATGAGCATTTTAAACAAATAATCTTATTTTTAATACTTTGTATGACCTCCATTGTTATCAATAACAGCAGACAACCTCCTAGCCATTGATTCGACTAGTTTATGACATGTGTCCGCCGGAATTGCGTTCCATTCACATTTGATGACCTACTTCAGTTCGTTATTATTTCTCGGATTTTTTCCTTCAATTGTCCGTTTATTCTTGGAAATTGCTCCTCATGACAATGATTTAGATGAAAAAACTCGTGAAACTATTGTTAATTTATTCAAGAGTGGTCATTCATATAAGGAAATTAGTGACAATGTAAATATCAGCCGAAATATGGTAGCAATAGTTGTTCAACGGTACAAAAAAGCTAGAACCGTCAAAAATGGCCGCCGTCCCGGTCGACCAAATAAGTTTTCTGATCGAACTAAGAGGCGCATCAAACAACTAATAGAGGGACACAGACGTCGGAGTGCTGCTAGCATCGCAGAAGAAATTTTGCACAATTTAAACGTAACTGTGAGTGCTCAGACAGTGCGCAACATTCTCCATGAAGATGGGTTTAAAGGCTGCATGCCTCGGGGGAAGCCTCTTCTTAAAACTTCTCACAAAAAGAAGCGCTATGAATTTGCTAATGAACATAAAGACAAAGACATGCAGTTTTGGCACAAAATCCTTTGGTCTGATGAGACAAAAATAAATCTATTTGGATTAGATGGCGTTAAGCGTGTGTGGCGACGAAAAGGGGAAGCTTACAAAGATAAGTGTGTCGTGCCAACTGTAAAGCATGGAAGTGGGAGCTTAATGGTTTGGGGGTGTATGAGTGCCAAAGGAGTTGGACGACTTGCTTTCATCGAAGGAAAAATGGATTCCAAACTCTACTGCCAGATATTGGAGGAAAAAATGTTACCAAGTCTAACAAGTGTTGGCAGACGTGGAGTTTTCCAGCAAGATAACGACCCTAAGCACACATCTCGGGCTACTAAGGCGTTCTTAGACAGTAAACGGGTTAATACCTTACCATTGTCGAGTATGTCACCTCATTTGAACCTAATAGAGCATTTGTGGGAGCATCTGAAACAGAAAATTGAAGGGAAATATCCGAGAAATAATAACGAACTGAAGTAGGTCATCAAATGTGAATGGAACGCAATTCCGGCGGACACATGTCATAAACTAGTCGAATCAATGCCTAGGAGGTTGTCTGCTGTTATTGATAACAATGGAGGTCATACAACGTATTAAAAATAAGATTATTTGTTTAAAATGCTCATGTGTACTCACTTTTTGTTACTTGTTCCAAATGTTTTTGTTCAATTCTTTTGCATTGACAAGATATTTGTTCCTTCATAGTTTATAAAGCTATTAAACCACTACATAGCTATGTTCACACCGAGTTTCATTTAAATCCTACGAAAAATTAAAGTTCTATGAAGTAAAAAGTAAAAGATTCGTTGGGTGTACTCACTTATTGTAGATACTGTATATATATATAAAGGTAGTGCAGTATCAGTGCCGTTCCAACGAGAGAAAAGTATATATGTAAAGGAGAAAGGATATATATATATATATATATATATATATATATATATATATATATATATATATATGTCA